>JBBELK010000218.1:0-1200000 GCA_037783545.1 Henricia sp. BOLD:AAB3569
CCTCCCATTGCACGAATTAAAACATTCATTATTTGTTTTATGTAACGCCCAAGTAGATCCTTGTCATCCTACTTTTTTTACAAATTATTCAGGCTTACCCTTCAAGTTTATTTCATCGTCCGTCATAAGTACAAAACCCGCCATCTTGCTTGTGAGTTATAAAAAAAAAACTGTTTGTGTCAATACTGTACATGCGCATAGTGTGCGCAGGTGCACCGTGCAATGATAAAAAACGTATGGAACACAATGTCTCGGCAAATGGAACAAAATTGCACGGTTAGTGACGTAGCATTAAATGGATTAAATATTAAACGACACATGACCAATCAGATCATAAGGATCTACTTGGGCGTTATATAATGTCTTATATAGGGCACACATGTCCTACGGGATACTCATTTACAACATCATTACCCTGGTCATTGGGCACAACTCCCTGGAAGCCTGACACAAGAGACCATAGAATGCATAGTTCCGACCTGACAATCAAGCCGAACCCGCGACCAATCACAACAGAGCTAGCAGACGGCGCCCACAAAGGTCAAAGTGATGCAATCATCACAAACAATCCCGCGATTTTCTGCCCATACAGTTTGTATGTTGTATGCGCCAGTGACCGGGTGAATTTTGGTTTCAATGTTGGGCGATTCGCTGTTCAAAGGTAGGAAAGCGCATTTTTATGAAATATATGTCATCCCTGCATTACTAGCCCTTCGCTCAGTGTGTGCTACGGTAACTGTCGACCTCAAAACATAAATACCTTTGGGTTTTCTCCAATGAATCTGTGCTTTCCATGCGGAGTCCCGTTGCTTTGTACGTAGTCTCACCATTTTTTTGCGATGGCTTTTGAGCACATAGCAACAATATCTAAGGGACGGGGTTAACTGGGCAATCTCGGAACTATGCATTAGGCACGGTCTCGAGTTCAATGCACCAAATCGCTCATCCATGGCACTCCATGATACAATTATTCAAGATTAGGCTTGGGCAAATCCTCTCAGGACTCGATTAGTATCGATTCCAAGTAGAGAAAATATAGAATTCCAGGTATTTGGCAGATATTTGTTTTGAAAATTTAATCGAATCCAAATGGAAATGCGATTGAAGTGGAATCTGAATCAATTCCAAAAATGTTGAAATTGCTCTGGCATATTCAACATACAAACATTTTCACAAAAAAATGTACAGAAATGTGGACAAATGTCCATGAGTTTGCGAAATCTGGATGAAGTGAAAAACAACTTTGCTCCACCGGGAGTGAAACCGTGCACTTCTGCTTAATGTACAGACACCCTATTAATTGAGCTATGAAGCCAACTGGTGTTCTTGAAACACAGTGTTGCTGTTGTTCCTCACTGCAATTTTCACGGATTTACTACAGTTAAACTTGTATATAGTGGCCACCCAAGGGACCGACAAATTGTGGCCAGTATAAGCAGGTGGCCATTATATAGAGGTTTAGCGTACATATGCAAGAATTTTCAAACATAAAAACATACCACAGTGCATGTCTATAGTTGAAAAACTGCTAAAAGTGAAGTGTATGAAAGGTTTCCTTCATCAAAAAGTGAAAAAGATTTGTTTTTAAATTTATTTTTTTTAGCTTGATTAATTGAGGCAATTTACTGTGTGTGGCCAGATTATACGGTTCAACTGCCATAGGATTGTACACACAGGAATCCTAGTGCCCTGGCCACGTTAGAGAGGGGCCCTAATATCAAGGTTCCACCTCCATATGTTTGTGTACAAACTGGTTTGGGACCGAACAAATATGGCCACTTTAGGCAGGTGGCCTCTTTATAGAGGTGGCATTAAGAGCAGGTTTCACTGTACAAGGATATCTAAGGTTTGGACAAATCTGCAAAATATGCATTGACACAGATCGACTGAACTTACCGGCATTTTGTGAGTTGATGTCCATCCAGCCGCGGTATATTTTATCATCCACAATGTCAGTCCAGTACACCTCGCTGGTGTTATAGTTGAAATCCAGCGCAATAGTGTTACGCAAGTTAAAGACCAAAATGTTATATTCCCGCGTGTGAAGGTTGATGCGTCGCAGCTGGTTACGGTTAGAGAATATCAGATAAGGAATGGACGGGTCCTTGGATTTGCACGTCACGCCGTCGGTTTGTAAGTGGTAACCCTCGTAACAGGTGCATGTATAGTCGCCGTGGCCGTTTACGCAGCCCTGGCTGCAGCGCCCCCTCACCAAGCACATGCGCGTGTCGGGCTCGCAGGTATAGATATCGTCCATGAGGAGCGTGGATTCGGGACAGAGGCAGACGCGACCGTTGGGCGAGTTCTGGCAGCCGTGACTGCAGTTGTCACGCGGGAAGGGTTTATTTTGGCACCACTGTTCCTGGCAGAGGCCCATTTCGTCGGCGCCGTCCACACAGTGATGTTGACCGTCGCAGAGGTTGGAGAGCGGGATGCAGAGGGTGTGATTAGGGCACTGCCAGAAGCCTTGCGGGCATGGTTCAGCGGCTGGAAAATGAACATATACGACACAAAACATATAAATAGTGGCCAGTAAAACCCTTCCATGTTGGCACTGCTTTGTTGATGGCTTAAAGCCCCAATACATCATTTGCCAAATTTTACCCAAAATCTTACTTCACAAGTTGACAAGAAAAACCTGACTAAAAGTGTTGATAG
Source organism: Henricia sp. BOLD:AAB3569 (assembly GCA_037783545.1). Classification (NCBI taxonomy): domain Eukaryota; kingdom Metazoa; phylum Echinodermata; class Asteroidea; order Spinulosida; family Echinasteridae; genus Henricia; species Henricia sp. BOLD:AAB3569. Next base: position 2,659 of record JBBELK010000218.1, read on the forward strand.
CAATGGCAACGAACACCGCATGACTTTTTTCCCTGTGTAAAATGGTACCTTTGTGGAGCAATAGACCTTTATCACGGTGCGTCCATCTTTGTCTTGTTCCCCATAGTACGTGTCGGGTGGTGTCGGGCACGATCAGTGCGTCACGCGCATGCATGCAGGGTGTGCACGACCGGACAGCGCGATAGCGCGCAATCTTCCGTTGTTGTTTTGAGAGAATTTCTGCCCGCGTTTCGCGTTTTCTTGATCGCGCTGCGCGCATGTCATTGTGATGCAGACAATGCACACTTTCAACCCGGGACCAAACTATTTTTTCTGCAAGCCTCGCTTTGGTTACGTTCATTTTAATAGGGGAAAAGGGAAGATGGCCGCACCGTGATAAAGGTCTATTGCCAACTGAAGGTGCTTTTCTTTTATAAAATCTGACAATTATTTTAAAATTTTTTCAAGAAAAAAAACATGCATAGATCTTTAAGGTTTTCTGAAGTATTACTGCATATATGTGGCTGAAATATCGACAAGGCAGTTAATATCAACATTACTCTTTAGTTATGCAATGTGGTTGTTCCTGTTTTTAAAAGTTTTCTAATCATTTCATCTATCTTTAAGGCCCACTATATCATTTGAGCAGACGTATCATGCAGAGATTTATAACTTGGGCGGCAAACATTTTTGAGATTGCGTGATTTTCAGTGAATCGGTTTAAACCAAAATCCCTTCGTGCTGGTTTTTCTTAAAGTGACACACATCTACTTTACGCAGGTTAACGTGTGAAAAGGCTCAGTGTGAATCCAGCCTAGTAATTATCTTATAACAGGGATTTATTTTTTTCTTGATTTCGATTTACAGCACCAAAACAAAATGCAATGATAAAAAAGGAATCCGATGCTGAACTATGCACTGCTAATTTTTCTAACCGCTAGAAATTGTGCTAGAAATTGTGCAAGATAATCAGCTAAAAATTGTGCTAAAAATTCTGCTAGAGAATCAGCTAAAAATTCTGCTAGAGATTCTACTAGAAATTCGGCTAGAAATTCTGCTAGAAATTCTGCTAGAAATTCGGCTAGAAATTCGGCTAGAAATTCTGCTAGAAATTCTAGCAGAACTTTTGCTAAATTTTCTAGTAGAAAATCTAGCAGAAAATCTAGCAGAAGATATTTAGCAGTCTGTTAGAAACTGTTAGAAAGGCTCAGCGTGAATCTAGCCTAATAATGAATCCAGCCTATTTTGAGAGGATTTTTTTATTTTCTTGATAAACATGGCCGACTTACCACAACCCAACTCGTCCGATTGGTCAGGACAATTTGGAACGCCATCGCACCTCCACCAGATCGGTATGCAAGTCTTGTTGATGTCCTTACAGTTGAAATGACTGTCTAATTGACACTTTGTGTCAGGAGCTACAAAAAAACACAATGAGAAAGGTCCCATGGAACAAACCCAAAAAACAGGTGTAAAAAAAAACGTCCTACTTTTGATCTTAAATAACTCGGTCATTTTCCAACGGATTTAACCCAAAATTTCATATCACGTAAATGAGGCCTGACAAATTTTATTGAGCAAGTTTCATCAACTTTGTCCAAGAGGGTAAGATTTTATAAGCCATAGGAGAAAAAAGTCAATTTCAGAATTCGCCACGTTCGACTTGGCCTCCTTTAATGTCAATACATGGCTGGAGACGGTGGTGGAATGCGTGTGCTGCAACCTAGTATAATGTGAATACCATTCCTTATGGTTACACCATTTTTGTAACAGTCTTTACTAAATTATTGATTTTGTGGAATTCCTCACGTGCATGCAGTACTTAAAACATAGCTTGTACACCTTGCAATGGTTCGGGTAGTCCTGTTTACCATTTTGGGTGATGATGGTAGTGGTGTACATGTATTTATACTTCTGACTTCAACTGTATGTAAAAACAAATCTAATAAAAAATCTGCTATGAATTCTGCTGGAAAAAATGCTAGAAAATAAATTGTTAAATTTTGCTAAATATCCGTCTGCTGGAAATCTTTCTAGCTAAAAAAATATTTGTACAAATCTGCTAGTAATTCTGCAAAAAATTCACTATAATTCTGCTAACAATCTGTCTGTTGGAAATCGTTCTAGCTAAAAAAAATCTGCTACAAATCCAACAAAATTCTGATACAAAAACCATGTAAATGTTTTCGTTGTTTGACAAAGTGATATGGAAGGCCTAATCACACATGTACATTGAGCATTTGGTGAGCATTGTTTTTTGACCTGCCACTTGTGAAAACAAGAACTCTAACAGAACTCTAAGCTTCAGACACGTGACGCTCGACACTCAACGTGTATGTTCAACCAGGGTCAAATTTCATGGCGCTGTTTTAGCAGCCGATTTTGTGCTAACGGAGGCTCCGGCTATTTCATGGAGACCGTAACCTTAAGCACTGCCAAAACGTTGCTAGCTTCAGAGGCAAAATTTGCTAAATACTCGTGACGCAACAATGCCCGTTTCCAAGAACGCGGATGCTTAAGCACGCCGCGGCCGTGAAATAGCCTTAAAGTTAGCACAACTTTTCTGCTAAAGTAAGCACACGTTTTCAGCTAGCGCTTAAGCAGCGCCGTGAAATTGGCCCCAGGTCATCGTGGCATCGCAAAGCTTAATTCAATCTTTGTCAGCAGTTGTCTATGTGAACAGTATCTTCATTCAATCTTCATTTGATCTTTATAAAATTAGATGTTCACAGAGCTGCTAACCCTTGGAGAAAACACCAGCAAATAGGTCAAGCTCCCAACTTTAGATGCATCTCAAAATATCCGAGGTTGTTAACTGACAACCCAGGAGGGTTTTCAATTTGTCAGGAGTTACAAAATCAGCCATTTTTTTCCAGGAAATATACTCAAAAGTCAGGTTTGACTGTTGATTTCTCTCTTGTTGCAAAATAATTTTATATCATTGGAAAGCCCTGTTATTCCTCTTTACGATGATGTGTCATTTGTTATGATTAAGCAATTGGGGGATGTGCAGCACAGCTGAATACGGGGGCGGGTGTAAAGTCACAAAATGCACTGCTATTGTCAAAAAGTGCATTGACACATTCCTATCCTCCAAGTATTAAAGGGGAATGCACTGCATGACAATAGCAGTGAATTTTGTGACATTTCACTTTCCACCCACCCCTGTATTCCGCTATACTGCACATCCCCCAATTGATTAATCATAACAAATGACACATCATTGTAAAGAGGAATACCAGGGCTTTCCAATGATACCAAATTCAAGGGAAATGATTTAGTAACGAGAGAGAAATCAACAGTCAAACCTGACTTTCCAAACTTTTTTTGAGGAGTTTATGTTCACAATTCAGGAAGGGTTGGCAGCTCTATGTTTATGCATGCTCCTTTAAATAATCAGTTTATCTTCGTAACAAAGTGATCTCCCTCAAGGTAAACAGGATCCTTTTTAGAAGGACTCTTTGATCATCCAATATGCCAGAATCTGGATAAACCAGACTATACTCTAACTTACGACAATTTGTTTCGTCAATGTAGTTTTCACAGTCTTTCCGTCCGTCACACAGGTACGATTTGGGTATGCATTGACCAGTCCTACAGTCAAACATGTCCTCCCCACAGATATTAATGGCCGCTAAAGGAGAGAATTCACAAAGGCAAATGATAAATTAGAACCATAAATAGCGCACACACACACATGTATTTATGATCATATTATCGAAAAACTACTATAAATTTCAGAAAAAAAGAAATATCTGTGGAAAGTAATGCCTAGCGTACATCGACATTGCAATTGGAATTGGAAGCAACTCAACTGATCAGTTGCTGTCGATATGTGCGTAGCGCATCACAGGGATGGTTTCAATGCCTTTTGCAACTGTTTTGTTTGAGCAGTCATCCTTGACAATGTCATAATAAAGGGGGAAAAACAAGAGCAATAGACTACTAAAGTGCGACGTCAGTTGCCATGGTAATTGGGTTTAAACATTCGCTGGTAATCTAAACGCCCATTGGTAAAACACAGGGAAACCGTTCACTGGTTGGCAACACACAAAGGGCGACTTTTTAACTATTTCATAGTAGTCTATGGCACAGGGATGCCAGTGGCTCCTACCTTCAGGGCCGGAAAAAAATCCACTATCATAACTGCATGTATGTGTGCACATGGACTCGCCAGCACAGTATACTGTACAGTATGTACATTGACAGTATGAGTGCAATGCAATGGATATGTCAGTATGTATGTGATCTAACCACTGCTGTATGGATACAGCGCCCCCTATATGTTCTTCTGATCGATAGTCTGATTTCGCGATACTTTGGCCGGGATACAGACATACTGCATGTGTGCAAATCATTGGGAAAATGTGCTACGTGCGTGTACATACATGACATACATGGCATATCCGGACATCGTTGATCAGTAAGTGAGACAATTTTCCACGTTTTTTTGGACTTAAAGAGTTGAAAATATATTCTCCTTTATATTTCCGGCCGTTTACTTTTCCGGCCTGGAAAAAAGGCTTTGCCGGAGTTCTTTCTCCAGAATAAAAAAAGACGAATTTCCGGCTATAGCCGGAAGACTGGCATCCCTGTATGGCAGTATACACCCAGCATGAAAAGCACTTACAGATACTGCAATTGCTTTCGTCACTCTCATCTAGACAATCTGCAAACCCATTGCATTGTAGCTGTATATCAATGCATTGCATGGACGATTGACACTGGAACTGCGTCTCGTCTGAACAATCCAGTGTGCAGTTGCGTTCATCGGAGAAGTCCTCACAGTCATTAACTGGACAACAATATAAATCATTTATTTGCTGGGTTAATTAAAGCCCCAAATACATAATATGCAGGTGGACCATTTTGACAAATTCCAGGAACAACAGTATTACATAACTAAAGTATAATGTTGATAAACTGCCTTGTAGAAATTTTAGCCACATAGATGCAGTAATACTTTTATTAAAATGCTGCTGTTCCTGTTTTTAAAAGTTTTCCAATCATGTATTGTCTTTAGAGGACATGTGAAATAGGGTTTTTATTAAATATAATAATAGTAGAGGGTATGTTTTACACATTTCGGTCAATTTCATTTCGGAAAATTTCAGAAAATTTGATTGTTCCGTTTTGATGTAATTGCAAGTTTTCTATTTTTATGCTAATGAAATTTCCATATTCATGAGCAAATCCGTGATGTCATCTCAGGACAACAGAGAAAATCTCCATTGACTTGTGTACAAAAGTTTTGTCATTTTCAGTGACTTCTTGGTGTTATGATCTGTAACAGTTTACTGAGTTTGTTTAGTATGTCATTTGCAACAATCCCAACAAGTTTGTTTGGGTCAGAAATGGATCAGTGGGCTACTGCTACTGTTTGAAATGTAATGTTCTTTCTTTGTTTTTCAACTGTGGGTTCTCTCTATGACTAGCAATAAACAGCGCCCTCATCTGTCAAGAATATTTTAAAGTAGAGAAAAGGTCACTTCTTTCTGAAATGAAAACAACTTTGATCTTCTGATTCGTGTATAAAAACAAATGGTTGATAATTTTCACTTCACTAAACTTTTAAGGCCATACTTACATCCATCACACATTAAGTCCATTGGAATGCAGTGTCCGTCATCACATTGAAACATACGTGGGGCACATGTTGGCTCATCTTAAATGAAAACATCCAAAATAATAGTAATTCGATTTGCAACACCAAAACATAGCCAGGGGTGAGATTAGAGGGGGGAAAAAAGTCCAGAAGAAACAAAATCGGAAGGGGCGTGGCTTCCTTGGGGGAGGGGGCGGGGGAGAGACGTAGAGACCACGAAGACTTCAACTTTTGGGATCGTTTTAAACACCACCATCGTGCAAATTGCAATGTCAAAAACATTTTAACCAGGTATCACAAGAACTAGTTTTGTTTTCAATATTTGCCTTGTACAAATGTGGATAATATTAAAAAGAATCTAGGCAACATTGATCGTTAAAGATTGTGAAGCGAAAGCGGCGGGTGATCGGTTCGTTGCCCACTGCTTACCACATCATGCATGCCACGCACTGCACACGTTCACGCACTGCACACGTGCACGCATCACACACCACACGCAACACGTACATTGCCAGTTTACGATGCAGGCAAAGATGGCGCTTGCTTTAATAGGGATTAGACTTGTACATGTCTGCTTCGCTACTCGTTGCAGTCTCGGTCTGTTTGCCGAGCGGCACAGTACATACATGTACATGGTACAGTGCTGTATGTCATTGCACTTGCGTGGCGACTAGACTTGCACAAGTTTGTTTCACAAAATTACTGAATCAATTGAGGGCACTCGTTAAAACAATATGGCCCGCTGGAAGGGCAAAAAAGCGGAAAATAAAATGTGGATCGCGAAGTACACAACAAAAAAGCGGAAATCTGCTAAAAATCAGAGATTTCACAATAAAAAACTGAAAACTCTCAAATCCGGACGTGTCGTTAAAATTCCGGACAAATCTCACCCCTGCATAACACCACGTTAAAAAAGGGATCTGATGCTAAAAATCCTGCCAGAATTCGTCCCAGGGGCTCCCAGGCATTGGTAACGTAACGTCACGGGTTTAAATCCAGATAAGGCCCTTACAATTTCTCTCTCATCCCAACTAAAATGTTGGCATAATTTCAGTAGCCATCGTCTTACCACACTGTAACTCATCACTGTTGTCCTCACAGTCATCCTCCCCATCACACCTCCATGTACCAAGAATACAGCGGTTATTAGCACAGGTAAACTGACCAGCATTACACGTAACATCTACAACAAGCAGCAAAAAACTAATCAGGCTAGTTGCATTTCGGGGTTCAAGTCATCTTTTAAACTCCTCAAAAAAAGTTCGGAGAGTCAACTTTGACTGACGATTTCTCTCTTGTTGCAAAATAATTTTATATTATTGGAAGGCCCTGTTATTCCTCTTTACGAAGATGTGTCATTTGTTATGATTAAGCAATTGGGGGGATGTGCAGCACAGCTGAATACGGGGGCGGGTGTAAAGTAAAATGTCACAAAATGCATTACTATTGTCAAAAAATGCATTGACACATTCCCATCCTCCAAGCAAAAGGATTTCGTTCTAACCTAACAATCATATAAAATACCTCCCCAAAATACTATCCATGGGAAGAAAACAGGAAATTTGCAATCTCCAATTTGGATGTGGAAGCAAAAGGGTTGTTGTAATTACTGTACTGCTTTATGTAACCGGATAAATTAGTTTACAAAACATTGATTTTTTTTTACGATATCCTTGAAAATATACGGATTGAAAGTGTGAAATCTCAGAATGGTAATGTGAAAAATATGACACAAGCTATTGCATCAAAATCTCAACACCCATGGGAAAAATGAGGCACTCAAAAATGTGATGTAGGCACGTTACTTGTGTTTTCCACACAAATATAAAATTCCAAATATTAAAGTCATGTTCACCTCTCCATGGAATTACCCTGAAAGCAAACATTATAGCATGATCAAGTGGCATTCGAACCCATAACCTCCAGGTTTCTAGTGCAAGCTTACCACATCCCAACTCATCACTGCCGTCTTCACAGTCGTTCTCTCCGTCACACTTCCATAGGGCCAGCACACAGCGATTGTTGTCACAATGGAACTGGGCATCCCGACATGTATACTCTGTTTTTATTAGATAATGAAAACCACCAGAGTCACGCATGATTTGTTTCAGCAGCAGATTTCACGAAAAATTGCGTAGCTTGCACAATTTTTTAAAAATGGCACAAGCCCCATAGGCTTGCGTGTAATTATCACAGGAATGTTGCACAGATTTAACCCAAAAAGGGTTAAAAATAGTGAGACAACATGCCTTTCTAAAAACCCTGTGTACACATTTCAAATATACGCTTGTAACCTAGACGGACACTTGTGTTGCATTTTAGGTCGTCCCAGTTACAAGCATATATTGGAAATTTGTACACAGGGTTTTAGAAAGGCATGTCGTCACACTATTTGTAACCCTTTTTGGGCCTACATGTAAGTTATCTCTTTAGAACAACTGAAACTTATTCATTTGATTTTGAGACCAGACAAAGGTATTTCCTCGAAAATTTATTTATTTCTGCAAGGAATAAAGCAAATTCCACCCCGTTTAATAAATCATTTTACTAGCTCTTTAAAAGACAGAGTACGGTCAAACAAGGTCAAACTACCAACCTTCACAAACACTTGATGATTCATCGCTACGGAAACCATCGGAGCAATCGTCGTCACCGTCGCACAGCCATTGGCGTGTGATGCACTTGTTGTTACGGCACAGGAACTGAAGCGGTGCACATGTCAGGTCATCTACATGGTCCCAATGAGAGTTGTTAGAAACCATAATAATGAGGTTTCGCAAAATGATGAATACGGTTACGAATACGATATTGGTAACTGTTCACATTGATGCGCACACTGAATTGGGTTTCGCACTACATGACTTGTACGTGTACATTTATCTGCTAAATCTGCTTGGCTCTGTTTTCAGCAGATTCTTTTCGAGTTCACATGGGCCCAACTCATTAAATTTGATCTGTATTCACGGAATATACATCAAAAAGAAACAAATGCATACAACTTATTAATCGATCACATAACCGGTATCCATCTTTATGCTACACGTATGGATTCTGATAACTGTTGTTAATGCATATGAAAATATGTGTACTCCGGTTATGCGTCACAAGAAGCACAGTAAGTCATGACATATCCGTATCTGTGAGGATGTGAAACTTCCCTAATAGTGTAAAGACCAGATACATTTTTCCCCCAAGCGTCTATTCTTCGGATTAATTTTGCATTACAAGCCTATTGTTTCATTTGCAATGACAACATTTTTGGGTCATGAGTTGACAAGAAAAACTCACTTTAAGGCCTAGTTTTCACTTTCACGGTTCGGGCCCGGATTGCCACAGTTTTGAATTGTGGTAAAATCAGCCTGTTTTGGATATGATACGTAATTCACAATTTCACAGGTTTGGGTGCCAAAAGTCCATTGTTTTTATCCGTGGTCATCCCTTCCGAGATAATCCCACGCAATTCCGTAGCATATCTGTTGCTTTCCATGGTAAAATAGGACCCACATTTCTGACCACAGTTAATGCTGGATAGGTTTAATACGGATATGCTACGGTTGTGTCCTCGTTTCTACAGAGGCTACGGAATCATGAGGGTTTATCCTGGAACACCACGGTCATGTTTACAAATTTACCAGGTATATAATAATCAAGGATAAAAACCGTGAGCTTCTGGCAATGTGGCCCATCTTATTTTATGAAGAAAAAAATAAAAATAAATAAGTATGATATGACTTGAATTAATACTTTAATAGTGACTGCAATGTAAACTAAATATTTTGACTAAAATTAATTTCAAAGAAGTAAAACATGTATTTCCAAATACCTAAATTGACTCGGTTTAATTTGAGCTCTATGTATAATAAAAACAATCTGACGTTTATAGATGATAAATGAAAGAAGCCTTACGACATGACTCCAATGCTTCATCGCTATGATCACCGCAATCATTATCCCCGTCACACAGCCAGATTTTATCCACACAACGGCCGTTATTGCATTCAAAGCTATCACCGCAGACATCAGGTTTCTCATATTTAGGATCATCTGAAATTTAGAAAGAATTGATTTGAGTAAAAAAAAATTAAAAAACAACGATAGACAAAAACAACAACATTTTTGTGCACATCGTCTTATAGTTTCCCCCACAAGCTTGAAAAAAGTGGCTTACTCTTGTGTGTTTATATCTACAATCACCAAAAATCAAACAATTTGAATGTCCAATGATTGAATGTGGTATTTACATGAAAGGTGTTAAAGAAGGCAACAAAATATTTCGTCTGAAAAAATTTAGAGGAAAAAAAAAGGTGTTTCCCACCTACGTTTTGCGAGTATGGTTGTAGATGCGGATACGCATAAACTACACATGGAAGTGTTCTTTTTAGTCTAGCAAAGCTCTCCTCAAGTTAAATATTAATGCAAATTGGATGGGTTGACTTAACAGAGCATGTTCAGATTTTTCCACAAAATGGATTTCACTCTAACCTAACAATCATATAAAATCTCCCCAAAATACCATCCATGGAAAGAAAACAGGAAATTCGCAATCTCCAATTTGGATGTGGAAGCAAAAAAGGTTGGTGTAATTACTGCATTGCTTTATGTACGGTAACCAAATATATTAGTTATACTAAACTTTTGTGGATTTTTGAAGATATCCTTGAAAATATACGGATTGAGGGCGCAAAATTTCAGAATGGTAATAAGAAAAATATGACAAATGATATGGTATCAAAATCCCAACACCCATGGGAAAAAAACAGGGGACTCAAAATTCAAAAAATGGGATCTGGACACCCTCCCTTTAAGGGGCTATGTCAAGGTTTGCACGTACATGTCAAAATATGAAAGGATTTGGCGCATGCGCAAACCGTGACATAGCCTCTTTAATATGTCCTTTGTATTTTTTTTGTATCCAAACAAAAATCCCAATTCTCATTTCCTTGGCAATTTTATTCAGGAAAAGAGGAATTTAACGACAACTCACCCACGCAGCTGATGCCATTTGAATCTAGTTTCCTTCTTTCCTCGCAGGCACACTGTCTACTTCCTGGATTTGGCAGGCACAGTTCTTGACAATCACCGTTGTTCAAGGAGCATGCATTTGTGCCTGTGTGTGATAAAAGTTGCTAATTCATAGCTTTACGGTGACATTACGCCTTCCACCATTTTGGGTGTCATTTGACAATCATGACAAAAACTCAAGGCAAAAAAACTCTACTTCTGCAAGAATATTCAGCCTCTGATAATTTTCTTGCTATTAGGAACATGTGTGTGGCACAGGCTGGCATAATTTCATGGACATTCAGTCTGTGCAATATTTAGTACCATCAATGTACGCGGACCTAAAGATAGTATACATGATTGGTAAACTGTTACAAATAGTTTTATCCCCCTGTGTGATTGAAGATATGCATGATTAAAACCAACATGAGCAAAAACCAGCTCCGTGCTTCGTCTAACTTTTGAAGAAAGAAAACCGTCTAAAAATGGTTTGCAGTCATTTCGCCCCAAAACCACTTCGCCCTGAACCATTTCGCCCTGAACCACGGCCTGTGCACGAAGTGGTTTTGGGGCGAAGTGGCATTTGGGCGATGTAGTGTTTGGACGGAGTAATTTGGGGCGAAATGGCACTTGAGCGAAGTGGTTTGGAGACGAAATAGCACTTTGGCAAAATGGTTTTGGGGCGAATTGAATTTTTGTCGCGCGAGACGAAAACTAATTGTTTTACTCATCTCTCAAAGACTATAGCACTTCAAACAAAACCATTTCAGGGGAAGTTTTCTACGGTCATCATGTTTATATTGTGTAAGTTAGGCATAAATCTGTGAACATTTCTGATTTTTGAGATTACCAATGATGTATACTGCCTTTAAACACGCTAAATGTAGTTCATGTTTTCCCATGAAAAATGGAATCGATTGTGATTGGAATCGCAATTCTTTTCTTTTGGAATCGGAGTCGACTTCGAAAATGCTGGAGTCGCCCAAGCTTAATATATACTATGACATCACATCAAGAATTACTGACCGTTTTGTCTGCTGTGGTCGTACACTCTCAGCTCATACAGTACGCCGCCACTTCGTAGCGTGACGGCATCACCATGTTCACTGCTCCTATCGTAGCTGTACACCTCCCCTTTGGTGTAGTCAGTCCAGAATATGAAGTTATTGTAGTAGTCCAAGCCAAACGGATGCAGGATTTTCATGCTGATTACCACAGTCTAAACAAGGCCAATATAAAGTGATAAAATACAAAGTATTGCAATTTTGCAAAATCATGGCTACGTTATTCTCTTTAATGTACCTATCAATTGTTTTCCCCACCCTGCCCCCCTCCACCTGGGCTGCCCACCTAAGAGGTGGGAATTGTCACTTTTTGCGCGACAAAAACCCCACCCCTGGGGCAAGATTTAAGTGACGAAAATCCCCACCCTCCGGTGCAAAACATTGTATACAATCCCTGTTACGAATGGAATGTCTCTACGAAAACACGTACATTGTAATTTTTAGAATTTTTATCATCACAGTGAATAAGTGATTGGGAATCTACAAGGACAACATGTGCCAAATTACTTAATGTGTAGTCAATATTTGTTTAATATACCGAACGTGTAGATTTTTGTCATCTGGTTGGTTAAAAATAACCTTACACAGTCATGACAGTGGTCCATCAAGTTTCAATTTCAGAAGCTGGTCTACGGCGGAAAAGTTGTATATTTACAGCAACAAATTTGTAGCATAATCGCCTGGCACTTTAGTAGCACATTTCACCTGACACAGTTTTCACTGTAGGCCACTTGTATTATTTTCTTATGGACTTCATCATCTACGACAGTACGGCAAAACGACTTTGTCGGGATTCCACCATTACCGTCCTGCTGAATGTTTACGTGAAACGCGTAGCTACATAGTTGGTGCACAGCTATGCTACACACGCTATGCGCGCGTCTGGAACCCACTAAATGATTATGCCCACGGGCATGGCAAAGACTATGCCCGCTAATTCAAGGCCCCCCACTTTTAACCAATCAGATGACAGGAATCTACTCATGAGGTAAATATACTGAAATGCAAAAGAAACTTACCACTTGTTTAAAATGTAATGAAATTGTAACAGTTCAAAATAAAACAAACCAACAATTGCTAAATGAAACATTGGCATTTTATTGATGACATGTCAAGTTTTTGACCAAGATACACCATCTCATCAGTTTGTTCTACAGTAAAGAACAGAAGAGGGTGCGATGTCAGTCCCCTTTGAATAGTGTGTGTGGCCACCATTGATTTGGATACAGGCAGTGCATCGTCGGCGCATACTGCCTACCAGTCTTGGCATGTTGCTTGAAATGCCCATTTTGCACTGGCCTTTTTAAAGCCAACATCAAGACATCACGTGCAGCTCATTACAATCATCCCATACCCCTTGGCTAATCACCGACAGTCAAAACAGCTGTTCAACAGCTGTGCCATGAAGTGACCATTGAAGGTTCAATGAACTTCAGACACCGTTTGGTCTGACAGTGAGGACACTATTGTCCACAAATAAGTTCACACATTACTACACGCAGTGTTATTGTTGCTATTTAAAGGTTTAAAAGGTGGTAAGTTTCTTTTGCGTTTCAGTATAATTCAAAATAAACCAGCCAACCTGAATGTCGCTGGTGTTATCGAGGGAAACCCCCTTGATGACATCATAGAACGCATCACACCAGTACAACATTCGCTTCTCCTTATCCAGACTCAGTCCATTAGGCCACAGCAGGTTGCCACTCACAAACGTCTCACGGTTTGTCCCGTCCATGTAGGCACGCTCAATCTTAGCCAAATCGCTGTCCTTTATGTCCTCGGCCCAGTCGGTGAAGTATAGGTACCTATAAAAGTCATGTTTCAAGTTGATTTTTTTGCCTTTTTTACACAATGTGGTATGTGTTATATAGACCATTCTAAGGACTCTTTTCCTGTACTCATTCACCATAGCTGAGATGCAGCTTTTTCCAGCGAATGGACTGTGCATTTCGTGTTGTTAAATCGAGCAGCGCACTTCCATGACACGTGCAATGCACTCTTCACAAACACAAGCTTTAAAGATAGACTGTCCGTGTTTGGGTGAAAGAATTTTAAAAATTAATTTACATAAGCGAACGAATCTAGAATGCTTACGTGTCTCTGTAACGAAAAATATAAAAACAAATTAAATTTCCGACGGCTTCACATGTGCGCGTACAGGTACGTTCAAGTGTGTACATGAACAGCGCACAACGCATCCCCTTCGCGTACACAGGCTTCGCACGCTTACAATAAACGCACACAATTGTTTCGAAGTGACAACACAATTAACATGCACAGTTCATGGCACTGGATGGCCCCAGTTATGGCGGACGTACAGAGAAGAGATTGGTGTATAGACCGTATCGAATAGCCGTCATTTCGTGGGGCAGTTTCTTTGTTCCTCGATGACATGCATGGTTGCACATATTGTGCTTCCATTGTTGAACGGTTTAAGTAACAAAAGGTACCCCACAAAATGGTGGCTATTCGATACGGTCTATACTGAATAATTCAATGACATGTGACCGAAGACACACCAATCAGATAACAGGAATTTAATCAGGTATTTTTATAAACTTATCACTACGCACCCTTCTACAGGATCCACCACTATTGCCCTGAGGTGTGTGATATTGCCAGAAATCAGTGTTTTACGATGTGAGCCGTTAAGACGGGCCACACTGACTGACTTGAGGTCTTCATCGGTCCAGTACAGATTCTCACTGATCCAATCCACGGCAATGCCCTCACAGTTGCTCACTCCTGCACGTACAGAAAAGGTATATTATCTAACCTCAAAGGCAATTTCATCCGAAAGACTGATTACATGATTGGAAAACTTTTTAAAACAAAAACAGCATTACATAACCAAAGAATGTTGTTAATAAACTGCCTTGTAGAAATTTCAGCCACACAAATGTAGTATTATTATATAAAATGAAGCTTTTGCGGACACCGTGCGTTCCGATACTGTGCAGCACAGAGCCCCAATCTGATGAGTGTGCACGCTGGGCGCACCCAAGCACACCTAGGTGTGAACTCACTGACAATCGCGGATGTCCCTTTGTTCCTCTTTTTTTTGGACATTTGTACAGGAGCGAATCGCGGACGTTCGCTTGCCAATCGCGGACGATATTGTTACGAAACATATTGTGTTTCTTAGATTATTTATACTGAAGCCTGCTTACCTGTCCATAGTTGACTGAACAATTGCATTCCTTTCGCGAGAATGGAATCACCCAAATAAACACAAAAAACACCCCCTCTAGCCCATGTGGTCTAGCCCTATGACCCCAGGTCATGCCATGTGGCCCAACAATCGTCCTCACTTTACGTTTGGCCCGACAACAAAGACGTACACATCTTGCTGTGGGGCGGGTACGGCGTGGGAGTCAACTATGGACAGGTAAGCAGGCTTCAGTATAAATAATCTAAGAAACACAATATGTTTCGTAACAGATTATTACACTGAACTGCTTACCTTGTTCCATAGTTGACTGAACAATTGCATTCAACTTCCAGACTAGCACACTTAGTTGGAGGTCGGAGCAAGATGTCAACAATCAAGGGCTCCGGGCACGTCAGGGCTAGGACATGGCAATGCGCAGACAGGTCAGACTCAAAAACCCCTGTAGAGAACGAACTAAGGGGAGACTCCGCCCAGAGGGGGAGTACCTCCCGAAGGACTCTAGGGCAACTATGATTCTGACTGACTGGACTCTGTTTGGCAGCATGGAAATGGAAAACTCCTTCCGGGCAGGCATAATGCCCGAGAAGCCCGAAGAGGAGTTAGAGCCTTCCACAGCACCGCCAGAGAACCCGGTGCATATCCACCTGGTCGGCAACCACTAGGCGCCAGACGGTGGGGGAATGCGTGAACCAAACAGAAGGTCGGTCGGGTCCCGGAGAGCAGCGGACTGACCGGGACTCTGACCGGGCACCAAGGCGATCCCCCGATCCAGAGGAATAGTTAATTTCCAGGGAGGATAGCCGAGTGCGGGAAGGATGCAGACCTGTTCCAGACAACAGCGTCTTGAACGGAGAACAGGGAGGCCTAGCACTCGGAAAGTCTAGGCAACACCAACAGGATGTGGCCCTCATGAGAACGTTTCCCGGAACGAGAGAACAGGCTTGGCGGCCTCAAACAGGCATTCCTTCCAAGAGGCCGAAGCGAGAATCATCACCGTAGATGTTCGGGCCTACCTCAGAGCCCTCAATGAACCGCCAGAATAAAGAGCCGAAAGAGCCATGTAGATAAGGCCCGACACAAGGCGTTCAGAGAGGGATCCCGCAACTAGAGCTACAGCGTTCTAGTGGGGGAGCAACCTCTTCCGTCACACCACCGATAGAAGGGACCCAAGCGTCAGAGTAATCGGCGGGGTAGACACTTTCCCCGGTGGCGATGGTGACGAAGGCCCCCCAGGGAGGCCCTTCTCATGGCAACATCGCCGGGAAGTGGCCGTACAGTCAGGATCTACTCTCTCCAGCAGCCTAGGAAGCAGTCCTCATAAGCGCTTCAGAGAAAAGAGCGGAACGGGACCATGGGGGGGACTCCCAAAAGAGGGAGTCGGGACCATGGGCGGAACGTCCCCATGGGGGGACTCCCAAAAGAGGGAGTCGTCCTTCGGTCCGAGAGAGTGTTGACTGCATATTCTCCTGGGTCGGGGACCCTGGAGCAATACCCTGGAGCAATGCCCTGGGGGCTGGCGACTGATCGCGGAGGCAAGGAGATCGATCCGTGGAAGTCCGTGGAGATCTCCTGGGTTATATCCAGGTTCGGGATCCATTCTGCGCAAGACGCCCTGCCTCAAGAGAGGCCGCGGCGGACAGATAAACCGTACCCGGTATATGGACTGCGGACAGAGAGGAGATCCTGTCTCTGTTATGTCCGATCGAACAAGGATGTTGCCTCCAGCCACCGTCGCTTCGAACTAAAGGAGCGGGGGCTGCCCGACCGTCCGTAGTTCGAGGAGGTTGGAGTATGAGCAAGCTTAATCCTGGGAGCAGGTCCCGGATACTCGTGCGCCTAACAGGCAGCCTGACCAGACGCGTCCGATCGAATGGATGCGTGCGGGGGAGACAGACCCGCGTCAGGTTGGATGGGGGTTCCACGAGGCGAGCTCGTCCCTATCAGGACCGTCGTTGGGACTGATTGGGAGTCTGGGAGCCTGCTGTAACGCTTCAACCGGAGTCATCCCTGCAAAAGCGGACATATGGCGAGAACGTATGTATGTACTTGCCATAAGATCCAGCAGGCAGAGCCAGGGGCGGACAGGGCCGTCTAGCTCCGCCAAAAGCGGTGAGCGAGGGCCCTAAGGGATCCATTTCCATTCCGCCGATGGGTACCCCGACTAACTCAGATGTGGTCGGGCACCCAGGCACACCAGGACCTGGCAGGGAGCCATGAGGAATTTTTGAGATAGACCAGAGATCCCAACCTTAACTGACTCCCGCCACCTGAAGTATGCTCCGTTCACCCTGGTGATCACCGTGAAAACCGGATGATACGGAAAGGCCAAAGGGGAGGCACGTCAGACGAACGACTGACCCAGGTGCCAAGCCTGGGTCACCGCTGGTCGCAGGCCATAAATAGGGACGTGCTAGTAGGCATCCCTGGGGTCAAGGATGCCTACGTGCCCTAGAGCGGGCACCGAAGAGCGCTGGTCAATGTCCCCCTTCTGAACCCCCGTCCCGGGGAACGTATTCAGTGGTAGACATTCGGAGTGGGTCGCTCTTCTGTTCCCCTCTGGAGGGAGCGGTGATGACTTTAGGGACAAAGTCACTGAGGGGGAAGAAGTCGCCAAACACACGGCGATACCCCCGGTTGCTGACCACCATGACCCATGGGCCCGGGAGAATGGGGGCCCCTCCCGGGCGCGGAGACCTCGGCGACCGTCCCAAAGGAGTGTAAAAACGGCGGTCCGAGGACCAACCGTCACAGCCCTGCTTCGCCTTCCGCGGTCTCTTGACCTTGGAAGGCGGAAGTCGGACGGTCCTGTCCATATAGCAGTGTCTTAGCTATAGGATACGGTCTGATCGAATTGGGGTGGAGGCAGCACCGCTCTACCTACGCCGCTAGGACGGACTTGAAGCACCCACCGAACAGTGGTGCACGCTCTAGTGTCCTAGTCCACTGGGCGGGTCGCTAATAAGCAACTGACAATCCTGGCCTAATCTCGCTTTCGGCCTCATCCGCCAGTCCAAGAACCGAGACGCAAACAAGTCCTCGAAGAGAACGGTTCGTGTCAGGGGTTGACCCCAGTTACGAGGTCAGAACTAGGAACTGAATGGAGGGGCACGCTGGCGTTATTCCGTCTGTCCTGGAATGCGCCTGAGAAAGGTCTCGAATGCCCCCGACTGGCAGGCCCGGGGAGGCCGCCAGGAGTGAGGGCCCGTCCGAACATCTGACGAGGCCACGATACTCAAGGATTGTCTGTGATCGTGGGCGGCCACCTCTTGGTGGTCGCTTAGCGATATCGACATCCATGGGAGGCTTCCGTAGGAAGAGACAAAGTCCTCCTGAGGAGGTCTTCGTAGGAAAGGAGGCGGCATTCCGTGGGCATAAGGGATGCCCCAAAACAGCCTAGCACCGCGGCTGGAATGCTCTCCATTTCCTGAGCCGTACGGGCGGTTGGGCCAGATTGACTAAGGGACAACAGGCCCCGTAATCTGGGAAACAGGTTCCCTTGATGGGTGTCCCTTGATGGGGTGCCACGTACCAGCAAACAAGGGAGCCTGAAAAACCCGCCGCCCTGGCTGCTGAGCCACTGGCCCCGCCCACCACGCCAGCTCCGCGCTCCCCGCAGGAGCTAGCAGGATGGACGCACGTCGGCGGCGCGTAACCGCAGTGTCCGTAGAGGCGCCGACAAGCACCGGGGACAAAACTTTCCCCGGCGTGCAGAGAAAGGGAATACTTTCCTGGGAATAGCCCACGAGGGGCTGTCCCCGCCTGCCACGCCAGCTCCAACGTGGAGCTAGCAGGCGGCCGCACGTCAGAGGAGCGGTACGCTCTCCAGAGTTGTCCCGCGTGCTGTAGGAAGGTAAGCCTACTTGGGGGTTGTCCCGGAGGACTGGCCCCGCCCGCCATGTCAGCTCCGACGTGGAGCTAGTAGGCGGGCCGCACTAACTTTCCGGGCGTGCTGAGGGAAAGCAAGCTTTCCCGGGGGTAGTCCACGAGGGGCAGGCCCTGCCCGCCACGCCAGCTCCGACATGGGGCTAGCAGGCGTGCTGCACGTCGGACCGGAGCGGACAACTCTGACCTTCCCCGGTGTGCTGAGGAAAGACAAGCTTTCCTGGGAATTGCTCGTAAGGACTCTTGCCCGCGAGGGCTAACCCTGCCCGCCACGTCAGCTCCGACATGGAGCTATCAGGCGGGCTGCACACCGGAGGCACGTAACCGCAAAGGAGATCCGAGCCTAGCCCGGAGCTCAGAGCGGTCACGCTCTGCTGTGTCCACAGCAGCACTCAACGGTACCAAGGACACAACATCCCCGACGTGCTGAGGAAAGGCAAGCTTTCCTGGGAATTGCCCCGAGGGGCTGGCCCCGCCCGCCACGCCAGCTCCGCCATGGAGCTAGCAGGCGGGCCGCACGTCGGCAGCGCGTAACCGCAGTAAGGATCCGAGCCTAGCCCGAAACCCTAAGCGGTTCGCGAGCCAACCGTTTGCGCGGTGCGTGGGGGTCCTACAGCCGAAACTCGGCTGCAAGGGGAACCCGGGACTTATCGTCGGTGAGTCCACCGAGGAAGTCTGCACCGCGACCCAGCTTCCCGGCGTGCTGTGGAAAGGCAAGCTTCCCTGGGGTTCGTCTCGGAAGACGGACCCTGCCCGCCGCGCTAGCTCCACGTGGCAAGCTAGTAGGCGGGCCGCACGCGGGAGGTGTAGCTGGCTGATGCCGTACCCCGGTGCACGTCTGACACGAGCCGATGGGCAGGAAACAACTGCCCGGGCTGGTGTGCATCGGCGGAAGGCCAGCTGGGTAAGAAACCCAACGAGGACCGGGCCGAGGACGTGTCTTGGTGAGCACCCACCGGGTAATACGGCACAGGGTTAGCCGAGTATACGGAGGAGGGCCCGACGGGCAGTCCATCCGATCTCGGGGGTAACCTGCCTGTGACGCATAAGTCGGACGTCCGACTGATGCGCCTGCGGGGTCCACCCCAGGGTTTGTCTAGGGGGTTGGGAGCGGTCGAACAGACCGGTCTGAGCCCCGGAGTAAACAACCCCTGGCGCTACCGAGTTCCTCCCAACAAGGGAGGAAGTCCGTGGCGCCAACACGGAACAAGTTAGCCGTGTCTCAGCGGGGCCGCACGTAGTGCTGCCCCTGGCTGAGTTGGCAGCCGCGGTGACGACTGTCGGTGTGGTGGCCGACTGGGCCATCATCGAGGACAGTCGCACCGTGGACCAGGGAGCTCCGTCCCTGTTCCATGCGGCCCGGCTTTGGGGAGTGGAGTGGTTAATAAACATTGGCCTCTCCGCCTCCCATGCGCGGTGCGAGGGTGGTCCCGCAACCGAAGACTCGGCTGTGTAAGGAACCACCGGGACTTTTACCGCCGGTGCGTACACCGGGGAAGTCTGCACCGCGCCCCAGCCGGCTCCCGCACAGGGTTGTGCGTAGGGAGGCCAGTTACCCGGCGCGCTGTGGAAAGGCAAGCTTCCCTGGGGTTCATCTCGGAAGACGGACCCCGCCCGCCACGCTAGCTCCGACATGGAACTAGTAGGCGGGCCGCACGCCGGGGCGTAACCGCGGGGGGGATCCGAGCCTGGCCCGGAACCCGGAGCGGTCACGACTTGCCGGCCCAGAGAACTCTGCGTCAGTGAGACCCCTGCCTGGGAAACACCGAGCTGAACTCTCTCTCGACCAGCGACAGCGGTCCACCCTTGGGCTCGCTTTGCTGATCGGCCGGGGGTGCCCTGGGGTTCATCTCGGAAGACGGACCCCGCCCGCCACGCTAGCTCCGACATGGAACTAGTAGGCGGGCCGCACGCCAGGGCGTAACCGCGGGGGGGATCCGAGCCTGGCCCGGAACCCGGAGCGGTCACGACTTGCCGGCCCAGAGAACTCTGCGTCGGTGAGACCCCCTGGGAAACACCGAGCTGAGCTCTCTCGACCAGCGACAGCGGTCCACCCTTGGGCTCGCTTTGCTGATCGGCCGGGGGTGCAGCGTTAGCGAAGGAGGCTGGGCCATGCCCGTCCTCCACGCTGGTCGTGCACCGCGAGCCCTCCGCACGGATCGGCCTAGCCAATCCAGCTAATGACTCGCCTTTCGTGCCCGTAGCGGTACCCGAAGACACCGTAGGCACGAGGACCGGAGCCCTGTCGGGGTTAACGACGGTACCGGAGCCCTCTTGGGCACCATTCCCATCAGAAACCCCCAGATTTCCCCTTCCCTCACCCAACGCGCTAGCTGAGATGCTACGCGGCTTGCGCGGAACTATAGTGTAGCCTCGCTCAATAGCAGTAAACTGCGCATCGGTAAGCCCCGAGCAGAACAAGGAACACTGGGCTCTGCGGCTGCATGGTCTGAATAGAGCATGAAGGGTGAGGGTCCCAGCGGGGAATAGGGCGCGAGCAGTTCATGGAATTGCATTTACGCGCCATAGCAGGGGCTGTACCAGGTGGATATGCACGCCGCAAGCTGCAAAAATTAACCGAGTGTCGGGACTGGCCGACACTACCCGCTCGAGTAATCTACTGAGATCTAGAGCGAATAAGGTTAAGGAAGCAAGGCGGAACGAACATATCACAAAAAAAAAAATACACTGTATTAATTACACCTGAATACAATTAAGAGGCCGAAGCCCACGCCAAAACAAATGGTGTCGGGACGGCCGATCCCTCGTGCGAGTTTAGAACAGGAACCGCACGATCTTATTAAAGGATATGGAAGTGGAAATCCGCTTTAGAGTCGCTTCGATCCAGGAGATAACAGGTCCTTGGAAGCGTCCCAGCGGAGTGTCTGTCAGGAGACTGTACGGAAACTTAGACAGAAACCGATCTCGAAATTGGCTGAACACCGGAGCACTACAGAAGTACGTCTGGTCCAGGGTGAAGCCAAACAAAAAGTGAGGACGATTGTTGGGCCACATGGCATGACCTGGGGTCATAGGGCTAGACCACATGGGCTAGAGGGGGTGTTTTTTGTGTTTATTTGGGTGATTCCATTCTCGCGAAAGGAATGCAATTGTTCAGTCAACTATGGAACAAGGTAAGCAGTTCAGTGTAATAATCTGTTCTCTTTGTTAGACCTCCCTAAAACGTCCACGATTGTTTGGGAGAACAAGCGCATGCGTACGCACGCGTCGTGCATCAAGTGAATGGATTGCGCGTGTGTGTGTGTGCTTTGCGCGTGTGTGTGTGTATGTGCTTCGCGCGCAATAGTACAGTAACAAAAAATACTGTGCAACAATAACAAACGCATGTGCAATTGTAAACTGAAGTTTTCAACACCAAACAGACAAAAATCTCGTGGAAATATTTCAAAACAAAGCTTCATTTTATATAACAATAATAATATTGGATGGCTTTGAGGGTGATATGAGAATATACCGCACTCGTCATGAAAATACCGAACTCTCCTTTGACTCGTGTGGTGTATTCTCATATCACCCTCAAAACCATCCAATATTATATAAATACTTCAGAAAATCTGAAAAATCCATGCATGACTTTTGTGTTCAATGAATGGTAAAAAAATTGTCTACATATTTTCTTTTTAAAAACCACCTTCAGTTGGCAATTTGTCCCACAAGGTACCATTTTACACGGGAAAAAAATCATGTGGTGTTTGTTACCATTGCTGTCAACACTTTGAGTCAGATTTTTCTTGTTAACTCGTGAAGTAAAAGTTTTGGGTAACGCAAATAATGTATTGGGGCTTTAAACAATACAGCAACTTACTGTCCACAATGAGATTTTCGCGGCCTGTACCGTCGAGCTTTTGCCGTCCAATAACGTATTTACTGGAATCTGCGAAATATATGTACTCCTCTGCCGCATGGTAGTCAATGGCACGAGGCGTCTCTAGATTAATAATAGGGACAATCGTCTCTTTGTTCTCGACGTCCGGAACCATTGGTATCCCGCGAACGGAACCAGGGAATCTCTGGCCGTAGATCAGAAACTGCGTGTCGTCCCGATTTTCTGCAAATGCAGGGAGAAAAAATTTAAGAAAAAGTTATAATTTTTGCTTGAATAATGGGCATCAGCCAGTTTTCAATTTAGAACATGATACAACAATGCAAGTAAAAGCAAGAATAAACCCTACGAGAATAAACGAAGGAAGGGGAATCAATGCGAAGGGTCTTCACAAAACTGTAAACATGTCCTAAAGCGGGCCTCCCACTGTGAACTTTTTGCCACGAATTTCCAACGATTAGGTACGATTTGGTAAGATTACCAGAGACATCCTATGAGCTCTATACTCAATCGCACCAAATTCGTGGCAAAAATCACAGTTGGAGGCCCGCTTAAGACACACCCTTAGTGGTGACTAAAACTTGTGGGATTCCGAGGGTTTTATCATGATAGACTCTTTGGAAAGGTCAAACCAAATGGGGAGTATTAGGGTCTATGCATCAGCTGAAAGAAGCAATCAAGAGGAAATGCAGTGAAATCGGCTTGCTGTTTGCTCCAGGACAATGCCCCTGTCCACACCGCGCAGGTGGCAATGGCTGAAGCAGCCAACTGTGGCTTTGAATTGTTGCCTCATGCCCCTTACTCAATTGGCTTGCAACTGTCCGATTAAACCCGTTTACTAAACTCTAAATCTCACCTGCAGCCTTCCTCCGCGAAGGGATAGCAATGATTAAACATCAGAGAACCAAGTACAGTGAAACATGTCTATAGTGGCCACCCTCGGAACCGTAAAAAAATGGCCACTATAAAGAGGTGGCCTCTTTATAGAGGTTTCTTAAGCATTATACAAATGGCATTTGGGCCCAAAGGTGGATAGCCACTATATGCAGGTGGCCTGTTTATCAAAGTGGCCTTAATAGCAGGTTTCACTGTACGTTGAATTTGGGGTGACTAAGTTAAAAAGTAAGAAGAATCTTTCTCTTGTAACGCTTTCTGGGTGAGGCTTAGAACCCTTTTAATGACCCTTGTATATTTTTGGCAGGGCTCAGAATAAATGTTCATTGATTTGCCGCTAAAACAGTTGGTAAAAAGTGCACTTCAAAATCTTGCACAATGTTAGGAAATAAAATAAGTATTTATTTCTGAAAAAATGTCACCAATCCCAAAACCCGAACCTGACAAGTTGCTTGACTAAAATTAACAGTAGGATTCAGAAAACATATCGATGATCAAGATTTCACTTTGCTTTGGTCATCTGGCTCAAAATCATATGCAAGTTGTATTAGAACTCACACGTTTTCGTGTTTGGCGTGCCATACGGGTGACGTCAACCACTATCATATTCGCCATTACTGTGTCCATACTATGGCACGCAAAAGCGGAAATAATTCAACCCTGAAAAACAAATCTCAACATTTTTTAAAACTTGCCAACAAAAGCACGGTATGCCAGTTTCAAACAGTCTATCAACATTTAAAAGTCATGCCAACCTTTTTTTTCTTGCGAAAAAATGCGTCAACATTAAATTATCAGTGTTGAATTATTGTTCGCTTTGGCGTGCCATAGTATGGACACAGTAATGGCGGATAGCAACCGGTTGTCAAGCCAAGTGAAACCCAAGAATAGGTGGTGTGTGAGTGCAGTGTTCTCAGATCATGTTGCCATCTTTCAGGTGCAAGAACTAGGCACCCATTTCAAGAACAGACCGTCCAAACTCGATCTGTGTGAACACTGTCCTTACTACTGGCTGTTCTCCTTCCAGAGGGACAACTAGACTTACCAACGCATGTAGTGTTGGTTGTCAAAGTGTAGCCCTGCTGGCATCGGCACAGCTTCTCATTGCCGTCTTTACCCGATATCAGACAAATGTGATTACAGCCTCCATTGTTGTCTTGGCATGGATGCGTTCCCACTGTAACAACAGAAGAAATTTGTTAACCACATGCCGTTTCGAACAGTGTTTCTTAAAGGCAGTACACATGATTGGTATCTCGAAGAATCAGAAATGTTCACAGATAACTTACAAGATATAAACATGAAAACTTTTGTCTGAAGTGCTATAGTCTTTGAGAAATGAGCAAAACAATTATTTTTCGTCTCGCGAGACGTAAATTCAATTCACCCCAAAACGCCCTCGACCACTTCGTCCTGAAACACTTCACCCAAATGCCATTTCGCCCCCAAACCACTTCGTCCAAACACTACTTCACCCAAAAGCCACTTCACCCCAAAACAACCTTGTGCACAGGCCGTGGTTCAGGGGGAAGTTGTTCAGAGCGAAGTGGTTTCGGTGCAAAATTACTGTAAACCCTTTTTTGGCTGTTTTCTCAAAAGTTAGACGAAGTACGGAGCTGGTTTTTGCTCAGGTTGGTTTTTATCATGAATATCTTCATTCACACAGGGGGATAAAATTATTTGTAACAATTTACCAATCATGTATACTATCTTTAAATAAGTCAGTCGAAATAATGAAACAAAGAAGAAAATCTCACCTATTGGTTGGGCAGCCTCGTGATACACTTTAATAGCCCCAGCCCCGTTACTTATTTTCCTTCGTAACACGGTCGTAGTTCCGTTAAATTTGTTGATTTTGGTTATAGTTGGCTCATTCAACCAGTTTGTGATGAAAAGGTCGTTTCCAAACATCGTTATTCCAAACCCAAAAATTACCTGGCAAAACAAATTTTAAAAAGCATTTTACATTCAAAAACTGACATTTTTTCAACTATTTAAAGGAGCGTGTCCAGATCACATTTTTGATGCCCCCATTTTTTTCCAATGGGTATTGAGATTTTGATATCATACCATTTGTCACATTTTTCTCATTACCATTCTGAAATTTCACATTCTCAATGTGTATATTTTCAAGGATATCGTCAAAAAACCGCCGATGTTTTGTAAACTAATTTATCTGGTTCCAAAAAGCAGTGCAGTATTTACACCGACCTTTTTGCTTCCACATCCAAATTGGAGATTGCAAATTTCCTGTTTTCTTCCCATGGATAGTATTTTGAGGAGGTATTTTATATGATTGTTAGGTTAAAACGAAATATATTTTCTGGAAAAAAAAAATCTGAACACGCTCCTTCAATGCCAGGAGAAAATTTTATAGAGCTGCTTTAAACACAAAAACATTCAGTGGTTGAAGGTCTCCAGTGTTGACTGGCTAACGAGATATGGGTTCTTAACTTGAACTACGACATGTGTCACAATGACGACGGTGACCAATTCTGTAATTCTTCTAAAAAAGAATCATGATTCCATTTGGAATCAATTCCATTTTTCACGGGAAAACATTAAATAAACTGAGCTTGTGTAAGTGTGTGTACATTGACGATACTACATACATGTATTGTGCCGACGACAACCCAATTATTGGCACAGAGCAGCACTAAACATCCATAAAATGATGCCGGCCCGTGCCACACATACATTCCTAATAATGTGGAAATTATCAGTTTGTTCTACAGTAAAGAACAGAAGAGGGTGCGATGTCAGTCCCCTTTGAATAGCGTGTGTGGCCACCATTGATTTGGATACAGGCAGTGCATCATCGGCGCATACTGCCGACCAGTCTTTGGATGGATTGCAATCGTGGCATGTTGCTTGAAATGCCCATTTTGCACTGGCCTTTTTAAAGCCAACATCAAGACATCATGTGCAGCTCATTACAATCATCCCATACCCCTTGGCTAATCACTGACAGTAAAAACGGCTATTCAACAGCTGTGCCATAAAGTGACCATTGAAGGTTCAAGTGACCTTCAGACACAAATAAGTTCACACATTACTACACACAGTGTAGGTGACCAGTTTTATTTGCGTTTTAGTACTGGAGAGACTTTTTCACCAGGATCATAACTCTGTGCAATGCCAGTTATCTTCTCTTAAAGTAATAGAAATATCTTAAGACAGATCCAAGGAGATAATTTAAGCAACAAATAGTGCAACAATTGTACCTTTCTGAAAACCCCGTGTACGAATTTCCTATTTAACGTATGTAACATAGGACCCATACTTGGTGACTTTTTTTGTGTCCTTGTTACATGCGG
Organism: Henricia sp. BOLD:AAB3569; assembly: GCA_037783545.1. Classification (NCBI taxonomy): domain Eukaryota; kingdom Metazoa; phylum Echinodermata; class Asteroidea; order Spinulosida; family Echinasteridae; genus Henricia; species Henricia sp. BOLD:AAB3569. The sequence continues at coordinate 29,417 of JBBELK010000218.1, forward strand.
TATATTAGAAAATTGCACACAGGGGTTTCAGGAAGGTATGTTGTGGCACTATTCGTTGCAGTTCTTTAGCTGAAGTTATCTACTTAGATCTATCTTAAGATTTTTTTTAAATTTTGAGATAAGATGAATGACATTGTACAGAGATATAATCCTGGAGAAAAAGGTTTCTCCAGTATTGAAAACAGACACATATAGGGGAAAGGGAATTAATTCCCAGTAGAAATCAATTCCTCAAAAATCTGTAATCGCGACTCCGATTCTCAAAGTGGAATTGATTCTACTCGACTCTGGCGTGGAATTGCCTAAAGGCACCATGTCTTACATCACTGCCTTTTGCCACAGTCCTGCGACTCAAGCCGTCGTAATCGGCCGTTTCTATCAGCTGTAGTCCCGAGTCTGCCCAGTAGATGCGCTGAGCGACGAGATCGGCCGTAATGCAATGCGGCGTGGATATCTTTCTCACTACAATGTCGCGAAGTTCGGTGCCGTCCATATTGGCACGTTTTACGACGGGACGACTTCCTCTGTCTGTTAGGAACATGAGTCTGTAGAAAAATAGTGAGAATAACAAAAATCATCTTTAAGACACATGTTTCTTAAGAATGTGTTTCTTATGTAAGCATAATCAGTCAGTTACTATTAACAGTCTCAGCAGTATACTCCCCAGTTAAAAGTCTGAGCGCAAGCATCTGCAATAATATCGCAGACAATATCGCCGAATACATAAAAACTAGCAACTGCTAATAAGAAGAAGCACCGAGCAAAAGCATAAGCTCATCAAGCAGAAGCAAACGCAAAAGCAATTGCTTGAAAACATATTCATAACCCTTTGCTTTGGACAACAGCTTTTTCTTAAGCTTCCCTAGCTTACAATAGCGCTATTCATCAAGAGGCACGCGTGTTATGTAATTGCTATTTTTTATGTATTCGGCCCAATGACTTCACAAAGCTTTAGAAGTCCTAACAAGTCTGTTGGCCTTATAGTCAAGTCTAGTTATGGTTCTTTCCACAGTAAAGAGGGCATTTTGGCAACACAGACAATATTTGTCTGGTCTCAAAATAAAAGAAATAAGTTTCGGTTGTTCTAAAGAGATAACTTAGGCCCAAAAAGGGTTACAAATAGTGTGGAAACATGCCTTTCTAAAAACCCTGTGTACAAAATTCAAATATACGCTTGTAACAGAGACGACCTCAAATGTAGCACAATTGTCTGTCCCGGTTATTAGCGTATATTGGAAATTGTTGTCTATTTTGTTTGAACACGTCAAAATGTTCAAATACCGTAATTTGTAATGCATCCATTTTGTGATGACTGTCACTACAACAGAAAACCCTTGTCTGTCATCGACTGGGATATTTCAACAACAGCCGAGAGTTGTGTATCTATTGGAATATATGTCTCGTATTTTGCCGAGTATGCTGAAGAAAAAAAAGATGGCGCCGCGTTAGCTTTTAAAGCTAGGTGCTTAAGCAGAGAATGAGTTTAATAAAAAATTGAGAGTGCTGCTTAACCTAACACTCCTCAATTCTCCAAAATCAATACGATTTTGCATACACCCTAGGAAGTTAGGGTTAATCAGAAAACGGGTGCTAACAGCTTTTATGAAATTGGCCCCAGGTCTAAAAGCAAAATATTGGAGATCTCCAAGTTTTTTGACCTGATCAAAGAGAATGTATACTATACCCTGCATTTGGATCCAGAACAATGCCCAGTGGTTGATCCAAACCTAATCGTATGACTGTGATGAATCTATTGGCATCAGCATTACTGACTAAAACCTGGTTGGCCACGTCGTCCACAAAGTAAAAGTTTCCTGTCACCCAGTCCAGTGCAAACTGCTGGATATCTAGAGATAATTAGGCACAGGGAAGGAAAACACAATGTTTAAAGGCACATGATTGGTATCTCGAAAAATCAGAAATGTTCACAGATTTACACATAACTTACACGATATAAACATGATGACGGCAGAAAACTTCCCCTGAAATGGTTTTGTCTGAAGTGCCATAGTCTTTGAGAAATGAGCAAAACAATTATTTTTCGTCTCGTGAGATGTAAATTCAATTCACCCCAAAACCATTTCGCCCAAGTGCCATTTCGCACCCAAACCACTTCGCCCAAGTACCATTTCACCCCAAATCACTTCGTCCAAACACTACCTCGCCCAAAACCACTTCCTGCACAGGCCGTGGTTCAGGGCGAAGTGGTTTTGGGGCGAAATGACTGCAAACCTTTTTTGACTGTACGGAGCTGGTTTTTACTCGGGTTGGTTTTAATCATGCATATCACACAGGGAAAAAAAACTATTTGTAACAGTTTACCAATCATGTATACTATCTTTAATGAGTCACTGTTACAGCTTGTTCAGATTTTTCAAGAAAATGGATTTTGTTCTAACATAACAATCGTATAAAATACCTCCCCAAAATACTATCCACGAGAAAAAAAACAGGAAAATTTGCAATCTCCAATTTGGATGTGGAAGCAAAAAAGGTTGGTATAATCACTGCACTGCTTTATGGGGTACTATATGACTGAGCGGTTTGGTGCATTGAACTCAAAAGTGTGTCGATTTCCGGCCGCGACCATGGTGCGTGTGCCCTTTGGCAAGGCACTCCGCCATAAGTTGCCTCTCTGCAAGGGTTGCAGCCTTTGAGCGCTTGTGTCAGGCTGACAGGGCTGCATACTCCCCAGGGAGTTGTGCCCAATGACCAGGGTAATGATATTTGTAAAGCGCCATGAGTATCCCGCTGGATAGATATGTGCGCTATATAAGAAGTCACCATCATTTTCCTTAATTACATAATAAGGACACATGGTAGGTGTAAAAAAGGTATATTAGGGAGACATGTGCAAATAGAGAGACATGGTGATGTCTCCCTATTTTTAATTAGGTTAAAAACCATTTTTATTTAATAGGTTAAAAATAATTTTTATTAGGTTTGGATGTGGAAGCAAAAAGGTTGGTATAATCACTTCATTGCTTTATTTTTATTAGGTCGAGAACCATTTTTTTGTTTGTTACAAACCATTTTTTGCAGCTTTAGGTAAAATAAGTTAGTGTTCAATTGAGAAATTGTTACCGATAACTCGGTGGTCATTCAAGAAATGGTTCCCGAAAATGTCTCCCAAATGCCCCATTCTCGGTTATTATTATTATTATTATTATTATTAGTTTACAAAACATTGGTCGTTTTTTGACGATATCCTTGAAAATGAGTGTGAATTTTCATACAAGCTGATTCCACACAAACTGTGTTGCACATAAAACCTTTCAATATTATACAAAACCTTTGAAACTTACGACTGGTGCTAAACATGACATCAACAGTATGGAGGTCACCCAAGCTGTTGGAGTTACCACACTTCAATTCATTCTGAGATGCTGCAAAATTAATCCAACACACCTGAAAAACCAAAAATATTAATAAAATGCTTTTTAGTAGCGTTACATTTTTTACTTCATCTTGAAATTGCATGCTATACACAATACGATTATTATCCGATTACAATATTTTTTAAGTATGTCGTGTGACCCCAGTCGCCATTGGAAATATTTCAATTGTATCACAATCAAGTAATTACGAAAAGTTTCCCGTGTGACCCTGGCCTTAGAGAATTTTTTTAGTTTTTCAAGCTTCATTGTGGGAAAAAAAATATTTGTTTTGCCCTTAATTGATTTAGCTTGCGTCGAGGAGACAATGTTAATTTTGGGTTTGTTTTGCCCTCAGCGCTCAGCGCTTTCCCAAGACATTATGAAATACTTCATAGCGTGCTCGGGTGGGACTCGAACCCACAACCTCCTGCAAACAAGGCATATGTCTTAAAATAAACAAAGTTGAGCTCTTACAATTTGAGCACATGCTAACTTTGCGCACTTTGCAACGCGCCCTTTGCAATGCGCCCTTTGCAATGCGCACTTTGCAACGCGCACATTGCGATGACAGGGATGATTATTACATAGTAGTGTTCTTTGAACCAGTGTACATACCCTTTGTCTGCGATAATCAAAGTCTAGAGCCATAGCCCCTAGGGCCGGGGCAGGGGAGATGCCATCTATATCAGCACCTTTCAGATTCAGCTTAAGAATGTTTGTACTGTTGGCAACAAAGAGCTGTGCAGAAGTCCCTGTGAACAATGAAAAGGTTGGAAAGAACTTGGCTGAATCGAAATAAGGATGAACCAGAATGCATAGTTCCGACCTGTCAATCAAGCCGAACCCGCCGACCAATCACAACAGAGCTAGCAGACGGCGCCCACATAGGTCAAAGTGATGCAATCATCACGCAATCACTCGATTTTCTGCCCATACAGTTTGTATGTTGTGTGCGCCAGTGACCGGGTGAATTTTTGTTTCAATGTCGGGCGATTCGCTGTTCAAAGGTAGGAAAGCGCATTTTTATAAATATATGTCATCCCTGCATTACTAGCCCTTCGCTCAGTGTGTGCTACGGTAACTGTCGACCCTAAAACACAAATGGCTTTGAGTTTTCTCCAATGAATCTGTGCTTTCCATGCCGAGTCCCGTTGCTTTATACGTTGCGTCGCCATTTTTTTGCGATGGCTTGTGAGCACATAGCAACAATATCTAAGGGGCAGGGTTAACTGGGCAATCTCGGAACTATGCATTGTGTGAAATAAATGTATCCAAATTCAAGACTTCGAGCGCGTGCGTCAAGACCCAACTAGTGCGTAATTCCCTGCTAGTGTTCCTGACCGGGCACTAGTCTGAAAAACTAGTGACCAGTTGCGAACTGTGTCAGTGCAACTCAGAAACTAAAGCTAAGAAGCCAAAACCTTCCTTAAAGTTTAACTGACGAACTGCCCAGCTCTAATGAGCTGCTTATTGTTGAAGTGTTCAATGTTCAAAAATCCTGCCTTTTTGTTCAAAACCCTACATGTATTTTTCTAATGCCTATTGTTAGATTGTTTCTTAGCAAATTTCATTGCTTTTATATTTTGGCCCGAGGCGTGTTACCCAGGGCGTGTTATAAAACACATATGGACTGGCATAATTCGGTCACCAGTGCATGTCTATGTGCCCCTCGGGACTGTGAGTAACCACAAGAGGGTCCTATTTCCCTCTTGTGGTCACTCACAGTCCCTCGGGGCACATAGACGTGCACTAGTGACCTCATTGCCAGTCCATATGTGTGTACTATACATGTAGTTCGACTAGAGTCCCTCGAACAAGGGAAATCGCCTGTCGTTTGAAGGACTCTAGTCGATTTTTAAAATAAAGCGAGGAAGCCACACGTTTCCTTTAGCTTATGAACTGCTCTTGTTGAACTGCTTATTGTTGAAGTGCTTAATGATCAAAATCCTTTTGTTTAAAAAGTAACATGAAAAAATTGTTCAAAATAAAAATGCCTACCGGTAATTTGAATAGCTTCTTATTAAACGTAATTGAATATATATTTTGGGCAGAGACGCGTTATAAAAAAATATGTGCCCGTCGGGGTCAACGACCAATGTAAACTCGGCACTTCAAATCATTGCGGTTTACACCGATGCATTCTTATCGGGGATCAATCTTGATCCCGAGCTCAGGACCAGTGCAAACACGGCAGTGAAGATCATGATGTTGCGGCCACAGCCACGTCTGCAGCAAAGTATTCAGGAATCAAATTTAGATAGAAGCTACACCATTAATCCCCTGCCTAAAGACACACCCACTTACCATTAATTGGGCTGCAGGTTTTCCCGTCTTTCTGCAGTTGATACCTGTAGTCCTCATCACAGGAACAGGTGTAATTGCCTTGTGTGTCAGTACAGCGCTGATCACAACCATGCAAAGAGTAGTCGCTGCACTCATATATGTCTGGAATAAAACAGTTTGAAATCATGTGAACAAATTTAATAATATCACTTAATGCTGCAAAGGGACGACACGCCGGTAAGACTTTACCAAACTACCACCGAAATTTCGGCTAAAAGACATCGATTTGACACAAAAATTCTGTTACCCAAAGGTTCCAAAAATGGTTCCAGACCTAAGAGAGAAGGTTCTAGACCTAAACAAAATGGTTCTCGATTTGAAAAAGATGGATTTTGACCTAAAAAATGGATTTTGACTTCCAAAATATTGGGGCTACACCAAATAGTCGACCTAATTGAGCGCGTCGTCCTAATAGGGCTCTCTACACAAAAAGTGTCGCCCCATTGGATAAAATAGAGAAATAATGAATCGCAAATCAAACCAGGCATCTGGTTTACCCCATTAGTGATATGCCAACTGGGCTATGATGGGAGTTCCACCATCACTGCCGTTTTTCAAACTGGGTTTCCTGCAGATAATTCAAAACTGTGAAAGCTATACCCCTATATCGTGCATAAACCAAGCTGTAAAGATATCATGATAAATTTGCCTAAGTTGAAATTAGTTCAAAAACTTCGCCGCGATGACAAATGTGCATTCATGTTTGCTTCTGCGTAAAGTATGAACCAGGCTTAAAGGCAGTATACATCATTGGTAATCTCGAAGTGTTCACAGATTTACGCCTAACTTACACATTGTAAACATGATGACCGTAGAAAACTTCCCCTGAAATGGTTTTGTCTGAAGTGCTATAGTCTTTGAGAAATGAGTAAAACAATTAGTTTTCGTCTTATGAGACACAAATTCAATTTCGCCCAAGTGCCATTTCGCCCCAAATTACTTCGTCCAAACACAACATCGCCCAAATGCCACTCCGCCCCAAAACCACTTTGTGCACAGGCTGTGGTTCAGGGCGAAATGGTTTAGGGCGAAGTGGTTTTGTGGCGAAATTACTGCAAACCGTTTTTTGACTGTTTTCTCAAAAGTACGGAGCTGGTTTTTGCTCAGGTTGGTTTAATCATGCATATATCTTCAATCACACAGGGGGATAAAACTATTTGTAACAGTTTACCAATCATGTATACTATCTTTAATACAGGATTTTGTGAAAACTTCGCTGTGTGGAAAAATTTACATTGTGAACCAGGCTTAATACAGGATTTTGAAAAGTCAGGACACATTCTTTAATACCTTCTACAAGTACTAGTACATGTATTTCCAAGAGTGACAATAGACCTTTTCCCACTAGGACCACGGGGTGACTCACCCCCCGAGTTCAACTTCGCGTCGATTCACACTTGTTCTGAATCTCGCCCCGGGGCGAACTCGCCCCGGAAATCGGCATCTCGTCCCTTACTTGAACAAGTGAGAACTCGCCCCTGTCCCTTTTCCCACTACCGTTATCGCCCCGAGGAAAGTGTCTCGCCCTGGGAACAACATTTTCAACCCTGGTCCCGAGCAGGGTTGAACTCGCCTCGGGGAACTAACAATCTCGGGGCTGGCTCGGGGGTGGCGCGGGGGTGAGACTTGCAAGTGGGAATCAGGGCTTATTTTCACCCCAGCGTCACCCCAGCGTCACCCCCGAGATTTTGTCTAGTGGGGAAAAGGCCTTGGAAAGCAGTCTGCAAATTGCATTGGTCAGGGGCAACAAGGACACTAAATTTATGTAATTTCTTACTTTGACACCCTCTGCCAGTTTTGTCCACCTGGTAGCCATCTCGGCAGTAGCACTTTGCCCCAAGGATTGTCTCTGCGCAACGGTACTCACATCTTTGAAGGGAACATTTGTTTGAATTTGCTGTCCGGGATATAAATTAAAATAATGGTTTCAGTTACAGAAAGAAGATAATGGTGAAAATGTTTCACGATCCTATTGGCTCATAAAACCAGTACTCATTCCCTGTTCAAAAGGCATATATGAGCAAGTTCGGGCGGGCGACTATAGTTAACCAGACTTACATGTACCTACCCCCGGGGCTTGGTTCCTCTAGTCAAACTAGCTAGTCAATCCACGCAGCGTTCGGGTGGCATCTACATCCTATGGTTTAGTCTACACGTATAACTATAGTCGCCCGCCCGAACTTGCTCCTACAGTAGATGTTACCCGAACGCTGCGTGGTTTGACTAGCTAGTCTGACTAGAGGAACCAATCTCCGGGGGTAGGTTAGTCTAGTTAACTATAGTCGCCCGCCTGAACTTGCTTTATAGTAACTTCATACTATATAAGAACATTGTTACTCCCTCTGGATGGGATGCCAGTCCATCGCAGGTTTACCCCAAGCAGTTAGTTCCCCCAACAGGTTGTTGACATGGAGTGACTAGGAGCATTGCTACTCCCCTTGGATGGGATGCCAGTCCATCACAGGTTTTACCCCAAGCAGTTAGTTGGGTTTCCCCAACAGGTTGTTAGTTTCCATGGCATGGAGTGACTAGGAGCATTGCTACTCCCCCTGGATTGGATGCCAGTCCATCGCAGGTTTACCCCAATCAGTTAGTTCCCCCAACAGGTTGTTGACATGGAGTGACTAGGAGCATTGCTACTCCCCCTGGATTGGGATGCCAGTCCATCACAGGTTTTACCCCAAGCAGTTAGTTGGGTTTTCCTAACAGGTTGTTAGTTCCCATACCATGGAGTGACTAGGAGCATTGCTACTCCCCCTGGATTAGATGCCAGTCCATCACAGGTTTTACCCAAAGCAGTTACCCGGTAGTTGGGTTTCCCAAACAGGTTGTTAGTTTCCATGGCATGGAGTGACTAGGAGCATTGCTACTCCCCCTGGATTGGATGCCAGTCCATCACAGGTTTTACCCCAAGCAGTTAGTTGGGTTTTCCTAACAGGTTGTTAGTTCCCATGCTATGGAGTGACTAGGAGCATTGCTACTCCCCCTGGATTAGATGCCAGTCCATCACAGGTTTTATCCCAAGCAGTTAGTTGGGTTTCCCAAACGGGTTGTTAGTTTCCATGGCATGGAGTGACTAGGAGCATTGCTACTCCCCCTGAATGGTATGCCAGTGCATTGCAGGTTTTTCCCCCAGCAGTTAAGTTTGATTTCCGAAATGGTGAAGAACATTTGTGTTGTCCAGCCCTTTTAACATTTACCTTTTAAGCAGATAGCGCCCTCATCTATGCCGCCCGGGCAGTCTCGTATCCTGTTACATGCGCTGGATGCGTGGATGCAGACATCCGTACCGGGACACTTTAGGAAGTTTGGGGCACACTGAAATGGTTTTGGTGTGGTTGAACACGAATGACCTGTATAATCAAAACACGATATGATTTATTTGCCACGATTAGAACACCTGATGAACAAAAAGTTGATGAAAAACTTTACAGTTACAGCACATCAAAAGGCATGTTCCCATTGGACTTTCTTTTCCGCTGCCTCGCGGAAAGTTACCGCGACCTTTGATAACATTCCTTCGTGTAATCTTCCCATGCGTTCCCATTTGCAATTGCTTTCAGTGCCCATGTGGAAAGCTACTGCAACCTTGCAGTAAACTTTTACTGTGCAGGCACATAGTTTACTGCAGGGTCCTGTACATTTTACAGGATGAAACTGTTCCCATTGGATTTTTCGAAGGCCCTGTCAAACTCCCGCGGCTGAGCAGAAAGTTTCCACGGCCTCTCTCGCCCTGTAAGTTTTACATCGTGGTCGCGCTAACTTTACAGGGACGCTAATTCTCCGTGCGTCCCCATTGGACTAAATTTTGTTACTCTCCCACACAACCACTGGAGTTTTACCAAAAATACTCCAATGGGTACACCACTTTAGTTGCAACATGCATTCTTGTAAAAATGTTCTACAAAAACAACACCGAAGAATCACTAGTTTTTACGACTATGATATTTCCCCTTTAAACCTTAATTGTTGTATCTGTTTTACTATACCTCATAAATATTCTGTCTGGCAGCTGTGCTATTTTATGGGTCTTTAAAATTTCCCCCAGTTCTTCCTGGGTTACAATATCGTAAATCAAGCAACTGAATTACCACCAGACATCATTTTGAATTACGCTGCAATATAGGCTCTTTGCATGGGCGTCCACGACAGGAGGCAATCACATTGTCACCATGCGTTTTGCAAGAGTAGGCACTTTGCAGAAATATTGTCACATCATTTAAATATGAAAACCTGTATCCATGTCATGGCCGCTGGTGCAGACATATAGAATTGTACAACTGTGCTCACCACTGATCTCAATAGGTTCGCACTTAAAGCATATTATTATTATTATTTCTTTCCGATATTCATACCAAGGATTCCTCAATAGTGCTCATTGCACTGTCACTCGCAAGCGTGAGGAAACCCATGAAGAATTAAAATTAGAAATGGCCAGAGACACGGAGGAATCCCCTTGCTATTTACGAAAGAATGCTCTGGGATCTTTAGAGTGCGTTACCATTACTTAACACACTGGACCAACGGCTTTACATCCCTTCCGAAGGATGGAGCAAGTGTGGTTGAGTGCCTTGCCCAAGGGCACAGGTACCGCAGCCGGATTTGAACCCGCAACCTTACATTTTCACCTATGATTGTGAGTCAATGACCCAAACTGCTCGGCCACGGTACCCAATGATATGCATCATTATCTTCAAGCAAACTTGAATACGTGTTTCTAATTGGTGGATCCATGGCAACAACAGTGTGACATATACTGTGTACAACACTCTGCGTGATGCGCCCTGGTATTTCAAACGCACTGCGTCCCCTACACGGATTAATTCAGAGCTGTATACTACGGTACCGTACATGACTGCGAATTCAGACGCGTGTGCGTTCGTATGCGACTTGTTATGCGTGTGATTGTCTGCATGTTGCGCTTCTCGCCCTCACCTACGCATTTGTACATGTACGTCAAGTTTGCTTGAAGATAAATTCGTTGTCCCACTTGGGCTCGTGATATACGTCATAATGTAGTGCTTCAAAGCAATTTAGCATTTCACAGAGACAAGTGTAAAAAGGGTTATTTTAGCCAAGTCGAAAGTGGCAGATCTTGAAATTTACAATGTAGGTTTTTTTTAGTACGGCTTTTAAATTTCACCCACTCTGACAAAGCTGATGCAAGTTGCTCAATAAAATTTGTCAGCCCTCGTTTACATGATCTGATATGTTGGTTTTATGGGGCAGTCCAAATTTGTCAACATTTTCATGGAACTACAAAGCACAGGAAGGAGGGGAGGTGCGTGGGGGGTCGAGGGCCATGTAGGACTTTACACGCACTGTAAAATGTTGCCATTTCATGGTAGTGACAAAAAATGTTGATAAGTAGTATTTCGGGGGGTGGGGGGAGGGGGGGAAGGGGGTCTTGAAAAATACTACGCTCTGTAGAATTAATTGCTTTCCGGTGACGTCACGACTTCCATCCACCATTTTGGTTGTCATTTTTCATGACACACGTGGCTCGAGTGATAATCGGTAAAAAGAGCAAGAAAAGCGCATTGGTTGCACTCACCTCTGTTGCATGTTGTTGCGCCATGGCTGTTGTATCGATAAAGATAAAAACGTATTTCTTCAGGCTAAAAATCGCGATCAAGTGGAAGCACTTTCGTTTATTACAAGCCGAGTGCATGCTCAATAGTTTGAACATATCGCAGCGTGCGCGTGCAGCATTCTCGAATGAAAATACGCTGGCGAGTATTTTTTACATGTGTTCATGTGTGTCTATTGGACACCAAACATTCCCGGATGTTTTACGTCACGGAAAGCAATCAATTGTGAAAATATTGACAACTTTGTACGGCCCCTAAATCCGTTGGCAAATGACCAAGTTATTTAGGATGAAAAGTCAGACTTTTTTTGACACGTAGTGTGTACACAAATAACTTACCTATTGTGTCTACGTTCTCATCAGCACCATCTTCACAATCACTTGTGCCATCACACACCCAGCCCATGGGGATGCACAGCGTACTGCCTGGGCACAGGAACTTGCTGGAAGGGCAGGTAATCTCGCCTAAATCAACAACATGTTGTGAATGTATTACACCGTGTTTACACTCGGGATCAAGATTGATCCCCTGATAAGAATGCGTCAGTGTTAACTACATGTACAATGATCCTGAGTGCCACGTTTACATTCTGTGGTTGCTCTCAACGGTCATGCTCTATGTGTGCATGTACTGATCAATGTGTGCATGGGTTGTATGTACAGTGTACAATTAGGCCACTTGAATTTCGCAGGCCTTTCCCCGCTACGGCTGTGGAGCGGATGCAGTAGAGATTTTGCTTATCCAACTGCAAACTGATCCCGAGTTCAGGATCGATCCCTCCGCCAATGCAAAACCAAAATCTCAGGGTCTGATCCGGGGCCAATTTGGTCCCGAGAGCGTTTACACCCAGTTTGTGGTCCGAGGCTGATCCCGAGCTCGGTGTTCGACCCGGAGCTCAGTGTTCGACCCCGAGCTCAGTGTTCGACCCCGAGCTTGGTATCAAGTGTAAACAGGGTGTTAGGGTGGATTCACACAGAATCTTTTCGCGCGTAAATGCGACGTCCATCGCTTTCAGAAAAGAAAACACGGTGTACATGTAGAGTGAATTTATATTAAAACAGTGCACTGAAAAAAGGCGGAAAGCGTTTTGGGGATTCTGTGGTTTTCAGTACCTCATTTCACTCCAAATTCCTTCCACACCGCTTTTTCTGAAAGCAACGCGTGTTGTATTTATGTGTGCAAAGGCTCAGAGTGAATCCACCCTCAACTCTTTCAATACAATTCAAGGTCTGTGATGTAAATAATTGACGGCCACCGTTTGTTTGTCTGTAAAGGTGAGGTGCCGGCAGCGGCTCTCAGCCATAAGTAGATATTCTCAAGCCGCAGTGAGCGGCATGCCGTACTGAAAAAGTTAAGGGTGGAACTATGCTGCTCACAAACAAAATGAAACTAAAGCAACATTTTTACAAAATGTTCAAATTTGTTTTCAACAGTAACTGATGGAATATATAAGACAAATTTGATGAGTTTGCGTTATCACTCGAAAGCACAAAAAGTGCATAACAAAATTTATATTTGGGGAAAATTGTGTTTAATTGTTTTGTTTTTTTTAACACTGCACATGCACAGTATTTAAGTGGTTTGTTTCCAAAACAGTAAACAAAATGGATTCACAACTTCAATTCTGAAAAACATTTCATTTTTTTATTTCTGTTGTAAATTTGTTAAAGATACATTATGTCCACGATAAGGAATTTAGGGTGACAAAGAGCACTTCATACATGTATTCCACCCCCTCAGCCCCAATTGCAAGATTTGGAAGAATTTTCTTTTTTCAACAGCAGAGAGTACATTTTTCACATAGATATTCCTTCAAAGTATGACCAAATTTTTGTTCCCAAAACTAAATTTGCCTGAAAGACAGCATCAGCATCCGTCTTGCACACTTTGGCTTGTTCAAGCAACACATGCATGGAAATGATGGCTCAAATTACAGAAATCATTCAGCATGGAGCAAGCATCATCAGCAGGAGCATTGGAACCATGCAGGCCAATTTATGCTCGACTGTATTTGCGCTCGAGATGTGCATACAGCCACCAAATACTGAATGCCATATTTCTTGTTTTTAACATTTCTAGTTAAATTGTGTTTAATGTATTGTCATTTTCTTTAGCAATGGCCTTTGGTGTAATTTCCCTTCAATAATGTCAAAGATTTAAAACTTGAACTCACCACAATCGGCCTCATCGCTAAAATCTCGGCAATCTGGGTCTGCATCGCATTTCCATGATGACGGAATGCACTGAAAACCATCTTTGCAGGCAAATTGAATACCAGCCAAACAGCTCACTGTAAACACACAAACAAGTTAACTAATTGTTAATTTCTGCTGTCAATTTGCAAAATCCATCTGTATGTAAATTGTTAAATTCATCTACATGTGAATTCTAAATATAGTGAAATCTCCTGGCAAGAAGAAATGTTGACTTTTGTCTGAAATGTCGTAAACTTTTCCTTGAAATGTGCATAAACATACACAGTAAACATACACAGTACAATACATCCAAACTTGGGATGAGAGAAAAATCGTAAAGGCCTTATTGGGACTCGAACTTAAAACCTCCGACTCACTAGGCAGATGCTCCAGTGAGTTGGAGGTCTCGGGTTCGAGTCCTGATAAGGTCCTTACAATTTTTCTCTCATCCCAAGTTTGGTTGTTTCATTTAAATGGTGATTAGGCACCATACCAGATGTGTGTTCGTTACTTTGCCCAGTTGCACACCCATGCAACACCGAGATAAAAATTGGGTTCATAGGGGAAACCTGAGGGAGTATGGTACCACTGTGCCTTATGGCTCAGCTGGTAGAGCGTCTGCCAGGTGAGTCAGAGGTCTCGGGTTTGAATTCCGAAAAGGATCTTATAATTTTTCTCTCATCCCAAGTTTGGATGTATATTGATGAGCTGAGCAAAGTCAGGTTCTTATTTTTTGTCCCGATAAGCCCAAACAAAATAAATGGTGCGTTTACGGTAACGGCCTAAAAACAATCCAGGTAGGTAGGTAGGAAAATAATTTTATTTTTTCATTTTTTTTTACATTTCAGTTCATGCATTTGCGTGTTATTTTGCAATGTTTGAAACTCACTATTAACACTATTAAACATGTTCATGTACAAGTGTAGAAAATGTTATGTTCGTTGGAAATTATTGCAAATAGTGCTCATTTAAAATTATCAACTTGAAAATTGGCAATAACAAGTTTGAGGTCGGCAGTTTGGCCTCAGAAATTCCAGGTAGGTCGGGTTACCGTAAACACACCATTTATTTTGTTTGGCCTAATCTGAATCACACGTTTTTCCCAAACAACTGAAACCTGATGCTTTAATTCCAGTGATTGGTTGCCGATTGTCCATATTTTTATCCAGGATTGCTATTTTGTCAGACTTTTTTTCACTTGTTGCACATCATGTATGTTACACCATGTTACACCATGTACTGTAGTTGCTTGTAGTTGCTACTCTAAATATGGACTATTGACCTCTTTCAAACACGTGCGAATATGCCATTTTGGGAGTCAAATAATGCTGAGTCATTGTGGAAGCAATGTGCGTGCGCGTTGTGTGTGTGTCTCTGGTGGGCGTAACGCAGTTTAGTTCACCAATGAGAGCCTCAGCATAGCGCGTTACACACACAACGCGCACGCACATTGCTTCCACAACGACGTGGCATTGTTTGACTCCCAAAATGACGTCATTGGCACGAGCTCAATATTCCCAAATGACTTGTGCATAATTTACACAAATGTTATGACTAAAAAAACTGACACTCCCCACCACTCACCCCCACCCCCCTCCCCCAAAAATGTACACCATACATGTACATCTATGTTACAGTGTGTATAGTTAAAAGTGGCATGTTAATAACCAATAAAAAGCCACCCAATATGCATGACAGATGTGGCAGGATTAAACCTGTTCACCCAACTTAAATCACTTTAAATTATTGTCATCAAAGTGAGATTATCAAATTATATTGACTTTCAGAATAACGGAGATTAACAAAGCAATTTAATTTCAATGACAGCTCACGAATGAATAGCGATAAAGCAGGACTGCCGACACGACATTGATGGAGGGTCGTTAATTTATTCCAATTTCTCTGAGGAAAATGGTTGCATCCGGTTTATAAAACTAAAAGCCCTGGGGCATGATTTAGGCATGCACGCTCAGCACGAGCCAGCGGTTGGGATGATGGCCGATTTTATGGCATCATCCGCGAGAGCTGTCACTCGGCTCCGCATCTTTGGGAGGGTGCAAGAGGTGGCTGGTAATGGAGGTGGATGACTCATGAATGTAGGACAATCCATACGCATACAGTAGGAAATAAGCATTCAACATGCGGTTGATAGCCCTGCATCAAATTACACACATCTGATATCTTAATTCTTGTTTGAGTTATATGCACAACTACATGTACATGTGGGTCATTGGAAACAGGACAGTGTCCCCCTTAAGCGGGCCTCCCATTGTGCGATACATTGAGTATAACTTGCGTATGAAAGATGCCCTCATAAACATTATTCAAAAAGAAAGGGCAAGTTGCAGTAGGCCTATCTCGGTGCCATTTTGGAAAACACCGGTAGACAACCAAATTTTCAGCAGGACCAGTAGAGTTCTCTAATCTACTGGTCCTTCTGACCAGCATGAAATTCAGGTTAATTTCAACCCCTGCAGAGATCTGTCTGATGGCCAGTGCAACGCACACAAGTTGCAAAAACTACATGTACACACAAGCACCTGCATAGTGTTACCGGTAGAACAAACACTTGCATGGTAAGAAAGCACTTTATATTTGAAATCCACTGGTACTAGTGGTAGGCCTACCATACATTGTACCAGTGCACTCATATCACTTGACACTTGCTCAAACCAAACTCACCAGCCTCCCACTCACCTCTGAATGGAAGCCCTGCATGCTCAGCAGTGCATGCCTTATTTAATACAATTCATTCACGTGCATTACACTGGAAGTGATCGGTTTTTGCACCATTTGATCTGGCTCCTATGATGCTTAAACGGTACAATGAGCAATTGTGGTTTTGACTTGCATTGCAGCGTTGTATGACTTCCGAGTATTTATTGTATTAAGCAAGAGAACTTTCTGCATTCTACTCTGTTGGGAAAAAAATGTCCCAATTGATTCTCAAAATTTGGTTAATGTATGTACCGGTACCAAATTACAGATTACACGATTGGAAAACTTTTAAAAACAGCATTACATATTAAACTAAAGAATGTTGCTAAACTGCCTTGTAGAAATTTTAGCCACATACACACTGTACGGTACAGTACATAGTACCGGTAGATGCAGTAATACTTAAAGGCCCTGTAGATGATCTGTTTTTGAGCGATTCTGCGAATAAAACCATTATAAATCAAAAGAAAGACATCAACAAACTCATCCGAAGAAATTTCAGCTTTGTCAAATGTACCACGTTTAAAAAAACATGAACATCCATATGCATCTTCCTGGTCTTGGCGGGGTGTTTCAAATATTCGTTCCGAGTTGATCGGGTACTATGTGGCTTGCGTCATGCACTCTGTGGCGCACATACTGCGTGTGCGCGCGATCCATAAAAATGCATCGCGTTAGAACACGCACACGGAGTACACAGCGCCCATGCATTTTGGACCGCGTAGATGCGAACCAAAAATAAGTAAATCGTTCGCAAACGATCTGAATAATTTCATCTTTACGGATTATTTTCTGGTAAAATTATATCATTTTGGGCGAAAACCTTTCATTAGATAGTTGCTATTAATTCAATCTTTACTTTCAGAACTTTTCCCCTGTAAACTCGTCGATTACTTTTTGGGGTCATTGCAAATGATCCACTGGGCCTTTAAAATGAACATAACCAAAGCGAGGCTTGCAGAAAAAAATAGTTTGGTCCCGTTTTGAACTTGTTCATTGTGTGCATCACAATGGCACAGGCATTGCGTGATCAAGAGAGCGCGCAGCGTGGACAGTGATTCTCACTGGGAGATACACGCGCTATCGCGCTTTTGCGAGGACGCGCAGATCGTAACCGACACGTACTATGGGGAACAAGACAAAGATGGATGCACCGTGATAACGGGGCTTTAACCTTTAACACTGACAAATAAAGAAGTGTATTTGGCAAGAAACTTTGCTCAATCCTTTAAAATCTTCAACTGTGCCAAGTGTATACATTCCACACATACTGTAAATCAAAATGTGTATGATAATGTTACCAAAGGTGCAGTATACTGCTTTGTGGAAACTAATTTGTGTATGGTATCTCTACCATGCCTACACGTACATCACGTACATCACATACAGACATGTACATGTAGGTCATGATTCCATAAAAAGGGAACACATCTGGAGTTTTTAAAATATTGGGCTTCATAGAACGATTACCATCAGGGCAATTCCACGTTACTCACGTTACACTTTTTAGGTGCCTCTGTACATTGTCTTGACCATATCGTTTATACTGGAAGATTTGACAAGCTCTTTTTTTTTTTAACACGAGGTGCATATATCCCTAAACTAACTTGCTATATTATTCCAATTCTACCAACCACCTTTACACATGAACCACAGAGAAAACAGACCCGTTACTCACGTTACATTTCTTTGGACGGCATAAATGGCCAACAGTCTTTATTCAAAAAGTGTATTCATACTGGATATTATTTGAAACAAGTTTTATATGATAAGTGTAGCTGACCTTGTGGTACACAAATGTAAAGTGCAAATTGTTTCATTGGTTGAAGGTTGTACGCAAAACTAGGCAAAATTATTGTTACTCACGTTACCGTTACGCTGCAATAAGCTGACTATCAGAGCCTCAAAAACATAATTTAACTTTATGCCATCATTTCTAACACATGCTATAACAAACAAACGTTTGTCCTACATGCCTGGGAACATTTTGAACAAAATAAGATAGATGACAAGCTTCATAATGATAATTCATTTTGTTCACCTTGTGACACCCATTTCATGGAATTGCCCATCAGCATATAAACAATATAATAAATATGGCCTCATAAATCAAACAACACTTTTACCTGTTGATACAGAACTTGAGATGGGAGAAAAATCATCCCACGTTTGGCTTTTTCATTTCAATGTTGATTAGGCAACATGTATCAATACTACCTTACCCAAAATATGACGAGAACACAATTCAATAAACTACTAGGGTGAAATCTTTTAAAGCCCCAATGTACATAATTTTCAGTTACCCAAACTTTTACTTCACGAGTTGACCAAAAAAACGCCAATTGATCACGTTCACAGACAGACGCCATCTTCGTAGGAAAAATGCTACTGCGTATTAAACGCCATAAAGTACGCGCACGCACACGCTGGAACATGTTCCAAACACGCCCGCATGTTGCTCGAAATTTGTTCGAAATACAGCGCAGCCGATGCGCGTCACCAAAAAATATGCTTAAAATCATGATGCATGTGGCAATTTGTAGGAAGTGACGTCATTTGAACGTGATCAATAAAAGTGTTGATAGCATTAGCAATGGTAACAAACATCACATGATTTTGCGTAAAAACTAAAATGGTACATGTACCTTTGTGGGAGAAACTGCCAACTGAAGGTTTATTTTTTATTTAAATTGTCTGCAGACAACATTTTCAAAAACCATGCATGGATTTTTCAGGTTTTCTGAAGTACATACATTGTATACATACCGTATAAATCTATGTTGCTGTACAAGGCAGTTTATCAACATTATTCTTTAGTTATGTAATGCCGTTGTTTTTAAAAGTTTTCCAATCATGTAATCTGTCTTTAAATGCAAGTGTGACATTTTACAGAATAACCAAGCAACAGAGTACTTTTACCGCAATGCAATGACTGAATATCGAGCAAATATCTGATCTAGAATAAGTTCCATTTCAATGGACCAACCATCCATCCAATCCAATCTTCTTCGAGAAAATCCTAACCCCGCTCCATGCAATCCATCAATAACAGTCAATAACCTCGGGCTGCGCGTTAACGTGACACGCTTGCTATGTGGACGTGTGTTTTGCAATGCACTCTCTGGCGTAATACTTGCAAGGAGTAATCCAACACTCTGTACAAGAGGGCCATGAACGAGCAGCCTTTTAACACTCAAACCGGCCCTAATCAAATTGAAGACAGTCCGCCATATGCCTGTTATGTTGTGTCAAGCATTTATGCTATGCAAGTTTATCTGGGAGCAAGTGATTCTTTGCTTACAGTGATGCGGTATGCAGAATACAGATCAAGCAAATTCATGTACGTACAATGTACATATATATGGGTCTTTCTATAAATTAGGGGTCCAATGTTGATGTCCCCCGTTACATTTTACATCTTTTTTTTGTAAATTCAGGACACATTCTTTAAATACTTTTCATACAAAATGGTTTAAAAGCCATTTTAATAATTTTTTTACAAAAAATAACACATATCAGGTGTAACGGGGGACACCAAATGTCACACTTTTGGACCCCTAATTTATAAAAAGACCCACATAATATGCAAGAAAAACTACATGTAAAAAAGGTCTTGGCAGAAATAGGCTTTGAGTATATAAAAGTCAACAGTTTCTTACATGTTTCTACTGCAAAATCATTCACAAACAATTCTTGGGTTTCACTTTCTTGACAACCGGTTGCTATCTGCCATTACTGTATCCATACTCTGACACGCCAAAGCAAATATAATTCAACACTGATAATTCTGCCATCAACCCTGTAAAACAAGTCTCAACATTTTTAAAAACTTGCCAACAAAAGCACGGTATGCCAGTTTTAAACAGTCTATCAACATTTAAAAGTCATGCCAACTTTGTTTTCGTGCGCAACATTTGCCAAAATATGCGTCAACATTTAATTATCGAGCATAGCTGCCGTCCCCTGCCGGAAATAGTTCCAATTTTCCGAAGACATCATTTTTCTGCCCTTTTTTTTTTTTTTGCTGCTTTTTACGAGAGAAAAGTGCAAAAGTGAAAGACTGACGATGTAATAAATAGCCTTTAAAATGGATGTCCGGATCTTCACACATACAACACTTTTATGCATGTTCAAATGTACGCCATGTACCTGAACACATTCATTCAGCTGGTGGTATTCATGCAATTTATTTTTTGTTTTTTAAACGGTGAAATGTGCGCGCTTTGGCATGACATTTGTAGCTCACAAGCGGCAAGAATCTCAAGCGGGGCGAACTCAATCCTGGTCGTTTCACACTACCGTTTTCAACCCAGGGCGAGCGTTTCAACCCTGGTGTCCCGAGCAGGGTTTTGTTCAACCCGGGTTGAAACCAATATCGGGGTTGATGCGGGGTTGAAATTTCTCATGTGTGAAACGTCGCTTTTTTTCAAACCCGCGTCAACCCCGAGATTTTTCAAGTGTGAAAAAGGCTTCATGTGTACAGTATGCATACACATGTACATGTATACGTACATGTATACGTACATGTATACGTACATGTACATGTACATGAACCATACATGTACATGTACAGTATCTTAGACAATTCCCACGTTTTGTCAGTGTTTTTTCACAAAGGAAACATTTTAGGCAGTAATTAGTGCCCAAAATGTTCCCTTCATGAAAACATTAGCGATTTATGTACCATTTCCATTACCATGCCATTACTGTTTCTTGATAAAATTGCTATAATGGACATTCTGCTAAAAATTGTTTTGACTAACCCAACCCTTGCCTGAAATTATAGTCTTGATATTGTTTAGTTCAGAGTTCTCCCATGGTTTCATATTAACATTCTTTTATTATCAGTTTTTATCAATATCTCAATGGTTCATGTAGGAATGTCAATGTAGGCCTAATCATTGTGATAATTTTATACCAAAAACAACACTCTGGTCACCAAACACATCTTTTTTGTTTTGTGAAATTGAATGCATATTATGACTTGTCCTAGAATCCAAAAGGGAAAACATTTAAAGATTCAAGCTTTTGAAGGCCTATTAAATGTATCATTTGCAAACTTTACAAATTTCTGGAAAAGGACATTACATTCGGTGTACTAATAGTAATGTTGGTAAACTAGCCTGCAAAAATGTAAGCTAAATACGTACAGAACACGTGTATGGTAATAAAAAAACTTTCAAAATTCTGTGTAGTTTTTGTGCTACATGTACATGTAAATTAATGGAAAAAAGCATGAAGCTAAGTTCATACTTCTCCGCCGAACTACTCGCCGAGTGTACATGTACCGGTACATGTAGTCGCCGTAGAGTTTTCACGCGTTCATACAAGTCCGCTTTGCGCATACAAGTCGCCGAGGAAAAAATCGGGCACACGGCGCACTTTGTATGTGCGTTTTAATTTAATCATACTCAGCAGTCATGTTACGCAGACCCAGTATACTGTACAATAATCCGTTAGCTTTCGTGTATTAATCTCTCAAAAATACTTCCACCGCTCCTCCATCGCTCCCTATCCATTCAAAATCATCGGAGAACAAGCGGTATATGGCAATCCATGACTGTTTGCTTCTTTCAGGGTCTCCGTACTCACTCAAGCTGCTGCAATTGTACAACTTCGGGTAATTCCCTAGTTCATGTGACGAAAATGCTTTTTTCTTGACACAAACCATTTTCTATGGCACCAGTACATACATGTGTACATGTAAACCTCTGCTGTTTGTTTATTGCAAAGTTGGCATAGGCCTATACTTGTCACTTCGTGTTGGGGCCAAACACAAAGCGCAAAAAGATACTCGGTTTATCTAGAATGGATCAGGAATGGATTAAGCGTGCGCACAGAGAAAAAACATGTGGAAACAATCCGTGCGCTCAGACGCAGATGACGCGTGCTCTGTTGCACTTTCTTGACCCTACTCACCGCAACTACGGCGGACAAAATTTTCATTCCGCATGTACAGAGGTCGCGGAGCGAGTATGAATTGGGCTTTAGTGTGCACACACATTTTTCTAAAAACCACTTTCAGTTGTTAATTTCTTACACAAAGGTACCAAGTGTCAATTTTGACACAATGGGTCTTTACCAGTAATAGCACCTTGAAGTGCGCATGCATCTTGAAGGTAAAGTGATGTCCTTCAATTTAAAAAAGACTGTATAAGACACCAAACTACTAAAGTACATTATCCTACGTTTTATTATTTTAATAGCAAAACTAATTGCATGACAAGTACACAGTAACATCATAAATCATTTTGCTTCTCATATTAAGAAAAATCTATTTGACCTACATGTAATGTCAATGTCACGGCAGACATGACAGCAGCATGATACCTGCATATTAAATTAACATTCAAGCACATCTTGACATTTTAGGTTTAGTTCCATTAACAAGTTTCCCCGTACAATTCTCAAACAGAGTAACAGCAGATGTACGTCATACATGTATATCTGCTCCTCCTCGCAGATTAAACCCCCATTATTTCTTGAATTTCTTCTCTTCTTTTGGCCCAGAAAGAGACAGGTCAGTCTCGGAGGCTCTCGCGCTAATGGAACACGTCTTCTCTGTAAGGATTGTACTCTATATTTAGGTAGGCCTGCACAGGACATAGGATATCCATGTAAACATGTGCTCCAGAAATTTCAGACAGTGAAAAACTATGTATGGTGCACCATGGGGATATGGTACTATATGTACAAAAAGTAGTCTCATATACTGGTACATGTAGCTGCTCTGCATTACCCAAAAACGCAGAAGGCCAACCACAAAAACAATATAAAAAGTACTATTTTGGCTTTTTACCTGCGTATCCCTACAGAATCCTCCAAATAAAACACTTTGTTTAAAAGCACAGGCTCGTCAGCAATGCGCGCGCGCCAAATGTGTGCCACGCAATACGCAGCTCCATAGCAAAGGCATGGAGCTGCGTGTTTCGAGCACGAATTTGGCGGGCGCGCATTGCTGACGAGCCTGGGCCTTTAATAGTGAACAATTTTAAAGCCAATGATTTTGAAAATTTCACAGAAAATTTCTTTTTGACAGATACATGCCATGCATACATGTACAGAACTGCTCCGCACTGCACAACCCAATGGAGAATTGCTCCGCACTGCACAGCCCAATGGAGAATTGCTCCGCATACTGGTACTCTTGCTAAATGGTGGCGTTTGTTCAAGGCCTCACAGCTGGTGGTGTCGCGCGCCAGAACGAGAGCGCCACCATGTGACGAGGACGGGACGAGCAGCGCCAGCTGCGAGGCCTTTGGCGACCTGGAATTTTGCTACCTCTCAGGAGCAAAATGCTAATGATTGTATGACCCAGTGTGCGTGTTGCGTTGAATAGCTAACAATGCGAGCCAATCAGGTTCGTGGGCACCGGTTTGTAAGCACACGCGCTTCACATACAACGCGCACCCGCGCCAACACAAACATACGTTCGCATAACGCAGGGATGAATAATGCTGTAATACATTAATAAATCATTATTCTGAGTCGCCAAAGGCGTCGCAGCTGTGCTGCTCCCCCCTGTCCTCGTCGCATGGTGGCACTCTCGTCCTGGCGGCCTTAAAACAAAGGCTAGCCTAATGGCAGTAACTCAATGTAAGCCAAAATACAGAATTCGTAAAAGGGCCTTATATTTAACAAAATGGAAAACCATTTGACAATTTTACAGTGTACAATTTCTAAAAAACTAATAACATGGATAAAGCACATCTTTTGGTGACCAAAACAATCTAAAGATACGTGCAGACCTATGAACTTCAATGTGGGTGGAGTTTAAAGGCTCAGTGTATCATTTGCAATGACCCCAAAAAGTAATCGACGAGTTTACAGGGGAAAAGTTCTGAAAGTAAAGATTGAATTAATAGCAACTACCCAATGAAAGGTTTCCGCTCAAAACGATATAATTTTACCAGAAAATAATCCGTAAAGATTAATTATTTAGATCGTTTGCAAACGATTTACTTATTTTTGGTTCGCATCTACGCGGTCCATGGGCGCTGTGTACTGCGTGAGGTTGTTCCAACGAGATGCATTTGTATGGATCGCGCGCACACGCAGTATATGATGTGCCCCACAGAGTGCATGACGCAAGCCACATAGTACCCGATCAAAAAGAACGAATATTTGAAACACCCCACCAAGACCATGAAAACTCATATGGATTTTCATGTTTTTTTTTAAACGTGGTACATTTGACAAAGCTGAAATTTCTTCGGATGAGTTTGTTGATGTCTTTCTTTTGATTTATAATGGTTTTATTCGCAGAATTGCTCAAAAACAGATCATCTATACAGGGCTTTTAATAAAATGGTCTTTTTTTTTATAACAGTGTATGGCCTACCGGTACATTCATGTACATTTTCAATTAGGCCTAAACATTTAAAGAAACAATAAAACAAAATTAGGTTATTCAACGTGGTAAACAGTTTTAAAGAATAAACACTCTGCTATACAATGTACTGTCTCCCAATGTGGTTAAAGTACATGTACAAGTAGGGACCATGAATGCTTCCAACATGAATCTGGGTCATTCTATAAATTTGGGGTCCAATTTTTCTTTCCCTGTTACATCTGACATCTTGTAAAATGTTGTAGTTTGTAAATTCAGGACATATTCTTTAAATGCTCTCTATTTCAAAGAGTGATTACTTAAAGTACAATTCATAAAAACATGTTTTGGAGGCATTTTTAATGATACTTGTATGGCAAATAGCAGTATGTCAGGTGTAACGGGAACAGAAAAATGTCACACGTTGGACCCCAAATTTATAGAATGACCCATCTGCAACTTGATAAAAATTCGCAGTCCAAACGTCACGATCCCATGCTGACCACATCGTGAGACAGCAGATTAGTATATTTTTTATTTTTTTAAAAAGTTTCTCAGAAAGAAAGAATTGATTTTATAAAAAGTCGTCTCTGACAAGAGTCTGACTTATTGATCACTCTCAAATGACGTCACTGCCTACACGTACAAATTGTCACTTGCATCAGGATCTTGAGCGTAAATGTTTGTGACGTGCATCGGCTGCGCCGTATTTCGAATAAATTTCAAGCAACACGTGTGCATACCGGTATTTGTATAACATTTTCCAGAGTGTGCGTGCACGTACTTGAATGCGTTTAATACGCAGTAGCATTTTTTTCTGTGAGAGTAGTCAAATTGACCAAATGGTGCAAAGCAGCCCTTGGGGGATACAAATTGTATCGAGAATCGAGTTCTGTGAAAACAAAAAATCCCCCCACTCCCTCCTCCCTTTCCAGCGAATTTTAAAGAAATACCGTCAGCCAACAGATGCCATGGGGATATGCCATGTATAAAAGGGGTTGATGCTCTTTCGAGTACTGAGGAGCAAAAAACACCTGACTATAGTGTTTCGCCCCGAGTACTGCATCGCACGTGAGCAAAATTCTATTTGGAGCACTTGAACAATGCTTATGGGTATAGCCAATAGGCATCTTACTGTATTCTCCCCTGGCCAAGCCGGGCCGCACGAGCTGATCAATTGACCGAAATGATGGTCTTTTTACGTAGGCGTTCTGCATGTACTTCTTTGAGCTGTGGGGCACACAGTCCACTCTCAAGTTTGGACTCAAGGGGGAGCCTTGCAAGAATGCAGATGGATCAAAACATGTGCAAGATGATGAATGCATGAACATGAACTGAGAAACGCTGCAAACAGATTTTGTATACTGCTGGGATTAAGACCTGCATAATTATGTTAAACTTTTATGAGATCCGACGATCACAAGCCACAGTAAGACAGATAAACATTGGCTGTGTTACTGAACAGGCAAAGATTTGTCCCCTTTTTGGCGAAGGTGGATACAGATTCGGCATTTTTATTGCAACCGCAGAGCAAACCGCAAACTTGGCAATTTGCCGTGTTTAGACTACAGCTCGACAACCCACCTTTTGTGCCGGAAATACCGATGCGTGTGACCCCAGGGTGTGAAAGGTCAAAATGAGAGGTCATGAAAGCGCGCGCCCGATGTTGCTGTGTAATGATTGTGTGCATGCAAGCGCTGCATGCACGTCACACGTGGTGGGTGTCGTGAAAATTATTAGTATTACTGCGCTGCTGCATGCAAAACTGTTCCTGTTGACGAAAATTCTGGAGTGAATTTCAACAGTTCAATATCATGAAGAATTCCTTTGTTTTTGTAGCCATGATGTTGCCACTTTTGGCTAATTTACGGCGTAGATTTATGCAGAGAAGAAGTGCTTGTCAGTAGGACGAATTTCCAGTAGGACTAGGGTAGTTTTTGCCCAACAAAACGTGCCGTGAGCGATGTACTAGCAGTAGCACACCAGCACAGTAAGTGGCGTACATTCTATCACGCACGCCCACAAAATAAAGTGCGCCAAACGATGGCCTCCCGGATGTCGCCAAAGGAAATTGCCGAATCTGTATTGGGGTAGCGTTTACACTACAAGCGACCTTGACGATTGCGGGGTTCAACCCTACCCCAAAGGCGAATCAGACCTGGGTCTGATTCGCCTTTTTCAATTCACCTTTTGCGTTTACACTTAGTGCCTACCCGGCTTCAACTCCCCTTTTTGGAAATTGCGGAGTTCGATTCGCCTTTGCCGAATCGAGTGTAAACGGGGTGCAAGTCTCATGCCCTGCTGAATTGACCCTGATGCTCCTTCAAAATATTTCTGAGGCCAGCTTGGCCAGCATACAATCTCCTCCTAAATTTCATGAGGGTTTTTGGGGGAAAACAATTGCCTTGGTCGGACAAAATGAAGGCCAGGGTGATCTGCTCCTCAAGGCGTGTTCCCATTGGACTCTTCCACTACCTCCCGGAAAGTTATCGTGACTTTCTGGTAGGTCTAACATTCCTCTGTGTAATATTTCTGTGCATTCCCATTTGTTTTCAGTGCCCAAGCGAGAATTTATCGTGACCCCGCTGTAGAGTTTCCCTGTCCAAGCCATTATTTACTGTAGGGTCATGTTAGTTTTTTTACATGACGAAACTGTTCCCACTGAACTAAAATACAGCCCTGTAAAACTACATGTACAGGGTGTCCCAGACAAAAACAGAACAGTTAGAAAAATCGTGATTGTGGGGAAAACAAATACCATAGCCATAACAATTTGGTTTTGCCAGATGCACCAGAGCATAAGCTATAACTTCATACTAATTGCAAGTTAATCCAGTTCCGGATGGCTGCACAATCATTGTTTAACTGAGGTGCGGTGAGATGACAATTGCCGCATGTTTTCTGATTGTGAATTTCATTGCATAATCCTCTGCAGAATGGGCTTTTTGACTGATTACATTTATAAGCACAGGCATAAAAAAATTGCCATGGGCTCTCTGCTGGTCATTTCACAACATGGTGCAGTTAACTCATCAGCAAAGGTCATTTGTGGTGACTGAATATGCAAGACTTGGAAGCCTTGCAGCAGTCAGAAATGCTTTTGCCCTTCGTTACCCTGGTCGCCGTGTCCCTTCAAAAAGTACCATTCTCAGGAATTATCAATGAAACATGCGGCAATTGTCTTTTTTACCTCACCTCAGTCAAACAATAATTGTGCAGCCATCCGGAACTGTACCAACATGAAATTGGTATGAAAATTAAGCTTACAGTATGCTCTGGCACATCTAGCAAAACCAAGGCCCTGTCGGTCTGTAAAACTTACATAACGGTCGCGGTAAAACGACAGGGACACTAGCTCTCTGTGTGTTCCCACTGGACTTAATTTTGTAATTCTACCGCACAACCACAGAAGTTTAACCGAAGAAATTCCAATGGGAACACCACTTTATTTTCATATCAGGGTCTGGGACAACCAGTCTGTGTTTGTAAGGCAATTTTAGACATTCCCTGATGGTTTGACTTTGTTCATATTCCACCGTACTATGCAGTCTTGTACAAAAATTTGCACTTGCCCACAAACAGGTAATGAATCAATTATGTGTTTGTCACAAATTGCCAGTACTGCCATGGCACTTGAGTTTCGTGAATAACACAGCAGTGGATAATCTGCCCAGACAGTAGAAAGTCTCTGGGTCGAAACCAGATGTCTTTCAGCACATTTAAAATGGTGTTATGAAGGCAATATCATCTTAATGTAACAATTTGAAACTTTCTTGCAATGAGTCACACTGCCTTTGAACATTTCCCAAATTGTATCAATCTGCATATAATTTACTTTTTTGAGCAGAATACTGGAATAATTATGAGATTTTAATTTTAATTTTTTAATTTTATTATTTTGGCACAGTCGCCAGGGTCGTAAAAAAGGCAATTATGCCCAAATTAAAATCCACTGCCCCGTATATTAAATAAAACAAGACTAAATAAAATGTAATTAAAACAACATCAGGACGATAAACAGATGGTTAATGGAAACTACAAAATCTGTTATCAATAAACATGAGGTACATTGTAGCTGTATTATGTAAACACTGCCTGTACACAGGCCCGTAACCAGCGAGTTTTGCGGGGGGGATCGAATAGTGCCGTCAGGCACAAGTTTTGAAACAGTAAAATGCGGCTATACATAACATTGCATACATAACGAAGAATGCATGGATAAGTACCGGTAGATCAGCGTTCGAATTAGCACTGGTCCGTTGGCCAAATGACAGTTGAAATGGTCTCGGGCCAGCTGGAAAGCCTTCCTTAATGGTCCGGCTGTCCAGTTGAAATAAAACAGACCCACACTGTTCTAAATTTAAAGGAGTGATTAAATAACTTTGATCTTTCTTCAGACTCCCAAAGCCGGTTTCAATTTATTCCCCTGGAGTGAGAGACTGCACTTCCAGTTTTGGTTATGCAGTATGTCTCTGGGGCTGGAGACTTGATAACTAGTTTTTATTTCAAGTCATAAATCAGTCATTTTCTCCAGGGTCAAGTCACATGTCAAAAACCAAAAACTGACTTGACCCCAAGCCAACAGGTTGAAAAAGACCAGCTCTGCCCTGGTCTAGTTCTTTATAACTGGCCCCAAGATGTACTCGCACTTCCCTGTCTCGAAGGGGTTAATGTGCACAAAAACATGCATCCTTGAGAATTTATAACAAAAGAGCCTTTCAAGACTCCAGAATAGGTCTAAAATTCACCAGAAAGCTCTAAAATGTACCACACATTTTCAAACTTTTAATGAGGAGAACCTTATGACTACCAAATTTTCCTAATTTATTCACTCAAATGTGGTTTTTGCAAACATTAATTTTAACAGTATTAAACCGGGCCACTTGAAATGCCAACGGGCCAGTGAAGATTTAATACAATTGGCCCTGTTGGCCAGTTGGGAAAAAAGTTAAGGGCGAACGCTGTAGATGACCCCCTTTCAGATATGATCACTGTGTGATATACAACAACATAATACAATAACAACTGGCTATATTGTGCGACGAAAAATTGAATTATTCGAAATATTGAATTTTTATTTTGTAGAGCGGAACTCCCTGTTCCGCGGGGGGGGGATCGTCCGATCCACCCGATCCCCCCCTGGTTACGGGCCTGGTACAGTATGTAGACCGTAACAAATAGCTGCCATCTTGTAGGGCAGTTTCTTTGTTCCTTGAGAACATGCATGGTTGCACATTTTGCACTTGACCAAATGTTGACCAATCTAAATATCAAAGGTTGCCACACAAGGTGGCATGCATGTATTCAATAAGGTCTATAAAATCCAATATCTCTAACTTCTACAATGTAAATTCCTTTCCAGGGCCATGGCTGGTGTGCAGTGATCAGTGATGTAGAACTACATTTCATTGGCCTTAGTTATGTAATGCTACATGCTGTTCCTAGTTTTTGATAAAGAACCAATCAAGTGTAACCACACTGCGATGGATTTTGAATATTCGTTTGATAAAGGGCCGTCCAAAATGGTCAAAATGTTAACGGTTCAGTAGGAAGGGGGAAGAGGGGTTGAGGGCGGCCCTGTAGAACTTTACGTACACTGTAAAATGTTGACATATCATGGTAGTGACAACAAAATGTTGACAAAGTAGTATTTAGGGCGGGAGGTGAGTCTTGAAAAATACTACTCTCTGAAGAACGATGAAAATGTTGAAAATTGTGGACAGCCTCA
The DNA here is from genome assembly GCA_037783545.1 of Henricia sp. BOLD:AAB3569. NCBI lineage: Eukaryota > Metazoa > Echinodermata > Asteroidea > Spinulosida > Echinasteridae > Henricia > Henricia sp. BOLD:AAB3569. Next base: position 59,698 of record JBBELK010000218.1, read on the forward strand.
AAATAAAAAAACACTTTTGACTAGTATTTCGCATCTAAACAATACATCTGGCTTTCCATGTTAAACTGTAGAACTTTACATGTACAGTGTATCAGATTTTAAAACTAGTGCTGAAATGAAGTCCGCAAGTTCAGGTTTGGTTCGACAAAAGTTCGAAAATTTCTTCCAGAAAAAGAATTCGGGTTCGGCAAGTATTACCGGCAGTGTGGGTTGAAAGTGATCATGCACCTGCAGTGTGCATCTGTTCGGTTACAGCATTATTTTAAACTACAGTACACATGTACATGTACGTATGTATGTACATGTACTGTATATATGGTCTTTCTATAAATTAGGGGTCCAAAAGTGACATTTAGTGTCCCCCGTTACACCTAATATGTGTTATTTTTCGTACAAATATAATTAAAATGGCTTTTAAACTATTTTGTATGAATTGTACTTTATGTACACTCTTTGAGATTTACAAAAACAAGATGTAAAATGTAACGGGGGACACCAACATTGGACCCCTAATTTATAGAAAGACCCCTATGTTTGTGTACCCGCCATAAAATGTTAAACTGGCAAAGAAATTTACTGTACATGAAGTCATACTATCAACATTTATGACAGCATTGAGCAAGCTTAAAAAAACTCTGACTGAATTTTTTTGCAAATTTATGGCCTCTGATCAGCAAAACCTGGTTCAAAATCCCCAATACAACACGCCTAATCCCTAACAGAATCTGCACGTAAGTAAATTATACGACAATAAATCAAATCAAATGACCGGAAATTTACACTTTGCACAAGCCCAATAAAAGCAGTCAAGTGGCTAACGAGCTTGCGGGAATGTCGGTCAAGTACATGCAAGATAGCTAGGTGGTCAAATGCACTGCCAAACGGAGATTTAATCAGGATCTTTCATGGTCTGGTCTTTCCCCACTGGTGCTGTGCAGTCCAAACAGACTGATGAGGAAAAATTCAGTATGAAAATCTTTGCCTTATAGACACCGAAAGGCATTTTCTACCTGGAAAGCCCGATGATGGCACACATGTAATTTAATTGTGTGTGGACTAAATGTTTCAAATTGTGCATGCTTTATTTGGGAATTTCCTATGTGCGGCTTTTAAAGGCCCTGTAGATGATCCGTTTTTGAGCGATTCTGCGAATAAAAGCATTATAAATCAAAAGAAAGACATCAACAAACTCATCCAAAGAAATGTTAGCTCTGTCAAATGTACAGTGTGGCGTACTGTGGCGGAGCGGTCTAGTGGATCGTATTCAAAACCTGGGTTAGTTCCAAAGGTAGTGGGTTTGAATCCCGGTCCAGCTAATCCATGGTGCGTGTACCGGTACCCTTGAGCAAGGGTACTTTGTCACGCATTGCTTCTCTCCACCCAGGAGCTAAATGGGTACCTGATAGGGTAGCGAAGGTTGATGTGTTTGATTAGCCGTTGGGCGCCTAAGGCAGCTGGGCTGTATACTCCCCAGGGAGCCGAGATGGTACATGTATATGGAGTGATTTAGTGGAGCCCTATGATCAGGGTGATAATGTAGGCGCCTTGATCGGAATTTCCCCGGATAAGTGCGCGGTATAAATCCATATCATTATCATTACCACGTTCTACAAAAAAATTAAAATCCATATGCGTTTTCCTGGTCTTGGCGGGGTGTTTCAAATATTCGTTCTCAGTTGTGGCTTGCATCATGCACTCTGTGGCGCACATCATATACTGCATGTGCGCGCGATCCATCAAAAAGCAAAACGTTGGAACACGCGCACGCAGTACACAGCGCCCATGCATTTTGGACCTCGTAGATGCGAACCAAAAATAAGTAAATCGTTTGCAAACGATCTAAATAATTTTATCTTTACGGATTATTTTCTGGTAAAATTATATCATTTTAAGCGGAATTAAATGTACCTTTCATTGGGTAGTTGCTATTAATTCAATCTTCACTTTCAGAACTTTTCCCCTGTAAACTCGTTGATTACTTTTTGGGGTCATTGCAAATGATACAATGGGCCTTTAAAGCCCCAATACATCATTTGCAGTTACCCACAATTTTACTTTACGAGTTGACAAGAAAAATCCGACTAAAAGTGTTGATACATGTAGCAATGGTAACAAACACCACATGATTGTTCACCATGTACATGTAAAATGGTGCCTTTGTGGGAGAAATTGCCAACTGAAAGTGTAACTTCCATCATTCATACACAAAAACCATTCATGGATTTTCAGGGTTTTCTGAAGTATTACTGCACAGCTACATGTATGTGGCTGAAATTTCTACAAGGCCATTTATCAAGAGTATTCTTTAGGCCAATGAAATTAGATTACTAGTTTCTCGTCAGCGCCCGCATGTGATTTTGACCCCGCACCAAAAAATGTCATTATTCCAAAATTTCATTATTTTGCAAAAAAAGGGGAAAATCAGATGCAAACTACTCCCAAGTGAAAAGTTTCCATTTGAGTTGTGCAGTCGCGATCTGTGTTTTGAAGCTTTTGTGTTTACATGTACATGTATATGTATATTCCAATATATTGCTCTTTCATAACCAGACATCTCCTTTGTCATTTCCCACACAAGCTACCCGGTTTTTAACTCAATGGAATTGATACTGGCACCAAACCATTTCTGGGTGAGTTTAGAGCCTTAATAATCAGTTTCTAAATGGCAGTTCGTGTATGTGTAAAGGTTGTATTTTTCCTTGATTAAATAATGAATAATGAAAAAAATCCCTCACAACAATTTGATAAATGGTCGACGAGAAACTAGTAATCTAATTTCATTGGCCTTAGTTATGTAATGCTACATGCTGTTCCTGTTTTTAAAAGTTTTCCAATAATTGTGTAGGCCTAATCTGTCTAGCTCCATGGTCTAACTCAGACAGACTGCAGAGATGGTACATGTGTTTGTCTAGTCTACTGAAGCTACATGTATGCAAGGTTTAAATCAATCAATTTCTTTTCCCATTATGTGGACTTACATGTAATTACGAGTCATTTCATTGCCACAGTAAACAATTTTTACTTCATTTAGTAATGCAGCCATTTCGTTAGTGTCCTCAAATGGTTGTTCTGTTCACTCTAATATAATATTGCACTGTTGCAATGCTAACAAATATGCGGTTTTGGCAGCTTCATTTGGGCGAAATGTTTAGTGAAAAATCTTTGTCTTCATCAAATCTTTCCACAGACTCAAGTAGGACGACAATGGCATAACTGTGGCTACAACTTAACATTTTTGGCGACTGTGGGAGAAAATTTTTCTAACCGCAAAACTGTGCGATCCGACATGACCAATTCAGACTGAGATCTCTTAGACCACTTTCATTTGAAGTTAGACCACTTTTAGTACTGTCTGAATGTATATTTTTATAACCAACAACGAGCATTTTAGAACCATTCCATTTTGTGCTGCATTTAAAGGTAGACACATGATTGGTAAATCGTTAACAAATAGTTTTACATGTATCTCCCTGTGTGATATGCATGATCAAATCCAACCTAAAAAAAGTCAGCTCTGTACCTAGTCTAACTTTTAAGAAAACAGTAAAAAAAAAAGCTTTCCAGTCACTTCGCCCTGAACCACTTCGCCCTGAACCACTTCGCCCTAAACCACTTCGCCCTAAACCACTTCGCCCTAAACCACTTCACCACTTCGCCCGGAACCTCAGGTTTTTGGGCGAAGTGGTTTTGGGGCGCAGTGGTTCTGGGGCGAATTGAATTTTCGTCTCATGAGACGAAAATTAATTGTTTTGCTCATTTATCAAAGAATATAGCACTACAAACAAAACCATTTCAGGGCAAGTTTTCTACCGTTATCATGTTTATATTGGGTAAGTTATGTGTAAATCTGTGAAAATGTCTGATTTTCGAGATACTAATCATGAGTTCTACCTTTAAGCAACAATTCCCAACTGAATGGAAATAAAATGACACGCTTCACAGCTCCGTGAATTTAACAACACGCAAAATGTGCCAGTGTAATGAAAATCAATTAAATGTATATTTAGGTTAATTAGTCGAACTTGGAAAATTGCTGGTACCACCATGCATTACTACTGTAATGCTCGGAGATGGTGTCTAGTCAGTTTGTGACTGACAATTTAATACTACCAGTCATTAATGTGGAAACAAATTTTTGTTTTTCCCAAGTTGAGTTATTGCCATGCTCATGGTGTTAAAACATCTGCCCCCATTAGGCAACGCTGTAGGGGGCCCACATGTATACACACGTACGTGTTCTTGCACACACTGTGACAAACTTTAAACTCGCGGTGACTATTATTTTTTTCTCCATAATGTCACGTCGTGGTAGTACATGTACTTTTGTCATACACCTACCGTACATGTATCAGTTGCTCCACTCCCCCACCCCCCTGCCCCACCTAGGAGGTGAGGATTTCAAGTGACAAAATTCCCACCCCTGGGACAAAATTTATTACGTGTAGGTGACAAAATCCCTATCCAGTCAGGTAAAACATCCCGTTTTGCTCCTATCATACAGTAAGTGTAATGAAAATATGATTTCTGTGTCAAATTTGCCACCTTAGGGCATAACAAGTGATCAAATATTCTCCTAAGGGGTAGGGTAGCACAAGGGGGAGCGAACAAATGATAGGTGCATACACTATGTACGTCTCAGAATGCCCATGTTCAATGGTACTGGTACTGGTAGATGCACAATGTACATACACATAATTATGGTACACATACATGTAAATGTACTGTACAATGTGTATTTCTTTTATATTTTTATAAACATTTTATAAACACAAATTTAGCATTGCCATGACCTCAATAAAGAAAGCAAACAGGTGGTGTGAGAGGGCATGGGAACTATTTTTGTGCAAGTAAACATTGGTCCAACTGATGACCTTAGTATGGAGTTGCTGATCATCTGGGGTGACACAGGTCATATACACACAAGAAATGTTTCTTTCTTGGCAAGTAGCACCCTGTTTACACTTGATCCCGAGCTCGGGATCGAACACCGAGCTCGGGATCAGCCCCGGATCACAAATGAGTGTAAACGCTCTCGCAACCAAACTGGCCCCGGATCAGACCCCGAGATTTTGGTCTCGCGTTGGCGGAGGGTTCGATCCCGAGCTCGGGATCAGTTTGCGGTTAGCTGGGCAATAAATCTTCCCCACATCCTGTTGCGGGCTAAAGCGGGCGAAAATTCCAGGGGAGTATTATGTACACGTGTACAGGAGTATACACACACACATGTACCACTGGTTCCATGCATTGTGTGCAGGCATATATGCCATGACAAAATGCATGATACCCCGACGCGACTCATGTAATGCAACGCTGAGAATCTCGTTGGTGTCCGTTACGAAAACACAACATACTACAAACGTAATTGGTATCCTGCATTCAGCAATATCTTTTGCATGTCCGATACAAACTTCACAAGTTGAGAAAAAGTGTTTCTGTATTTCCTCTACTTTCTGCAACTTCTCTACTTTCTGCAACTTCTAGCGACACTTCGTCATTATCATACAGCTTAGTTTTTAGTTGTTATATCAAGGATATTCAACGATTTCCGACATAGCATAAGTTAATTGACATTATTTCGTCGTGAAGAGAAGTTGACGAAGACGAAGTAGCCGAGTCGAGTTGTCTTCGTGTGACAAGATGGCAAACGAAGTTCGCGGGCGCTCGTGGAGCAACGACGAACTGGCGAAGTTTTTGGACATTTGGGCCAGCGCAGAAATAATGGCTAAACTGGACGGAACATCTCGGAATTCTGCTGCATTCAGTGACACTAAGACTAGAGCTTGACCTTTGACTGCAACTTCTGGCTCCGCACTCAGGATCAACAGATATAAACGCGGCACTCGAGGCCATTGCGGTTAACCTCAACACATTCTTATCAGGGGGTCAATCTTGATCCCGAGCTTGGGACCAGTGTAAACACGGTGTACATGTACAAGATGTAAGCCTAGATGAAAAGCTAAAAATAATATACAGTCTACAATGTACAATTTATTAAACATACTTTTTATGTAAGCGGTAACCCTAAGATTTTTCAAGTGTGAAAAGGCCTTCAGATTCTGTAAATGATGATAATGACAATGGCATCTTATATAGCACATGCAGGATACTCATGGCGCTTTACACCTTATCACCCTGGTCATTGGGCACAACTCCCTGGAGAGTATGCAGACCCGGCAGCCTGCCAGGCAAGCGCTCAACGGCTGCAACCCTTGCAGGTACCCATTTACTCCTGGGTGGAGAGAGGCAACTTATGGCAAAGTGCCTTGCCCAAGGCCACACGCACCTTGGCAGGGCCGGGATTCGAACCCACAAATATTGTTCAGTATACAGAAGATACATGTAAAGCCAGTACAAATGTGTGCTTTGTGGGTCCTTTCCTACACAAAACTGGTCACAATTCTTTCAAGTACAAGAAGTTTTCCAATCATGTAATTCTTCTTTCAGTACCTGTAAGTTCAAGGGAGGGTTAACTACATGTAACCACCAGAAATTCCTGTGAAAAATTACTACCACAACAAAGACCCTGGGTGTTGTGATCCCAGGACCTTACAGTCTTCAGGAATGTGCAAACTTGGAAGATCGTATTTCTTTTTTAAAATATGTAAACTTTGGCATTTTTGACTACAGAAATGGCAGTGTTGTAGTACTCGAGTTCAGGACTCGGACTCGAGTCGGACTCGAGTCACATTTTTCGTGACTCGGACTCGACTCGAGTCACATTGGAAAATGACTCGGACTCGGACTCGACCATGATTACTCGGACTCGAACATGGTGACTCGTGACTCACGAGTCACATACATGTATTTCAAAAAAAGAAAAGAGATATATATTCGCGCTTAATGCATGATTCTTGGGAAAAACACTACGATGCGTGATTATGTACCCTGCCCCATCCCACCAGGCCGGCAAGGCTAATGACTCGAGACTCGGACTCGGAGCTAGTGACTCGAGACTCGGACTCGAGACGAGAGGCTAGTGACTCGAGACTCGAGACTCGAGACTCGGCTTCGGTGACTCGCCTACAACACTGAGAAATGGTATTTCTACTCCCAAGATATTTTCCCTATTAAAATATGAAACACCTTGGAACTGATGCTAAATGGCATAAAAAAACAGTCCATCCACTGCATTCCTGTACTAAACCAATACTAGGAAAAGTAGGTCAAGTACATAGCTGTACAAACAGAACTGAACACTTTGGATAAGGTTTCGTGTGGGACAGAAAATATTGCAAATTTGCCAAATATTCCAAGTACATGTACATGCATATGGTCATTCCACGAGGTTGGGTACAGAAAGTGTGACATACCAGATCTTAAATATGAGTAACATTCCAGCCCAGCTACTTTAGTAAGTATATTCATTTCATAAAGAAACACATGTTACACTACAATAGAAGTATTTACATCACATTGTAACAAAACTACAGACCTCCAAAATGTACTCGTAGTGTTAAACATATGTGGTGTCCATGTTGCGTAGGTAAGACAAATATTTCATGATCTGTGAGAGATTGATCAGTGAAAACAACATGATTATATTGGGACACCTAGCCATATTCAGTACTTGTAACAAATATTTCACCAGATAAATAATTATCCAGTCTTTAAATAATAGAACTTGTACCAACGCAACATGAACACTGCTTTTTTTAAATTTTATACAGTGTATATATACCCATGGAGGTCCCTCCATGGTATACCCAACCTCATGGAGTGACCCATGTACCGGTACATGTACAGTGTGCATGGGTGCAAATTGAATTTTGGTTGCCTTTTCCCCTCATTCTTTATGTTGAAGGAGTGTTTCCAGATCACATTTTTAAACCCCCCATTTTCCCATGGGTATTAACATTTTGATACCATACCATTTGTCATATTTTTCTCATTACCAAGTGCTCAAAATTTTGCACTCCTAATCCACATATTTTCAGTGATAGGCCTATCGTAAAATTTAAATAAAAAAAAAAAAGATGTATTGTAAACTACATGTAATTTGTCTACCGGTAAATCAATTTCCGACTAATTGCAATCCCCGTTGCGAAATTATTCGAACCGGCCTCAACACCGGCTAGCTCGGTGGTCAAGTGGTTAAGATGTCTGCCTTGTATGCAGGAGGCAGTGGGTTCGAGTCCCACCCGAGCATGCTATGAAGTTTTTCATAGTGTCTCGGGAAAGCACTGAGTTGGCCTATACAGTGTTAATAATAACGTCGGGTAAGGGCAAAAACAACCTTACTTAACATTCAATTTCCCCGACAAAAGTCTAAATCAATTTCTGACTAATTTGTCCAATTACAAAATGTACATAAAACTGCAGTGATTAATTACACCAACATTTTTGTATCCACATCCAAATTGGAGATTGGAAATTTCCTGTTTTCTCCCCATGGATAGTATTTTGGGGAGGCATTTTATACGATTGCTGGGTTTGAATGAAATCCATTTTCTGGAAAAATCTGAACACGCTCCTTTAAGTACCAGTAATTGTGACATGATCAAATCATTATGGAGGTAATCACTGGTGTAAATCTTTACATTTTTGCAAATCACTGAGGTTATCAATATCATGTTTATGTAAGAATTGTTTTGATAAGTTATCTTTCAAACCTACACAATACTCCCATGCATATTGTTATTGACACAGCAATACAAATGTTTGCCTAGAGGGAAGCCCAAGCGTGTACATGTACATTTTCAGACACCGTACTGCTGAGATAGAATTAGAAAAGGGTATACCTAGGGTCACTGTGCAGGCTTACATGTATATCTAAAGGCCTGTCTGCATTGGACTTTTTTTGGTCAAACTTAGGCCCGCTTCAAACGTCGCGCTTATGCCGTGTCGAAATAAATTCAACTTGGCACAACGTTAGCACGGCAGTGGCTTCAAACGTCGAACTTAATTGCAAAATCCCAGTCGAGCTTAAATACATCCAACATGGTGGATGAGTATTTTGCACGTCATGGACGTTGTGCACGTGCGTTTTCCATTCTGTCCATTGTACATGTACGTCGCCATTTTATTATTTTGATGCACTTGTTTGTTGGTTATTTCTTTACTCACATACGCGCTGCGAGCATGCGCATTCCTAGTTGTGAACAAAATTGCGGACCAACTTCGAACTGGAATTAAATTTGACACGGCAGAAGCACGACGTTTGAAGCCAAGTCGTGCTTGTGCCGCACTAAATTGAGTTAGCACGGCAGACCCTGTCGAGCTAAAATCTTCTGCCGTGTCGAACTCATTTTGCCGAGCCAAATGGCTTCAAACGTCGTGCTTGTGCCATGTCGAATTTAAAAAAATCAAGTTAAATTTAATTCGACATGGCATAAGCGCGACGTTTGAAGCGGGCCTTACCGAGACGATGGGTACATGTACTTTTCCCATTTTTAATCCAGTATAAATGGCCTAGGAAGTTTTCCTCTTAGTAACTTTTCCCCGAGTCCAGCGGTTACTTTTCCTGGGCAACTGCTGCCTAGGAAAATTGACCAGGGAACTTTTCCCGAGACAATAAGTCCAGTGCAGACACGGCAAGTCGGTAAAAGCGCTCTGGAATCGTACGTCCGGGCCATGAAAGTCATACTGTGAAGGGATACTGCGCATGCTCTCCGACGGTCTTGGTAAATTTTCCCATTTCAAAAAAGTCAAAATATGGACAGCAGTCAAATTTAGCAATTTTTAATTATTATAATATTTTTTTTTAATTCAACATTTATTTCTATTTAACCAACACATAGACCAAAAACAAAATGAGTACAGATTATTAGAGAATGTTAGAAACAGCAATTAGTATAAACAAAACATATTAAAATCAAAAGTGAGGTAAAGATAACATACATGTACTGAAAAGCAATTGATCATCAATTGACCATCGTCTCAGTAAAACCTGCCGAAAAAAAAGCTCAATGCGGACATGGCTTTACTGTAAATCCAGCATTCAGAAATGGCCGAGTATTTGAGGTCACAATACATGTAGCTGTGTTCAGCCGGTCACAACCCCTCGAGGGATGGAGTGGCAGCTCTAAAAATGTATAAAAGTGTATAAATGCATCGCCCCCGCCCCCAACATTTGTTCACCTCTCAAGGGTGGGGTTGCAACCCAAATAAACCCTCCCCACCCCCCTCAAATCTGCCACTGTTGTTCTGTTTCTACTGAGCCCGTTAACTTTCTGCTCTGAACTACCCGGCATTAACTGGTTAGTAGAAACACGCAGAACGGTAATACCATAAATAATTCACACACACAGGATTTCACATGTACAATGGACCATTTTTGAAACTGAGAAAGTTTCAAAAAATTTGTTAACCACTTTTTTTACATTTTGCAGACTATTTGGCGAAAAAATATGGTCGTGGTCGTCACAATATTGCTGCCCATTAATGTTATTAAAGTCGGGGTTACATTTCTCCTGATACCAGGGAAGACTGAAATAGATATTGAAATTGTGCAATAATCCAGCTTCATGCAAGAAACATACATGTACGGTAAGTAAACTGGCAATTTTATCGTCATTTTTTATGCACACAATGAGCCAGCTTGGAATAAATATCCAGTGCTTAAAGCGCAATAGCCTTTTTACCATTTTAGATCAATTTTATGACTGCTTCAACAAATAATTTATGTAAGTGTTGTTTGTAGGTTTTTATGGATTTAAAAAATTTTTTTTTTTAAAGTTTAATAATGTTGATTGTTAGTCCTTGTCATGCATTTACCCACTTCGGTGGAAAACTGTCCTGGGTTATACATACATGTATGTGTTTTCCTTTGTTGGATGTCATGTGACATTTAATCAAGTGATGTGAAATAAAAAATGAAGAAAAAAAATCAACAGGAAACAGATGAAAACCAAAAGATTACACAACATAAGTAAATGAAATGTAAGTCATGTCTTTCGCTTTCATTTTCCGTTTTCTTTTTCCGTTTTCCTGTTCGTATTGTGGTTCACAAGGAAATTATTTCAACAACAGTAAAAAGGAGCAATGTCATGTTGTTCTTAGCAGGCAGTATTTGGCCCAAGATCAGAAATCTGTGTCAGTTGACCACGAACTGAACTTCTATTTTCTTTCCTTTAAAGCCCCAATTGAATACAACATTTGCAGAACTTTACCCAAAATGTTACTTCACGAGTTGACAAGAAATTTAGACTAAAAGTGTTGATAGGAATGGTAACAAATCCCACATGCCTTTTTCCCATGTTAAATGGTACCTTTGTGAGAGAAATTGCCAAGTGAAGGTGCTTTTTTAAAAACCATTCATTCAACACAAAAACATCCATGGATATTACTGCATAGATCTATGTTAAAGGAGTACATCCAGATCACATTTTTGAACCCCCATTTTTTTCCATGGGTGTTAAGATTTTGATATTATACATCGATTCTCTTTTACCGATTGGTTAAAAGCAGATCACGCAACATGGATTAGTTCAACCATTTCCGTGGACAACTGAAAAAAGTACTATTGCATCATAGGTCAAAGGATAGTACTTTTCCCCAGCACGTACAGATCTTGCGCGCGTGACGGCGTGCAGACATTCGCGTGAAGCAACCAGTAGTGGTGTTCACGTTCACGCAGACAATGTGCACTCGGAAAACTCAATTTTGTCATACCAATCATTTGACACAAAAATCAATGTACCGGTATGAGAAATAAAACAAATATTGACTGCTCTTTATAAGGGTGATGGTGCAAACTACCTCCCCTCATATATGTGGCTGAAATTTCTACAAGGCAGTTTATCAACATAATTCTTCAGTCATGTACCGGTAATGCTGTTGTTTCTGTGTTTAAAAGTTTCCCAGTGATGTACCGGTACACGTAAACTGTCTTTAAAAGAAGTGGTGTTTCAAGTACACCAGGCCTTAAATTGATTTGCCAGCGAGGTGAAAATCGATAATGTGAAACGAGCAGAGCTAAAGTCACACTTGGCTGAGCATACTATTAGGTAATTACTTCCCACTTGTCAAGTACCAAGGTAGCCTACATAGGCCTTTTTACACTACCCACTTCCAACCCGGGTAACTTTCTACCCGGGTAACTTTCTACCCGGGTAGCTGCAAATAACCCAGGTTGAAAGGCCCAGTGGATCATTTGCAATGACCCCAAAAAGTAATTGACGAGTTTACAGGGAAAAAGTTCTGAAAGTAAAGATTGAAACTATCCAATGAAAGGTTTTCGCTCAAAATGATATAATTTTACCAGAAAATAATCCGTAAAGATGAAATTATTTAGATCGTTTGCAAACGATTTACTTATTTTTGGTTCGCATCTACGTGGTCCAAAATGCATGGGCGCTGTGTACTCTCCGTGTGCGTGTTCCAACGCGATGCATTTTTATGGATCACGCGCAAACGCAGTATGTGCGCCACAGAGTGCATGACGCAAGCCACATAGTACCTGATCAACTGAGAATGAATATTTGAAACACCCCGCCAAGACCAGGATTTTCATGTTTTTTTAAACGTGGTACATTTGACAAAGCTGAAATTTCTTCGGATGAGTTTGTTGATGTCTTTCTTTTGATTTATAATGGTTTTATTCGCAGAATCGCTCAAAAACAGATCATCTACAGGGCCTTTAAATTTAACCCCGAGTTTTGTTTCACACGCCAAATTTTTACCAGGAAAACACTTACCCGGGTCGTCTCTTACACGGGTCACTAGCGACCCTTTTCTCACTGAAGTCATGCACGCACACCTACCCGGGTACACCAACCAGGGGCTTGGTTTACGAACATCAAGAAACGTATATTTCTGACATGATTACTGATTCAACTGTCAGCTTCAGTCGTCGGCAATCAAAACTGATTAAAAATTATTATTGTTTGGATTCGTCTTACGAATCATTAAGACGATAAACGAATTCAGTTACAAAGTACTGATGACACGTTTGCGAATTATTACGAAAAAACACAAATCGACTTTGCGTTGATTCATTGTCAAATTCGCGTGATTGAAGTACAGTTGTGTGTGAAAAATCGATCTACTGACCATGCATTATATTTATAAACAAGATGGCAGTCAACATGAAGATAATGCTTCTTGTATTTTTTCTTGAGCTTTTGTGCGGTTGGAACACCTTCCACTGCAAACGATGTTCTGTAGTAACAATGCAATGGTCCCACACAGTACACAAGCGCAAAAGCCTTTAACCCGCTTTGCTCGCTAACCCGGGTCGGCCAGTGTCGTCGTTTCCCACGGCAAACGTTTACCCGGAGAATCGTCTCAAGGCCGCTGTTAACCCCGAGATTGGTGGGTTGTCCCACCTCCCGAGCAGGGCTAGAAGTTACCTGGGTTAAGTGGCATTTTTGGCCAGTTAACCCGGCTAATTCGTAACCCCGAGATTTGCCATGGGAAACGAGCCCTTAACCCGGGTAATCTCGGGGTTAAAGTGTCGTGGGAAAAGGCCTCATGTATATACTCACTTATGCACTTCCTTGGCAGAGTTCCAGCTGGCAAATTTCACAAACACAAACCCAAATACTCCCACTGAAAGATCAAGGTGACTGATGAGAGATACCACCTGGTATAACATTTTATCAGTCAACACAGTGTTTACACTGGAACCAGCAAAGGTGGATACACACCCTGTTTACACTTGATCCCGAGCTCGGGGTCGAACACCGAGCTCGGGATCAGCCCCGGATCACAACTGAGTGTAAACGCTCTCGGAACCAAATTGGCCCCGGATCAGACCCCGAGATTTTGGTCTCGCGTTGGCGGAGGGTTCGATCCTGAGCTCGGGATCAGTTTGCGGTTAGATAAGCAATTAATCTTTACCGCAACCTGCCACATCCGCTCCACAGCCGTAGCGGGAAAAAAGCCCGCGAAATTCAAGTGGCCTTGTACATGTACGTATGTACATGCACAACCCATGCACATGTGATCAGTACATGCACACACAGAGCATGACCTTTGACTGCAACTTCTGGCACCGGGCTCGAGATCAACTACAGAATGTAAACGCGGAACTCAGGATCATTGCGGTTAACACTGACGCATTCTTATCAGGGGACCAATCTTGATCCCGAGCTCGGGACCAGTGTAAACACGGTGAAAAACCCAGCATTTTTATTGCAACCATAAAACTGAACATTTGTCGTGTTTACACTAACCTCGATCCAGCTTCAACTCGCCTTCAGAAACCGCAAAAGTCACCACTAATTGTAGCTGCAGCGCATGCGTGAGCTGTTAGGTATAACGGAACTGGCGCCAGATTGGTCAATTAAATCTACCACATGGCGGTCACTGCCCCAAGGACATTCAAATTGCCAAATCTGTATTCGGGTAGCGTTTACACTACAAGCGACCTTGACAATTGCGGGGTTGTAACCCTATCCGAAAGGTGACTTGAAAAAGGCGAATCAGACCCGGGTCTGATCCGCCTTTTCCAATTCACCTTTTGCGTTTACACTTAGCGCCTACCCGGCTTCAAATCACCTTTTTGGAAATGGCGGAGTTAAATTCGGCAAAGGCGAATCGATTGTAAACAGGTCTTAATGTGTATGAACACCTCTAGTGGCGAGGCCGACTGTACCAGTCTCCATCAGAGGCACATACATGTACAGGCAGGCTGTGCCACTCTTGAGTTGTTTTTCAGATATGCAGTTCTACCCACGCAGGTTTACTCAGGTTGGAATCCAACAAATCTTAAGATTTTTTTTTTTTTTAAAGACCAAAATACAACGTACATGTACAACTAGGTATATTCAGCCAAATGAAAATTTTTGCATGTCAGTACTTTTCACACTACAACATTTCAACACAGCACTGACCCGTGTAGAGCGCTCGACCTGTGTTAAAACTAACCCAACTCGGGAGGTGGGTTGAAAGCTCTCGACCGGTGTAGACTTTTTCGGCATGTGTTGAAAACCACAGTCTGAATGCCTCTGGGTTAAGTTTGGATTTGGAGCACGGCAGCATCACAACTGTAATAACATGTACATGTAGGCCTACATGTACATTGTAAACTATGCTGTTTTGCAACGAACAAACAAGCTTGGGTTTCGCTTTTTTGTGCGTTATTCAGTGCAATTCGTGTACAGTTTCTACCGTGCTAAACGTATTACAACTTTGCTCTCTAATATGTCCGATAAATCGGGCCCGAAATCAGACAAACGGCTGACATGGAGTGAAGGGGACCGGAGGTAGCTGCTATATGTTGGCCATTTGGGCTGACAATTCTATCCATGAAAAACCAGCTCGATGGAACAACAAGAAATAGCAAGATGACTCGCCGCAATGCAATGTGGGGGAGTTTCCGATTTGACCCGTGTTGACGGCCGCCGTGTGTGTAGCAGGGCTTGAAATTAACGGAGGCCACAGAGGCCATTGCCTCTGTTGCCCCTGCTCTTGGCCTTGGTGCCCTTTTGCAATCTTCCCATAGACTTTTTCATTTTCCAATGGAAGTGCCCTTTTAAAAACAGAAATGGCAGTGCCCTTTCAGTGACGAATTTCAAGCCCTGGTGTAGTGTGAAACGATCGCACGATACACGAGTTGAAACCTTACACGTGTAGAAAAAATGCCGGTGTTGCGTTTAGTAGTGTGAAAACATAGCCGAATGGACCCGTGTTGAAATTTTGAAAACTCTACACAGGGTGGAACCGTGTAGATTTTGACAGGGGTCGAACATTCATAGTGTGAAAATAGCTATTTGGCAATAATAGCTACCGACAGCTGAAATCCTATTTGGGTTGAACTCAACTCAACCCAGTTCAACTGGTGAGGGCAGCCCAGGGTCGATAGTTTGAGAGCTCTTTACATTAAAGCTGCGAACTGTACATGTACATACTTCACTTTCCATTCATTTTTTCGTCTCCATATGTACTGTTCACCCAACCATGTGTTTTCAATTTAACACCAGATGGAATACACATTTGTCTGGGATGCATGATTTGTGAGTTTATTCATAGCCTAATTATGACTGATACTGGGTAGATTTTATGGTTTTACTACACATGTATTTCTGATACCATGTTTTATCGCAATTGGCCACATCTTGAAACCACTTATCAATTTTTGCCAGTTAAGTTAGTTTTTAATTGTGGGTCTTTCAAGGTAGTTTCCTTCTACATGTACTGCTAAATCTTGGCAAGCATTTGATTGTTTTAAACAATTTATTTTTAGTTTCACCTCTGTACAGTATTTTAGTTGTTCAAAGAGTTTGTTTTTTAGTGAGTAATATAAGCTATGTCTGCATTGGGGAGGTTTTACCAAGACGATGGTAAAATGAAAAATTGCTAACTTTTACTGCTGTCCGCATTTGGACTTTTTGACACGGAAAAATTTTACCGAGACCGTGGGCGAGCATGCGCAGTGTCCCTTCACAGTTTGACCTTCACAGCCCGGACATATGCTTCCAGAGTGCTTTTACCGACTCGATGTGTCCGCATTGGACTTATCGTCTCGGAAAAATTTCTCTGGTCAATTTTCCTGGGCAGCAGTTGACCAGGAAAAGTAACCGCTGGACTTGAGCAGGAAAAGTTATTGTGAGAAAAACTTCCCAGGATGTCCTCATTGGATTAAAAATGGGAAAAGTACCCATCGTCTCGGTAAGTTTCCCAAAAAGAGTCCAATGCATCCATCAGAATATGGCTCATTACAATGTATATCATTTACTGTAGAAAACACGGAAAAAATTAAAGACTGAAAAATTTAGTTTGAGTTTTACTTTTTGTGAGCAGTAGGGCCTATACGTACATCATCGAGAAAACACATTCCCACAAATGTCACCATGATGTGAAGATTTTTTCCCCAGATTGTATTTAGACAGTAGTAGGACAATTCAAGAGGCAAACACTGAGTGATCGACAATGTCATTATTTTAGACAGCATTAATGCTTTTGAACATTCATACAAATGTACTTTCGTTTCAATGTGCATTTGTCATTTTGTTTCTTGGGTACATGTACTTCCTTTAAGAAATATATTTGTAAATTCCACAGATGATGTATTGCCCCATCCAAACCACAGCATAAATCTTCCATGTATCACTCATGTTTCTCAGGCAGAGAGATGTTTTAGTGTTACCAATCTGGCTGGCCTTACATGACCTCTGAACTGTTGTGCGAAAGGTCAGTTTCAGGGGCCCACCCACAACCATACAACCTCCTTGGGCCCATTTTTATAGCTCCATGGTCCATGGTAGTACCAGTATGTGTTGTTGTGCAAGTCAGTTCCTAAGTCAGCCACTAAGATACATGTAAAAACAGACCAGGAAAGTGTAAAGCCCCAATACATCATTTGCAGTTACCCAAGACTTTACTTTACAAGAAAAATCCAGCTAAAAGTGTTGATACCAGTAGCAATGTTAACGAACACCACACAAAATGGTACATTTAGGCCTTTTCCCACTAGACAAAATCTTGGGGATGGCCCCGGGGTGATGCCGGGGTGAAAATAAGCCCTGATTCCCACTTGGGTCATTATATAAATTTGGGGTCCAACGTGTGACATTTTTCTGTCCCCGTTACACCTGACATACTGCTATTTGCCGTACAAGTATCATTAAAAATGCCTTCAAACCATATTTTTATGAATTGTATTTTATGTAATCACTCTTTGAAATAAAAGGCATTTAAAGAATATGTCCTGAATTTACAAAATACAACATTTTACAAGATGTCAGATGTAACGGGGACAGAAAAAGTGGACCCCAAATTTATAGAATGACCCACTTGCAAGTCTCACTCTCGTGCCACCCCCAAGATTGTTCATTCCCCGGGGCGAGTTCAACCCTGCTCAGGACCAGGGTTGACAAATTCTGCCCCAGGGCGAGACACTTTCCCCGGGGCGAGAACGGTAGTGGGAAAAGGGGCAGGGGCGAGTTCTCACTTGTTCAAGTGAGGGATTAGGTGCCGATCACCGGGTTGAGTTCACCCCGGGCGAGATTCAGAACAACAAGTGTGAATCGACGCGGGGTTGAACTCGGGGGGCGAGTCACCCCGGGGCGAGTTCGCTCCGGGGTTTGACGTTCTAGTGGGAAAAGGCCTTTTGTTGGAGAAATTGCCCACTGAAGATGCTTTTAAAAAAGATTGTCTGCAGGAACCTTTTTACCATTCATTCAACATAAAAACCATGCAATATATTTTTCAGGTTTGAAATTTCTAGAAGGCAGTTTATCAACATTCTTTAGTATTTTTTATGTAATGCTGATGTTCCAATCAGGTAATTTGTCTTTAAAGGTACGGTACAACAGAGATGCCAATTTTCTAAATTGTTTGAGAAGTCACCCGGAAAATTGGTTTATCTACCAACTTCAGACTAATATACATGTAAAACCTCTGAGGTTATTAATCCAGGGTGTTTTATCTTTGTCAGGAGCTCAGACATTTCATTTTCACAGGGAATTTATTGTAAATTCCAGCAGGATCAGCAGCTCTGTACATACATGTAGTGCAATAATTTTCTTTCAAAGGATACCCCTGGAAAAAAAAATGTACAATTTTATTTCTGCACTGACCTTTCTGTTTTTGATCATGGGTGTGAACTTGGGCCAGTTTCATGGCCTGTCCGCATTAGACTGTTTTTGGGAAAACTTACCGAGACAATGGGTACTTTTCCCATTTTAAGTCCAATGCGGCAGCCTTTCCCGAGTTACTTTTCCTGGCCAACTTCTGCCCAGGAAAATTGACCAGGGAACTTTTCCCGAGACAAAAAGTCCAATGCGGACACAGTGAGTCGGTAAAAGCGCTCTGAAAGCGTACGTCCGGGCCGTGAAGGTCAAACTGCCAAGGGACACTGCACATGCTCTCAGTAAAATGTTACTGTGTCAAAAAGTCCAAATGCAGACAGCAGTAAAATTTAGCCATATTTCATTTTACCATCGTCTCGGTAAAACCTCCAAAAAACAAGTCCAATGCTGACACGGCTATTATATAGCGCTAGCTGAAAACGTTTGCTTACTGTTGCAGTTGTGCTATAACATTACTGCTATTTCACAGCCATGGCATGCTTAAAAGTATGCATGAGCTTGAAAAAAGGCATTGTTGCATCACTAGTTTTTTTGACAAATTTTGTCTCTGAAGCTATGTAGCAAATGTATAGCAGTGCGGTTGCAGTCTCCATGAAATACGTAGCCGGAGCCTCTGTTAGCAAAAAATCGGCTGCTAAACAGCTCCATGAAATTGGCCCCTGTTCACTAACAAAATTCTGCGTGGAGTTTGTTCTATAATTTTCACATAGAGCAAAAGGGTCCCAAGTCTTTCAGTAAATGATAGGCCTACGGTACTTGATCTCACAGCATCGAGGATAATTAGGGTAATGATTAAAACCATGTGCTGGTCAGGCTATTTCCAAGTCATGCATCACATGCCCAGCTTGTTTTCACATTACAAATGACGCCCAAAATTGCACATTACCAAATTGCAGTGACGGATACTGTTCATACTTGGCAAAATTTCAGATATTACGATACTTCAGTACAATTCATAACCCACATTGATGGATCCTAAAATACTGCCAGACATGTTATTACATCTCCTGGATGAGTTTAGCAGACGATCCCAAGTGCAGTCTGAGAAATCCTGCCGTGTTATGCGTATCACCTTTCTCCACTGTAATTTTAAGAGCACCGTTTTAATTTTCCATGCCAAGCATAACTCTGATTAACATCCCTGGCCCTGTGCACTCGCATGTGCAAAGACAGATGTAAAAACAGTATGTGTCTTCAGGAATACTGCTAGACTGACTGACAAAATTGGCAACACATAAATTTGTTTAATGTAAATCATGCCGCTCTCGAGCTCAGCAACTGCCATGCCAAATTTGGATAATTCAATGGATCCTTGACCAAGATTTAACATTTGGTTGTTACATGTGGGGCCTATCCTAGCTCAGTGGTCTAGTCTCAAGTTCTCTGCAGTGACGCTAACATGACCCATGTATTTCAGTGAAATATGGACAAAGACATTTGACTCCCAGTCCCTTTAAATTGACAGCGCTATTTGTTTTATAAAGAGAAATACATATTAATACAGTCCATGCATTTCGGGTGTGGCACCTCGAAAAATAAAGTTTTTTTCAATTGATTATTTTCTAGAAACATGAAAGCTACTCGCTTTCAAATGAGACATCAAAAAAAAAAAATTAAAAATCGGCCAACGTTTAGTTATCGAACAATTACTGTCAATATTTCAAATTATTACCGGTCCGCCAATAATTCAAGGCGTAGACTTGCCCAAGTCATGACTTCCTGCACTCGGTCTGCAACGCACAGCGCACAGCGCGCCCTCCGGCTTTACATCCCTTCCAAAGGATGGAGCAAGTGTGTTTGAGTGCCTTGCTCAAGGGCACAGGTACCACGGCCGGTTATCAAACCCGCAAAGTTTTCACCCAAGTGTTGCGAGTCAGTGATCCAAACCACTCCACCATGGTCAAAGCCTAATACTAGTAAAGTATCCTGCTCCAGGACATAAATTCAGTCCCAGTTCCAGCCAGACACAACCAGTTCCAGCCAGACACAACCAGTCCCAGCCAGACAATGAACTCACACTTCAACTACTCAGCATAGGTACAGTACTCGAGTTTGCGCGCTCTAATAAGCCGTAACGCCCCATACAACATTTTGCAAAATAAACTGTCCACATTTTACAATTTTACTGATTCTGTGTCTATTTTCACGGTCTACTTACTGAACTTTTTACACTTTCAAAGCTCTCAACACGTGACGTGACGGCAGCTTAAAAACAGATCCATTCACGGAGACTTCCTCACAGAACAGTAGTAATAAAGCTACCATTCAAAATAATGCACACAGTAGCCCCGATTTACGTGGAAAAAAATTCGCCGCTAAAGCACTCACGAAGAATATCGATCATCACACACAGGAAAGTGAATTCTAGGCTCCATTGCTTTCTATTGTCCCATGACTGAATAGGCTTTTTGTACAACAAGAATAAAGCAAAGAGGTATTTACATGTAGTATATGAAGGTCTTTGAAGTGTGACGCCTGCAGACATTTAAGAGTGGATTTTTGTTTTTCTTTGAAGCTCTTCTGGTTACCGCAAACAATTCCTGATTGCTTTAGAAATTTTCAGATAACTACATTTCTTTCTCCGATCTCTCCAGACATGCCCCAGTGTTGGATCAAAAAGCAATCCTATCCATCCTGCACCCAATGACCTTAAACCAGAATGTGTTGCAGTATCTCGGTGCCATTTTGAAAAGCACAATTAGCATGTTTCTATTGAAGATTCGGAATTTTATCGGTAAACCCATTTACCGTAACATGCCGGTAATTAGCGGGCAACGCGAAATTTCTACTGAGCTGCTCTATCCAGAAAATAGCCAAGCCTGCTGGCCTTCCATCACGCTTTGTGGATTTGCCAGGTAAAGGTCACATGCAGGGGTCAAGCACGTGCATTGGTTCACTCATTGTGCGGTCACATGTTTACATTTTTCTCCCTGTATGCGCTCTCAGGCGGAACGGTGCATGTTTCTATTGGATAAATTCCCCGGCATTTTCCTTCCTAGAGAAGGAAAATTGCCAGGGAAAAATCTCCCCACCATTGACCGGAAAATAGTGGATAAGACCTGTTTCTACTGAGCACATTTTCCATCTTTTCTGGCATTATCCGGTAAATGGGTCTCAATAGAAACATGCCTAATGTCACCCTTTGTGTGTTGCCAAGGTTACTAAGTCCACACATTTGCAATTCCGCAAATAGGTAGACATGAGGAAAAAAAATAAAACCCCGAATTTATTAGAAACTACATGTACTTACCGGTAGGATGGTTAGAGTATGCCTTTAAGGTTGTAAATTTGTATAGGACACTTTGTATTGTCCGTTTTGTAGGTATTGTGGTATCCACTTTTTTGTTATAAGTTGTAATGACAGAAAATGTAACGTCAGTCACATGTAACGTCAGTCACGCATATTTTCATGTGTACACATATACTGATGCAATATTTCTGACTCCAAATGGTGTGTTTGTTAGGTCCAACTCTTCTATTTTGAGGGGTAAAATAACCATTTTGAATGTATCATTAGTTTGAGAAGAAATTGAAAATAAAGAGGATTGATTTGTTTGCATGTCCTTTTTTTGTAACGTCAGTCACGCACATTTAATGAGCTCCCCTGGATACAATATTGCATTAGTAAACAAAGTGACAGTTATTTTAACAGCTATGGGGCTTAGCTATTCAGTTAGATAGAAGTTGGGGATCACCCTTGATTAACCTGGGGAATACAGAACAATATGTCTTAAAACCTGTAACGTCAGTCACTACGGAATTGCCTTGAACTGTTTCCATACACTTTAGCAATAGCCGTTTCAGATGGTCAGGAATTGATTTGGACCCAGTTACACTTTAATGGTCTATTTAATTCAACCACCAGTAATACATGTACGTAATTGAGAGCTCATTGGGAAGCAGTTATCAACCGGCACAGGAAGTTTTTCATCTGATTTGTTACCAGCTCAAAGGTCCCAGACCTTGTTCAGGATATCAATAGTTAAACAGTAACAGCAATCTCCTCAATCAATAATCATTTGATGAATACTTGTAACAAATTTGGCAGTGTTTTTTTTTTTTTTTTTTTTTTTTTAAATTAAGACAATGATTATGAATTCTTAATCAGAAACACACATACCGAACTACTGTACATGTAGGCCCTACACTTCAATTTTCCCTACACTTCTGTTTTTTTTATTTTATAAAAGTTTAAGTTCAAAATATTGGATAAAAAAATAATAGAGCTCTCTGTTCTTTCAAACGTACAAAAATAAAGTGTTTCTGCAATTATAAGATTATTTGTGCAAATATTGTTAAGTGTACAAAAATCTTGGAGTACATGTAATTTTGCAATTTTTTTTATATAAATGTACATTATGGACCATATTCAATTTTGGGGCAGCTTACATGTACATGTACTGGTCATCTGCAGTGGTCGTCTGCAATGGTCATTAGCACATGGGCAAGTGCAACACTGTGGGCAGGCTGAACTAAAAATTAATCGGATGGAAAACCACTTGCCTCAATTGTGACACGGGTGATCAAGTATGCCCTTATTAAAATTACACGCATCCAATGCATGCAATTTAAACTTGATAAGACCAGGACAGTGGCATGCAGAGAATGAGATGGTAGTATATATTGCATCATCATTTTCCTGGGGGTGCTAAATCAAAGTTGACACATGTAAACAGTACAGGTTTTATGCTTTTCCCTCTTTCTTTATATAGGGCCATTTTCACACGACATCTTTGTGTTTAAAATACAAGCAATTGACGGAAAAATACAAAAAAGGAATTTGGCCGTTTCACAATAAAGGCACCACCAAGCATTTGACGCGGAAAAGCTACATTTGATGTGCGCGCGCGCGTGCGTCTGGTTGACACGATCATTGCTAGACGTGTGAAAAAGCATATTATTATGTTGTTTATAAATTCTCAAGAAAAGAGCACAGATTTAACTTTTTTTTTCTTCGCAAACGATGTTAACCGTGTTTAAATAATAAGGCTTCCTCAGTAAATAAACTTCATGCTCAGGTATTCATATTCAAATCAAATCAGATATGTTTATGCAGTAAACGAATACACCGATGTCGACCGCTCTGTCACTAAAATGCCCTCTTTGACAGAAACACTTGGTGGCGCTGTTATTGTGAAAAGCCCGAATTGCATGCGTGCACATGTTACACTAAAAGGTTTAGTGAAGTGAAAATTATCAACCAGCTGTTTTTATACACGAATCAAAAGATCAAAGTGTTGCAGACAAAGGGACAAACTCAAATTTGTTTTAATTTCAGAAAGAAGTGACCTTTTCTCTACTTCAAAATTTTCTTGCCAGACGAGGACGCTGTTTATTGCTAGTCATGGAGAGAACCCACAGTTGAAAAACAAAGAAAGAACATTACATTTCAAACAGTAAATGTGGCCCGCTGATCCATTTTAGACCCAAACAAACTTGTTGGGATTGTTGCAAATGACATACTAAACAAACTCAGTTCAGTTCTAAACTGTTACAGATCATAACACCAAGAAGTCACTGAAAATGACAACAACTTTTGTACACAAGTCAATGCAGATTTCCTCTGTTGTCCCGAGATGACATCACGGATTTGCTCATGAATATGGAAATGCTCATGAATATGGAAATGCTCATGAATATGGAAATTTTCATTAGCATAAAAATAGAAAACTTGCAATTTACACCAAAACGGACAAATCAAATTTTCTGAAATTGACTAAAATGTGTAAAACACACCCTCTACTATTTCTATATTTAATAAAAACCCTATTTCACATGTCCTTTAAATTCTTTGAAAGCAGGTGTTTTAAACTTTCCATGACTACCCACACCTACACACACGTTCAATACCTGCATTACACAATACAATCATTCAAGCTAGACAAATAGTTTTGGAACATTCAGATTCACTGTACCAAGAGATTTCAGTCAGTAAATTTATGCACAATGGCACACAGGGCTTGTGAATAAGGGTATTGTGGGTGGCAAGTTGGCAAAAAAAAAAGGTATTCAGTGAAGGTATTAAACTTTGAGTCTGAACCAAAAAACTACTGAAGTGTATCGTTGGCACTGCTCCAGTGTACACACGGAAGGTCATGCAAAATGCAGCCTGGCCACCGTTTTGTAATACCGGTATTCACCAGCTAAAGGCATTGTATGTACAGTGTACCGGTATCTTCTTAACGCAAAGTTTTACTTTTCAATGATACATGTGGGTTATTCCATAAAAATGGGGCATGTACGTTGTGACACTTCTGGAGTTGATTTGTTTGTTTTAATATAAATACCAGAATTCAGGGAATGATTACCCTCAGCATATAATATACAAATATTGACTGCAATGGTTAAGATTATAGGCCCAAGGTGATGGGCCTATAATCTAAACCATGACCCGAATAAACAGCAGTCAATATTTGTTTTATATTATACCGAATGTGTAGATTTTTGTCATCTGGTTGGTTAAAAGTAACGATACACAGTCACAGTCATGACAGTGGTCCTTTGAGTTTCAATTTCGGAAGCTGGTCTACGGCGGGAAAAATTGTATATATTTACAGCAAAAAATTGTAGCATAATCACCTGCAGCCGATTTCACGAAACTTTACGCAATTGCGAATAATTTATGACGTAAGTGGACTTGCGCAATTGCGTAAAGTTTCGTGAAATCGGCTGCTGGCACTTTAGTAGCACATTTCACCTGTACATACGACAGGCGACATAATGACATCGTCGAGATTCCGCCATTACCGTCCTACTGAATGTTTACGTGAAGCGTGCAGCTGCATAGTTGATGCACAGCTATGCTACACATGGTATGCGCGCGTTCGGAACGTGTACGCTTCTAGAGCCCTTTTACCGCCCTGCTGTGTCCGCATTGGACTTATTGTCTCGGGAAAAGTTCCCTGGTCAATTTTTCTGGGCAGACGTTGGCCAGGAAAAGTAACCACTGGACTCAGGAAAAGTTACTGAGAGGAAAACGTCCTACCCGGTAGGCTGTCCGCATTGGACTTAAAATGGGAAAAGTACCCATCGTCTCGGTAAGTTTTCCCAAAATAAGTCCAATGCGGACAAAACTTTTTTGAGCATCAGTAACCAATCATATTCCTTGTACCGGTATGTAAATGAGCTATCAGAGACCACACAAAAAATTCCATAGCAAAAGAGTTTAAGACAGATTACATGATTGGAAAACATTTAACAACAGTACCGTACATACATGTACATGTAAGATTTAGTAAGAATACTGTTGATAAACTGCCTTGTAGAAATTTCAGCCATATACATGTAGATGCAGTAATACTTCAGAAAACCTAAAAAAATCCATGCATGGTTTTTGAGTTGAATGAATGGTGGAGATAAAAGAAATTGTCTGCTGTGGGCAAGACACTTAATCTCAATTGCCTCGTCAACCCAAGCGATATTTGGGGAGCTGTTAGGGGGAATGCCACAATCTAACTGCTGATAAGATTATGCGCCTTGGCCAGGTAGCCACCTACATGTAGTTGAAGCGAAATGGTTCTGGTGGTTTCCTGATGGCAGCGATAATGTTAATGGCAACAGCGCCAGGAGTACCCTAAGGTAAACATGTGCGCTATACAAGTGTCCACCATTACATTATTATTCAGTTTGCAATTTCTCCCACAAAGGTACTGTACCATTTTACACGGAATAAAAAAATGGGGTGTTTGTTACCATTGCTATCGACAATTTCAGTCAGGTTTTTCTTGTCAACTCATAAAGTAAAATTTTGCAAGTTCTGCAAATGTTGTACAAGAGAAATCCATTAGGTTGAGTTGAGTATGTATGCTTCACTTGAAATTCTCAAAACAAGAACACCTGCTGTCCTGGTCATATCAAACTGCATGCCCTAAAGGATCAAAGTCCAGTCCAGGTACATGTATCAACTCAACGGGAGGACAGCAGAAATATGCAGGAAGTAGTTGTCCTGCTGTAAGTACGGTAACCCTAGCCACTTCAAATGAATTAATTGAGGCTGCCAAACTACACCCCGTTTACACTCGATTCGCCTTTGCCGAATCGAACTCCGCAATTTCCAAAAAGGGGAGTTGAAGCCGGGTAGGCACTAAGTGTAAACGCAAAAGGTGAATTGAAAAAGGCAGATCAGACCCGGGTCTGATCCGCCTTTTTCAAGTCACCTTTGGGGTAGGGTTGAACCCCGCAATTGCGGGGTTGAACCCTGCAATCGTCAAGGTCGCTTGTAGTGTAAACGCTACCCGAATACAGATTCGGCAATGTTAGTGTCCTTGGGGCGGTGCCCGCAGTGTAGTAGATTTAATTGACCAATCTGGCACTAGTGCAGCAACACCTAACAGCTCACGCATGCGCTGCAGTTACATTTAGTGGTGACTTTTGCGGTTTATGAAGCGAGTTGAAGCGATTTGGCGTGTAGTGTAAACGCGACAAATGTTTAGTTTTGTGGTCGCAATAAAAATGCTGGATCTGTATCCACCTTTGCCGATTCGAGTGTAAACGCGGTGCTACATGTACTGTATGATTAAAAACTGTAGGCCTACAGGTAAAATCAGCTAGGGGTCAATGATAGATATTGCAGTGAACAAAGTTACACATGTACATGTATGTAAGACGTCTCATTATTAATGGTTACTTTGTCTTGCAACAGAGATTTTTACTGTGTTATATCTTATTTTACTGTGAGACAGATAAAATTTAATACACCTGTAAATTCAGTTATGACATGATGTGTCTAAGGCCGGGGTCACACGAGACAAATCTTGTTTACTCTATCATGATATTATGACTGTAATAGTTCCAACGAGTGGGGTCACACGACAAACTTATCATAATCGGATTGTAATTGTATTACAATAAAGTGAGGTCACACGAAATTACGAGGTCGTAATCAACTTGTGGCCTGGACAAACATGTTGCGTCAAGCGTGCGTCAAGCGGCTGACGCTCTCAATGCTCCGTGTTGATTGAGTGACGCATCAAAACAACGCTTGCCCATGCCACGCAGAACATTCCAGCGTCGTTTTCACGCAGGGGCTTATGGGATGGATTGTAATGCGATTAATTACGAGATGGAGTCACACGCGTGTTTTGCCATTCTATTATACGATCACAATCATATCACGATAGAATGATGAGAATTCTCGTCGTTGACAGATTGTGATACGATTACAATAGTTTTGGACAAAATCTCGTAATCATACTGTAGTAATACTACAATAAATTGGATCTCGTAATTCGTGTGACCACGCAAATTTTCCCTTTTTAAAAAATAATTTGCATGAATACTACCAGCTGAATGAATATGTTCAGGTACATGTTTTAGGCACTAAGTGTAAACGCAAAAGGTGAATTGAAAAAGGCGGATCAGACCCGGGTCTGATTCGCCTTTTTCAAGTCACCTTTGGGGTACCGGTAGGGTTGAACCCCGCAATAGTCAATGTCGCTTGTAGTATAAACACTACCCAATTTGGCAATTTGAGTGTCCTTGGGGCGGTGCTCGCAGTGTAGTAGATTTAATTGACCAATCTGGCACTAGTGCAGCAACACCTACATGTAACAGCTCACGCATGCGCTGCAGTTACATTTAGTGGTGACTTTTGCGGTTTCTGAAGGCGAGTTGAAGCGATTTGGGGTGTAGTGTAAACGCGGCAAATGTTAAGTTTTGTGGTCGCAATAAAAACGCTGGATCTGTATCCACCTTTGCCGATTCGAGTGTAAACACGGTGACACACTCCATCGAGCTACTGGTACTTAGCAAACTTGAATTTTTAACAGACTAATTATGGTTACTGAAACTAAAACAAATAAAGAGAAATGAGCAACTGCTGTCGTGGTGTTATCACACTAAAGGACCTACATGTATTTGGGCCGTTTACGGATCAAAGTCCAGTCTGAACAACTTCATATTATAATCATAAAGCCAAGTACCGGTAGTACCTGTACCGGTATGCATCAACCCAAAGTCACGATGACAGAAATATGCTTGTCCTATTGTAGCCCTAACCATTTCAAATGAATTAATTGAGGTTGCAAAAAACTATGGCTTTTTCATACATTTAATACATGTATTGTACATTGCTAAAAATTCTCATCACTTGCTCACTTACTCAAATCCCGCGCTTTGCAATGGGAGCTGGCAAAAAGCCAGCACACACATACCGCTTATGAAGCATGAAGGAAATTCAATGAAAAGTTGCAATACTATTACTGGTGCCTATACGTGCGTGTAGTGTATTGTACCAGTACCAGGCCTCGAAATTCATTTTCAAAAGGGCACAGCAATTTTCTCTTAGCCTTTTCGCGGCGGCTAGGCATTTTCCAATTTATTCCCCTGGAAGAGGAGACTGCACTTGCAGTTTTGGTTATTTAGCAGTACATGTATGTCTCTGGGGCTGGAGACTTGATGACTAGTTTTTATTTCAAGTCGTAAATCAATCTTATTTCCCCAAGTTCATTCACAAGTCATTTTCTTTAATGTCAAGTCACAGGTCAAAAACCCAAAACTGACTTGACCCCAACTGCCCAAGCCAACAAGATAAAAGACCAGCTCTGCCCAGGTACATGTACAGTACATGTAGTGACCATGGTCTACATGTACATAAGGCCAAAAAAAACAAATAGTTCTGCTTCCGATTACATGGCATTTCAAAATAGGGTAGGTAGGTAGGGAAATTTTTTTTTTGCCAATTTTTTTTGTGCACAATCATATGGAGGCATCTGCGTGTAGTCAAGGCTTAAGGGTAACAGTAAAACAATGGAAACAAGACTACCAAATAACTTCTACAATACATGAAGCACGTCGTTAGAAATTTATTTATACGTTTATATACATGTATCGATACACTAATTTGTTTTTTTTTTTTGTTTTTTTTTTGTTTTTTTTTTTGTTTTTGTTTTTGTTTTGTTTTTTTCCCGATATTTTTAGGGTCGCAGCCTAAAAATAGGGTCGGTCGGGAAACCGGAATCAGAACTTATTTTTTTTGGCCTAACCACCCCAAGACACTCAGAACTGCATGCAGTTTGCCGTTGCGAAGTGGTCAATAAAGTTCCCCTTTTTATCGCTGTTGCAACTTTTTGCATGACAAAATCCCCACCCCTGGGGCAAAATTTAGGTGACAAAAATCCCTACCCTCGGGTGCAAAACATGCACGCCTTGCTATTTACATGTATGCACAGTAATTTGTATTTCAATGGGTCAAAATCCCCAGTGCAAGTAGGGCAGCGCAGGAAGGGGGGGGGGGGGGGGGGGGGGAAGGACATAACAATCACATAAAATACCTCCCCAAAATACTGTCCATGGAAAGAAAGCAGGAAATTTGCAATCTCCAGTTTGGATGTGGAAGCAAAAAGCCAGGTTGGTGTAATCACTGCACTGCTTAATTGCTTTATGTACAGTAACCGGATAATTGGTTTACAAAACATCGGTATTTTTTTAACAATATTCTTGGAATGGTAATATCACAAAATGGTAATGAGATAAAATATGACATGATATCAAAACCTCATCACCCATGGTAAAAATGTGGGAGCAAGGTCCAAAATGTAATCTGGTCAAGGTTAGTTTGGTGTGCCCACCTACTCTGGAGGTTGATCATACAGTGAGATACTCATATATAATGTATGACCTCCTGAAGATCACTTCGGAATATTCAGTACTTTTTGGGCACACTGCTGAGTTTACCTGGCATCAGTGCGTTCTAAATGTACTGCATACATTCCCAATTTCAAAGAAATTGCAGTAGGCCTAATTTATTTTGGGTTATTTGGGTTTTTTTTTAACGGAGATACTGAATACATGTACATGTAGGTACGTGTGAATATTGCAATTCACGCTCACCAACTTACGTTGCAGCCTTGTTTTTTGTTTTGATTCGTGTGGGAGCATTCGGTCAACATGCTCCCAGAATTTTCAGATTTTTTGGTACTTCGATGTGTGTCACCGGGTTATAATTTTACTTTGATGACATAGAACACATACCCGAGTCTTTCCACGGTAAAAGGAGCATTTTGGCAACACAGACCATATTTTCCAGAAAATACCTTTGAAAATACGGTACCTTTCAGTTGTTCTGAAGAGATAACATACCGGGTAGGCCCAAAAATGGTTACAAATAGTGTGACAACATGCCTTTCTAAAAAACCTGTGTAAAAATTTCCAATATACGCTCGTAACCGGGACTGCCTAAAATGTAAGTGTCCGTCCTGTGATCATATTCGAAATTTGTACACAGGGTTTTTAGAAAGGCATGTTGTCACACTATTTGTAACCCTTTCTGGGCCCCGAGTTATCTCTTCAGAACTGAAACTTATTTCTTTTATTTTGAGACCAGACAAAGGTATTTTCTGGAAAATATGGTCTGTGTTGCCAAAATGCCCCCTTTACTGTGGAAAGACCCACCTGTCATTAGATTTTGGACTGAATTTCTCGAAACATTTTCTACTGAATTATCAGACTTTTTTCCCTCATAAAAATCGTTGATTTTTTCGTTAGGTCATTGCGGTCATGGGCAATAAATGCGACTTGCACCACTTGCAATATCTGATTGCTTGAGCCGACGTCTAGACAAAAAAAAAAAAGAGTCCCAGTTTTCTTTCAGGACTGGTTTGTTGGTACGATGGTCTCTGTCGCGGAACTTTAATGCAATGCAGCGGTGCTCAGCCCGGTCAATTGCAGTTGGAAAAACCCATTAACTGTGTGTGGAGATTATGTGCCAAAATTTTCACCATTCTTTTGAGGATATTTTCTTTCGTACTGGACGAAACATGCTCGTCTTGGTATTGTTATATTATTTTTTTGGTGTTCTGTTCAATGTCATTGATTTCATTGAAGTAGAACAAAATTCATGTGACGTGTTCTCGACAATAGGAATGGGTAAACTTTGTCAGTACGGGTATAAAGAAAATATGTTTCACACATTGCTAAAAAAAGAATATGCTTGTGCACCATCCAAGATGCATAGCTACTAGAATCCCGCCATTTAAGTACAATACAGCTGGCAAAATGCCAGCAAACAGAAGTCCACTTATAAAGCGAATAGCGTGAAGAAAAATTCAATGAAAAGTTACTAAATCTAGTTCTGTTCCAGTCCCTGCACTTGCCAACCCCCACACTCCCCCACACTCCCCCACCCCCCACCCAATCCCAATTTGTCGCCTTTTTTCCCACAATCTCATACAAAACCAGTCAGGTGTGCAACACAGGTGTACTGATGGACGTAAACGGCATACAAGTTATGTACACGTGTGTTTGTATGGACACCATCAAAATAATCTCACCAAGTGCTTCTGTTGGTGAAAGGTTGCCAGATAATGTGGCTTTAATTTAAAGAAGCTTGTCCAGATTTTTTCCAGAAAATGGATTTCGTTCGACAAAATACTATCCATGTGATGGGAAAAAACAGGAAATTATATGCAATCTCCAATTAATGTGGAGCAAAAAAAGGTTGGTGTAATCACTGCACTGCTTTATGACAGTTTACAAAATATGATGGTTTTTTTGACAATATCCTTTTGTTACCAAAGACAGTCAGCGTTTACAATGGAAAGAATTGAGTAGTTGATTGTGCATGAGCAGACCTTGTGTACAAAACATGATGAGACTAGGCCAGCTGAAATTGTTTTCTAAGAATTGTTTTTATTTTTTCCACTTTTTAAAAATTAAATCTGCACTTACTGAAGCTTGACAACTCATTTTAAAAGAAATATATTTATGATCAACTTCTCAATTCTTAATGACACGACGTACGGTACCGTCAATGAACTGGGCTGGGTTTTTGGACAATTCCTGAATTAGAGCCGCAACGGTTGACTTGTTTTGAAAGCACTACATGCAGCCGGCCCGGTTGGACCTGGGTTGCCTGTTGCATGCACCGCATGCAGGCTGTACGGCCGGGCCGGCTGGCCGGCCGCGCGGCCCGCCCCGTGCAACGACTGCCAAAATTAACACCTCACACAACTCACCGTCGGCATCAACGACCATCGTCTTCTCTCCCAGCATCGTCACAATTCCCAAGAAAACGAGCCACATGTTTCCGAACAGGATTGCAGCTAATGGAAGAAATATATGTCACACTTCCATGCAGCCAGTCGTTCTGTATTAAATAAAAAGTTTCCAGCACGTGGGAATTTTTTTACCACCACAACATCACTGACGCACGATTTTAGAGATTTGTATCTGCTATATCCTCAGCTGCTAGCCTTGCACTCACTGCATCAGCAGCTAGCTGAGCACGTACAATACTGTATAGTTGCGTTCGCTTAGCTTACACTTGTAACACAAACTTCAACACGAACAGTACGATGTATGATGAGCATGTCCAGATCACATTTTTGGACCTCCCTTTTTTTTATATGGGATTTTGATCATATGTTTCTCATTACCATTCTGAAAGTTCGCGTTCTCAATCCATATAATACCGGGGATGTAGTTAAAAAAACACCTTAATTTAATAAACTATTTTACATGTGTATACCCATGGAGGAAGGAAAGACTTTTCTTCCTCCATGGTATATTTCACGAAACTTACGCAGTTGCGTAAGCGTACTTGCGCAACATTTTATTGCGTAAGTTGCGCAACATTCTTCCGAAGATAACACGCAATAGGAGGGCGCACTTTGCAGTGGGTATAAAATCGACTAAAATGCAAAATAACTAAGTTTTTCACTTTACACTTATTAATTTTATTTATAATTCTGTCTATGTATTATAATTACAACATGTAAATCAAGTTTTTGGAAAGAAATACAATTGATAAAAAAATTCATACCCAAATGAAATTGCGCCCTCTCCTTTTGTTCCGCCATACTTCTAAAAGGCTAATGGGGCTTGCGCCATTTGTCAAAAATTGCGCAAGCTTTCGTGAAATCATGTTTCCTTCCTCCATGGTGAAATCGACTGCTGGTTCCACAAAGCAGTGCAGTATTTTTTTATTTCCATGTCCAAATCGGGGATTGCAAATTTTCTGTT
This sequence comes from Henricia sp. BOLD:AAB3569, assembly GCA_037783545.1. NCBI lineage: Eukaryota > Metazoa > Echinodermata > Asteroidea > Spinulosida > Echinasteridae > Henricia > Henricia sp. BOLD:AAB3569. The sequence goes on from JBBELK010000218.1 coordinate 93,129, forward strand.
TTCTTCCCATGGATAGTAGGGAGGTATTTTATATGATTGTTACGTTAGAACTAAATCCGTTTTCTGGAAAAATCTGAGCACGCTTCTTTAATATAACAAAAATGGAGTAGGCCTACGTGAACATGCGTTTTCCTCAAGCAGTTGATGCTTGTGCATGGGCATTAAACGTTTAATGCTACTTTGATAGTTTTAGAGCAAATAATTTCGCTTGACGCCAGCTCAATTATTTTAGAGTCCCGTTTTCGTTTTTAGAGTCCACGTTTTCTCATAATTCAAAGCGAGACCCCGTGGCGTTCGTTTTGCATCTTCTGGAGGCTTTCCTGATGTAGATCACGTGTATATGTATATCAGCTACGTATATGTAAGCTACTCGAACGAACCTATTATTTTCCCATTAGGAGGATTGGGGCCAATCTATCTGCGCCGTCGTCAAAAATAAATTTAATACCGATTACGGTTTTCTATTTATTTTCTTTTGCTAAATCCCTTTAGGTGGTGTTTGCTTTCGATGCTTATAAACAGTATTTTATTTTGAGAAATATAAGCAGTATCATTCTAACTCGCTTTGGGTCTATAGTTAAATTCAGGTATCGCTCTTGCGATTAAAATTAACAATAAGGCCTAATTAAAATCAGCAAGAAGTTTACGTCCAGGGGAATGCGTCAATGGAGTCAGTTTTGTACTAGTTTCTTAATTTATTCTTTGTGACAACTGACAAGTGATGTGATAACATACGGTGACTAAAGCTCAATTGCTTGGAATTAGCTGCGTTTCTTTGCTGTGTGAAATTGAAACCGATCTAAGTAGTTGTGTATTACTTGTAATATAATATTTTAAAAAGTAATTTTTTTGCCCTGAGCATGGCATAACGTACTTCATTTCCTGCCAGCGTCGTACTAACGATACCTGGCCCAGGCCCAATCTGTAGCCCTATTAGTCAATCCCGCCCGATTACAAAAATTACAAAAATAAGTGGAACGGATGGTGACAGAAATGAAATGAAATGGGGAGTACGGTCAGTATTATGGTTTTAACCAATACTTTCATTTAAATTAAAAAATAAATAATTATAAATATAAAAAATAAAATAAATAGAATAAATGGAGTTTTATTCGTTGGTAACGCCCCTCACTATAGACAAATTGCAATACCTTTGTTAACCTAATTTATGCCTGGCATTGTTCGCATACTCTGTAGTCAGTATACAGGTCACTGCGCTTACTGAAGCATGTTCACATAAAACCCAGTGCGTTCCCCGAGCCTTCATTTCAGGTCTACCGTTCCACTGCTAACTACCCATTGAGATTTGCTTAACTTCACGTTAAGTTTCCACGTATTTTCCGTCCAAATTTCTTTTTTATTCACAGGCCTCCTATGAGCTTTAACTGGTAAGATGCCCGGACTCCGACTGCCTTTTGCCGCGTTATAGGGAATTCGAAATCCGTGACGTCATCGCGCGTGCACTGTGGGTACACTATATTGCTCAGTTTTACAACGCATTCTTGCCGTTTCTGAAGTTGCGGATCAATTTAGCTTTATCCGTTGGTAACATCTTACTATAGACGAAATTCTCTACCTTTGTTAACCTAATTCACGCCTTGCATTGTCTGCATACTCTGTAGTCGGCATTCAGGTCTTTAGGCTCACTAAAGTATGTTCACATAAAACCTTGTGTATTCTACGAGCCTTCAGTTTGAGGCATACCTATTCCACTGGTAACTATACCCATTGACATTTGTTTAAAGGACGTGTTAAATAAGGTTTTTATTAAATATAATTATAGTACAGGGTGTGTTTTACACATTACGATCATTTTCACACAAAAAAAACAAAAACAAAAAAAAACAAAAAAAACAAAGACACACAATAACAGAGGAAATATCCATTGACTTGTGTACAAAATTGTCATTTTCGGTGAATTCTTGGTGTTATGATCTGTAACAGTTTACCAAGTTTGTTTAGTATGTCAGTTGCAACAATCCCAACAAGTTTGTTTGGGTCAGAAATGGATCAGTAGGCTACTGCTACTGTTTGAAATGTGATGTTTGTTTGTTTGTTTGTTTGTTTGTTTTTTAAACTGTGGTTTCTCTCTATGACTAGCAATAAGGAGCGCCCTCGTATGTCAAGCAAATTTCGTCGAGTGCGTAGTCTTTATTATATAGGCGTGAATATGTGCTATTACACATATATAATATAGGTACTCTTCCATTTTAATTAGCGCAAAACAAGATATAGCGTGTTGAACTAAGACTAATCAGACTTTAATAATTCTTTGCTGGCGCAATCTGTCACTGTGAGGGCGCTTCATAGTTAATCGCATCTTCGAGCTCTCTTGTATTCAGTCACATACACATGTACATGTACACGATTTCGCGGGAAACGGCTAATTTCTAATATGCTTATCTCGGCTACCGATTGCTCTGTTTATGCAATAAAGTAGTTTTTGGAATTTACAGGCAATTATATGTAATGTGAAATGACGTATTCAACGACATTTTAATTTTTCCCCCAAGTCCTATTAGTCACAGGATATCCCGGTACAGTTTCGAGCAGAGTCCCACCCACTCTACCCTTCAGCTACACTTCATTCCATCCCAGGACAGCTGAAAACAATACTCCCAGCATTTGCCGGCCCATCTTGATCTGGTGTAGTCCTAACTAAGATCAGCGAGCCTGATACAGCATGCACGAGGGTACTGCAACTCGGGCATCATTCAGGATGAACATAAGTGAGATGACGTCATAAAGGTGCGATGTAATTATGAAGAATGTACCAGTAGCCAATAGTGTGATACTGTGAAAGTGTAAGAAAGATTAATAGCCCATGCTCTGTTCTGGGAAGAATTGGTGCATATGGTTATCAGTTATCAAGGAAGGAAATCAAGTTCCTTTCGTTGCTTTCTCTCTCCCATCGTAATTGTAAACAAGTTTGCATTGTCAGAGAAATCCTTTGTTAGAATCTATACAAAAATTGTTCAATTCCAATATACTATTCGCATATCGCATAGCCTATGGGCAAAAGACGCCTTATACTAAATGTGAGTGATCTCGACCCTTCGTTTTCAACATGCATTTCAACTACAGAAATGGAAGAAACGTCTTCAGTTCTTTTCACAGAACGCACAATTATCGTTTATATATTTCTATACCAATCCTCGGGCAAAGATGCCTTATATTAGATTTTAGTAATCTCGACCCTTCCTTTTTAACATGCAATTTAACTACAGACGTGAAGAAACGTCTTCAGTTATTTCATAAAACGCACAATATATATCTAAAATAGGGTTATCATCGTACAAATGTCGCACTCGACTATCGAAGATACCTCGGATTCACCATCCTCTTGCAACAGTGCCCCTTTAACGCACTCCCTCACTCCTAGCGTACATGGCCCTGTTGAAAAAGGCCCCATTTGGCGGTGGGACTAGCGACAGAAATCCTGTCGCCTCGGCTGGACCAATCAGGACGCTTGCAGTGCATTGTGCAGCACGATTGCAGGCATTCAAATGTCACGCGCGCAGTTGTAAACACCGTGCACGCATGTGATACATGTACTCGGTAATGCTGGCCGTTGTCCGCGTCGGCGATTGGCTGCTATTTAAAGCATACTGGGGAATCCGTTCCATTACATTCATCAGCATGCATCCCTGTTATTAATTTGGAAAACTGCGGAGTAAATAAGGTTCGTCGTTTGAAAGTTTGGTAGGAATGGGACAGTCATAAGGAACAGAACCCAATAGAATTTCTGGAAAGTATAGAAATTGTTTCTTTTCGGCATAACATGACCGAATTGATTAAATTACATCAAAATTACTCGGGCGTGAGTTGGCTCAAGACAACAGCCGGCTCGCTCCACAGATTTGCGTGTATTTCCTCAGGGTATTGTCACGTCGCTTTGCAGAGTAGAAATTCCCTGAAATCTCAGGATGCGGATTCACATGGGTCAATTAAATGAACATTCTCCCTTATTTGGCTTCTCGTCTGCGCCCTTGCTCTTTACTATAATAATGATGAAACGGCTCCTTCTCCACTGTCGATCGTGTGACATTCTTATTGCCAAATCTAGACGATGGGTTTGTGTGTTGTACAAGCTTTAGATACTGATACAAGGATTCATTTGGTCTATAGAATTACGAAAGATGCATAAAACCTTGAATGAACGGGATTTGGTAAGCACACTGATTGACCTTAGTGATGGATGGATGAAATCTCGAGAATGGTTCTTTTATTGATAAATTATGGGAACTTTTACGTATAGACTGTTTTGCTAGTTTAATTAATACAAGATAATTGACTCTTGATTAGCCCTAACACTATTCAACCCTCCAGAATAAATAATGTTACATACACCCTGGGGAGTTATAGACACGTTTGCTAACTTCAGATTGTGACATAAGTCTTAAGGGGCTGCCTATACGTTCCCTATTTTTTAGACATAGCGGGATGGCTCGGTTGAAAGCATGTCACTTCAATATTACCTGATCAAACCGGTTTATCCAATTTTCTCCCAGGTCCAAAACAGACACTTTTCCGGACGGCTGTAATCTGGTAATTTAAAAGCAATTTTAGCCAAAAACAAATGACTACTGTCTAATTCAAATCCCAAAGAAAGTAGCCTATATAGAACGATGCGTTTTTAGACTTTCATTTTAAGCTCTTGTCATATTATCCAAGCCAAAGGTGACATAAGCCTATTATGAGCTACATAATAGCTGTCGTGATTTGTTATTAGATAATAATAATAATGATTAGATTTGTATAACGCACATATCCACCCTGCAGGGTGCTCAAGGCGCTGTTACCATTATTACCGATGCCATCAGGGAATCACCAGAACCATTTCGCTTAAACTAGGTGGCTGCTGGTCAGACGCACAATCCTATCAGCAGTTAGATTGTGGCATTCCCCTTAACAGCTTCCCATATATCGCTTGGGTTGACGAGGCAACTGGGATTAAGTGCCCTGCCCAGGGACACAGACACGTTGGTCGAAGTGGGGCTCGAACCTAGGTACATGTACTCCAAACGCTTACACGGTCTCCACAGTACGCGGTCATGAGACTTGAATTCAAGCCTTCGCATTTGGCTAAGAGAGAAATAACACCAAAAAAAAAAAAAAAAAAAGACACATTCCTGCTTAAATATATCAAAATCCCTTGCAAATACATTGAAAATTAATATTACGACTTGGAATTCATATCCTATATCTTTTATTTCTTTCAGAGACACTCGTGCAGTGACTGTATGCTCTGTGATTCTTCGATTGCTGTTTTCCTGGGAAATTGGGTAAACAAGTACAGAGGAATATGTATGTTTAAAAAAAAGAGAAAACCATTGCTAGTTTGTCAGTATAATGAATAAGAGCCGGACAAAAAAAAAAAAAAACAAAACAAAACAAAACAAAAAATAAACAAAATATAATAATAATAATAATAAATCCGAGGAGCCTGGAGGGCTACAGTTTTCAAAACTAGACTGGATTGAAACCGGACAGATAATCCGAAGAGCCTGGAGGGCTACAGGGTTTTATGTATGGTACTCTATCCTTAAGGTCCAACCTATTTATGCAGAACATAGGTTTTATTGTTCTTATTCCTTTGTATTCTGATAATTATCAACAAATATTGGCCTTATTAGGCCTAATCCAAATAAACGTCTCCGTTTGTCCGTAATTTCCACAAATCTTAAGTTCCCTGAAGCTTGTTGTTTTTTTTTTACATTAGAGCTACAATTCCATTTAACGCTGTTCAAAGTCTAGATTAGTTCACTAAGGTTCATTTGCAGTGACATCAACATGTTGCAAATAAGTAATCGCCCTTTAAGACCACTCACTCGCTCTGTAATAATACCTGTGTACTTCAATAATAATTCTTTCAATCAATAAGCAAATTTGATTTCAATACGCATGATCTTATTTTACATTGAATATCGGTTTGTGTCTAGATATACTTCACTGTAGTTCCTTGCAAATATGCCAGTTGCAATAATTGCATTATGCTTTATAATACTTTATTGATGATTATTCTTTCAAACAATTTTAATCCCAATATGCATTCGCATAATTGTGCTAATACAATTGTCTCAATGTCCGAAGAGCCTGAAGGTTGTTTATACAGAAATTAATACATGTACATGAGTTCATACCACGTATAATTAACTATTATCAGAATAACTCATTCACTTTCTATAATTATATGACATGAATGTCTTGAGCTCACTCAGTTGAGGACTAACTGTTTGGTTTTAGAGGGAAGCGAGTAACCTTTACTTTGATTATACTTATTACAAGATGTATTTCTTTTTGTTTCATTTAAACTGAGATCTTCTCGCAAAGAAACCAATTCAGGCACCTCGGTAAACAATCCAGGTAATGGGACAATGAACAAGGGAGTGCACTCTCTTTTGGTATCCTAGGATGCACCCACGTTTCCTCCTCAATCAGAAAAAAGGGGATTTTTCGTGGCCTATACGAGTGCCTGTAGCTTTGCTGCATGGACTGATACCGAAAGCCTTGCCACGTTCCTGGAGAGATTACCGTTCTAAATCTTCGAACGTGATTTTGCCTAATATCATATAATTATAGTTCATTGAAATTTTGCGATATGCGTTCTGATTATGGTGTAAATATAGTTAATTTTGTTATCAACAAAAAGTGTTGTAAGGGTAGTTGGCATCCGAACACAGACACCATCCCATGCTGTATTAATAAATTACTTAAAACCAAGTACTTATTGTTTTTGTCTTTATTGAGGTAGTTGGTTTAGAATGAAACTGCTTTTCGTTCGTATGAGCAAAGCGAAGCAGAACGAAAATTAAAAAAAATTGGTTCTTCCAGTGCACATGCTCGCATCATACCTACTTGTTGTTTATCATTGTATCTTATGTCTAATTCACTTGTTCTGGGGGAGGGTTATGAGAGAGTAGAAAAAATACACAGTTAAAACATGCCGGAATGCACTGCGATGAAATAATCCTGGGTGAGTGCTGATAGGGGGAACGAAGTGTATATACCAAGACCCCGTCGAAGGGAAATGGCCAGAAATAGTTTGAGAGCCAGGGTTCTAATTGGTCCATTTTGCATGTTTGTTCTCAATAATGATGTAAATTGTGAAAGTTGTGAAATGTTCCAGCCTTTCTTTAGTTAGCGGGGGAATCAGCATTACAAAACAAGAATCGAAGTCATAACTTTAAAATTGTATAGTCGCAACTCCTCACATCCTTAATTTGTTTAATTTAAACAAATCGAATGCATTATTATAAATAGTGTGAATATTCAAATCCAATACACCAATCAGGAGCAGGAAAAGCCCCTGATCCGCGGACGTATACGTAGACACGCCGCGCGCCCCGCGCCCACAACAGCTCGGAGCAATTCCTGTAAAAAAGGTTCTGCGCATAACGCGCAGTATAAACCAGAATGTACACTCCGTAAATGAATTTCATAGCAGCCGAAGTGTAACGTGTTGACATGGTAATTAGCTCTAAACATCATGGCCGTCGGAAAAAGTACCACTGTAATAGCACAGGAACACGGTTCAGTGATTATTAGCGTAGAGCCATTGCCTCTAGGCAACTAACAAAAGATGACGCATTCACTTCGGCAGTCTATTTCCCCACCGGTTTTTGACACCAACCCTGATGGGATTATTTAATACATTTTCCGGTTTCCTTGAAATTCGGCTAAAGCCGCTACTACAAAAGCTTCCCGCCAAAACGAAGTTATGATGAATAGATTACAGTGCATTAGCTGTACAGGTGCCTTTATTGTAAGCATTTTCGCACTATATGCCTTTAGGCTTTACGCTTGAGCGACTACTTGTACACTCCAACAGACAGACACACGGCGCTTGTAACGTAAATCGATGAGAACCAGTTGGACAGACAGCATCATAGTTGAGCCCAAACTGTAGCCTGCAGCATTTGGACGCCTGCAACGAATTTGTTGAAATTTAGTCCCAGTATCTCAAACTTTGATCTTGAATTTGATTTTGAAATTAAAATCATTGACCTATTTCCTCTTGAACTGCTTTTGTGGTGTGGGAATAAGTCTTGTCAACTTGCTTCAGGAGAGGGCGCTGTAGCACTAGTGCATGCTTATTCAAAGGCTGCCCAATGAAAAAATTCCCCCGTGTTATCCTCCGGAATGGAGGTAGTAACTGCTCTATTGTTCTCTCCCTCTTTCTGGAGGACAGACAGGGTAGAGTTTGGTAACCTATGTTGCTTCGGCGTCTGCCCTACTGCCGAAGTAAAAACGTCACCTCTTGCATGGAGATCCTTCCTCTATGCCTCTTGTAACTTGCAAAACGGCTCCAGGGCAAAATAGGAAATCTGAGCAAATTATTACAGCAGTATAAAAGATCTTTTGTTGAAGGTATACATATGACATGATTGATAATTAAAAGATGAATTTAGAATCGCAGTCGGCGCACTGCAATTTCCTCGTGTTTCTAAGGGAAATATAAGTCATAGCAGCGCAGAGATCCTGGGGAAAATAAAATCGATCACCTCGCCCGCCCACTCGCCTAGCTAGAACAGGTTTCGATGCATAAGAGGTGTTCTTTCATCGTTAAAGGAGCGTGACCAGATCGCATTTTTGAACCCACCATTTTTCCAATGGGTGTTGATATTTTAATACCATGTCATTTGTTTTGTCATATTCTGAAATTTCGCGCCCTCAATCCGTATATTTCCACGGATATCGTCAAAACATCCAGCAAAGTTTAGTAAACGAATTTATCCGGTCACATAAAGCAGGGCAGTGATTACATCTACATTTTTGCTTCCACATCCAAATAGACAGCCGAAGTGTGACGTGGTTGCCATGGCAATTAGCTCTAAAACTATAATATGGCCATCGGGAAAAAAGTACCATTGCAGAGCACAGGGACACGGTTCAGTGATTTGTATTTTAGAGCCAGTAGACAGCCGACGCGTGACGTGTTGCCATGGCAATTGGCTCTAAACTATCATGGTCGTCGGGAAAAGGTACCATTGCAAAGTGCAGGACACAGTTTGGTGATTACAAAAGATGACGTATTCACTTTGGCAGTCTATTGCCTAGGCAACCAACAAAAGATGACGTATTCACTTCGGCAGTCTATTGCCTAGGCAATCAACAAAAGATAACGTATTCACTTCGGCAGTCTATTGGAAATTGAAAATTCCTGTTTTCTTCCCATGGATATTATTCTGGGGAGGTATTTTATATGATTATTTTTATAGGTTAGAACGAAAACTATTTTTAGGGGGAAAAAAAATCATCCCGGATATTATGTACCATAAGTGTCATTTAAAAATGTTGCCTTTTACAGTAAAACTTCAAAACGTCACGCACAACAGGGGCGGTGTTTTGTTACGTATGAATATGCATTAACATTAAGCGACGTGTCGTTTCCAGAGAAGCCCTTCATGATTTATTGGAGTAGCGAAACCCAAACCAGCAAACTAGTCTAGTTCCCCCTTAGACTGAATGTGTTTTACGTAGCTAGAAAGGCAGAGTAACCAGATGCCGGTAGTCCGTGGCTGCGGGTAGCATGCAATCAGAAAAAAACGGCAGACGTTTTCTAGTATAAACTGCTTACAAATATAAAAAATACTACCCTACGACGTGATTGTTCGTCATGGCGAATTCCCTCTGTACTTCATGCTTACTTTTACTACAGATTTTCCTCACTGTTTTCGCAGGGTAAGCCTGTTTGATATGAGTGTATTATTTATTCATCGGTCATGTCTGTTAAACTGCATGGACATGTAGCTAAGATAATCTCAACTCTTTTTTTATCATTTTTCATTGGGATGTGGTCTTTTCACGTGTAGAGCTGAGAGAAGTTATGAACATGAACCCGCCATCGCAAAAACAGGACAAAACAAATGTGTCATTTTCTCACCGTGACACACTAATTCCCCCTAAAACTCACCCAAACCTTGTCGGGCATAACCACTACGCAGGTCCTTGAGGGAAATAACCAGGCATTAGGGTCAAGTCAAGGTCAAGTCTGGTAACCAATGCGCATTGGTATTCCTTTGTACACAGACTAGACACTTGGTTGTTTTTGAACAAGACAAAAACGGCTAGGCTGTGAGCATACCGGTTTGTTTTGCTGGAATTGTTGGCAAAATAATCATCGTGGCTGGTTATTTCCCTCAAGGACCTGCGTAGTGGTTATGCCTGGCAAGGTTTAGGTGAGTTTTAGGGGGAATTAGTGTGTCACGGTGAGAAAATGACACATTTGTTTTGTCCTGTTTTTGCGATGGCGGGTTCATGTTCATAACTTCTCTCAGCTCTACACGTGAAAAGACCACATCCCAATGAAAAATGATAAAAAAAGAGCTGAGATTATCTTAGCTAATGGACATGATGGAGGAAGGAAACACCGGCTTAAGGCGTGTTCCCATTGGACTTCTTTTTCAGCGCCCTCGCGTGAACTTTCCGCGACTCCCTGTAAACCCAATCAAATTTCGAACAACTTCGATTAAACTTGCCATTATATTTGCAAAAAAAAGAGCATGAAAAAACATGTGCGTACGTACATACAGGGCCCGTACATAATAACCAGAATTTTCTCGCGCAATGTGTGGTAGGATTGCACGATGCAGGAAGTGACGTCATCCATTTGGCATTTTACACAGCGGCAGCGGTAGTTCTACAGGGCGGCGCTGTTCCCATTGGACTTTTCGAGGGCCCTGTAAAACTCCCGCGGTTGAGCGGAAAGTTTCCGCGGCCTCTCTCGCCCTGTATGTTTTACATCGTGGTCGCGGTAACTTTACAGGGACGCTAGTTCTCCGTGCGTCCCCATTGGACTAAATTTTGTTACTCTCCCGCACAACCACGGGAGTTTAACCAAAAATAGTCCAATGGGAACACCACTATACTTAACTACACTGTACAAAATGATAAACGCCCCATTTGACACTTTGAAACATTTATTAGCCTTAGGGGTTGCAAAATGCAATTCTAGGATACTTCCCACTTGCACTTCTGTCGAAATGTTGCATTTCTGAGATAAATAAATTATAAAATTACTGCATAATGCACAAAATGACGCGGCGAGCGGTCTGTGTGTAAGTGCGACAACAGAGGGCGCTGCGCGCGCGCCTGAATGGTTATGTTGTGCACTAACTGATGGCAATTTTTGATGGAGAAAATGTGATTTTTCTACAGAATCTGTTGATTCCAGGAGGTAATTTCCTTCAAATCTTTGTTCAATGTATACGGAAAAATACCCATGTTTTTATTGTCTAGACGAGATTTCTACAAGATTCTCGGCATACCCAAGTCAGCTACCAAGAATGAAATCAAGAAAGCATATCGGAAGTTGGCCATGCAGCACCATCCTGATAAAAATCCTAATAATCCGGAAGCAGATGAGATGTTTCATGATCTAGGTGCAGCTTATGAGGTGAGGTTAATTTATTGATATAAAATGTGTGGTTTGTGGCTAAAAATGTCTTGAACACAAATTTGTTTTGTAGACATTTTGTGGAACTCGTTCTGTGATGATCATTTGCACAGGTTCTATCAGACGACACCAAAAGGAAACAGTATGACAGATATGGTGAGGAGGGAATTAAAGAGTCACATGGACATGGTGATCCATTTTCAAGGTTTGTACAAGTAAAAAAATATACCTGAAATTTAGTACCATACAATGTTGTTACTAAGGGGCCCTCTAAAGTTGTCAACATTTTCACGGTTCTACAAAGCGTAGAAAAGGGTAGGGGGGTCGAGGGCAGCGTACGACTTGACATGCACTGTAAAATGTTGACACTTTATGGAACTGACAGAAAAATGTTGTTAAGTAGTACCGGTAGTATTTCGGAGGGGGGGAGGGGGGGGGGGGGGGGGTGGGGGTGTGAATGTCTTGAAAAATACACTCTTTAGAACTGTGAAAATGTTGACAACTTTGGACGGCTTCTTACATACTGTGTTATAGGGCAAATAAATTTCATTTGCAGATCATTCATATCTTCTTTTAAAGATTATTGAAATATATTGTAAAACTAAAATACATGTACACACAATCCTACATTGCCCCTTGCATGCTGAGCTGCTCAAATGGTATTTTTTTCTTATACATTGAACAAAGATTTGAAGGAAATTACCTCCTGGAATCAACAGATAATCTAAAAATCACATTTTCTCCTTCAAAAATTGCATTAAGTTAGTATACAAGATAATTTTGTGCATTACTTTATGCAGTAATTTATCTCAGAAATGCAACATTTGCGACAAAAGTGCAAGTGGGAAGTATATCTTAAAATTAGATTATCTGTTGATTCCAGGAGGTAATTTCCTTCAAATCTTTGTTCAATATATACGGAACAAATACTGCTCAAATATCTGCAGAATATTTCAAGAATGCATTTTGACCATTGTGACTCGTTTTTGCAGTTTCTTTGGCGATTTTGCACATTTTGGATTTGGAGGCCATCAGAGAAACCCAGAAACACCGCGGGGCGACGATATCATAATTGACTTGCCTGTGTCGTTAGAGGAACTTTATACCGGTAATTTTGTTGAGGTAAGTTGAGTGCATTAAGCGGGCCTCCCACTGTGCGATTTTTGTCACGAATTTCCTACGATTGGGCACGATTGTGTGTAGAGTCTATAGGCAGTCTCCGATAATCGTACCAATTCGCAGGAAATTCATTGCGAAAATCGCACAGTGGGAGGCCCGCTTTAGGGAAATTGCTCTGTTTGACGAAAATATTTGCTACACCTAATTTGGACATGTCCTAATTTAACGAATATTGGATACTTTTTGTTTGATGAAGCAAAATAGTTTCATTGGAGGAACAAATCACTCGATTTGACGAAACAATTTTTTTATGTGAACACTCCTGTAGATGGACAAAACATTTTGGCAAAAAAGAAAATGCTTGCCAGAAAGCTGACGATCAAGGGGCCGATTTTCACGAAGCGCTACAAAGCGCTAACTCAAAATGCACGTTACTTGAGACGAACGTTACTTGAGACGCATGTTACGATGGTTTACCAATCGCAACTGGTATTATGAAGGATCGTAGCATTTCGTGAAATCGGCCCCTGGTTGCACATGTGTGTTGATCGTCAAGTTTCTGGCAAGCATTTGTTTTTGACGCACTGTTCAGACACTTGACGAACATGTTACAACCAGACCGTCATAGCGTCGTACACGTTAATTCGATCTTTGTTAGTGGTTGCATAATGTTAATGGAACCATTCTTCGTTCAATCTTCATAATCTTTGTTAGGTGATGTGTGAACGGACACGTCATTAACTTTGCACGTAATGTCCTGGGTGGAGAGAGGCAACTTGCCTTGCCCAAGGGGGCACATACACGGAATTCAAACCCATAGCCATTAAAATATACAAGGGTTGAATTGCCAGACTGCTCGGCCGTGGTACCAATTGGTAAATATTTTTTGTGCTAAACATTTCTAAGACTCTGTTCTCACTAAAGAAATCGCTTCGTTTGATGAAGATTCGACAATAAAGAGTTTTCTGGATGTGAACGAACGCCTTTTTATTCGACGAAGATTACAATCTGTTTGTTTGACAAATAGCTTTATTTGATGAAGAGATCGCTTTATGTGACGAAGCAAATTTGCAATGTGAATGTTTCCTTCGTTCGAAGCGATTTGGCAGGCCAGGTTGTGCAAGCGCTTCGTGCGTCAAGCAACTTAGCAAGTGTTGTTTTTGTTGACGCACTACTCGAAAACCACATAGCGCGTCAGACACTTGGGCTGCGTTCGGGCGTGCAGTTCTCGCTACTCCGGAGTAATGCGTGCGCATTGCACTCGGGTCACATTACGCAAACAGCAAGTCCGAAATCCGCATGCCCGAATGGCCATCAGTCAAGATGGCCATCTCTTGCCATGACCGCACAAAAAAACCGCTGTTTCACTGCTCACAAGAAACTCAAGAAAATACAGACCGTAAGTCGTGAGAACCTTTGATGCCTTCTAAAACAAACCTTAGTGAGTTGTTGTTTCAGTTATCCAGTTGACACGTTGAGCAAATTCACCAAAAATCACACCCATATTCTGCCATCTTCGTACAAATCACATGACACTCGTCAGGAGTAAGAGCACACTCCCCATTTGTCGGGGAGTAGCGAGAGCATACTCTCATTGACCCGAGTGTCTTTAATCTTGCCGTTCGCGCGCGCACGAGTACACGCCCAAACGCAGCCTTGAAGCTTGACGCTTGACGTGCATGTGCGGCCAAGCATAATGGCATCTCACAGCTTCATTCGATCTTTGTTAGCGACTGCTCTTCATTGGGTTTTTGTTTGATCTTTATTAAGTGAGATGTGAACACGCGCTTCACTAACTAATGATGATTAATCTTCGTCGAACGAAGCAATTTTTCTAGTGAGAACGGAGTCTAAGTTGATTGATCAAACCCAACTGAGATAGACCATGGCATTCTTAGTACAATGTCTGAATGTCCATTATCATTTATAGGTTGTCAGATATAAACCAGTGGCACACACAGCGCCGGGTACCAGGAAGTGTAACTGCAGGCAAGAGATGAAGACACAGCAGTTGGGACCAGGGAGATTTCAGATGTCGCAACATGAAGTATGTGACGAGTGCCCTAGAGTTAAGTAAGTCCAAGAAATCCTGTTGTAAGTTTCCAGCAACTTTACAAAATAGAAGATTTGTAAAGTATGAATCAGTAATTTATAGAGTAACCATGTTGATTTGTTTGCTATAGTGCAGACATCTTACGCATTATCTAACACATTATCTAGAATGTACATACAACATTTGATATGGTGCTTAATAGGCCTGTGCATTTTTCGAATAATCGGTTTCATTTTCGATCAAATATTCGATATTCGATGCGTGAATTTTTTCCTAAGATTTTGACAAAAAAGTTTGCCGTGAAATTAATTGGTTTTGGCACATCCAAACTCACAGCTCACAGGAATAATGCAGCCTTTTTATTGCCAAATTTACCGCCTCAAAAAATCATTTGTGCGCAAACAACAGACTTCATGTTGTTATTTGAATAGAAGTCTCGCTCCCGAAGGTGAAAGACATGTTTGGTTTGGAGTAGTAAAATGCTACTCGAATATTCGATGGACGACCAAATATTCGGATATTCGATTTGTTAGGCACAGCCTTAGTGCTTAATCACCATTGAAATAAAATAAACATACATGGGACGACAGAAAAATCAAGTAAGATCTGAACCCGAGACCTCTGAGTCTGACACTCCAGGCAGATAGTTTACCAGCTGAGCTGTAAGGCACAGTAGTATACTGCCTCAGATTTTTTTCAAAAACCCAATTTGTCTCTCGGTGTAGCATGGGATGCGCAACTTATAAAGTAATGAATGCTTCATTTCTAAAATATGCATTAATTCCGACAGTCTCGATATACAAATGATTGTTTCTCTTTGTGTTTGGGCCCAATTGTCATCTGCATGGGTCCTTTTTTCCCCTTTTGATGGATTTTGTTTACTTGGATAGTTTGATATCCTGCTGATTTGTTTTTCAATCATTCATAGAATTTATTATTATTACTTTGTGATATAGTGTAACAGCGTAACATTGTGCTTTTTTTATGGTTTTGACCAATTTGTAAATTATGGAGCTTGAAATATTTGCAAACACATTTTCTTTATTTTATGGACACAGATTGATTAATGAGGAAAAACTGCTTGAGATAGAAATTGAGCCTGGGATGCAGGACGGCCAGGAATATCCATTCTTAGCAGAAGGTAAAAAAGAACCCCATCCCACCTCTTAGTTTGTGCCCGTTTTATTTGTCAGTACAAAAGCAGATCACGCGACATGAATTAGTTCAACCATTTCCGTGCGCATCTGAAAAAAGTACTATCGTTTGACCTTTCGCGTCGTAGGTCAAAGGATAGTATAGTTTAAAGTAATATTTCTCAGCGCGTACGGAATATCGCGCGCGCGTGTGTGCCACTGCGTACACGTGAAGCAACCAGAAGTGGTGTTCGCGTTTACGCGGACAAGATCACCCCGGGACGATAGTTTGCACCATAACCCTCATAAGCAGTCAATATTTGTATATTATAGGCATTCTTAGTACAATGTCTGAATGTCCATTATCATTATAGGTTGTCAGATATAAACCAGTTAGGCAACCCTTTGCAAGTGTTGTCCCTTCCTTTATATACTGTTAAGTCATGTTTGTATCAGTATAGCAATTTCTGGTTTTTTTTAACCACAGGGGAACCACACATAGATGGTGATTCTGGTGACCTCAGATTTAGAATTATTGCAGAAAAGTAAGTGTTGTTCTACCATAAAAAGACCAAACAAAAAACTTGGTAAAAAAGTTCTGGTCATATTTTTCAATCCTAATGCATAGTTCCGAGATTGCCCAGTTAACCCCGCCCCTTAGATATTGTTGCTATGTGCTCACAAGCCATCGCAAAAAAATGGCGACACAACGTACAAAGCAACGGGACTCGGCATGGAAAGCACAGATTCAAATAGTGTGACAACATGCCTTTCTAAAAACCCTGTGCACAAATTTCCAATATACACTCGTAACCAGGACGGCCTAAAATGTAACACAGGTGTCCGTCCCGGTTACGAGCGTATATTGGAAATTTGTACACAGGGTTTTTTAAAAGGCATGTTGTTGCACTATTTGTAACCCTTTTGGGCCTAAGATATCTCTTCAGAACAACTGAAACTTATTTCTTTTATTTTGAGACCAGACAAAGGCATTTTCTGGAAAATATGGTCTGTGTTGCCAAAATGTCCCCTTTACCGTGGAAAGACTCATATATGTGTCAGATTTAGTTCCTTTGGGTTTACTACAACAGTTCACATATATTTAACATGCATGTTCTGACCATAATTATTAATTTTACAAATTCTCTATTTCAGGCACCATCGATTTGAGAGAAAAGGCGATGACCTCTACACCAACATTACAATATCCCTTGTGGATGCCTTAGCTGGATTCAGTATGGAATTCAATCATTTGGATGGCCACACGGTAAGATTCACAAACATTGGAGTTAAAAAACTTACTGCCCATCAAGACTATTGTGCATTGAATCACAGTTTGAAGCCCTATTCAGCTAAAAAGTGTTTAAAGATAGTATACATGACTGGTAAACTGTGTGATTGAAGATATGCATGATTAAAACCAACCTGAGCAAAAACCAGCTCCGTACTTCGTCTAACTTTTGAGAAAAAGGGTCTGCAGTCATTTCGCCCCTGAACCACAGCCTGTGGGCGAAGTGGCATTTGGGGCGAAATGGTTTACTTTTAGGGCGAATTGAATTTTCGTCTCATGAGACGAAAACTAATTGTTTTACTCATTTCCTCAAGAACTATAGCACTTCAGACAAAACCATTTCAGGGGAAGTTTTCTACAGTCATCATGTTTATATTGTGTAAGTTAGGCGTAAATCTGTGAACATTTCTGATTTTCGAGATTACCAATGATGTATACTGGCTTTAAGACTGGCCGGTCTTTATCGTCTATTTAAGACTGGCCACGTGAAGTGCGCTCAGCCAATAGAAATGCGTAAACTATCTAAGGTATTTTTGAATTTGTGTTAAAGGAGCGTGTCTAGACCACTTTTTTGAACTACCCTTTTTTTCCTATGAGTGTTGAGATTTTGATACCATGTCATTTGTCTATTTTTCTCATTACCATTTTGAAATTTCGTGCTCTCAATCCGTATATTTTCATGATATTAAAAAAAAAACACCAATGTTTTGTAAAGTAATTTATCAGGCTTCATAAGGCAGTGCAGTGACTACACCAAACATTTTTGCTTCCACATCCAAATTGTAGATTACTAATTTCCTGTTTTCGTCCCATCGATATTGTAGGTATTTTATATGATTGTTAGGTTCAAACAAAATCCATTTTCCTGGAAAAATATAAACACTCTACATCGAGTGGCGCTTGTTTTTTTAAGAAGTCCTTTTTCTTTCTCTTTACTATTAAAGGTAAAAATAGTCCGGGAAAAAATGACATGGCCAGGTGCCAAAATGAAGAAACAAGGAGAGGGCATGCCAAATTATGACAACAATCACGTCACAGGAATGCTAATTATCACCTTTGATGTCGATTTTCCCAAAAGAGATTTAACGGCAGAGGAGAAAGAAGGTCAGTTTAAAAAAAAAAAGCGAAGCCCAGTGAAATACTGGGATATTGGTGTGGTTCAATTTTGGATTTTTTTCCTTCTTCAAATAACTGTTTTCACCTATTCCTATGACATGGAGTGTCTGTCAGAGATGTGATTTGTTCCAGTTTTTCCCGAAATAATCTTTGTCACAAACCAATGAGACAAAAGAAAGTTCAATCACATCCCTGTGTCATGCAGATACAAGATCTATCTGCTAAGCAAAAGGTAATTTGTGGTAGTTTGCTCGGCACTTAGCTCGCCGTGTACGGTCAAATTTTGCTGCATTTTCTGCTTCAAGGGGTTTTGGGGAAAAAAATATATCCTGCTTGATTTTGTTTGCCTCGCAAGGCAAACTTCTCACCGTGTGCGGCAAACCTGAGCTACATGTTAGGCTAAAATGAATGTAACTGGCTAATATTTAAAAAAATCCCCTATTCACGTGTGTATGGGTTTACGGTAGCACTATGTGGATCTCTTTTGTATATGTATGGTTCTGAGAAGAACCGGTGAGTGTGAACTCAACGTTTCGAACAGTGTGCTCTGTTCGTCTTCAGGAGTAATGCCAGACTCGTGATGATGCAGGGCTATAAGTACTGGTTGATGGCATTCAGTGTACAATGTGTGCACTGAAGTGGAATGGCTTGGGTTGAGGAGGCGTGGTTGTGCTGGGATCCTAATCCTGTGGTGTGCTCACTGGTGCATGTCATTGTGGCAGGAGGACCTAGGGTATAGGTGACCCATCAGTCTGGTTGGTTAATAGGGAGTGCCAGATATTGCTGATGTTGAAGCCAATGTCTTGGGGTACTGTGTTGTGCTTGTGTATTTCGATGGCTTCCCTGATGCGTCTTGGGTGCCATCTGTCGATGGGCGCTATCAGTTGTGCGGCTTCCCAGTTGATGATGTGGTCCTCGGTGTACGAGTGCTTGACAATAGCTGATTTGTCATAGTCTTCTCTGCGGCCGTGGCCTCTGTGTTCTTCAAGTGATACAAGACAGTACGCGTACCCTGTCAGGGTCACCGCACCCAGCAAAAGTGCGTGCCGTCTTCATATCACATGGCTAGTTACATTAATTTTGGCTCAGCACATAGTTCAGGTTTGCCGCTCATTGTAATATTTTTGCCTCGCGAGGCAGAAACAAAAACGGGATAGATTTGCCTTGAGCACGGTTACGAGAGACGGAAAACACAGCAAAGCTTGATCGGTAAGCTATGTGCTGAGCAAACTGTTACGAATGACCGTGTGCAGCAGCCTTTAGGGGGGCAAGTCCCTGTGTGTTAGGCATGATTAAATGCTTTGTGCTTCTGTTTTAACATAAACCCGCCCAAAAATGACTGTCATATTGTTGGGGTTTACATTTCAGAATTATTTTTAAAATGCCCCATAGCTTGTGGAGCCTGAAACATGACATCACATTTGCTCGAGAAAAATTAATTGTCCTCGCGCTCATTTAGTATGGTTTACTGGTAATGTAACGACATATAGTGCATATGTGACGGTCCCATACATCACAAGGCTGCATTCCACTCATGCGATAATATATTCATAGAACCAGCCAATTTGTGCAACTCTTTACCGTTTGATAACGTGTGAATCTGGCAAACGTACTTTGACTGTAATCTTTCTCCCTCTGTGCTGTAAACACCAGCATGAAATATTTACGCGTATCTTAAAGACAGATTACGTGATTGGAAAACTTTTTAAAATGGGAACAACAGCACTACATAACTAAACAATAATGTTGATAAACTGCCTTGCAGAAATTTTAGCCACATAGATGCAGTAATACTTCAAAAAACCTGGAAAATGCATGCATGTTTTTTTGTGTTGAATGAATAGTGAAAAGTTGTCTGCAGACAATTTTTTTTAAAAGCACCTTCAGTTGGCAATTTCTCCCACAAAGGTACCATTTTACACGGCAAAATGTGGTGTTTGCTATCAACACTTAGTAATTTTTTCTTGTCAACTCGTGAAGTAAAATTGTGGATGACTGCAAATCTTGTATAGGGTTTTTTAAATTGTTGGTTGTTTTTTTTCTCTCTTTGCAGGTATTATGAAACTTCTAAAGCAGGAATCCAAGCAAAAGATTTACAACGGCCTTCAAGGGTACTGACACTGAGTGGTTGTTCATTTTATATCTTGTACCTCTTTTTGTTTTTAAACGTTAAATTGTTCAAAGGCACTTAACAGCTGGTATCTTTTTTCAGAAACTGTCCCTCAGAATACCAAAAGTACTGGGCAGTGCATGTGCTAAAGGTTTAATTTGCACGTACAGTAATTGCTACATAATGAGACTGTTTCGTGCTTAATTTACATGTTCCTTTTTACTAGTGTTAGTAGTTTGAATTTCAATTATAATTTATACACATTCATTTTACAGTGATTTGTTAAAATCCCATTACTGTAATTGTATGAGTTTTTTTAGAAATCTTATGAACACTTGACCAAGATTATTCAGCAATGCATTGTACGTGTGCGGAACTGATTGTGCATTCACGTGCGTACATGTGTTAAGCAACGGCCGGAAGTGCGCATACCAAATTTGGGATTTGTGTTTACAAGCTGGTCCATTGATCACACATAATTACTGCTTGTGGCATGCCAACTGTGGCTTATGCCATTTCCAAAAGTTGCGCAAGCTACGTAATTTGCATGAAATTGGCTGCTGGGTTTCAAATTGCTTAATCGTGGAAGACCTGTCATTCAAGTTAAAAGCATTATTTTTGATTTGTGATGAAATTCTTATTTTATTGTATGTGTTCCATTTGAATAATTGTTTTACACAAACCTTTGCACAGGCTCGTCAGCAATGCGCGCCACGCCTTTGCTATAGAGCTCCGTACGTATTTCGTAGTACTAATTTGTTGGCAGAAAGGGTGCACTCAAATCACCCAAGGCCGAATTCAAGTTATCAAAGATTGTCTATGATTTTGCCAGTTATCTCATCCAATACTGAATTTTAATTACACAAAAGACATACCATGTGCAGGAATCTATTCTATAGATGTCCCCTCTGAAGCCACAACAAACATGTCTGGCGTTATCTCCTGTAATCTGAAAAAACCTAGTAAGTCACATAAAATGTTAACCAATATTTGACTTAATAGGTTTTTCCAGATTACGCGCACACATGTTTTACATAAATTTGAAGGATGAGGTGGCATCATTACCAAATTTATGCAAGACATAAATGGGTCATTCTATAAATTTGGGGTCCAACATTTTTCTGTCCCCGTTACACCTGACATACGCCATACAAATATCAGTAAAAATGCCTTCAAAACATGTTTTTATGAATTGTACTTTAAGTAATCACTCTTTGAAATAGAGAGCATTTAAAGAATATGTCCTGAATTTACAAACTACAACATTTTACAAGATGTAACGGGGACAGAAAAAATGGACCCCAAATTTATAGAATGACCCGTGTGCATAACGATGATCAATTTTCAACAAATGGCGCTCAAGATATGAGCACATTGTCTGTCTGTTCTTGGGTTTCACTTGGCTTGACAACAGTTGCTATCCGCCATTACTGTGTCCATACTATGGCACACCAAAGCAAAAAATAATTTAACACTAATAATTTAATGTTGACAAGTAGTTTCGCAAATGTTCATAGACTGTTTGAAACCGGCATACCGTGCTTTTGTTGGCTTGTTTATCAGTGTGGAATTATTTCTGCTTTGGAGTGTGATAGTTGTTGACGTCATGCGTATAGCACGGAAATAATTCAACACTAATATTTTTGCCCTCAAAAGTAAGGTATGCCAGTTTCAAACAGTCTTATCAACATTTGCAACACTTACGTCAACATTATTATCAGTGTTGAATTATTTTTCGCTTTGGCGTGCCATAGTATGGACACAGTAATGGTGGCAGACTAAACTTGTGTATCTATAAGATTTGGAACGCATACGTAGCTAGCACCGTAATTACATTCCATAGAACTAATTTAGGAGACCCAACTATCCTCCCACGTGAATAGGGTCTATAACTGGGCCTCAGAGCACCTACCCAGTTTACAAGCGGTCTCTGGTTCAAATCCTGATGATGGTCGTATGATTTTTTTTCTCAATATGGCCATCTGACTGTTGGAAAGTAAACTTTAAAAACATTTGTCATATGCAATGGAATTTGACGTAAAATATATTTTATCAAGGTTTACTGGCTACCGACAAACATTAAATACTACCAGATCAGTACGAGAAAATATGTTTCCTGGGTGTTTCTGTTAAAGGCAGTTACCTATTAAAATGCAAAAGAGATTGAATTGTTTTTAGTACATAGAATTTATTCACATATATTACTAGTACACGTATTTATAAAATTTGCTTTGTACACACATTTGATCATTGCAAGATGTGCATTAAAACAAATCCGCTAAGATATTTCCAAGCACAAGATAGACATTTAGGTGAAATCAGTTGTCTACATAGTGCATGATGGCCTTGTTTACACCATCCCAAGGTGATTTAGCATACTTCAATTGACTATACATGTAGTAATAATAATTTGGATATTTAGAAAGCGCACATACCCTGGTCATTGGGCTCTTAACTCTTTCAGTGCCAGCGTTTTTTGTAATTCTTTGAAATTCTGTAAAAAAATTAACAAATAAGTTGTACTCGACAAACGTGTTGTATATTGTTCTTTTATAGATTCTAGAATCAATGGTATTGTTTTATTGAGTGATAAATATCAATTTTTTCACTATCCCAATCCGAAAAAACTTCCTCCACGGAGAAGCGAGTGCATTTTACTACCTGGTGCCTCAGACTTTGCACCCTCTCGAGGAGCTCCGACATCGTACCTCGATGATATTGCATATTATGATAGATCAATAAGCCCTCTAGTGATATTTTTAGGTCGTACATGTACAGCAGTTGGCGTTTTTGAAGAAAAAAATGTTTAAAACGGGATCGTACATGTACATGTACGACATTGGCACTTTCAGAGTACATACGATAGATCGTACTTGTACGGCTTTGGCACTGAAAGAGTTAATAGTATTCCTTAATTGAACCTTCTTAGCTCTATTGATTGCTTTCCATGACGTAGAACATCCGGGAATGTTTGGTGGTCAGCGTACACGCGCGCACCACTAGATGGGCACGCGTAAAATATACTCACCAGCGTACTTTTATTCGAAGACGCCGCCAGCGCGTTGCGATACGTTCAAATTATTGAGCATGCACTGCAGCTTGTAAAAACGAAAGTGCTTTTGCTTGATCACAATTTTCAGCCTGAAGAAATACATTTTTATCTTTCTCGATACAACAGCCATGGCGCAACAACATAAAGCAAGGTTAAGTGACAGAGGTAAGTACAACCAATGCGATTTTATTCCTTTTTTGGCCGGTTATCACTCGAGCCATGTGGGTCATGAAAAATTACAACCAAAATGGTGGATGAAAGGGGTGACATCACCGGAAAGCAGACAATAGGGAGTATACAGCCCCAGTTGACTCATCAAGGAACACCTTCATCACTGCCCTCACATTTACTCCAGGGTGGAGTAAAATGGCCCTGCCCAAGGACACGGGCAGGCCCGATTCAAACTCACGACCTGCAGAATTACAGGGGCCAATTTCATGGTGTTGCTAAGCACACAAATTTGCTTAGCACAGGATTTATTTGCTTAATAAAATGCATTACAAGCCAAAAATATATGCCAACTTGTGTTCTTCGGAAGGGTAGGAGTATACCTTTCAATACACATCACTTACGATTTTGGCTGGCAATCCATTTTTGCAAAATAAAGCAAACAAATCCTGTGCTAAGCAAATTTTTGTGCTTAGCAGCGCCATGATATTGGCTTGAGTTTGACTTGCTAAACCACTAGGCCATGATACTCCATATTTCTTGGATGCTTACAAGTTGTGGTTCTGCCTCTGAGCTTTATTATACTGACTGGAGAGAGGATAGCATGCGCGCTTCGAGATCACGACCCATTCATGGACACCATGTGGTCTAGTGAGTATGAAGCGGGATTCCCAATCAGCGGTTGTGGGTTCAAGCCCAACGTGTCCGTGTCCCTGGGCAAGGCGCTTATTAATCCCAGTTGCCTCGTCAACCCAAACAATATTTTGGGAGCTGTTAGGGGGAATGCCACAACGTTCTGACAGCGTTGTATGCCTTGGCCAGGTACATGTAGTCACCTGTTAAAGCAAAATGGTTCTGGTAATTTCTTGATGGCAGCGGTAATACTGGCAACAGCGCCAGGAGCACCCCCGCAGGGCAGACATGTGCGCTATATGAGTATCCACCACCGTTATATTTTGAGACTCCCACAACAAGCTCAATATCTCGCACGCACCCCCCTTTTCAAAAAAAAATAAAACAATAAAAGAAATCCACTTTTTGTGCACAGCTTTCCTGTTTAAAGTGGTTAAATATTGCCCCAGATCGCACCACAGAGCATCTAGAATCCATCTAGAAGCCGTTAGGGCTTCGCGCTATGCGCTCGCTATTTTATTGTCATCAGCATTTCATGCTTACAAATTTTACGCACCCCCTTTTCAAAATCCTGGATCCGTCCCTGATCACAATGGCACACGTGTAGCGCGCTAAAGAAAACGCGCTGCGCGGACAGTGATTGTCTCAAAACATCAACGGGAGATTACACGCGCAGTTGCGCAGACGCACTGATCATGCCTGACACGCACTATGGGGAACTAGACAAAGATGGACGCACTGTGATAAGGGTCCATAGTAGCCACCCTTTATTACTGAACACAAGATTTGAAAGACGAGTCAAGCTACGAGTACATGCCTATCAATTGGAGGTGTATTTGCAGAAACTTGAATTTCATAGAGTTGGACTTGGAAGAAATACTGGGCAATTTTGGGCGCTTTGAGTAAACAAGTAAATAGGCAAGATCTGTGCGCCGAGCTCATGAATATTTTGTATGCCCTCAAATTCTTCTTTATTAGGGAAAGTTGCGAGCTGAACGAGTGTGGTCTTGTGTGAAATATGACTATCGTCGCGATGTGGGGTATTTTTTCTTCCAACTATAAACATTTTAGACACTGTAGCTCCTAAAAGTGGCCCTATTTTGCCCAGTAGCGTATGTGCCTTTGTTCCAAAATGGATGCAGGTCTGATTAGCAAGTTTCACTGTTGTAGGCTTAGTTTTGTTTCAAGTGGAAATTAGGGAATAAAAGTGACGGATTACCCCCATAAAATTGAACAGAATAAAAAAGATGAGAAATCAGTGATTATTCTGGTTGTTGTCCTAAGAAGCTGAGAGAGTTGTGAGTATTTTGAAATGATTTTTGAAAATGGGGCATTTAGCATTGGTTCCTATGGGAGCCCTATTTACTGGTGTGCAACCTGAGGAGAAAGCTGCAGTTGCGGTTTTGGGTTAAACGTAAATTCCCAACCTGAGTGTATCACCTCCTCACTGGAACGTCGTGTCCTGTGA
The DNA here is from genome assembly GCA_037783545.1 of Henricia sp. BOLD:AAB3569. Lineage (NCBI taxonomy): Eukaryota > Metazoa > Echinodermata > Asteroidea > Spinulosida > Echinasteridae > Henricia > Henricia sp. BOLD:AAB3569. The sequence continues at coordinate 118,670 of JBBELK010000218.1, forward strand.
AAATGCCCCAGCCAGCCTGAATTCTTCCTCCATTAACACACAGTACATCCTCTGCGGTGTGGGTTGGGAGTATGGCGCTGGACGAGCAGCTACAGTACGGAAGATGAACTCACGGCCTGCTGGACGTGGGAAGTTTGGCACTGAGCTATGGGTGTGGGTGTAGGTGACGTTACTGGGTGTATCCAAGAGGTCGGCTTCGTCTTCAGGTAGCATGTGAGCAGACTGGAAAAAGTGAGCAAAGATTGTATTTTTGTTCAAAGCGACGTCTCCGTCTCGAAAGTCCAGTTGTCCTACCAAATTTTATACTACACAGTTACACAAAAAGTTACACATACCGACAATTTCATGTGTGACTGTACAGGGTGTTTAAAAAAAAAAAAGGAAACCGAGATTAATTTGTTAATTTCGTAGAGATGGCTAAATATTTTGGAAATTGGCAACCACCATCTATTAGCTAATGATGTCCTCTTTCTTATGACACCACGAAAACCAATTTACGGTCACACATGACTGAGTAGGGAGCAGTGTAATCAACCATGTCAGAACTGGTCTTGCACCAGATTCACCGAGCTTAACTCCAACAATTTTTATACCTAAAAAAAAGAAGAAAGACCTGTGTGTTCTCAACAAATGTTTTATTCTCAATGATTACACATTTTGGGTGTCTTTCCCCGTCTCGACCTAACCCCAGTGTTCTTCGACTTTAAAGGAGTGTGCAATGAAATAACAGGCTGAGGATTGCATAATTTGGAGGCCCAACAAAAGCCCTGCACTGGGAAGACATAGTTCATTATGAAAACTTTTTTTTGGTGCAAGACCAGTTCTGACATGGTTGATTACACTGCTCTGTGCTCAGTCATGTGTGACTGTAAATTGGATTTCAGGTGTCATAAGAAAGAGGACATCATTAGCTAATAGATGGTGGTTGCCAATTTCCAAAATATTTAGCCATCTCCACGAAATTTACAAATTAATCTCGGTTTCCTTTTTTTAAAAACATCCTGTATACCTCAATTCAGGACGGATTCAGGCAAATGTTCCTTGTCCAATTTGAATTTAGGGAAAAACGATAGAAATACAATCCCCTGATAATTAACATACCCTTTGTGCGGCTTCAAACAGCCGATGGATTGCCTCTCCAACGGGTCCTCTGCCAGCTCCTAGCACAGGAACCTCCGGTTTGTCCATAAGGTCACACACAAACTGCTCAAGGGCACCGACGTGATGACGCGATGGCTCCGTTTCCGATTTCTGGGGCAGGAATTTTGCCTTGAGGGAGAGAAACCTCCCAATGACCTCTTCAAATAGCGATATCTGCTTGATTAGATCCTAATAACAGGGGATGATAACAAATAACAGAAAATAGAATTTGTACATGATATGACAGTTGAAAGAGTGTGTACAATGGTGCATGTATGCCCAAAGTGTCATGCAGGGATGCCAGTGGCTCTTACCTTCAGGGCCGGAAAAAAATCCACTATCATAACTGCATGTATGTGTGCACATGGACTCGTCAGCACAGTATCGAGTGCAATGCAATGGATATGTCAGTATGTATGTGATCTAACCACTGCTGTATGGATACAGCGCCTTCTATGTACTTCTGATCGATAGTCTGGATTCGCGATACTTTAGCCGTGAATGATTATGGCTGAGATACTGACATACTGCATGTGTGCAAATCATTGGGAAAATGTGCTACGTGCGTGTACATACATGTACATAGGCTGTACATGACATATCCGGACATCATTGATCAGTAAGTGAGACAATTTTCCACATTTTTTTGGACTTGAAGAGTTGAAAATATATTCTCCTTATATTTCCGGCCGTTTACTTTTCCGGCCTGGAAAAAAGGATTTGCCGGATTTCTTTTTCCAAAATAAGAAAAAGCCGGAATTCCGGCTATAGCCGGAAGACTGGCATCCCTGGTCATGTACTGAGAAATCTTGCTAAGTTAAAGCCCTAATACAGCATTTACACTGACGAAAAATTTTACTTCATAAGCCGACAAGAAAAACCCAACCAACAGTGTTGATAGCAATGGTAACAAACCAAATATGATTTTTTTTTCTGTGTAAAATGGTACCTTTGTGAGAGAAATTGCCAACTGAAAACAATCATCTGCAAAAACCATGCATGGATTTTTCAGGTTTTCTGTCAAGTATAACTGGCAGTTTATCAACATTATTCTTTAGTTATGTAATGTTGCTGTTCCCATTTTTAACAGTTTTCCAATCATGTAATCCGTCTTTAAAGGCTAAAATTGTGGCGAAAATAGGTGTAAGTTTATCTTACGTCATACTTGCGGCTGTCCTGAGTTGGAGCTCGCGTGACTCGTGAGGCTTTGCTTACAAGTACAGGGAAGTGAGGTTTCAAAGATGGTACATCTTCCACATCTACAGCAATGTGAAATTGAACATGAACATTCACTTTGAACAGATCTCCCTTTGATAACATAACTTTAGCACTGTACACTCATTGTAATAACCCTGGATGCAGCAATAGGGCGACAATTTCTGGAAGAATCACTCAAATTGACACCAAATTTCTCTACCCAAAGCTTCCAAAAATGGTTACAGACCTAAGAGAGACGGTTCTAGACCTGATAAAAATGGTTCTCGATTTTTAAAAAAATGGTTTTTGACCTAAAAAAATGGTTTTTAAACTCAAAAATATTAGGGCAACACCAAATTGTCGCCCTATTGAGCGTGTCGCCCTAATATAGCTTTTTTACACACAAATTGTCGCCCTATCCTAGCAAACAGAGTTTTTGATGTACACACAAACATTTCCAATCTTTTGTTGTATTTCAGGTTGTCTGTTCTCAGAGAGATTTTTTTTGGGGAAAACTGTAGCAGTTCACTGCACTCCAAGTTTGAACTTTAATTTACTACAAAACAATGATAATGCTAGCTAGTTCGTACATACAAGGGTTATTCAAGTTCTAAGCCTCACCCAGAAGGAAAAGTAGGAACTAAAACGTGTGGAATTCAGAGGGTGTTATCATGATAGACTACTCAGAAAAGGGTCAAGTGTTTAAAGGAGCGTGTTCAGATTTTTTTCATAAAATGGATTTCATTCTGACAAAATACCCACCCCCTCCCACCCCCCAAAAAAACTGACAATTTGCAATCTTCAATTTGGATGGAAAAAGTTTGGTGTAATCAGTGCACTACTTTATGTAATCGAAAAATTAATCTACAAAACCACCAGTGTTTTTTTTTATGATATCCTTGGAAATATATGGATGGAGAGCGCACAATTTCAAAAAGGTAATGAGAAAACTAGACCTGTGTTCGTTCTTGACAACGAACACATGGCTGTTCCCCTCCTTTTTATAAACATATATGGTGTTCGGGATGACCTTTGTTAGTGATCGTATATGAAGAAATCACGATCGTATGTCAAACGGTCGAGTTTTTATCGATTTTTAAATATCGAATTTTATTACATGCCCCTTTAATCTGACATGTAGGGAAGGTCAAAGGTATTGATATATGTTTGGATACCCCACCCTAGTCGAAGTGTAACACAGTTGACCCCATCGTGATATATTGTACCCCTTTCAAATGGCAAGGCAAAATCTGTTTGACCAATAGGAAACGAGGTCAAAGGTCAAGCCATGTGCGCATCTTAAAGACATTTGTTAGTGATCGTATATGCAGAAGGAATCAATTTCGTAGGTCAAACGGTAGATTTTGTATTGATTTTTAAATATTTAATTACGTAATCATCTTGTCGCTAGAGGGCGCTATTTCGTACGATGACGTTATCTTTTATATTTTTGGAAAGCTTAAGGGCCTCTGATAATAACACCATTGACCCTATCTCAATACCTCCTACCACTTTCAAACTAAGGGCCACTTCCGGTTTCGACCGGAAATGAGCAAGGTCAAAGGTCACGACCATATTTTTTGGATACACCACCCTAGGTCTAAGTGTAATACAGTTGACCACATCCAGATATCTTGTACCACTTTCAAATGGCAAGGCAAAATCTGTTTGACCAATAGGAAACGAGGTCCAAGGTCAAGGGGTGTGCGCATCTCAAAGACCCTTGTTAATCATCGTATATGGCGAAGGAATCAAGATCGTAGGTCAAACGGTTGATTTTGTATTGATTTTCCAATATTTCATTACGTAATCATCTTGTCGCTAGAGGGCGCTATTTCGTACGATGACGTCATCACTTATATTTTTGGAAAGCTTAAGGGCCTCTGGTAATAACACCATTGACCCCATCTCAATACCTCCTTTCACTTTCAAACTAAGGGCCACTTCCGGTTTCGACCGGAAGTGAGCAAGGTCAAAGGTCACCAACATATTTTTTACATACCCCACCCTAGTCGAAGTGTAACACAAGTGACTTTGTCCAAATATCTTGCACCACTTTCAAATGGCAAGGCAAAATCTGTTTGACCAATAGGAAACGAGGTCAAAGGTCAAGGCGTGTGCGCATCTTAAAGACTTTTGTTAGTCATCGTATATGGCGAAGGAATCAAGATCGTAGGTCAAACGGTTGATTTTGTATTGATTTTTGAATATTTAATTTATTAAACTTCATGCGCCTTTAATCTGACACGTGATGACGTCATCATTACGTCATTAGTACTGTGCACTAATTCACATAGTGACCAATGTCCATGTGAAGTTTGAAGTCAATCATGAATGTGCAAGTGCCCGAAAAAGCGTCTGAAAAAAGTGGAAGAAGAAAAAGAAAAAGAAACTAGAAATGTGTTCGTTGAAAACGAACACATGGCTGTTCCCCTCCTTTTTATAAACATATATGGTGTTCGGGATGACCTTTGTTAGTGATCGTATATGAATAAATCACGATCGTAGGTCAAACGGTTGAGTTTTTATCTATTTTTAAATATTGAATATTATTACATGCCCCTTTAATCTGACATGTAGGGAAAGTCAAAGGTGTTGCTATATGTTTGGATACCCCACCCTAGTCGAAGTGTAACACAGTTGACCCCATCGTGGTATATTGTACCCCTTTCAAATGGCAAGGCCAAATCTGTTTGACCAATAGGAAACGAGGTCAAAGGTCAAGCCATGTGCGCATCTTAAAGACATTTGTTAATGATCGTATATGCAGAAGGAATCAAATTCGTAGGTCAAACGGTAGATTTTATATTGATTTTTGAATATTTAATTACGTAATCATCTTGTCGGTAGAGGGCGCTATTTCGTACGATGACGTCATCACTTATATTTTTGGAAAGCTTAAGGGCCTCTGGTAATAACACCATTGACCCCATCTCAATACCTCCTTTCACTTTTAAACTAAGGGCCACTTCCGGTTTCGACCGGAAGTGAGCAAGGTCAAAGGTCACCAACATATTTTTTAGATACCCCACCCTAGTCGAAGTGTAACACAAGTGACTTTGTCCAAATATCTTGCACCACTTTCAAATGGCAAGGCAAAATCTGTTTGACCAATAGGAAACGAGGTCAAAGGTCAAGGCGTGTGCGCATCTCAAAGACCCTTGATAGTCATCGTATATGGCGAAGGAATCAAGATCGTAGATCAAACGGTTGATTTTTTATTGATTTTTGAATATTTAATTTATTAAACTTCATGCCCCTTTAATCTGACACGTGATGACGTCATCATGACGTCATTAGTACTGTGCACAACTTCACATAGTCACCAATGTCCATGTGAAGTTTAAAGTCAATCATGAATGTGCAAGTGCCCGAAAAAGCGTCTGAAAAAAGTGGAAGAAGGAAAAGAAAAAAAACTAGACCTGTGTTCGTTCTTGACAACGAACACATGGCTGTTCCCCTCCTTTTTATAAACATATATGTGTTCGGGATGACCTTTGTTAGTGATCGTATATGAAGAAATCACGATCGTAGGTCAAACGGTTGAGTTTTTATCGATTGTTAAATATTGAATATTATTACATGCCCCTTTAATCTGACATGTAGGGAAGGTCAAAGGTCACGGCCATTTGTTTTGGATACACCACCCTAGGTCGAAGTGTAATACAGTTGACCACATGCAGATATCTTGTACCACTTTCAAATGGAAAGGCAAAATCTGTTAGACCAATAGGAAACGAGGTCAAAGGTCACGACCATATGTTTTGGATACACCACCCTAGGTCCAAGTGTAATACAGTTGACCACATGCAGATATCTTGTACCACTTTCAAATGGAAAGGCAAAATCTGTTAGACCAATAGGAAACGAGGTCAAAGGTCACGACCATATGTTTTGGATACACCACCCTAGGTCCAAGTGTAATACAGTTGACCACATGCAGATATCTTGTACCACTTTCAAATGGCAAGGCAAAATCTGTTAGACCAATAGGAAACGAGGTCAAAGGTCACGACCATATTTTTTGGATACACCACCCTAGGTCCAAGTGTAATACAGTTGACCACATGCAGATATCTTGTACCACTTTCAAATGGAAAGGCAAAATCTGTTAGACCAATAGGAAACGAGGTCAAAGGTCAAGGGGTGTGCGCATCTTAAAGACTTTTGTTAGTCATCGTATATGGCGAGGGAATCAAGATCGTAGGTCAAACGGTTGATTTTGTATTGATTTTTGAATATTTAATTTATTAAACATCATGCCCCTTTAATCTGACACGTGATGACGTCATCATAACGTAATCAGTTAAAGACCTTTGTTAGTTATTGTATATGGCGCAGGAATCAAGATAGTAGCTAAAATGGTTGATTTCTTACGGATTTTTTATATCCCATTTATTTTATTTGATGCCCCTTTAATCTGACACGTGATGACATCATTATGACGTCATTAGTGAAAGACCTTTGTTAGTGATCATATTTGGCGCAGGAATCAAGATCGTAGCTCAAACGGTTGATTTTTTATTGATTTTTTATATTTCATTTATCTGTTTCCATGCCCCTTTAATCTGACATGTGATGACGTCGTCCTGACGTCATCATTTAAAGACATTTATTAGTGATCGTATATGGCGCAGGAATGAAGATCATAGCTCAAACGGTTGATTTGTTATTGATTTTTGAACATTTAATTTTATCAAATATCCCTTTAATCTAACACATTGAGCAAGGTCAAAGGTCGCCACCATATTTTTTGGATACCCCACCCTAGTCGAAGTGTAACACAATTGACCCCGTCCAAATATCTTGTACCACTTTCAAATGACAAGGCAAAATCTGTTTGACCAATAGGAAACAAGGTCAAAGGTCAAGGCGTGTGCGCATCTTAAAGACATTGGTTAGTCATCATATATGGCGAAGGAATCAAGTTCGTATGTCAAACGGTTGATTTTATATTGATTTTTGAATATTTAATTTATTAAACTTCATACCCCTTTAATCTGACACGTGATGACGTCATCATGACGTCATTAGTACTGTGCACAACTTCACATAGTGACCAATGTCCATGTGAAGTTTGAAGTCAATCATCAATGTGCAAGTGTCCGAAATAGCGTCTGAAAAAAGTGGAAGAAGTAAAAGAATAAAAAAAAAAAAAAAAAAAAAAAAAAAAAAACAAAAGGAATAAAAATCGTAACGAAAACAAAGGCTGTTCCGACCCGAATCGGAACAGCCAAAAATAAAAAAAAAAAAAAAAAAAAAAATCTTAACGAAAACAAAGGCTGTTCCCAACCGTATGGGAACAGCCAACTAGAAATGTGTTCGTTGAAAACGAACACATGGCTGTTCCCCTCCTTTTCAAATGGCAAGGCAAAATCTGTTAGACCAATAGGAAACGAGGTCAAAGGTCAAGCCCTGTGCGCATCTTAAAGACATTTGTTAGTGATCGTATATGCCACAGGAATCAAGATCGTAGGTCAAACAGTTGATTTTTTATTGATTTTTGAATATTTAATTACGTAATCATCTTGTCGGTAGAGGGCGCTATTTCGTACGATGACGTCATCACTTATATTTTTGGAAAGCTTAAGGGCCTCTGGTAATAACACCATTGACCCCATCTCAATACCTCCTTTCACTTTCAAACTAAGGGCCACTTCCGGTTTCGACCGGAAGTGAGCAAGGTCAAAGGTCACAAAAATATTTTTTAGATACCCCACCCTAGTCGAAGTGTAACACAAGTGACTTTGTCCAAATATCTTGCACCACTTTCAAATGGCAAGGCAAAATCTGTTAGACCAATAGGAAACGAGGTCAAAGGTCAAGGGGTGTGCGCATCTCAAAGACCTTTGTTAGTCATCGTATATGCCGAAGGAATCAAGATCGTAGGTCAAACGGTTGATTTTTTATTGATTTTCCAATATTTAATTTATTAAACTTCATACCCCTTTAATCTGACACGTGATGACGTCATCATGACGTCATTAGTACTGTGCACAACTTCACATAGTGACCAATGTCCATGTGCAGTTTGAAGTCAATCATCAATGTGCAAGTGTCCGAAATAGCGTCTGAAAAAAGTGGAAGAAGGAAAAGAATAAACTAGAAATGTGTTCGTTGAAAACGAACACATGGCTGTTCCCCTCCTTTTTATAAACATATATGGTGTTCGGGATGACCTTTGTTAGTGATCGTATATGAATAAATCACGATCGTAGGTCAAACGGTTGAGTTTTTATCTATTTTTAAATATTGAATATTATTACATGCCCCTTTAATCTGACATGTAGGGAAAGTCAAAGGTGTTGCTATATGTTTGGATACCCCACCCTAGTCGAAGTGTAACACAGTTGACCCCATCGTGGTATATTGTACCCCTTTCAAATGGCAAGGCAAAATCTGTTTGACCAATAGGAAACGAGGTCAAAGGTCAAGCCATGTGCGCATCTTAAAGACATTTGTTAATGATCGTATATGCAGAAGGAATCAAATTCGTAGGTCAAACGGTAGATTTTATATTGATTTTTGAATATTTAATTACGTAATCATCTTGTCGCTAGAGGGCGCTATTTCGTACGATGACGTCATTACTTATATTTTTGGAAAGCTTAAGGGCCTCTGATAATAACACCATTGACCCCATCTCAATACCTCCTACCACTTTCAAACTAAGGGCCACTTCCGGTTTCGACCGGAAGTGAGCAAGGTCAAAGGTCACCAACATATTTTTTAGATACCCCACCCTAGTCGAAGTGTAACACAAGTGACTTTGTCCAAATATCTTGCACCACTTTCAAATGGCAAGGCAAAATCTGTTTGACCAATAGGAAACGAGGTCAAAGGTCAAGGCGTGTGCGCATCTCAAAGACCCTTGATAGTCATCGTATATGGCGAAGGAATCAAGATCGTAGATCAAACGGTTGATTTTTTATTGATTTTTGAATATTTAATTTATTAAACTTCATGCCCCTTTAATCTGACACGTGATGACGTCATCATGACGTCATTAGTACTGTGCACAACTTCACATAGTCACCAATGTCCATGTGAAGTTTAAAGTCAATCATGAATGTGCAAGTGCCCGAAAAAGCGTCTGAAAAAAGTGGAAGAAGGAAAAGAAAAAAAACTAGACCTGTGTTCGTTCTTGACAACGAACACATGGCTGTTCCCCTCCTTTTTATAAACATATATGGTGTTCGGGATGACCTTTGTTAGTGATCGTATATGAAGAAATCACGATCGTATGTCAAACAGTCGAGTTTTTATCGATTTTTAAATATCGAATTTTATTACATGCCCCTTTAATCTGACATGTAGGGAAGGTCAAAGGTGTTGATATATGTTTGGATACCCCACCCTAGTCGAAGTGTAACACAGTTGACCCCATCGTGATATATTGTACCCCTTTCAAATGGCAAGGCGAAATCTGTTTGACCAATAGGAAACGAGGTCAAAGGTCAAGCCATGTGCGCATCTTAAAGACATTTGTTAGTGATCGTATATGCAGAAGGAATCAATTTCGTAGGTCAAACGGTAGATTTTGTATTGATTTTTAAATATTTAATTACGTAATCATCTTGTCGCTAGAGGGCGCTATTTCGTACGATGACGTCATCTCTTATATTTTTGGAAAGCTTAAGGGCCTCTGATAATAACACCATTGACCCTATCTCAATACCTCCTACCACTTTCAAACTAAGGGCCACTTCCGGTTTCGACCGGAAATGAGCAAGGTCAAAGGTCACGACCATATTTTTTGGATACACCACCCTAGGTCTAAGTGTAATGCAGTTGACCACATCCAGATATCTTGTACCACTTTCAAATGGCAAGGCAAAATCTGTTAGACCAATAGGAAACGAGGTCAAAGGTCAAGCCCTGTGCGCATCTTACAGACATTTGTTAGTGATCGTATATGCCACAGGAATCAAGATCGTAGGTCAAACAGTTGATTTTTTATTGATTTTTGAATATTTAATTACGTAATCATCTTGTCGGTAGAGGGCGCTATTTCGTACGATGACGTCATCACTTATATTTTTGGAAAGCTTAAGGGCCTCTGGTAATAACACCATTGACCCCATCTCAATACCTCCTTTCACTTTCAAACTAAGGGCCACTTCCGGTTTCGACCGGAAGTGAGCAAGGTCAAAGGTCACCAACATATTTTTTAGATACCCCACCCTAGTCGAAGTGTAACACAAGTGACTTTGTCCAAATATCTTGCACCACTTTCAAATGGCAAGGCAAAATCTGTTTGACCAATAGGAAACGAGGTCAAAGGTCAAGGCGTGTGCGCATCTTAAAGACTTTTGTTAGTCATCGTATATGGCGAAGGAATCAAGATCGTAGGTCAAACGGTTGATTTGTTATTGATTTTTGAATATTTAATTTATTAAACTTCATGCGCCTTTAATCTGACACGTGATGACGTCATCATTACGTCATTAGTACTGTGCACTAATTCACATAGTGACCAATGTCCATGTGAAGTTTGAAGTCAATCATCAATGTGCAAGTGTCCGAAATAGCGTCTGAAAAAAGTGGAAGAAGGAAAAGAATAAAAAAAAAAAAAAAAATCGTAACGAAAACAAAGGCTGTTCCGACCCGAATCGGAACAGCCAAAAACTAGACCTGTGTTCGTTCTTGACAACGAACACATGGCTGTTCCCTTCCTTTTTATGAACATGTGTGGTGTTCGAGACGACTTATTGTCACCTATGTTGTTATATTTAACTATTTAATCATCTTGTCCCAAGAGAGCGCTATTTTATACGATGACGTCATCACTCACATTTTGGAAAGCTTGAGGCCCTTTGACATTAACACCCTTGACCCCGTATTTATACCCTCTACCATTTTCACACTAAAGGCCACTTCCCGTTTCGACCGGAAGTGAGCAAGGTCAAAGGTCACCAACCTATTTTTTAGATACCCCACCCTAGTTGAAGTGTAACACAACTGACCTCGTCCAAATATCTTGCACCACTTTCAAATGGAAAGGCAAGATCTGTTTGACCAATAGGAAACGAGGTCAAGGGTCAAGGCGTGTGCACATTTTAAAGACCTTTGTTAGTCATCGTATATGGCGAAGGAATCAAGATCGTAGGTCAAACGGTTGATTTTGTATTGATTTTTTAATGTCTAAGTTATTAAACATCATGCCCCTTTAATCTGACACGTGATGACGTCATCATAACGTAATCAGTTAAAGACCTTTGTTAGTTATTGTATATGGCGCAGGAATCAAGATAGTAGCTAAAATGGTTGATTTTTTACGGATTTTGTATATCCCATTTATTTTATTTGATGCCCCTTTAATCTGACACGTGATGACGTCATTATGACGTCATTAGTGAAAGACCTTTGTTAGTGATTATATTTGGCGTAGGAATCAAGATCGTAGCTCAAACGGTTGATTTTTTTATTGATTTTTTATATTTCATTTATCTGTTTTCATGCCCCTTTAATCTGACATGTGATGACGTCGTCCCGACGTCATCATTTAAAGACATTTATTAGTGGTCGTATATGGCGCAGGAATGAAGATCATAGCTCAAACGGTTGATTTGTTATTGATTTTTGAACATTTAATTTTATCAAATACCCCTTTAATCTAACACATTGAGCAAGGTCAAAGGTCGCCACCATATTTTTTGGATACCCCACCCTAGTCGAAGTGTAACACAATTGACCCCGTCCAAATATCTTGTACCACTTTCAAATGACAAGGCAAAATCTGTTTGACCAATAGGAAACAAGGTCAAAGGTCAAGGCGTGTGCGCATCTTAAAGACATTTGTTAGTCATCATATATGGCGAAGGAATCAAGTTCGTATGTCAAACGGTTGATTTTATATTGATTTTTGAATATTTAATTTATTAAACTTCATGCCCCTTTAATCTGACACGTGATGACGTCATCATGACGTCATTAGTAGTGTGCACAACTTCACATAGTGACTAATGTCCATGTGAAGTTTGAAGTCAATCATGAATGTGCAAGTGCCCGAAATAGCGTCTGAAAAAAGTGGAAGAAGGAAAAGAACAAAAATAAAAACTAGAAATGTGTTCGTTGTAAACGAACACATGGCTGTTCCCCTCCTTTTTATAAACATATATGGTGTTCGGGATGACCTTTGTTAGTGATCGTATATGAAGAAATCACGATCGTACGTCAAACGGTTGAGTTTTTATCGATTTTTAAATATTGAATATTATTACATGCCCCTTTAATCTGACATGTAGGGAAGGTCAAAGGTGTTGCTATATGTTTGGATACCCCACCCTAGTCGAAGTGTAACACAGTTGACCCCATCGTGATATATTGTACCCCTTTCAAATGGCAAGGCAAAATCTGTTTGACCAATAGGAAACGAGGTCAAAGGTCAAGCCATGTGCGCATCTTAAAGACATTTGTTAGTGATCGTATATGCAGAAGGAATCAAATTTGTAGGTCAAACGGTTGATTTTGTATTGATTTTTGAATATTTAATTACGTAATCATCTTGTCGCTAGAGGGCGCTATTTCGTACGATGACGTCATCACTTATATTTTTGGAAAGCTTAAGGGCCTCTGGTAATAACACCATTGACCCCATCTCAATACCTCCTACCACTTTCAAACTAAGGGCCACTTCCGGTTTCGACCGGAAGTGAGCAAGGTCAAAGGTCACGGCCATATTTTTTGGATACACCACCCTAGGTCCAAGTGTAATACAGTTGACCACATCCAGATATCTTGTACCACTTTCAAATGGCAAGGCAAAATCTGTTAGACCAATAGGAAACGAGGTCAAAGGTCAAGCCCTGTGCGGATCTTAAAGACATTTGTTAGTGATCGTATATGCCACAGGAATCAAGATCGTAGGTCAAACAGTTGATTTTTTATTGATTTTTGAATATTTAATTACGTAATAATCTTGTCGGTAGAGGGCGCTATTTCGTACGATGACGTCATCACTTATATTTTTGGAAAGCTTAAGGGCCTCTGGTAATAACACCATTGACCCCATCTCAATACCTCCTTTCACTTTCAAACTAAGGGCCACTTCCGGTTTCGACCGGAAGTGAGCAAGGTCAAAGGTCACCAACATATTTTTTAGATACCCCACCCTAGTCGAAGTGTAACACAAGTGACTTTGTCCAAATATCTTGCACCACTTTCAAATGGCAAGGCAAAATCTGTTTGACCAATAGGAAACGAGGTCAAAGGTCAAGGGGTGTGCGCATCTCAAAGACCTTTGTTAGTCATCGTATATGCCGAAGGAATCAAGATCGTAGGTCAAACGGTTGATTTGTTATTGATTTTTGAATATTTAATTTATTAAACTTCATACCCCTTTAATCTGACACGTGATGACGTCATCATGACGTCTTTAGTACTGTGCACAACTTCACATAGTGACCAATGTCCATGTGAAGTTTGAAGTCAATCATGAATGTGCAAGTGCCCGAAATAGCATCTGAAAAAAGTGGAAGAAGGAAAAGAAAGAAAAAAAATAAAAACTAGACCTGTGTTCGTTCTTGACAACGAACACATGGCTGTTCCCCTCCTTTTTATAAACATATATGTGTTCGGGATGACCTTTGTTAGTGATCGTATATGAAGAAATCACGATCGTAGGTCAAACGGTTGAGTTTTTATCGATTGTTAAATATTGAATATTATTACATGCCCCTTTAATCTGACATGTAGGGAAGGTCAAAGGTCACGGCCATTTGTTTTGGATACACCACCCTAGGTCGAAGTGTAATACAGTTGACCACATGCAGATATCTTGTACCACTTTCAAATGGAAAGGCAAAATCTGTTAGACCAATAGGAAACGAGGTCAAAGGTCACGACCATATGTTTTGGATACACCACCCTAGGTCCAAGTGTAATACAGTTGACCACATGCAGATATCTTGTACCACTTTCAAATGGCAAGGCAAAATCTGTTAGACCAATAGGAAACGAGGTCAAAGGTCACGACCATATTTTTTGGATACACCACCCTAGGTCCAAGTGTAATACAGTTGACCACATGCAGATATCTTGTACCACTTTCAAATGGAAAGGCAAAATCTGTTAGACCAATAGGAAACGAGGTCAAAGGTCAAGGGGTGTGCGCATCTTAAAGACTTTTGTTAGTCATCGTATATGGCGAGGGAATCAAGATCGTAGGTCAAACGGTTGATTTTGTATTGATTTTTGAATATTTAATTTATTAAACATCATGCCCCTTTAATCTGACACGTGATGACGTCATCATAACGTAATCAGTTAAAGACCTTTGTTAGTTATTGTATATGGCGCAGGAATCAAGATAGTAGCTAAAATGGTTGATTTCTTACGGATTTTTTATATCCCATTTATTTTATTTGATGCCCCTTTAATCTGACACGTGATGACATCATTATGACGTCATTAGTGAAAGACCTTTGTTAGTGATCATATTTGGCGCAGGAATCAAGATCGTAGCTCAAACGGTTGATTTTTTATTGATTTTTTATATTTCATTTATCTGTTTCCATGCCCCTTTAATCTGACATGTGATGACGTCGTCCTGACGTCATCATTTAAAGACATTTATTAGTGATCGTATATGGCGCAGGAATGAAGATCATAGCTCAAACGGTTGATTTGTTATTGATTTTTGAACATTTAATTTTATCAAATATCCCTTTAATCTAACACATTGAGCAAGGTCAAAGGTCGCCACCATATTTTTTGGATACCCCACCCTAGTCGAAGTGTAACACAATTGACCCCGTCCAAATATCTTGTACCACTTTCAAATGACAAGGCAAAATCTGTTTGACCAATAGGAAACAAGGTCAAAGGTCAAGGCGTGTGCGCATCTTAAAGACATTGGTTAGTCATCATATATGGCGAAGGAATCAAGTTCGTATGTCAAACGGTTGATTTTATATTGATTTTTGAATATTTAATTTATTAAAATTCATACCCCTTTAATCTGACACGTGATGACGTCATCATGACGTCATTAGTACTGTGCACAACTTCACATAGTGACCAATGTCCATGTGAAGTTTGAAGTCAATCATCAATGTGCAAGTGCCCGAAATAGCGTCTGAAAAAAGTGGAAGAAGTAAAAGAATAAAAAAAAAAAAAAAAAAAAAAAAAGGAATAAAAATCGTAACGAAAACAAAGGCTGTTCCGACCCGAATCGGAACAGCCAATAAAAAAAAAAAAAAAAAAAATCTTAACGAAAACAAAGGCTGTTCCCAACCGTGTTGGAACAGCCAAAAAGAAAAAAAAAAAAAATCGTAACGAAAACAAAGGCTGTTCCGACCCGAATCGGAACAGCCAACTAGAAATGTGTTCGTTGAAAACGAACACATGGCTGTTCCCCTCCTTTTTATAAACATATGTGGTGTTCGGGATGACCTTTGTTAGTGATTGTATATGAAGAAATCACGATCGTATGTCAAACGGTTGAGTTTTTATCGATTTTTAAATATTGAATATTATTACATGCCACTTTAATCTGACATGTAGGGAAGGTCAAAGGTGTTGCTATATGTTTGGATACCCCACCCTAGTCGAAGTGTAACACAGTTGACCCCATCGTGATATATTGTACCCCTTTCAAATGGCAAGGCAAAATCTGTTTGACCAATAGGAAACGAGGTCAAAGGTCAAGCCATGTGCGCATCTTAAAGACATTTGTTAGTGATCGTATATGCAGAAGGAATCAAATTTGTAGGTCAAACGGTAGATTTTTTATTGATTTTTGAATATTTAATTACGTAATCATCTTGTCGCTAGAGGGCGCTATTTCCTACGATGACGTCATCACTTATATTTTTGGAAAGCTTAAGGGCCTCTGGTAATAACACCATTGACCCTATCTCAATACCTCCTTTCACTTTCAAACTAAGGGCCACTTCCGGTTTCGACCGGAAGTGAGCAAGGTCAAAGGTCACGGCCATATTTTTTGGATACACCACCCTAGGTCCAAGTGTAATACAGTTGACCACATCCAGATATCTTGTACCACTTTCAAATGGCAAGGCAAAATCTGTTAGACCAATAGGAAACGAGGTCAAAGGTCAAGCCCTGTGCGCATCTTAAAGACATTTGTTAGTGATCGTATATGCCACAGGAATCAAGATCGTAGGTCAAACAGTTGATTTTTTATTGATTTTTGAATATTTAATTACGTAATCATCTTGTCGGTAGAGGGCGCTATTTCGTACGATGACGTCATCACTTATATTTTTGGAAAGCTTAAGGGCCTCTGGTAATAACACCATTGACCCAATCTCAATACCTCCTTTCACTTTCAAAATAAGGGCCACTTCCGGTTTCGACCGGAAGTGAGCAAGGTCAAAGGTCACAATTTTTTTTTTTAGATACCCCACCCTAGTCGAAGTGTAACACAAGTGACTTTGTCCAAATATCTTGCACCACTTTCAAATGGCAAGGCAAAATCTGTTTGACCAATAGGAAACGAGGTCAAAGGTCAAGGCGTGTGCGCATCTTAAAGACTTTTGTTAGTCATCGTATATGGCGAAGGAATCAAGATCGTAGGTCAAACGGTTGAATTTTTATTGATTTTTGAATATTTAATTTATTAAACTTCATACCCCTTTAATCTGACACGTGATGACGTCATGATTACGTCATTAGTACTATGCACTAATTCACATAGTGACCAATGTCCATGTAAAGTTTGAAGTCAATCATCAATGTGCAAGTGTCCGAAATAGCGTCTGAAAAAAGTGGAAGAAGTAAAAGAATAAAAAAAAAAAAAAAAAAAAAAAAAATCGTAACGAAAACAAAGGCTGTTCCCAACCGTGTTGGAACAGCCAAAAAAATCTTAACGAAAACAAAGGCTGTTCCGACCGTATCGGAACAGCCAAATATGATAAATTATATGGTAACAAAATCTTAACACCCATGAGAAAAATGGGGGTGGGGGAAGGAGAGGCTAAACATGTGATCTGGAAACATTACTTTAACTTCACAAAAAACACACTACTTGTTACCAGTAAGTGCTATTGATTGCTTTCGGTGACGTAAATGTTTGGTGGTCAACGATCACGCGCATATACGCGCGCGCCAATAGACGCACACGCGTAAAAAATACTCACCAGCGTATTTTCATTCAAAGATGCCACACATGCGCGTTGCGATACGTTCAAAATATTGAGCATGCAGTCAGCTTGTAAACACGAAATTGCTTCTACTTGATCGCGATTTTTAGCCTGAAGAAATACGTTTTTTATCTTTATCGATACAACAGCCATGGCGCAACAACATAAAGCAAGGTTAAGCAACGGAGGTAAGTGCAACCAATTCACTTTTCTTGCTCTTTTTTGCCGGTTATCACTCGAGCCACGTGCGTCATGAAAAATGCCAACCAAAATGGTGGATGGAAGGCGTGACGTCACCGGAAAGCAATCAATAGACCTTTATCACGGTGCGGCCATCTTCCCTTTTCCCCTATTAAAATGAACGTAACCAAAGCAAGGCTTGCCGAAATAAAATAGTTTGGTTCCGTTTTGAAAATGTTCATTGTGTGCATCACAATGACACAGGCGCTGCGCGATCAAGAAAACGCGCAGCGCAGACAGCGATTCTCTCAAAACAACAACGGAAGACTGCACGCGCTATCGCGCAGACACGCACACGCACTGATCATGCCTGACACGTAAACGTACTATGCAGTGGGGAACAAGACAAAGATGGACGCACCGTGATAAAAGTCTATTGGGTTAACAACCGTGGTCAAGTTTTAACCTCTGCGATTGACCTACCAGCATTCTCCAGTCTCCTGAGAGCAGCATGGACAATAAGCGGCAGTAGATGCAGTACCACCTCACCGGGCTTGAGGGAGACTAGGAAATGAAGTACCTTCTCAGCTTCCTTGGTGTCATCAAACAGACGCTTCTGGAGGTGGGCAGGTACCGGTTTGGACTGGAACCATACCTCCTGCCATGTGTTGCCGGGGAGCTGGGTACCAGTGAACGGAAAGGACAACATTAATTATGTTAAATGGATGTAATTTCCTGTACACGATGCACTTTGAACTAAGTGCTTTTCTTGAGAACACTAGTACAAACTCAAAGCACACTCGGGGTGGGACTCGAACCCATGACCACCTGCATACAAGGCAAACATAACCACTCAACCACTGAGCTTACCGGTGCCAAATGAAGGGTTCAAATATCCTACAGCGGGCGACTGTAATTATATGAAGATTTATTTTGTTCCCGACTTTGAAAACAAGAGCCCCAGATTCTCATCAAGAATTATGCATTGAGCAATATGTTGAAAATAAATTTTAAAATGAATTCACTGGTAATTTTTAACAAGTGTTTCCCGTCCTTTTAAGCTCAACCTTAGGTAGAAAGTCGTTGTGTGAATTTACTGACATTTGTCTCGAGAGAATATTTCAGTGTTACAAAAATTTTGATACTCAACTGCCAAGAGCCATTAAGTAGTAGTTTTAACCAGTACAGTAAAAAACAAACAAAAAAACCAATCTCCAAATGACAGTAACCTACCATCATTCTCTGGCTAAGACAGCCCTTGACTCTCCTATGACAAGCCCCGCCATCCTGGTCCTCGCTAGCTCTGCCCTCTTCATCCATCTCATCCTCATCCTCATCCTCAACCCAGTCTCTCGGTGAGTACCATCTCACAAAGTCTTCCAACTCAAAACCGGGATTGGCAGCCTGTGCACAACGTGGGCCAAATATCACAACATGGGTCACTTCTTGAGACATAAAGAGCACAGAAAAATTTCAAATTGCCATAAAAAATGTGCTTTCCTTTGTGCTTTCCTAGAGATTTGACCTTACTAGTTGAACAGGACTTGAATTTCATGTAAAAGAAATGCCAGACCAAAGGGCTTAAATGTGTTTCTGGACCAAAAATATGGTTACCAGGCCAAAGCAAGAATCAATCATTTCCCGTTTGAATTGTAAAAAAAACCAGAAGATGACAAAAAGTACTCGTACTGGAACGCTGGTCAAATACAGTCATAGAAAGCACTACAGTTGTCGTAGAAAGCACTATAATAATGCTTAAATTACTGAACTTGGTCCAGTATTCCAGTGGGTAATTCAGAGCCTAAGTACTTTCATCAAATTAACGCAATGATCATTGAACAATATTGAACAACAGTGACCATTTTTAAGAAAATTAAATACTACATGGCTTTGGTCCTACCCTATCTTAACAGCAACACCTTGAACTAATCTATATTTGACAAAAGGGAATCACTCTGCATCTTGGCTCTAAGCTCTGCCCCTTCTCGAAAGGTGCTAAGCTGGGCTATGGCCCGCCCCCATCCTAACAGCCATACCTTGAATGCCTGCATATCTGACAACAGGCAAGCACTCTGCATCTTAGCTCTGAGCTCCGCCCCTTCTGTCGTCGTTCCAAGTTGGGCTAGGACCTCAGCATGTTCCTCCAACATATCCTCAGTCATTGGAGCTGGATCCTATCACCAAAAATTTACAATTACTTGGTTTCATTCAAATACAGTATCAAATTTCCCAGTTAACATGACCACCTTGATGGTGTAAGATTGTGGTACAGATATTTATTTTTTTGTTTTTTGCCATTTTCAGAACATTAGATATTTTTTTGTGAAAATGGCAATCAACAATAGATTATATCATGGTGCAGACACTTTGCTTTTTCCCTATTAAAATTAAATTTAAAATCGAAACTTGAAGCAAAGACAGCTTGACCCGGCATCGCAATCACACACAGTGCGATTGCACAAATGCTCAGCATGGGCAAACGGTTCTTTTGCTGACAACAGATTGGGAAATCAAGCAGATCCATTATGTCCAATATATGCAAACAAATAAGACAAAGATGGCGATGGCATAATAAAGGGTTTATTCCTGAAACTGTAAAAGCCCATTGTATTATTTGCAATGACCTAAAATTTTAATCCGTGAGTTGACAAGAAAAAAGGCTTGCTCAAAGTGTTGATAGCAATGGTAATGAACACCACATGAATTTATTCCCGTCCAAAATGGTATTTCATGCTGGAAATTGACAACCGAAGGTGGTTTTCCAAAAAGAAATCCCGTGCACAGGTTTTTTTACCATGCACTTGTACACAAGCATTGATGCATCTAAGTAGCTAAAATTTCTTCAGGTTAGTTTACCAACATTCTTCCTTAAATAGGTTACACTCTTCGTCCACGAATCTGTAAAAACAACTGCAGATGCTTAACACAAAAACCATGCATAGATTTCAGGTTTTTTAAGCATTGATGCATCTGCTGTATATAGATGAAATTTCTGCAGGCTAGTTTACCAACCAGTGCTCTGTACTTTTATTGATTCAAATGGATGATTTTTAGGGATAATGATCTAGGGACCGTAAGGATGACTTAATTTGGACAAAGGTCCACAGTTTGGGAAATCTGGATGCAGTGAAAAGCAACTTGGTTCCACCGGGATTCAACCCTATAGACCTCTTCTTAACGTGCAGACACTCGACTGTGCTATGAAGCCAACTGTGGTCTTGAAATATTGCAGTTATTCCTCACTGATTGGGATTGGCTATCACGTGAGCTTAACAAGCCCTACAGAGGGATAAACCGATTCATCAATGAATAAATACAATGTATCACAATGTATGCTAATTGTTCAGTACCTGAGTGACGGGTATATACAGTGGCTCATCCTTATTGAACAGTTTCAACTCTCCACACGGCCGTAATCTCCCACAGGCCTTTCGAAGTCTTCTCTCACTTTTAACCTCTTGTGTTACATCCTTGTTTGCTGCATCTGAAGCGACTTGAGACCCATCCTCCCCTTCTCCCGATTCAAGCCCAGACTTGAGAGTCTCTGAAAAGCCATCTTCATCGCATTCAAAAAATTCTTCTTCACTGTCACTATCACTTTTTGCCGACTGCCGTTCCCCTATGGAGTTTTTAGAGGGCGAGTGGTCCAGTTCACTTGACAGCCGACTAGCTGAGGCAGAGGGCGTAAGGCTACTATCCGAGAGGTTAATTTCTTGGTCGTCGGTTGAAGGACTTGGGTCTACGTTATCAGTACTTGGTGATGGGTCATTGGATACTGTCCGGTCGACATTTTGACGCTCCTCGCGGGCTTTCTTGCGCGCTATGCAGCAATTCAGCATCTGACAGAAAATCCAAATATAATCATTTTAAAATGATTTCAATACTTCCACAAACTAATCAAAAGGAACATTAGTACATACATAGCTATTGAGCTTGTGTGAACCACTGCACACATGTGCAGACTGTCATCTTGGGAGTCAAAATTAAGGCATCTCATTGGTGTTTTGCTGTGCATCTGCGTTTGAAAAGGCAGAACACGCACTTAATGCATTGTGACGTGGTTCATTTGTCTCCCAAAACAAAAAAACGCATGTGTGTGATGGTCAGCACAAGCTCAATGCATTTGAGAAAAATGCAGCACAAAGTCAAATTTTAAATTTGCTTTTATAGTGAATACTGTGATATGCCAAGAATGTTTTCCTCTCTATAGCATGTCACATAAGCAATCACAAAGGTCCTGTTTTAATGTCAAATTCACAAATTTATCAAAATAAAGGACAAGAATGTTCCGTTTGATTATTGTAACCCTAAAACAGACAAGTACTGTACAAATATTTAACCAGCAAACAAGTTTTAAAGCCAATATATTTGAACATGTTTTCAATTCCAAGAGCTTACTTGTAATTTCTGGTGAAGAAGACAACAGCCCATATTTGGGTTTCCAGAGGCAAGACTGCAGAATTAAGATTAACGAAAGAAACGGGAAAATGTTATACACAAGAATTTCAGTTGAAGTTTATAAATCCTACAAATAAAGGCCATTGGTTTTCTGATGACTCCTAAAATTGTACTTATTCAAATTGATTTCCATTCACTTACGGCATCTAGGACGTAGTTGGGTAATTCCCAGAATTAGGGGTCCACAATGTTTGGTGTCCCAGTTACGTACGACACTCTCTGCTTCAAAAATCACCACTTATGACCACATATTCCCAGTAATGGACTGTTAATTGCCTGTGATTATAGGGGGCAGCATCATTTTCTTGAACATTTTGTTCTCTGATTCCCGACAAATATTCAAAACAAAGGACCATAAAGGCTTATAATTTGTCCCATGGTATTGAATAGGGGTTTGGTGTCCCGGGTTACCTACGACAGTGAAAATTGGCTGTAGAATAAGTTTACATTAACCTTGGTGCCATATCTACACACAAACATTAAATTTGAGTGGCATTTGTTCAAATAAAAATACTTATTTTCTACTGGGAAACCACTTTCAATCACTAAAAACACTTGGAAATGTTAAAAAGCATGTCACACTTTTGGACTCCTAATTTTGGGACTT
Source organism: Henricia sp. BOLD:AAB3569 (assembly GCA_037783545.1). NCBI lineage: Eukaryota > Metazoa > Echinodermata > Asteroidea > Spinulosida > Echinasteridae > Henricia > Henricia sp. BOLD:AAB3569. The sequence goes on from JBBELK010000218.1 coordinate 141,359, forward strand.
ACCCAGTTAGAATCGTCTAAAACATGACTGTACATGATTGTACATAAGGTGATCAAGTCACCCCCATTCACCCATGCCCGGGTCCCCTCCCAAGCCCCAACCCCATTTCCTTACCCAGGTATCAGATACTTGTTCTCCCAGCGATATCTCATCTCCAGTACAAACTCCTGCCATAGATGGGCCACGGCTTTCAATCCACCGTGACTGTGATTCACCACACACATGGCAATGGCCAGTTTGTACGTCAGACTGTCCTCTGGGCCTGACTTGAAGTGACGGTACCACTCCTTGTTCAAGTAAGACAAGAAAAGTAAGGCTGATTGGATACGTTGACGTTTTTTAAGTAAAGTTATCTTGATAACTTAAAACTCAGATTAATTTTTTTTTTAACCTTCAGAATGTTCCATAAATTTAAAGAAACAGGACTGTGCAGATTTCTTCATATTTGGTAAAAAATAAATTAACAAAATAAATATAAGGTTTAGATGCATGTAAAATGTTTGCTTGCACTGAACATTTTTAAGTCTCAGACCTTTTTTTTCACTATTAAACTTGGGCAATTCAATGCCAGAGATGAGTAGAATCAATTCCACTTTAGGAATCGAAATCACGATTCCAGATTTCATCTAGTTTTGATTCCCACCGATAGCTTGCGATTCCAGAAATTACCTAGCAATTCCGAAGCCAAACACTCGACTTCTGCAAGAGTATTGAGCCTCTGATAATTTCCACATTATTAGGAATGTGTGTGTGGCACCGGTTGGCGTCATTCATGGACGTTTAGTGCCGTTCGTTTATATTTTGGGTCGTCTGCACAATATGTAGTACCGTCAATGTCACATGGAATCACGATCCTTTTTTTAAATCGAAGTTTACTTCGAAAATCCTGGAGTCACCCAAGCCTTGTTTGCATCTGTACCTTGACTTCTGGCTGGACATTAAGAGGTTGTGTTTGATCATCTTTCTCCATCTCATCACTGTCTTCACTGACTTCGTCTTGATTTGTTGCTGCGTCAGGAAACAAATGCTGTGGGACCAATTAAAAAATATTCATAAATACCTTTAAAGAAGCGAGTCCAGATATTTTCCAGAAAATTGATTTCTTTCTAATCTAACAATTGTATACAATACCTCCCCAAAATACTATCCATGGGAAGAAAACAGAAAATTAGCAATCCCCAATTTGGATGTGGAAGCAAAACGGTTGGTGTAATCACTGCACTGCTTTATGTAACCAGATAAATTACATGTAGTTTACAAAACATTGGTGGTTTTTTAATGATATCCTTGAAAATATACGGACTGAGAGCGCACAATTTCATAAGGGTAATAAAAAAAATATGACAAATGATATGGTACAGTGAAACCTGCTATTAAAGGCACAGGCTCTTCAGCAATGCGCGAGCCAAATTCGTGCCACGAATTTGGCGCGCACGCATTGCCTGTGCCTTTAAGACCACCTTGATAAACAGGCCACCTGCATATAGTGGCCACCCACCTTTGGTCCCAAATGCCATGTGTATAATGCTTAAGAAACCTCTATTAAGAGGCCACCTCTTTATAGTGGCCAGTTTTTTACGGTCCCGAGGGTGGCCACTATAGACAAGTTTCACTGTAGTGGCCAGTTTTTTATGGTCCCGAGGGTGGCCACTATACACCAATCCGGTAACTAATATCTCCTCCCTGCATATCCGCCATAGCTGGGGGGCGTCCAGTGCATGGGCTGTGCGTTTTGTGTTGCTGTTAGAACGAAAAGCGCTCATCCATTACATGCACGAACGAGCCTCCTTCGCGTATACGCGACGCGCCCGCCTTTGCGTACACGCGACGCGCCCGCCTTTGCGCGCACACAACCCTACAAAGACGCGCAACTTGTTCGAAGTAAACAAATGCAGCTTCAGCAACAGCAAAAACATACAGTTCATTCAGTGGAAGCCCCCCAGCTATGGCGGATATACAGGGAAGAAGACCTTATTACCGGATTGGTGTATAGACAAGTTTCACTGTAGTGGCCAGTTTTTTATGGTCCCGAGGATGGCCACTATAGACAAGTTTCACTGTACCAAAGTCTTTAACACCCATGGGAAAAAATGACCTGGACACACTCCTTCAAGTCGTGGCTAGAAACTTTAACCATAGACTCCTTACCACAAGTATTTCATTGAGTGTGTCCAGAGCTATCGGTGCCTCCACCTGCCGCTGACGAGACCGTATCCTAGTACGAGCTCGGCTGACGACTGACGACAGCGTAGGCAGGTGGACGCGACCAGGATCTGTCAGGCGCTGTAATGCGTGGCTGATCTGCTCCGAGGTTTCTTCACATGAAAACGGAAGAGAAATGATAATTATTAATTAATTTCAATTATTGTATTTTTATAGCGCACATTCCATATGAACATGTCCACGTGCGCTGCACATATGAGTTTTTTTATAAATCTAAGTGTCTTCCACCGAAACATCGAGATAGGTGGGTGGCGCCATTGGCAGTCAATGGCCAGAGACACCACGAATCTCCATACTCTTCACGAAGGGGTTCTCTGTGACAAATTTAAGTGCATGACACAATACACTTAACAGCTTTACATCCCTTTTGAAGGAGGGAACAATTGAGCGCCTATAATGCTCAGTAGTGCACCTTGACACAGCAAGACAATACGCGTAACTGGGCTCTCCTAGATTTCAATAATCATGAGTTTACACAGACATACCATCACCATTGTCCTCAAAGGCCGGCCTCCCCAGCAGCTGGTCAGTGGAATCCTTGTTGTGAACAAGTTCAGCGAATGCACTCAGGTACTCCCCTGGAGTATGAAAGATGGCCAAACCCAAAGTCATATCACAAAGCCGAGTTTTTTTTTCAAAAGGAGCTTGTCCAGATTTTTCCAGAAAATGGATTTTGTTCTAACCTCACAATCATATAAAATACCTCTTCAAAATACTATCCATGGGAAGAAAACAGGAAATTTGCAATCTCCAATTTGGATGTGAAAGCAAAAAGGTGGGTGTAATCACTGCACTGCTTTATGGAAACGGATATATTAGTTTACAAAACATTGTTTTTTATATCCTTGAAAACATATGGATTGAGTGCTCAAAAGCTCGGAATGGTAATGAGAACGATATGGCAAATGATATGGTATCAAAATCTCAACACCCATGGGAAAAATGGGGTTCAAAAATGTGACCTGGACATGTTTATTTAATGCAAATCACGCTTACAAGACCGAGTATAACCACCAAAGGCTTAAGGAATGATATTACTGAGCCCAATGACCAGGGGTAATAATGTAAAGCGCATTGAGACTGTTTGTGAAATGCGCTATATAAGAATTGGACATTATTGTTTTTCCACTAGAGTCAAAACTACAAATTTTGTGTATAACAAATTGGTCAAAATGAGTTTTACACCAATGACAGGCTCAATGAGGACCACTCACCAAGGAGGCATTGTGGTTTTTCAGTCACCAGAAGCCTGACAGACCACTGTGGTGCTTGAGATGGATCAAGGTCACTAGAAAAGAACAACAAAACTCCAAGGAATTACAACATTTTAATAAATCACATAGGTTACCCACTCTGAGGAAATGAGTCTGATGTCCCGCAGGTTGGGTCGTTTTTGTATCCATAACCAGAAATCTGTTGCTGATAAATGGTTCAATACATACGTTCAAAATCTGCTAGAAATCTGGCAGACAAATCTGCTAGAAATCTGGCATAAAAATATGCTAGAAATCTGGCAGAAAAATATGCTAGAAATCTGGCAGAAAAACCTGCTAGAAATCTGGCAGACAAATCTGCTAGAAATCTGGCAGAAAAATATGCTAGAAATCTGGCGGAAAAATATGCTAGAAATCTGGCAGACAAATCTGCTAGAAATCTGGCAGAAAAACCTGCTAGAAATCTGGCAGACAAATCTGCTAGAAATCTGGCAGAAAAATATGCTAGAAATCTGGCGGAAAAATATGCTAGAAATCAAGCAGACAAATCTGCTAGAAATCTGGCAGACAAATCTGCTAAAAATCAAGCAGACAAATCTGCTAGAAATCTGGCAGACAAATCTGCTAGAAATCTGGCAGACAAATCTGCTAGAAATCTGGAAGACAAATATGCTAAAATACTAGCAGTCAAATATGCTAAAAATCTGGCAGACAAATCCGCTAGAAATCTGGCAGACAAATCTGCTAGAAATCTGGCAGACAAATCTGCTAGAAATCTGGCAAACAAATCTGCTAAAAATCAAGCAGACAAATCTGCTAAAAATCAAGCAGACAAATCTGCTAGAAATCTGGCAGAAAAATCTAAAAAGTTTAACGGTCTATGATTTGTAGCTAATCAACTTACGAGTAGACATCATTATCAACCACTGTGTTCTCAGCCTGTGATGGCCACGTAGCCGACAGGTGCAACTCACTAACGGGATCTTCCACTGCTCCAAAGGGGAGAACCTTGAATCCAGGATAACCCACTTCATCTCCCAGGGGTGTGTCCATGTCTGAAAATTAAAGAGAACTTTCCATCAGAGTCATTCTATAAATCTGCGGTCAAATGTTTTGTGTCCCTTGTTACATCTATTTTTTGAGATTAGTTCTGCCATATGGGCCAAATGGTTGATATTAAGGACTTTGGGACTGTTACATCGACGATGTGGACTGATGAGACGTGATGTTTATATTTTACGCATGCATCAAGTCGCCTCTCGCCAGTGCTGTAAGGACTCGGAATCACGACTCAGGACTCGAGTCGACTCGAGTCCCAACTTTTACCGACTTGACTCGAGACTCGAACCTCAAATGACTCGACTTGACTCAAGTCGCTGACACAAATGACTTGACTCAGACTTGAACATTTTTTAACTCGAGTCTGCCAAAAATGTCAGGACTCCAGAAACCCAAGACGAAGCTTTGTTTAAACATGGAGCATTCTTGGCCAACACAACAAAAATACAGCGTTTAGACTCATTTTAAAATTACATTGAACAAATTTACTGTCGTGACTACTTGCCACCTTGACCAACATGCCTGACTTGACTTGATAGTTTGAGTGTTGACATCATGACGTACATCCAGTGATTGCCAAGTGAAATGTGGAACATTTCCAACGAGTAGTCGACTCGATTGAGACACATCATTGGTTGATGTGAACAAGTCCTACATTCACACAATCCCCATTATAAAACTGAATTTACCTGGTGGCAGTATTGACCATGCATACTGAGTCCAGTCATGTAATATGTAGGTGAACCTAATGGTGGCTTTCACTGGAGGGAATGGAGATATGGGCGTGGCCTGAAGAGAAAAAGGGAGGGGCAAAACAAAAATTACATGTACATTTTGTTGTGCTTTGACGAAATCATGACTACAATATGACGCTCTGCAATAAATATTTTTAACATTAGCAAAACATCACCTGTATTAAAGATAATAAACAAGGTCGACAAATTTTAAGAGGCAAATTATTATGCACCTATCAATTGTTTCCCCCACCCCTCCCCTCCCGCGCTGCACCACCCCCTAGGTGGGGGTTTGGTCACATTTTTCATGCCCCAGGGTGGGGCATTTGGCCCATTTTCTGTGCATATTTGTACATTTTTGCGCATGTTTTGCACCCGAGGGTGGGGATTTTTGTCACCTAAATGTTGCCCCAGGGGTGGGGATTTTGTCACGCAAAAAGTGACAATCCCCACCTCTTAGGTGGGGTAGCCCGGGGAAGGGGGGGGGGGGGTTGGAATCAATTGATAGGTGCATTACTTAACACTATATTAAAAAAGCTTGTCCAGATTTTTCAAGAAAATGGATTTTGTTCTAACCTAACAATCAAATTAAAAAAATACCTCCCCAAAACACTATCAGTGAGAAGAAAACATGAAATTTGCAATCTCGAATTTGGATGTGGGTCATTCTATAAATTTGGGGTCCACTTTTTCTGTCCCTGTTACATCTGACATCTTGTAAGATGTTGTATTTTGTAAATTCAGGACATATTCTTTAAATGCCTTCTATTTCAAAGAGTGATTACATAAAATACAATTCATAAAAATATATATAGCAGTATGTCAGGTGTAACGGGGACAGAAAAATGTCACACGTTGGACCCCAAATTTATAGAATGACCCATGTGGAAGCAAAAAGGTTGGTGTAATCACTGCACTGCTTTATGTAACCGGATAAATTAGTTTACCAAACATTGGTGTTTTTTGACGATATCATTGAAAATATACGGATTAAGAGCGCAAAATTTTGTATCAAAATATTTAACACCAATTGCGAAAAATGGGGGGCTCAAAAATGTGATTTTGACAAGTTCCATAAAAAAAACTCTTAAAGAAAATTAAGAACACATCAGACTTACAATTTTGGACTTGAAGATGTTCAAGAGCCCCTCCATGTGGCCGTACTGGTGCGGCGTCCGTTTGAGGTGAACCATGTCAAAGGTTGTGCGCACTCCTGGTGCCTCGCAGATACCGGTGTACATGCGCCGCCATTTCTGCTGAATCTGAGCAAAAATGGGCAGAAGGCTGGACAAGGAAAAAAAAAACAGCGAAATGGCATGAGCATTGCAAAGGTGTTAAAATCTAACCAGCGTCCACGAATACCACCAACATTGTTTGTGTTCATTGTAAAATGATATTATGTGGATTGCTGTGGAGGAGCGATCTAGTTTTAAAATGGGTTATTTCCAAAGGTAGTGGGTTCGAATCCCAGTCCAGTCCATCCATGTTGTGTGTACCCTTGAGCAAGGTACTTTGCCAGACATTGCTTCTTTCTACCAGGAGTAAACGGATACCTGAGAGGGTAGTGAATGTTGATGTGTTTGATTAGCCATTGAGCGCCCAATAGGCAGCCTTGGCTGTATACTTCCCAGGGAGCTGAGAGGGTGTATGGAGTGATTTAATGGATCCCTATGATCAGGGGTAATGGTACTGTAGGTACCTTGAAGTCCATATTATCATCATTATCCCTAGCTTTACTGGAACGTAAATTTGAGAAATATGATAAATATTCTCGTAAAATGAAAAAGAAAATTGAGAATGCCCCGTTATGTTAGACCAGTTGTATCGCATTAAAATATTATTTTTTAGATTTCATGTGAACAATTTAGCTTGTAATCAATTTCACTTGCAGAATTTTAAGATGAATTGGGGTTTTAGGAATACATACAGTGAAATGCATATGTGTAAAGACCTCTTAAAAGAAAGTGTCCTTTATTGACAGGTGGTTTTGTAAATTTGGTTTTGTAAAATAGTGGTAACCTCAAACTTGCTCCCCACAAAGTAAAGCATGCATATTTAGCTCCAAGTGCGGTACAGTTTTAGAGGGGTAGTATACACCACAGGCTCGAAGTACATCACACTCGAGTATGTATACATACCAGTTTGTATTGTTAACTGCGATGGCCATAGAGCTTAGCAGCAGGTTTATCTTGCTCTCTGACAACACTGCATCGCTATTAGCATCAGGTGTCAGCACAACAAAATGACGAAGTCCATACCTGCACATGATTACAAAACAATGATCGTAAATTTGTACTTGTTTATTTTACATGTACCATGAGAGCAAAATGTTGACAACTTTGGACGGCCCCCAAAGCTCCATTACATCATTTGCAATGACCCAAAAATTTACTTCACAAGTTGACAAGAAAAAGACGACTAAAAGTGTTGATAGCAATGGCAACAAACACCACATGATTTTTTTTCCCGTGTAAAATGGTACTCTTTGGGGGAGAAATGTTTACCCCAAAAAAATGTCTGCAGATATTTTTTACCATTCATTCAATACAAAACCATGCATGTAATTTTAATGTTTTCTGAAGTATTACTGCATCTACGTGGCTGAAATTTCCACAAGGCAGTTTATCAACATTATTCTTTGGTTATGTAAAGCTGTTGTTCCTGTTTTTTAAAGTTTTCCAATCATGTAATCCGTTTTTAAAACTACAACGTAAAATTCAAGTTATTAATAGTGCCTATCATGTCACAAGAATTCACATTCACATTTATTTCCACACTTCCATTACATCAAAATGAAATACACAGTATTAAGTTATTAATACCAAAACGGAAGTAAGGGGCTGTTCTAGTAAGCAGAAGCTTGTAGAGAACAGCCTGGGACTAGTGTATACAAACATAATAGGACAGGACATACATGATAATAACACAAGGGGGTAGATGGGAAGACTGGAAGAGGACAAATAATGGACTAGGAATCAGTGTGAAGGAGGAAAAGGAACTAAAACAATCATGTTAAACCCAAACTGACCATCTGCAGATGCAGTGAGCTCTGGGAGGGAAGTCATTTTCCATCAGTAGCATGTCATCCATGGCCTGTGGAAGGGAATCTGTTTATGGAAAATAAGAGGGGGAAACAGGGTTAGCACAGTTATCACAAGTGCTGAGTATCTTCTCTAGTCACACAATGTGTCTAAAGCTTTGAGATTGTTTTGCCATTGAAGAAATGCAGAATATACACACAAATAAAAAAAAACCAGCACAATTTTTTTCAATGATTCTTTATCAGAAAAGAATAGTGAACTTGTGGATAAAGCCTGGCGCAAATGGGAGGCAAAAAACACGAAACACGGAACAAATTCGTTTACTCCCAGTTTCGCGTTTGAGTGTATCCACCCCGCAAATGGAAAACAGAAATGCCACACAACAAAAATGCCACTGAAACGGATATAGCACCGCCAGCGGGGACAATAAAGCAGTACAGTCACATGATATCTTGATACCACGTGATCTGGTATACGATAAATGATTGGTCATCGGTTTCTCCAATATCGAAACAAGTACCGCAGACGGTTTCGATGAAAACATGTTTCGCGAAACAAACAAACGTTTCGCGAAACGGCGTTTTCTGTTTTGGTGTAATGCAGACGAATGTCAAAGTCACGAGAAAAACATTTTTGTTTCGCGTTTCATGTTTTTTGCCTCCTGTTTGCTCAGGGCTTAACGGGGCACTGATCAGCCATTCACCTTTGATGGCTTTCAAAACTGTTCTGCTTCAGTGATTTCCCCAGTTCCAAATAAAATAATGTTTAAACAAAGTGATTCTCACAGCAATGAAATGTTTCTGGGATTATCCTGAATCTAAGTGAACTAATTTTGTTGAACCTGTATTTTCCTTCAATCTCTAAAACTGGGAATTTCTTTATCATCTTTTCTTCAGAGGTTTCTTCAGGCTTTTGATGGGTCGATGAAAACTGCCAGTTTAGCAATCATCTCTACGCGATATTATTTGGACCTCTAAAGAGTGCCGAAGTGAATGTCACAGTTCGCTAACTGCCCATTCTGTGATTGTCTACTAAAACCAATCCACCATTTCCCTGTGTTTTTGCAATGAATATTTTCAGCCAAACAACATGTTCAGAACATTCACCATTAGTCATTTTGATATATGACAAACACTTTAATTTGGGTATAAATTTGAATTATATGAAACATAACTACAGTTTTCCACTTTGTACTTATTTATTTCTAAGAAATACATTATTGTTAAAGGAGCGTGACCGGATCATATTTGTGAGCCTCTTATTTTTTTTATGGGTGCTGAGATTTGTGTCATATTTTTCTCATTTCCATTCTGAAATTTCGCATTCTCAATCCGTATATTTCCAGGAATATCGTCAACAAATCACTGAAGTTAAGTAAACTAATAAATCCAGTTACTTTTGCTTCCACATCAAAATTGGGGATTGCAAATTTCTTGTTTTCTTCCCATGGATATATTTCATATGATAGGTTAGAATGAAAATCCATTTTCTGGAAAAATCTGAACACGCTCTTTTAAACAAATTTTATACCCAAATAAAATTGTTCCGCTATACTTGTAAAAAGAAAAAGCAAGTGACGTCAAACTTAGGCAACCCATAGACTGGTTACAAACCCTCATTTTCCTCTTGCTGGTTATTCTCGGGTATAGCAGTTTGCTTCAGCCGATGTTCCGTCACTGTGAAACACACCGTTGCAAAGTTTATGTTTTCTGCCTGTTCCTCCCATTCTCCCGAGGAAAACTCTCCCTGTGTGTGCAAGAAAAAGCAACATTATTTTTGTTCATCTTAATCTCAAGACGTTTGCCTAGTATGCAGGAGGTCGTGGGTTAGAGTCCCACCCGAGCGCGCAATGAGTTTTTAGTGTGTTCTCAGGAAACGCACTTTGTATATAGTGCATATCCTGTATGCATTTTTCCTTACACTTGACATTGTTTGGACCAACTCAATATTTCTTACTTATGTGCCGTGAAATTAATTGATTTGGGCACATCTTAACTCACAGATCACAAGAAGTTACATTATAGCCTTTTTATTACCAATTTTGCCGCCTCAAAAAATAATCTGTGCTCAAACTATAGACTTCATGTTGTAACTTGCATAGCAGTCTCTCGCCCGAAGAGGTTTTTGCAGAAATTATCGTCGGCCCTTGTACACTGGACTCATGTTTGGACGCAAATATGTGACCGACTCTGGCAAAACCCGATGCTTCTCGGCATTTCCCATTGCGTGATATGGGCCCACAACCTTAAAAAATGGCCTCTGGGACCAACTTGAAAATTTGGCAGAATCAACTTGAACATCGGGATACATTCAAGATTTGTTTTGTTGTTTGAACTGTCTCAAAATTCCTCATATTATTGACAAAAAATTTAATAATCAACTAGTTTGTCAAACTTTAAAGACCAATAGCTCCATTTCACTTTTTTCTGATCTGTCATACTTTAATTGGTCATAACTTCGCCAAAAAATATCAGAATTTCCTCAAACATGTTTTAAAAGATAACTTTTTGTATGCACACTAAGCTGATACCAAAACTTAAATTTTGAATTTTTATCACAATTGTTGGGTTTTACTGGAGCCGGTCACATATGACATCAAAGCGGCCGTTTTGGCAACAGAAAAAGGGTTTTCACATCTTCCTAGCTGAAAGACATGTTTGGTTTGGAGTGAAAAAGCACATACCTAATATTCGATTTGGTAAAATGCTATTCGATTTGTTAGGCACAGCCTTAGAAAAGTTGTGTTGAAATTGAAAAATTTAGGGCTGTTATATCAGTGTTAAACAGGAATTCTAGCCAGTGTTGTAGTCACAAGGCCAAAACAAGGCCCTGCGTATCCTCAAGTCTCTAGTCCTAGCCAAGCCACAAGCAACATTCGTGTTCTTTTGAGCATGCATGTTTTATCCTTCGCTACCTGTGCCTACCTGAGCATCGTAAGAATGTTTTTCCTCCTTTTTCACTGCCCCTTATCTTGCATGTCATATGTTTACATGATTGATTCATTTTCCGTTTTTTTATTTTATGCATTTAAGGTTCACAATGAGCATATTTTCAACTTTTCTAGACTTATATGGGTTTTTATTGTTTCTTCTAGACTTGCACTACTCACAATAAGTTAGAAATATTGGTGTGGTTCAATTGCAGAATTTGTTTTCTTCAAATGACTATTGTTACCTATTTCTGTGACAAGATGTGTCTGTCATGCAGATACAATTGTCTACTCATATACAAAATCATTCAAGCGGAATGCATACTAGTAATATCTGCGTATGCCCCACGATACCCCTAACTTATTGTGAGTAGTGTATATGGGTTTTCAAGGTGCTGAATGAACAAACCAGAAACAGGGAAATCCTTCAGTTACAAACAAGTGCCCTCACTTCTGCGTTGTCTTTTCTTACCTTTTTGAGGGGAGGTCCCTTGACATATGAGGTAAGTTTCCAGTCATGGATGATCTGCTCCAATCTTGCAATAAACCTTGAAATTGACCAAAAACATCACTTGCAATTTTTAAAGACACATTACATGATTAGAAAACTTTTAAAAACAGGAACAACAGTACTTTTAGAAGGCTAAAAGTGAATTTTTGCCATTTACATTTGGACGTAATGATTCTCTTTTAGCGGATTAGCTAATTTTTTCAGGCCGCCATATTGAATTTTACTACACATGCTTTCTAGGCAGGAAGCTCGTTTCTGAAATCGCACCTTACAGTCAAAATCAAACATTGAAAAACATTGATTTACAAATTGCAATATTGAGGGCGCACTCAGTTATATACAAACTTGTGCATGCAAATTGTGACCAGTTTTTAAACCTATTTCTTTGGGAGACAAAAACAGCATCACGAAATGTTTCATGTCGAACAATTCATCAATAAAGGGATACGTCATGAAAACAACCAATTAACTTAATTACATCAGTGTGAGTAAATGCCAAGTGTTGTTTTAGAGGCCCTCAAAAGTTTAAGATTTTTTTATATGGCCACAATATTTGTATATCATTTTGTATATAAAAACGAGTCAAATTTTACTGAAGAAAATCTACAATAACTGACAATGAGAGACTCCTCATTTTAAAGGGTTTTTAAGCCTTTTAATACGAAATAAAAATTTCTTTGATTGATTTTGGTGAATTTGCCTACTTTTATTTGAGGACTCACTATCAATGAATAATTTATAGCCTTGCTTACCTTTCCCATTCTGACGCTGTTGTAAAATCTGTTATCTCAAATACTTCAGATTCCTGTTAATAATAATAAAAACAAAATATTTAGTTTTATCTTTATGAGAAAAAAAATTGGATTTCACTTGGAAAAACTTTTCTAATTTGGGTAGGTTACCATGCACGGACCGGACACCCAAGATTTTCCTAAAAAATCTTGGGTAAAAATGTTACTTTGATGATAAAAATGTAAATTTAAGAGGGAAAATATCAAGATTTTACGAAGGAAAAACTTTTTAGTGCATTGGGTCCCAGTGGGTGTCCGTGCATGGTAAGATTTTTCAGCCATTGTCACAAGACGCAAGTTTTGTATCCTCGATCCTCCATAATCTGCGCACCTAACGCTTATGCACGCGCGCGCATAGGTTATAACAAATAAATTCTGGTGGCCAGATATGCAAATCAACCTCAACAAAACAGAACAAGCTAAACACAACATAAACACTGGTTACATCATGGACAGCGCCCTCTGTCACTGTCACTTTGTGCAACCTGTGCAAAACTAGCAGAAAAAAAAATTGAATATTTTATCCTAGTGCATTCAGAGTCCAGCGAAAAGATTGAGCCAAAAATAAACGAGAAATAAACAAATACAACAAGCATAAAAGTGGGTGCACCATGCTGAGTGAAATGTTGCTAGGAGTAACCAAAAGGCAGAAAATTTAAGACGATGATGTAAAAATACCTCCACGTCGTCGGCCATCATTTCTCGTCTGTTTGTTTGTTTGTTCAACAACAGGTTTTCTCCAGTGTACAGAAATTTATAAAAAATTAACAAACAGCGCAAAATTGCTTTGAAAATTATCAAAAAATTAGGTAACAATAAAGCGACTAAAAACTAAAGCGACTTTTATTTTTAAAATATTATTAAAACATGCAAAAAGTATTTAAAATGAAAACAAAAATGGAAACAAAAAATTAAAATTATTGGAGTAAAGAAATTGCACGTCAAAAACAAAATGGCTGCGCCCAGAGAAGCAGACGGTTTTCATCCAGGCGCAGCACCCTACGGGAATTTTATTAACTACTATTCCTTCAACCCGCCAGAAAAACGGATCAACTTCCTCCCCACAAATTTGTTGAACATTATCAGTAACACGAGGAAGAAGAAAATCGTTACGGTTCTTGATATTGGATGCAACGCAGGGGTAAACAAAATGAAGGGTGTTGCGCAATAACGTACGCGGCCGGCCAAGACCGTCAAATGCTGCACCGTATGCAATAGCCACCATTTCGTGGGGCAGTTTCTTTGGGCAGTTTGTGAAAGTCGGACCCTCCGGATCTTTGTTAAAAATTGATATTTAACGAAAAGAAAGTACCGTGTTTGACTTCTAATTACGCTTACATACCTTTTACCACCATGTATTGCATAAATTTGTATAAATCATATACCACATCGACTTTCCACAAAGTGAAATTCTCGAAGAGATAGGCGTAGGAAGTGCAGGACACTAAGAAAAAAGAAATTTGTTTTTTTCCAAGTCGGATCTTTAAAAATAAGGCCCGTACATGGCGGTAAAAGGTATGTAAGCGTATTAAGAAGTCAAACTAGGCACTTTCTGTTCGTTAAATAGCCATTTTTGAAAAAGATCCGGAAGGATCCGGAGGGTCCGTTTTTCACCCACACCCGTTTCTTTGTTCCTTGAGGACATGCATGGTTGCACATATTGTGCTTCCATTGTTGAAAGGTTTAAGTAACAAAAGGTGCCCTACGAAATGGCGGCTATTCGATACGGTCTATATAGCCTACTATTTTGAAGCACGCCTTTTTCTCTTGTTTTGTCTGAAAACACTTTCTTGTGCGACTGTCATGTATGTTCCATCAAAACACTTGAGTCAAAGACTTTACATGTATGTATTCTTGAGGTACTTGCATTTTGTATTTTCAACCCCGGCTGTAATTATTTTGTTTAATCTTCCCACAGGATCTTACCAGGGCAATATACAAGCATCTTACGGAAGCACAACAAGCTGATAAAACAGACAGCACCACTTTGATTTCTTCGGATGTTCTTCATGAAAAACACAACATACATGATGTAACAGCTCTTGATCTGGCCAAGTTTGACTCCAGAGTACAAGTGAATGTTCTTGGATGCGACATCGACAAAACATTAATTGTACGTGCCAATGAATCAAACACGCATCCAGACAACATCACATTCCAGCATTTTGACTTTATGTGCAGCACCATCAGAAATGACCTTGTATCTCCGTTTTTGTCAAACTACTCGGCAACAGACAAGAAATTTGACCTAGTCTGCTGTTTCTCAATAACCATGTGGGTTCACTTAATACACGGTGATGCAGGACTTTATAAGTTTCTCCGAGAGGCTTCAGCAATGTCTAGGTTTTTACTTGTTGAGCCTCAGCCATGGAAGTGCTACAAGTCCGCTGTGCGAAGAGTGAAGAAAGTAGGCATTGACAATCCCTGGATGTTTCAAGAGCTTGAGATCAGAGAAAACGTTGATGAAGAAATAAGGAATTATTTGATGTCCGATTGTCAGATGAAACTGATTCAGACTCTTGGTGAAACACACTGGGACAGAAAATTACTTTTATTTCAGAATGTCGGAAGTAAACAATCACTAAACGAGTAATTACAGTTCCTTTACAATTTGTCAAGGAAATTACAATCTTTGCTGATAATACAAATCATAAGGATTTAAGATCTGAAAATCCTTCACCCCAATTTTGTGCACACATCACTACTGGGGTGTTTGTAAATTACATTCTTTCTAATCGTACACTGCCACTGATATTTATAGAATCTTTGTGCAATTGTTACGCCCCAACTAGGGATGGGAATTTACGGTTAATTCAGAAACCGGTTTGCAATTCTTTCAAGTGTCGATTAACCGTTCGGCCGACGCTAAATTTTGTTGCCGGTGTTTATAGATGCATATGCAATGTATACAGTACCCCTAGACCCCCAAAATAATCATTGAACCTTTATCTGGTCAAAATTTTACTACGACCCCATATAAATTTATTTCAATTTCATGAAGTCATTACAAATGACCTTCTAAAAAACTGTTGTAAATTTCTTTAAAATTGGGTTTCGTTTAAAGGCAGTATACATCATTTGGTAATCTCGAAAATCAGAAATGTTCACAGATTTACGCCTAACTCACACAATATAAACATGATGACCGTAGAAAACTTCCCCTGAAATGGTTTTGTCTGAAGTGCTATAGTCTTTGAGAAATGAGTAAAACAATTAGTTTTCGTCTCATTAGACGAAAATTCATTTCGCCCCAAAACCATTTTGCCCAAGTGCCATTTCGCCCCAAATTACTTCGTGCACAAGCCGTGGTTCAGGGCGAAGTGGTTTTGGGGCGCAATGACTGCAAACCTTTTTTTGACTGTTTTCTCAAAAGTTAGACGTAGTACAGAGCTGGTTTTTGCTCAGGTTGGTTTTAATCACGCATATCTTCAATCACACAGGGGGATAAAACTATTTGGAACAGTTTACCAATCATGTTTACTATCTTTAAATGTTCAGTATAACCGGTTTTTCAAACTTTTTCGGTTAAACAGTTAATTAACCAGTTAAACGTCCCATCCCTACGGGAGGCGGAATATCAGGCCAGGTAGAGCGACAGACGTTATACATAAACATGATACAACAAAAGCTTGTCATGGTTGTTCAGCATGCACTGTATTCAATACGTGACTCGAGCTTTTGTTGTATTCATGTTTATGTATAACGTCTGTCGCTCTACCTGGCCTGATATTCCGTCTCCCCATCCCTAGCCCCAACTATGCCAGTGGTCTCAGCTTACTGTTGAGGCTTTTCCAACAGAACGTTTGGACTACTCAGTAATAGTTGGGCCAGCTTATTGTTAGAATGTCCTTGCAATAAGCTGGGACTGTTGGCACATTTTGGGTGTAACACAACCATTCACATCAAGCTTGAACAAGAGTTTGATTTTTTTTGTTAATACCTAATCTGTTCTTCTACATGCAGTATTTTGAATTTTGTGAATGATGTATAACAAAAGAAATGCAAGTTTTCAGTTTAACCCCTCCGCGACGGCTAGGCATTTTCAAATTTATTCCCCTGGATTGGGAGACTGCACTTGCAGTTTTGGTTATGCAGTATGCATGTATGTCTCTGGGGCTGGAGACTTGATGACTAGTTTTTATTTGAAGTCGTAAATCAATCTTATTTCCCAGTTACAAGTAATTTTCTCCAGAGTCAAGTCACAGGTCAAAAACCAAAAACTGACTTGACCCCACCAAGCCAACTGCCCTGGTAGTACTGGCCTATGGGCTAATTCTCTATAACTGCCCCCAAGACACTCACACTTAGAACTGCATATGCAGTTCCCCCCTCGCAAAGTGGTGAATACAAATTTGAAAAGTGCTTTTGTAATTAGGTTGACATCGAAATATTCACATAACAGCTTTGTTATGCGTGACTCGACTGCATAAAGCTTCTGGGTGATGAAAATTCCCACTCTTGGATTGACTGCATTTTTCAATTAAAAAGGGAATTTTTTTTGCGTTTCTTTTGTTGGTTAATTGAATGGCCATGACTTCAGAGGAAAATGTACCGTCAAGAAAATGTATTCACTTTGAACAGAGAACAGTCCGTAAATCTTGATCCCACAGTATGCAGTAGTTTGAAATTTTATAATGAAAGACATAAAATCAAATTCCTGTAATTTTTACAGATGTTTAATTTCAAAATACAGTCAACATAACAGAGCTTTAGCTTTCCTTATGGTAAATTATTTATAATCCAGTAAAGAAGACTGTTAAAAGGAAAGCATTTATTAATTAAAGTGGGTAATGCCATTGTCCTTAATCAAGATCTTTTACCAGACTAGCTCCTCCTTATTTGGGGGAGTTGGAGACGGGCGTCTATACCAGTCGGCAATGGCACTTGAAACCAATAGACCTTATGCGTAGTGGCCATGATAGAGGGCAGTCATGCACGAGTAGGCACATTGTGGATCTATTGTCACATCATTTAAATATGAAAACCTGCCCTCTATCATGGCCGCTACGCATAAGGTCTATAACAGAGGAATATGGTTTAAAAGGAGAAATGAAAATTAAACAAAAAAACCCAAATAAAACCAAGAAGGCGGAGAGCTAGAGATGAGTACATAACATTTTATTGGTCAGTAACATGTATGAACACATCTTGTTGCAAGGCTAGCTGAACCAGGCTAGCTGAACCAGCCTCAGCTGGTAGAGCGTCTGCCCGGTGAGTCAGAGATCTCGGGTTCGAATCCTGATAAGGGCCTTAAGATGTTTCTTTCATCCCAAGTTTGGTTGTTTCATTTCAATGGTGATTAGGCACCATACCAGATATTGCATTTAAACCAGCCTCCGTGAGAGCTACTGATGCAGGGTGCGCCACACTGCCTCAAGTTCCCTTCGAGAGCACTCGACTGCAGCAATCTCCCAGAAACAGGAAATGTCACTTTTATTGCTGCGGGAATCACTTTGTTCAATCCTGTCAGCCCACAATTAGCTCAGGCCTCGATGTTATGAAGATAAGGGGCAGGTCACTTCAGCCTCGATCGGTTTGTCCAAATTTCAAAGAGCACTGAGGTTAAATGGAGGGGCACCACGGCCAACTTTGTTCCAAATGTGTACTGGTTGTTATGTAGTGGCCCTTACTATTTTTCTCTCATCCGAAGTTTGGTTGTTTCATTTCAATGGTGATTAGGCACCATACCAGATGTTGTGTTGGTTACTTTGCCTAGCTGCGCTACCATGCAACACCGAGAGAAGAATTGGGTCTATGGGGAAAACCTAAGGGAGTATACCAACTGCGCCTTAACTCAGCTGGTAAAGCATCTGCCTAGTGAGTCAGAGGTCCCGATAAGGCCCTTACGATTTTTCTCTCATCCCAAGTTTGGTTGTAGTGTGTACATACAAGCCTCAAGAATGTTAAGAGAACAGGGCATGCTAGCCAAGTACATATCTTGAAGGGGCATCAGGGCCAACTCAACAGGGCATGAGGCCATTGGCCTCAGTGACCTTGGTTAATTTCAAGACACGTGAGGTGAAAAGTCAGTCCAAAAAGTGCACTTCTGGAGATGTTCTTTCTTTAGAAATTCCTAGAGAATCTTTTACAGCACCAATCACTGATTGCGCCTGCGCCTTCTGTAGCGCACTATTTCTTCGCAGATAACTTTTATATTTCCAAGCCAATCTACAGGCATGTTACAACCATGACTTGCTAAGTTTGTGGCGAAACAGTAGAAGTACATCTTTGTCCTTATTTGTATCTGACGCTCTCCGATTCCGGAACGGTCAGATTTGCTGTCAGCATTCTCTCTTTGCTCTTCATGATTACATAGCGATTTCTGTCCACTTGTCGTTTGGTAAGGATGAACGATGTAACTCCAGCAGTTAATATGAAAGCCCTGTAAGAGAAATGAGGAAGAAAAAGTGACAAGCTGAATAAGATGACTCTTATAAAATGCCTGTAGTTCTGACACATATTTATTATTTATTTCTTCTTTACCCTGGGGAAACCTCTCAGTGAAACACTGTTTTTCAGAGGTGCCCAGCAACTACAAATGCATTAAAATTTCAAAATTATGTTAATATAAAAATGTATTTATAATAACATATTGATTAACAGCAATATTAAAATTAGAAAAGCAGCCACATTTAAATAAAGACTACGGATATACGACAAAAGCACAAAATCTTTACAACAGGCAAAATATACAATAGAGACAAAGGTTAAAAATCTGGTCCAGCCAGAAAAAAAAAACCACATGACCCTTCTATTAAAAATTCAAATTTTTGTATTGTACTTTAAAACTTGCAACAGTGTTTGGCAAGGGATTTTTTAGTGTAAGGGGGAGTTGGTTAAATGAGTTGACCCCACGAGGAGAAAATTTTCGTTTTCCCGAGTTGGTTTTAGGCAGTGGGGGAACCAGATTACCTTGTGAGCCCGATCTGGTGTTGTATGAGTGGGCAGTGGCGACATAATTAAAAACATTACAAAGTTGAGGAGGCAGTGTGGAAGTAATACTCTTATATACTAAAACGTTTAAATGAAAATTTCTCCTGGCACTTAAAGACTCCCAGCCAAGAGTAGATAAAATAGTGTGCGTGGAAGTTCTCCGGGGGAGGAAAAGGATAGCTTTACCAGCACTGTTTTGGATTGTATCAAGTTTGGAAATAAAAACTTTGGCCGAGTTGCCCCAAACAGCATCACAATAATCAAAGTGAGGGAGAATCAGAGTTTTGTACAACAGGTTTAAAGTATGTTGGGGAAGAACACTTCTTATCCTCCGGAGAACCCCCACACGTTTATTAACAGTCTTAGTAAGTTTTTCAATGTGCACATTCCAAGATAGAGATTGATCTAGCCAGACACCTAAGTACTTAAAATGATCAACATTGTCAATGGTATTATCACCGATCTTCACATGTAAACTTTCTTCAATACGGCGAAGTTTAGCTTGAGTTCCAAATAACATACTTTTAGTTTTACTTGTATTAAGAGTTAAAAAATTAGTCTGCAGCCATTTGGAAACCTCAATCATATCTGCGTTGAGAGCTCTGTTAATAAGACCAATAGATTTAGCACGAGTAAAAATAGCTGTGTCATCTGCATAAAAATACATTTTAGAGTCTATCGGGAGAATATTAGCAAAATCATTTATGTACAATGTAAAAAGAAGTGGCCCAAGCACAGAACCCTGAGGCACACCGGAAGTCACTACAGTAGGGGTGGAATAGTTTCCACCAATTTGTGTCACCTGTTTGCGACCATTTAAATAAGATGAAAACCAGTCGAGCTCCAGACCCTGCACTCCAATATTTTTTAGCTTGTTAAGAAGATGTTCATGATGAACAGTGTCAAATGCCTTCTTAAGATCCAGAAAAACTGCTCCCGTAAGGTACCCTGAGTTCATATTTTCCAGGAGGTAATCAGAAACATTAAGAAGACAAGTTTGTGTGGAGTGCATAGGTCTAAAGCCAGACTGATTCTCTGTTAAAATGTTGTTTTGCTCCATGAAGCCTAACAACTGTTTATGGATGAGTTTCTCAAAAATTTTCATGCAGGTTGGAATAACAGAAATAGGCCGATAGTTATTGGTGTTTAATTTATCGCCTTCTTTAAAAATGGGTGATATACGACTAAGTTTCCAGGCAGATGGCACAGAGCCAGTGGAGAGGCTCAAGTTCATGATGTGAGTAAGCGGTGCCGCAAGTTGTCTGTACCCCACCTTCAACAGCCTGGGGCCAAAACCATCAAGACCAGTAGCCTTGGTGGTATCAAGGCCACGCAGTAAAAGGCTTACCTCACACGGTACCACACCCACAAAATGAAACAGCTCCTCCACTGGCTCTGTGTCCTGGGTACATAAGCTGATGTAGTCAACTGAACTCTGCTGAATCAGGGTATCAGTTAATTTCCTGCCAATACTAGCAAACAAATTGTTAAACTCATTAGCAATGGCAGATCCAGCAGTTAAAATTTCATGTCCGGACCTAATGTTGTTGATGCTGACCTTTTTAGTTACAAATAAGCTCGACAGGTAAAATAAAAAGTAAAGGTCGTGCTTGTAATTGGGTCTTTGGCAACACAGACCATATTTTCGAGGAAATACCTTTGTCTCAAAATAAAAGAAATAAGTTTAAGTTGTTCTGAAGAGATAACTTAGGCCCAAAAAGGGTTACAAATAGTGTGACAACATGCCTTTCTAAAAACTCTGTGTACAAATTTCCAATATACGCTCGTAACCGGGACGGACACTTGTGTTACATTTTAGGCCGTCCCGGTTACGAACGTATATTGGAAATTTGTACACGGGGTTCTTAGAAAGGCATGTTGTCACACTATTTGTAACCCTTTTTGGGCCTAAGTTATCTCTTCAGAACAACTGAAACTTATTTCCTTTACTTTGAGACCAGACAAAGGTATTTTCTGAAAAATATGGTATGTGTTGCCAAAATGCCCCCTTTACCGTGGAAAGACTCATTTACAAGCCGGAGTGCCCATCTCTCTTTCATTAGCAAGGGGGCAAGACTCCTCTTTCGAGTTTGCTGTCGGGGGTTCGCCACTCCTCCCACACATCAAGTCTGTTTACCTTCCCAGCCATGATGCTGGTACCCATTAATATACACCTAGGTTGAGAGAGGCAATTCATGGCAAAGTGCCTTGCCCAAGAGCACACGCACCATTGATGGGATTCGAACCCATGACCTGTAGATTTACCAAAGTCTTGGATTCAGCACGCTACACCACTCGGTGTAGCGTGCCTCAGACAATTACGGTTCAAAAACAGAAATGCAAATTATACTCTGACTGAAAGACGGAGGAGATGTAACATTTTATAAATCAATGCATTTGATGACCACCTCTTGTGACAAGGCTGACTGCACCTCTTGTGGCAAGACTGATTGCACCACCCTCCATAAGAGCCACTGAGGCAGGGTGCGCCACTCTGCCTGATAAGTGCTTCTCTAAACTGCACCTCTTCTAGGGTTGTTTGGGAGATGCATTTATTTATTTATTTATTTATTAACCACATCCAACAGCAGAAGGACCGCCAATTACAGGAATGGGATAAATTAACATAGATATTTGAATAACTATCAACTTCTAAGTTGAATTAGAAACGGCCAGAGACACCGAGGCATCCCTCCCCTAGCTTGCTCTTCACGAAAGAATGCTCTGGGATCTTTAAAGTGCGTTACCGAAACCTAACACACTGGACCAATGGCTTTACATTCCTTCCAAAGGACGGAACAAGTGTGATTAAGTGCCTTGCTCAAGAGCACAAGTGCCACATCCCGTCACGGCTCGGAATCGAACCCACATTCTAGTAGTAGTACTGGCATAGGAACTTGAGTTCGACGCACTAGACCGCTCGGCCGGCCGTACCCCATTGATCCAGAGGTATTAAAGCTCATCCCATTCAGGGAGTTGCTTACCCAATAGTAGGTCAGTGGTTATAACACACACATACTACTAAGACACTTACCAGCTGACCATAATCTTGGTTCCTTTACCCCACTGTCCCACATTGAGGTTAATACCCATCCTGGCAGTTTTTCTTCTGGAATCAATATGATGTCACTGGACACTGCATTGGAATGAAAAAAACAAATAAATAACTAACCAAAGCGCAAAGGATTGTTATTGGGGGCCCAGCTAGTCTTGGCTCCAAGACCTTCGTGTTAGTTTTTGTTGTTGCGAGACAGAAATCCCACAGCGCGCGATGAACAGTGCGCGAAACGATTGAGGGCGTTTTTTCATAAATTTTAATCGATTCTTTGGTTATTCGTAGCGGCAGTACGTATTCGTTGCACTGGTATCGATACCAGTGGTGCATACGATACTGGGTCCAAATCCACACGTACGACAGTCCAAATACAAGCAGTTGAAATGCGCCCTCTATTGGGCATGCAAGTGTGACAAACACAGACAGTTAACGTCTTTAGTAAAGACTAGGGCCCAGCAAGCATGCATTCATTATAAACACCGGCAGCTAGCTGCAGGTGGCAGGCTAAGCCTATAAGGTCGAGTTCAGGTGACAATGAATCAGAGGGCCTACATGTAGGTATTGCTGAGCCCTGATTCACTGGTTCACACTTAAAACAGGATGACAGTCATGACACACCACATATCCATTGAAAACAAGTTACCCATGTCAAGAAAGACCGCACGGACTCGACCCAAAGGCTGCGTTCGGGCGTGCAGTTCTCGTTACTCGGGAGTAATGCGTGCGCAGTGCACTCGGGTCACATAACGCGAACGGCAAATCGGCAGTCCGCGTGCGCGAATGGCAATCGGTGAAGATGGACGTCTCTTGCCATCACTGCACAAAAAATGCCGTTTTATTGCTCACAAGAAACCGAGGAAATACAGGCCGTATTGTCGTGAGAACCTTCGATGCCGTCTAAAACAAACCTTAGTGAGTTATTGTTTCAATTATCGAGTTGACACGTTGAGCAAATTCACCAAAAATCCCACCCATATTCTACCATCTTCGTACAAATCACATGACACTTGACAGGAGTACGAGCACACTCCCCATTTGTTGGGGAGTACTGAGAGTATACTCTCACTGACCCGAGTTATTCTTGCCGTTCACGCGCGCAGGAGTATAACTCGTGTTAACACGAGTACACGCCCGAACGCAGCCAAAGTGTCCGCCGAACGGTTAACATGGTTAACCGGTTAACTGACACTTGCAAAAATAAAAATTCTCAACCTTAATTCCTACATGTCAAAAATTCGTTAAATTTCTGGTAAACGTATAAAAAAGAACACAGACATGACAGAGGAGATATAAAGTTGTTAGCGGGGAGTTTTTCTTCAAATATCAAAAAGTTTGACGTACGATACGGGCGCAGCAGGCAGTTTAGCACCTGTGGTTAAGGTTAGCGATCTGCAGTTGCAGTCTGACGGGCCGGGCTTCACAGTATTCGTCGCTAGAGGGCGCTCTTACACTTCACCGTACGTCGTCGTTCACGTTTTTATTCGAGTGGAGATTGAACTGCATTTTCTCGTTGGAATGTGGTGTTAAACCACCTTAATCGGTATAATCAAAGTACACATTCTATGCCAAGAAAATATCAGTAGTGTAGAAAACAAAAACTGTTTATTTTTTGCGTTTAAAAACAACAACCTATATCATGCCCAGTTTCCGGACGCAGGCTAAGTCGGTGGCCGCCGGCGCAGGGAGCTCGCGGAGGGGTGTAGCCGGGAGGGGGTGGGTGGGGGAGGAGGAGGAGGGGGGGGGGGGGGGGGGTAGGGAGGGAGGAGGGGGTGCTCACAGCTTACAGCCAATCAGCGCAGACGAGCGAGCCCGCCCTCTTGTGGTAGGCCTATTGCTTGTTTGCGGAATGATGTATGCGCCTCGATGGTCGATGTTCAAAGCAGTCAAGATTACAGGAAAAATGTAGTAAGACTAAAGAAAAATTACGTTTTGTTTTCACTGCAGTCACGTTGTCGATGCTGTTGCCCGTATGCAAAGGCCTATGACATCAGGTCAAAAAAGTACCAGTAGGCCTATGTGCAACCGCGAGAATATATTAGAATAAACCTTATCGACGTTCGCAATGCATCATAGTATTGGATGACAAAATTGCCCGGCTGTTTGTGCATAAACCTATGGGGCAGGCGCGAACTCTGCAACTTTTTTTGCTCATTTTCACCAAAACCAAGAAGAGTTCAAGAACCAACCTCCCACCACTTTATCTTCAATACATATCGAACATACATACTGACAAACATGTCCCGAAACAAAAATGTTGCAAATGCGAGTCAGTGTATTAACACGGACTCACAGTGCAGAACACTCAATCCAACCACGCTGTAGCTTTACGGCGCGTGTTGCATTGCGCATACCGAGCTGCGAGCGCGGTACACAGACTCTCCCACTACGAAGGAAATCCCCGATGATTTCTCGCATTTGCAAACAAATTGTCAGTTTTTTACATGTTTGTCAGTATGTTTGATATGTATTGACGATAAAGTGGTGGGAGGTTGGTTCTTGAACTCTTTTTGGTTTTCGTAAAAATGAGAAAAACAGTTACCGAGTTCGCGTCCGCTCCATAGGTTTATGCACAATTAGCCGGGAAATTTTGTCATCCAAAACCATGATGCATTGCGAACGTCGATAAGGTTTATTAGATTCTGGGATATTGTGATCCTCAATTTCCCTCAAATCTTATAGGAAAAAAATACCAAAAACAGTAAATAAAATTGTAGGTTTTGTATTTGAATTTTGCAGATTGACGATGACTACAAAACGTAAAGCAGAGTCAGTGGGTCCGCTACAAGACCAGGATCCTGATTATGAGACCATTGCAGTGATGACGGCCAGCAAAAGACAACGGCTCTTCGAGAAGGATGGTACAGTGAAAATAAAATATCAGAGAGAATTTAGTAGTTTATAAGACCTTGGGCCAATTTCATGGCGCTGTTTAGCAACCGATTTTGTGCTAACGGAGGCTCCGGCTATTTCATGGAGACCGTAACTGTAAGCACTGCTAAACGTTTGCTAAACACTAGTGACACAACAGTGCCCATTTCCTACCACGCGCGGCCGTGAAATAGCCTTAAAGTTAGCACAACTTTTCTGCTACAGTAAGCACATGTTTTCAGCTAGCGCCATGAAATTGGCCCCTTGTGTGCAAAACATATGATGAGACTGGCTGGAAAATGTGGTATTTTTTTAGTTTATGTCACAACTCGAATTTAAGGAAAATAATAATTGGAATCGATAGCTTGGATGATTTTGAAATACCTTTTCCATTGACATTTCCGTCGCAAATGTTGCATTTACATGAAAATTCTTTGTTTTTGTCATGCCCGCCTCCATACAAAAGTGTGTGAAACTGCTGCTGGCCGAGGCAGTGTGTGAAGCGTGCGAAGAAATAGGGCTTGCGCATGATGATCTGTTTGGTTTCTGGCCGGCCGCTTTGCGTGCAATCATATGCAATATTTTTTTCGTGATTTTTCTCTAAAACTAAGCCTTTGCGACGAGAATGTATGTAAGTTTTCATATTCTAAAATCATCCAAGCTATCGATTCCAATAATTACTTTCGTCAAATTCCAGTTGTGACATAAACTAAAAAAATGTCCTAATTTTCAAGAAAATCTTTAATTTTTCTCACTCTTAAATTTGGGGTTTTCTATCAAATCTGCACTAACTGATACTTGATAAGTCATTTTAAAGAGAAATATCAATGATCAACTTAGTGTTAGTGTTAGTATTGTGTATATTTCTTGTTTTAGCCAAAGACGTCACAGTGAAGAAGATCGAAGAAATCATCAAGCGTCAATTTGTAGTTGAGATGCGACGCAAAGAGAAGGAAGTGGAGCTTATTGACGAGGTGTGCTATTGTAACAAGAATTTATCCTACTTGTTATTTGATACTCGACACAAGAAAGAACACACAGAAAAACCTATTCAGACACAAAACTCTCTTCCTTCAACAACATCCCAAAACAACAATGGCGCTTAGGAAACGTTTCCCGCATGAACGGGTGTCCCAACCTGCTAGCAGGGGCTCGCACCAACCGGCTCCGTGGAGCCGTGTTAGCGCCCTCAGCTCGTCTGCCGGCCTAACCGTGGAATGGTGCTGGCGCCCTCTGCTAGACGATTGGGACCGGCGTTACAGTATTCGACCTTTAGAACTTTGCCTTTTTTTCAGATTGAAAATAATGATTTTCAGATGGAATGTTCCATTCAACGAGGCAAAGCAGAGTTGAATAAATGATATAATTTTACCAGAAAATTATCAATGAAGATGAAATTATTTAGATCGTTTGCAAACAATTTACTTAGTTAGTTCGCATTGGGGTGGTCTGAAATGGGCGCTGTGTACTGCATGTGTGCTGTTCTAACGCGATGCATTTTGTCCATGGGGCACGCGCACACGCGGACCACGGAGTGCATGACGCGAGCCACAGAGTAAGCGACCGACTGAGAACGAAGACACAAATTGTGGAACAGATTTTGCGCGTGTATCCACACGTCCAGACGTATCACGTGCATAGCTACGCCCTGGTTACTGCTATTTGCATATAAATTTCCCACCGGCCCGTTACTTTTAATTGGGAAAATACTCCAAAATCATAAAGTGGATGGATCTAAAAAGGTAGGAGGCTTGTATTTTTTTTCATAGACTATCGACTGGTTCAAATAAATCGTGACTTTTGGCAAAGCCCAGTCTTCGGACGGTACAAACTCTGATTCCCCTTTAAATCATCTTCCTTTCGCAAGGGTTTTTGCTGCACATCGAGTTTCCCAAAACCCTTGCTGAAACGAGTTGAGCTAGGCTGTATTGCGGAATATATATGAATATTGATTAGCAAGTGACAGTGATCGCAACTGACCAATCACGCGCCGCGCATGTTGCTCGGTCATCGCGGTGCCGATATGCACGTAGCACGTAGCGCGACATTCAAAATTGCATCATAGTTACGGACGCTGTTGCCAACACCAAGAGCCAATCACGCGCCTCGCTTCGTTTAGTGGTAGTGTCCACTTTTACTAGGGGGTTGGGTCTAATGTTTGAATAAACGGTCACTGTAAGGACGTTTTTTAATAGGCCTATCTTTATTCAGATGAACTGCGTTTAGCTTTTAGCGAAATATAGTAAGTCTTCCTTCAGTTACGAACATTTATACTGCGTGCAAGATAAAATGATATACATGTACATCAAAAGATCTCCCCCATACAAATTGTGGTAATTGCGGCTACGATGTCGTGAGAAACAACGCGCGAGATGATTGTTCGAAACGGCTTCATTAAAAGGTCTAAAAAATCCCTTGTCTCTCATTGGTTGAACAGCCCGAGGCCCTAAAATACATGCAGCTTAGCTCAACTGAATGCAGCAAGGGTTTTGGGAAACTCGATGTGCAGCAAAAGACCCTTGCGAAAGGAAGATGCTTTAAATAAACTTTTCAGTTATATTTCATTTATAAAAGCAAATTGCTTTTACTCACTTTCTGTGCAGCGAGTTCACCAGGTTCGGGCAATGCTGGACAAACTACGAGCATGCATCATGGCAAACTACTATGGAAATATCGGACTCGGACAATCCTCGGTTAAAGGAGAGGTATGTGTTGAGCTGGGGAGAGGGGGGTGGGGCGGGGGCCGGTTAGGGGCACTCTATCCCCTTCAGCCCCTAAATGTTTGGATGAAACTAAACGAAATGTAAGGGGGTTTGACTCAAAGTGACCCAAGCGGAAAGTGGTCATAACAAACACCGCTATAATGAACATTCTGTTTAGGAGACGTACGGAACCAGAGGTAAGATTGAAAACTCAATAAAATGGGTTTTCTGAGAGCCCTTCAATGGGTCATTCCGTGTCAATTCAACGAGCTTTTGGACCTGACCATCAGGGATTGAAATGAAATTTGGTGTGCTGATTGGACTCCTTGAGAAACCCTGAGAACTGAAATTTTATGTAATTCGGTCAATTAATTTTTGAGATACGGGTCAACGAACTTTGGACTAAATAGCATGACCTGCTATGTTTGGACAATTATATCTCTAAAAGTAATGGACATACAATTTTGATATTTTATAAAATGAAGGCCATTTCAAGAGCTTTAAAATGATTTAAATTTATCTCTGTATGTCCATTACTTTTAGAGATATAATTGTCCAAACATAGCAGGTCACGCTAATTAGTCCAAAGTTCGTTGACCCGTATCTCAAAAATTAATTGACCGAATTACATAAAATTTCAGTTCTCAGGGTTTCTCAAGGAGTCCAATCAGCACACCAAATTTCATTTCAATCCGTGATGGTCGGGTCCAAAAGCTTGTTGAATTGACACGGAATGACCCAAATGCAAGATTCTCCCAGAAACAGAAAAACTTTGCTCGGGCAGGTCCTCTTGTACCTGGAAAATAATTACTGAAGCGGAAAAGTTTTGAAAGCGATTGAAAAGTGATTGGTCAATTATCCACAAGTTCACTGAATTTAACAAACTTCTGTTCTGATCAAGAATAAATATTTTTGTAAAATTGCTCTTCTTTTTTTTAAAAAGCCCCAATACATCATATGCAGTGACCAAAATTTTACTTCATGAGTTGACAAGTAAAACCCGACTAAAAGTGTTGATAGCAATGGTAACAAAAACCACATGATTTGTTCCTATGTACAATGATACCTTAAAGGCAGTATACATGATTGGTAATCTCGACAATCAAAATGTTCACAGATTTACGCCTAACTTACACAATATAAACATGATGACCGTAGAAAACTTCCCCTGAAATGGTTTTGTCTGAAGTGCTATAGTCTTTGAGAAATGAGTAAAACAATTAGTTTTCGTCTTATGAGACGAAAATTCAACTCGCACCAAAACCATTTCGCCCAAGTGCCATTTCGCCCCAAACCACTTCGCCCGAGTGCCATTTTGCCCCCAAACCACTTCGCCCGAGTGCCATTTTGCCCCCAAACCACTTCGCCCGAGTGCCATTTCGCCCCAAATTACTTCGTCCAAACACTACATCGCCCAAATGCCACTTCGCCCCAAAACCACTTCGTGCACAGGCCGTGGTTCAGGGCGAAATGGTTCAGGGCGAAATGGTTCAGGGCGAAGTGGTTTTGGGGCGAAATGACTGCAAACCCTTTTTTGACTGTTTTCTCAAAAGTTAGACCAAGTACGGAGCTGGTTTTTGCTCAGGTTGGTTTTAATCATGCATATCTTCAATCACACAGGGGGATAAAACTATTTGTAACAGTTTACCAATCACGTATACTATCCTTTAGGAGAAATTGCCAATTAAAAGCGTTTTCTTTTTTTTATAATTTACCATTTATTCAACACAAACACCATGCATGGATTTTTCAGTATTACTGCATCTATGTGGCTGAAATTTCTACAAGACAGTTATTCTTTAGTTATATGATACTGTTGTTACTGTTTTTAAAAGTTTTCCAATCATGTAATCTGTCTTTAAAATATATTTACATTGAAACCTGCTCTTCAGGCCACCTGTCTAAAGTAGTCACATTTGTTCGGTCCCAAACCAGTTTGTACACAAACATATGGAGGTGGAACCTTGATATTAGGGCCCCTCTCTAACACGGCCAGTGGCCAGGGCACTAGGATTTCTGTATGCACAATCCTATGGCAGTTGAACCTGGATAATCTGGCCACACACAGTAAATCACCTCAATGAATCAAGCTACTGTGGGAAATTTTATGAGGAGCTTTAACAAATTTTTAAAAACAAAACAAATTTCAACTAGGAAACCTTTCATACACTTCACTTTTGGCTGTTTTTCAACTATAGACATGCACTGTGGTATGTTTTATGGTGTTTGGATATTCCTGCATGTGTACGCTAAACCTCTATATAAGGGCCACCTGCTTATACTGGCCACATTTTGTTGGTCCCTTGGGTGGCCACTATACACAAGTTTCACTGTATTACAGAAAACCAGATCTGTCAAGTACAACCTGAACCACCCCGCCTTCCAACGCGCCCTGACCAACAAACTTAAGGCAGCGGCCGACCCGGCGCCTTCTGATCTGCAATCAGCTGTACCGACTACCATAGAAGACGACACTCTACCCTCCACTGGCACCATACCAGCATTAGAACCAGCCAGTACCCCAAGCAGCTGGCAATGGTCTGGTCAGCAGAGTGAACGGTCATCGCCCGAGTCTGAGCAGTTAAGCAGGGTGGACCCGTTGGAGATTGAGGAGGCGACTGGAGGGGGCGGGGCCAAAGGACCTCGGAATACGGGGCCGGTTAGTGTTTATACTGCATCCTTTATTTGTTATTCAGAAATACCTTGGAAAACTCATGCATTCCTATTGGCAGAAATCATGTCACGTGAATTGTCTTAAATGTGACCTGCCACGCCATAATAAGGAATGTCCCCCACATTTGACTTTTTGAGGTTTATGCATGAGAAGAAAGACTAGTTCTTAAGCTTTCCAATGACACCAAATTTATTTCTGTAACTTATGGATTTTGGAAATATGACACAACAAAGATGACTCAGCGCGCTGTCGTTACCAAAAAGATTTTTCAAGAAAAACGGCTTTTAAAAAAAATCGTGTTACACAGGTGATGCAGACGAAAATAAGAAAATCCCCTTTTTAAACAGTTTATTTAACACTTTGACAAAACCAACTACTCTGGGATGAATCTAGAATACTTATGCATTGCAAATATGCAAAAAAAAAAAAAATCGATTGTGGACAAATTGTTCACGTATATTTAACTTCAGGCGCTGATTACGTGGTTTTAATATTTGGGGAACATTCCTCATTATGCAAAGGGTCCAGCTGGGTTTAAAGCCCCAATACATCATTTGCAGTTAATACCTACAATTTGACCTAAAACAAGACAAGAAAAATCCAAGTAGAATGTTGATAGCAATGGTAACAAACACCACACGATTTTTTTCCTGTGTAAAATGGTACCTTTGTCGGAGAAATTGCCAACAGAAGGTGCCTTTTTCTTTTTTTTCTTTTTTAAAAGTTGTCTGCAGACAACCTTTTTACTATTCATGCATGCACAAAAACATTGCATGGGTTTTTCAGGTTTTCTCCAGTATTACTTCATCTATGTGGCTGAAATTTCTACACGGCAGTTTTGTCAACATATGCTTTTAGTTACGGGTGGAAATAACGCTGTTAACAGTTCACCAGTCATGCTCAGTATTTTTTCCCGTGAACAATTATTTCCCGCAATTCCATTGATGCTATTTTGGAAACGGAGTCGACTCCGAAAATGTGAAGTCTCCCAAGCCTAGTCAGGATGTTGTCCTACATGTAATTGGTTGTGTTCCCAGAATTTTAATCGGTCCAGTGTAAATTCGAATACACACATTTTTATTACCATCATGGAGTACCATATATATATGGAGTACCATATGGCCAAACGGTTTGGTGCATTGAATTCAAGACCGTACTTAAAATCTGCAGTTGTGGGTTCGAATCTTGGCCCCGACCAAGGTGTGTGTGCCCTTGGGCAAGGCACTTTGCCATAAGTTGCCTCTCTCCACCCAGGAGTAAATGGGTACCTGCAAGGGTCGCAGCCGTTGAGTGCTTGTGTGGCAGGCTGCCGGGGCTGCGTACTCCCCAGGGAGTTGTGCCCAATGACCAGGGTGATAAGGTGTAAAGCGCCACGAGTATCCTGCAGGATAGATATGAGCGCTATATAAGATTCCATTATCATTATCATTATTATCAGGACACTTTTGGAGTGGGACCACCTCTCCTTCACCCCAAGCCGCTAGTGTCTCAGGTGGAGTCAGACGAGGGCTCTCGATTCCACGTCAAGAAGCGAATCATCGTTGGAAATGTTTCCAAGTGAGTACCAAACATTTTCATGGCAAGCCTGAATTGGCCATTTAGTAGTGTTTCGCGTGTTTCACATGAATAGCATCTGGTGTAATGACATACTTCCTTTTACACGCACCCAATGTGCACGCGGCTGGTGTGAAGTACAGAATCGAATCAATAACGTAAACTGTAGGAGAGAATGACATGAAGCAACCAGACTGTTGGTTGCAAGGCATTGGCCTGCACCACATAGCAACAACA
Organism: Henricia sp. BOLD:AAB3569; assembly: GCA_037783545.1. Taxonomy (NCBI): domain Eukaryota; kingdom Metazoa; phylum Echinodermata; class Asteroidea; order Spinulosida; family Echinasteridae; genus Henricia; species Henricia sp. BOLD:AAB3569. The sequence continues at coordinate 173,884 of JBBELK010000218.1, forward strand.
GCATAGTATGTGACTTTCTAAACTGCACTTCCATTTGAATGTGAAGAATTCGGAGCACCAGCCATTGTGCAAATGTTACACGCAACAGGCTAATTTTCCCATGTGGTTGTGGCCGTGTCTGAATTTAGGGGCTTTCAGAAAACCAATTTTGTCAGGTCATTAATCTGATTAAACCTGCATTGGATGAGCTGACCACTGCATTTGTGCATCTCTTAAGCAGCTGGAGCTCAGGAAGGCAGGGTGGCACACCTTGGTGGCTCTTACGAAGGCTGGTCCATAGGGAAAACCAACTATGCCTTATAGCTCAGCTGGTAGAGTGTCTGCCTAGTGAGTCAGAAGTCTCGGGTTTCCAATCCCGATAAGGCCCTTACGATTTTTCTCTCATCCAAAGTTTAGTCGTTTAATTTCAATGGTGATCAGGCACCATACCAGATGTTGTGTTTGTTACTTTGCCCAGTTGCACTACCATGCAACACCAAGAGAAAAATTTGGTGCATATAGAAAACCTGATGGAGTATACCAACTGTGCCTTATAGCTCAGCTGGTACAGCATCTGCCTAGTGAGTCGGAGGTCTCGGGTTCGAATCCCGATAAGGCCCTTACATCCCAAGGAAGGGTGGTAAAATGTTACATCTCTCGCTCCCCTTGATCATTCAGTCAGTGTATAATTTGTGTTTCTGTTTTTCAAGCGTATACTTATTCTTAACCTGGCTAGATACATCCCACCTGAGAATCGTGAGGACAGTGACCCATCAACCCACAAGTGGATGGTTTATGTACGAGGCCCACCCGAGGAACCAAGGATTGACCACTTTGTCAAGCGCATATGGTTCTTCCTGCATCCCAGCTACAGACCCAATGATCTGGTTGAAGTCAAGTAAGTAATAGTGAGGTTTGAGTGGCATGCATTTGTTTTATGTCGTCTTGACTGCTGCAACAGCTTGCTCCTCAACCTTCCCGAATCACACATCTCGAAACTTCAACGCATTCAGAATTCTGCTGCCAGACTAGTCACACGATCATCGCCCCGAAAACATATCACACCAATCCTCCGCACACTACACTGGCTCCCTGTGTCCAAACGCATCCAGTTCAAAACTCTCCTTCTCACTTACAAATGCCTCAAAGGATCCACACCCCCATACATCCAGGACATCATCCAAGTTTATCAACCTCGCCGCACACTTCGCTCTAGTTCTTTAACTCAACTCAAGCAACCAGTCACTCGCACTAAGTTTTATGGTCATCGCTCCTTTTCGTTTTCAGCCCCTGCGCTCTGGAACTCTCTACCACAACAACATCAGGGATGTGCAAACCCAATCAGAATTTAAAACATTGCTCAAGACACATCTATTTTTCTAATTGTTGTATAATTTCTTTCTCTAGTTCATTGTATACTACAAATGTAAAAAAAAAAGTAAAATTCTTATCAAGCGCTTTGGGACGCCAGTGTGAAGCGCTATATAAAAACCGTTATTATTATTATTATTATTATTATTATTATGCAGTTTATAGGCAAAACGACTTTTAGTGTATTTTGCATTGTCGGTGTGTACGTACTTGTGGCATTTACACAAATCCTGACTTTAGTTTTGTTGTGAACGCTGATGAGAATGCTTTTAAATCTTTGTGAAAAACGGACAGCGAAGTGTAAAAATTGAGGTTCAGCTAAAGTGTAGACATGATCACTAACCATGCATGCATGCTGAAACCTCAATAATATCTAAGAAGAATTGTCCATCAAATAAAATTGGTACATAATTTGTGTTGCAAGTAGGGATGGGAATTTACGGCTAATTCAGAAACCGGTTTGCAATTCTTTTAAGTGTCGGTTAACCGGTTAAAGGCACAAGCTCGTCAGCAATGTGTGCGCGCCAAATTTGTGCCACGAAATACGCAGCTCAATGCCTTTGCTATGGAGCTGCGTATTTCGTGGCACGAATTTGGCGCGCCCACATTGCTGTTGAGCCTGTGCCTTTAATCGTTCAGTTGACACTAAATATTGTTGCTGATGTTCATAAATGCATGTGCAATGTACACAATACCCTATGCCCCTAAAGGAATCATTATCTGGTCGAATTTTTACTACAACCTCATATAAATTTATTTCAGTTTCATGAAGTCATTACAAATAACCCTCTATTGTAAATTCTTTAAAATGGGTTTCGTTTAATCGTTTGGCAAAACCGGGTTTTCATTTTTTTTTCTTCTGTTGAACGGTTAACCGGTTAAACATCCCATCCCTATTTGCAAGTTATGTTGCTAGCCAGAGTTTAAGTTGTGTGCAGGTCAAATCACAAGTTTAATGAACTTCATTTCGCAGCCCGTAGGCTGAATTGCATGAAGCTTACAAGTATGTTCCACCTAAACATACAAGATACATAGGTGGGTGGCGCCATTGGCAGCCGACAGCCAGAGACACTGGGTAATCCCCTTACTCTTCACGAAAGAGTTCTCTGGCCCGAGTGCCAATTCGCCCCAAATCACTTCGTCCAAACACTACATCGCCCAAATGCCTCTTCGCCCCAAAACCACTTCGTGCACAGGCCGTGGTTCAGGGCGAAATGGTTCAGAGCGAAGTGGTTTTAGGGCGAAATGACTGCAAACCCTTTTTTGACTGTTTTCTCAAAAGTGCTGAGCTGGTTTTTGCTCAGGTTGATCATGCATACTATCTTTAAAGATAGTATACATGATTGGTAAACTGTTACAAATAGTTCTATTCCCCTGTGTGATTGAAGATATGCATGATTAAAACCAACCTGAGCAAAAACCAGCTCCGTACTTCGTCTAACTTATGAGAAAACAGTCCAAAAAAAGTTTGCAGTCATTTCGCCCCAAAACCACTTCGCCTTGAACCATTTCGCCCTGAACCAAGGCCTGTGCACGAAGTGGTTTTGGGATGAAGTGGCATTTGGGCGATGTAGTGTTTGGACGAAGTAATTTGGGGTGAAATGGCACTCGGGTGAAGTGGTTTTGGGCAAAATGGCACTTGGGCGAAATGGTTTTGGGGCGAATTGAATTTTCGTCTCATGAGACGAAAACTAATTGTTTTACTCATTTCTCAAAGACTATAGCACTTCAGACAAAACCATTTCAGGCGAAGTTTTCTACGGTCATCATGTTTATATTGTGTACGTTAGGCATAAATCTGTGAACATTTCTGATTTTCGAGATTACCAATGATGTATACTGCCTTTAAGTGCGTTACACGACACACTGGACCATTGGCTTTACATCCCTTCCAAAGGATGGAGCAAGTGTGTTTAAGTGCCTTACTCAAGGGCACAGGTACCCGAGTGTTGCAAGTCGGTGACCCAAACCACTCCGCCACGGTACGCCATATGTTTGAACACAGATGAAGTACTGGGCTGACTTTTACTCAGGCTGGTTTTTATCATACACATCCTCAACCACATATATGGAGATAACAACATTTGTAACAGTTGTTCCATCCTTAAATGCCCTATGTATCATTTGCAGTGCTTCAGAAAACTTTGAAAATCTATATATGGATTTTGTGTACAAGTTAATAGTAAAAAAGTCCTGTGCACAGGACTTTTTAGAAACCCACCTTTGGTTGTCAATTTCCAACATGAAATACCATTTTTGGCGGAAATAAATTAATGTGGTGTTTGTTACCATTGCTGTCAACAAATGTTACAATGGGCCTTTAAGTTGTTCCACAAGCAGCATGACGGGTTTCATTGGAAGTACACAAGTTGGATCACACATTACATAGCAAGTGTCATTGCTGGTTAGATCTCAGGGCAGGCTGCAAGTCATATAAATAACGCCATAAGTTGTGTCAAAAGTTGCATCTTAAGTCACATCGAAGACAAGACTTTACTAGAACCTTTGAGACTTATCTAAAGTAATACCCTGAAGTTAATCACGTCTCGCACTCCTGACATTCCAGAGTTGTTGTTTCCTCACCAGGGAGCCTCCATTTCACCTGACTCGACGAGGCTGGGGGGAATTCCCCATACGCATCCAGCTCCACTTCCTTGATCCAAGAAACAAGAAAGTGGACATCATTCATCCACTCAAGGTACTTACTCAATCGTTTTAATATCCTTAAGATATCTGTTGGTCTAATTATTAAATTGATCTGCCATAAACAATATAATGTGTTTCGTATCAATCAGGTCTGCCCCTGCAATAAGCCCTAAATAGGCAGTTGGTCAGCATTGGACATTATTGTGTGTGTACTCCCCAAGAAACGCAAATATATTCTCCATGTTTTGATTAAAAAAGCAGTCAATCTGAAAGTGGGAATTTTTAGCCACACATAAGCTCTGTGCAGTCATGCATAATGAAGCTGTTATGTGAATATTTCAGTGTCAATTTAATTACAAAAGAAATATTTAAATTTTGATTAAACTGAAAATTTTTGTTTCTTTTGTGGCTCGGTATACATGTACTTTCAAGTTGGTCTCAATAAATTGAACAAGACTTGGTATCGTTTGCTCCTTTATTTTGGTATAATAGATAAAGGGCACATAAATGCAATGAAATGGACTTGCATTTTTTTTTTTATTAAAAAAAAATCACTGGAAAAACTTGCATTTTGAACAATCCTATCTGGTGTTTTTAAAAAGAAAAAAATTGTATTTTTGTTTGTATTTGTTTTAATTGTTTAATTTAAGGGTCTTAAATGTGCACACAATTAAAGGCACAGGCTCGTCAGCAATGCGCGCCCGCCAAATTCGTGCTCGAAACACGCAGCTCCATGCCTTTATGGAGCTGCGTATTGCGTGGCACACATTTGGCGGGCGCGCATTGCTGACGAGCCTGTGCCTTTAAACAAAACAAAATTTCAAATCATAAACTTGGGTAAAAAACAAAAGAGTTGTACAAGTTTAATGGTCATGTACACGTTTGTTTTTGTTTTCAAATTTTTATCCACAGCTTGACAGAACATACACGGGACTACAGACACTTGGGGCAGAAACGGTAATCATATAATATTGGATGGCTTTCAGGGTGATATGAGAATATATCGCACGAGTCATGAAAATACTGAACGACAAGTGCGGTATATTCTCATATCACCTGAAAAGACATCAAATATTATTATTATGTAAAATAAAGCTTATGCCTTCTTTGTTTTGAAAGATTCCTGTGAGATTTTTGTGTTGAAAACTTCAGTTCATTTCCAAAGTTTACAAATGCATGTGCTTTTGTTACAGTATTGTACAGTATTTTACTCATGCACGCGTTGTGCGCACACGCACAGTGCATTCATTTGATGCACGACGCGCGCGCACGTATGCCTGTTCCTTGCTGTGCCCAGCGTGGACGCACATTGGATTGGGGATCTGTGCTGCACAGTATCAGAAACGCACGGTATCCGCAAAAGCTTCATTTTATATAATAATGTTTAATGTTTTCCGCATTGTGTGGTGTTTGTATTTGATTAAAATTAGCATTCTTAATAATTGTTTTGGAACTCTCTGGCAGGAGTAGTTATCTCATTGTGGGGATTTATAACTCTGTAGGGCTTGTTAAGCTCACGTGATAGCCAATCTCAATCAGTGAGGAACAACTGCAATATTGTGTTTTGAGACCACCATTTGGCTTCAAAACTCAATTAGTAGGGCGTCTGCACGCTTCTGCCCGTCTGATCCGGCGAATCGGATCCTGTTGGTCGACCTGTTGGTCGCCCCCGAGAGTCGTGGTTGGCACAGCTGGGAGACTACCTGGAGGGGTGGGGGATGGGTCCGGCACAGGCCTGATCTATCGCTATAAAGAGACCGGAGAGGTGGGGGAAGAGGGTGAACACGGCGAACTGCTGCGGCACATTCACCCACACGCGCACGTTAGACAGCCATTTTGTTTCCACTGCTCCAGATTCCCCATCGAAACTCTTGTCCTCATTTCTGTTTTCTTTCTTCCAGATTGTTGACGTAGAACTGGACAGGTACTTGTTTGACGATCACGGCCAGCCTTTGTCTCGACCTATGACCCCAACCATCACCAAAGTCAACTACCAAGAGGGCATTAAGCCAGGGAGTCCAGGGACCTCTTGGGATGAAGCCAGGTGGAAGTGTGTGTCTGAGTCACCAAGAATCAAGGAGCCTTCTGGAAGGATAGTGGAAAGCGACAGTGTTCTTGAAGAGATTAGATGGAGTAAAGGGTCTTTGAAGTCTGAAGAGCTGAGTAGTCAAGCTGTTGAACAAGATAGTGGAACTAGTCAGAAGATTGAGCAAGATCAAAATCTATCTGCTAATGAAGTACCACCTTCGGGTTCAGTGGAATCTTTCAGCGCCATAATTGGGCCTTCCGGCATCCAGCCTTCTTCGCAAGCGAATCCAATTGGGGGCGCTTCGGGAGGTCAGATCGCCGTGCAGCAGCGACAGGGCGGGCAGTTCGTGCGTGTCATGCCACCACTGGGTCCGATCACGAAAAGTGCCGCTCTGACATCAAGTTTGGGCGGTGCGTCGCAAGCGGTCACCATGCCTTCTGCTTCCCCATCAAGGGTTATAACACCAACAGAAGAGAGAAGCAGTTCTGTTTTTGGTTCGCCGTCCTCCAGTCAGACTTCGTCCGCTAATGTTTCCCCGACTCGGCCAGTCGGGATCAATGTTGCCGATGCTGCACTTGCAGGCAAGGGGACTCTGGATGTCCGAATACAAGAGGGGAAAGTCGTACAGGAAACGACCTCTCCAACGCAAGATGTGACCAAGACGAAAACAGAATTGACGAATGTTACAGTCGTGCCGGAAGAAATACCGCCCCTGAAGCAGCCAGCCCTGGTTAAAAGCACTTCAGTTCTCCAGACCACAGCACCGTCAAGAGTCCAAAATGTGCCGATTGGTTCGGTGTCTTCTAGTCTCCAGAAAATCTCACAGGTTGTTGGAGGTAGCGTTCTTGGCTCGGGTTCCCAAGTCGGAGGGCTCGTAGTCCAGCCAACGACGGTTCAACAAAGCAAGCCTGTCATGAGTACAGTTCCCACGTCTGCAACAGGTGGCAGTGTGCCGGCCGTGAAGCGAATCCCCTCCTCGGGAAGCATTACAGTCATCCCCATGAGGTCACCAACAGAGTCGCAGAAACAGTCCACGTCCGCTGCCGGAATTCCACCCGCCCCTTCAGGAACCCAGTATTACATCACGGCCAAGTCTGCAGATCCCAACCTGCAAGGCAAGGTCATTCTCATTCCGCAACAAGTCTTCCAGCAAGCTTCAAGTCAACAGGCTCTTGCAGGTACCAAACACGGAGCAGGAAAGGCTTCCAGCCAGGCCGGGAAGGCAGGAACGTCCAAAGTCCCTGCAACGTCCAAGGCACCGTTTCTGTCTCCCAGTAATGTCTTGATTTTACCAGCTGGCTCCATTGTACCTCCGCTTCCCCCCGGTAGTATCGTCCAGATACAGCAAGTACCGTCCCCTGTTCGGGCAGTAACAGTCTCCAGCCAACCTAAATCTCACCCACTCTCTGCTCCCACAAAAACGATCACTGCTCTTGCAAAAACCCCGAGTGCAAAGCTAACCGGTATTTCATCAGGAGGAGTCATCCAGATTCAGCGAACACCTGGTACAACTGTGGCCAAGGTGTCTGGAGTCCATGGAGTTTCGTCTCAAACCACGGGAATCTCGATCCTGCCGGAACAGAAATCTCAACTTTCTAAAGCTCCTTCAAGTGGTGTGGTGTTTGTCCAGAGGGCGTCTTCCGCTGGAAAAATTGGATCTGGACAGACATTGACAAGACTGCCACTCGTCCAAGGAGGCTTAGCCTTGCAGCAGAAGATAACACTTGCCACCCAGCTTCCTCCCGTGGCAGTTCCGTTTCCACAAGCATCACTATCTTTAAAACCTGGAAGCTCCATCAATATAATTCAAAACCCAACAACAAAATCCCTCCAACATGGTCAAACGCTAGTCCTCCATGCCCAGCCTTCCCCCATTCCAAAAATCCCAGGGAAGTCACTTCAAACTGTGACGGCAATCCGACAACCAAGTGTCTCTGGGCAGCCTTCCAAATTTATTATTCAAGGTCAAGGTTCAAAGGTCATGACCCCAGGTCAGCTTCAGATAAGGCTACCTTTGGGAACTGCTGCAAATCCGAAAACGGTAATAGCACAACCACCAGGACATACTGCAACAGTATTAACAGCTCAGGGGGTTGTAGCGAAGGGTAGTGAAGAGATCCAAGCAGGCAAACAAGAGGATGGCTCCAGTCAAAGTACTTCAATTGAGGAAAGCAGTCAGGAAGCCATAATTGTGGATGATGAGATTAAACAACCCACTAAAGGGAAAGAATCTGTTCTTGAGAAGTCTCTTACAGCAGTATCAAGCTCAGAGTTGTTAGAAGTGTGCCCAGTACAAGCTGAAGTGCCCAAGACCGAGGTCGTTCATCCCATTCTGTCCCAGCAACTGCCGAAACTCATCATCAAACAGGAACCAGTTACCAGCCCCCAGAAGGATTTCCTTTTGGCCCCTACAGCTCAGAGCATTGTCTATCCCGCTTCTGACACTAGTTTTAAGACGGAGATTGAAGAAAAAGATGAATCTGTGTCGTCCCTGATGCGTGAGCTGACCAGGAGCTGCAAGGAAGGTCCAGTGAGTGTCTATGGTCTGAGGACTATGGAAGAACTAATAACGGCCGTGGTGAAGAAGACTCTGTTAATAAACAAGAACAGAGGTGAGATGTAAATCTAGTACCGCTAATCTTGTAAAGGAAAACCTCCACATTTTTACTCGATGCTTTTAAATTTCCAATATTTGGTGGCATTCTCTGTGATACTCCTTGAATAGTCAATGCTTCATTTACACAGGATATCATTTTCCAGTTTGGACTCGTTTTCCAAAAGCCGTATTAATGCCATGCATAAACATAAGGGGAATCAATAAGCGTTGTTAAAGCCCCTGCTCATGATTGGAAAACCATTACAAATAGTGTCATCCCACTGTGTGATTGAAGGTATGCATGATTAAAACCAACCTGAGCAAAAATCAGCTCCGTACTTCGTCTAACTTTTGAGAAAACAGTCAAAAAATGGTTTACAGTCACTTCGCCCCAAAACCACCTCGCCCTGGACCACTTCGCCCTGAAGCACTTCACCCAAAGGCCATTTCGCCCCAAAACCACTTTGTCCAAACACAACCTCGCCCAAATGCCACTTCGCCCCAAAACAACTTCGTGCACAGATCGTGGTTCAGGACGAAGTGGTTCAGGGCCAAGTGGCAAAATGAATTTACGTCTCACGAGACGAACAATTATTGTTTTGCTAATTTCTCATGCTTATATTGTGTAAGTTGTGCGTAAATCTGTGAACATTTCTGATTTTCGAGATTCCCAATAGTGAGCAGGGGCCTTAAATCAAGGTGTATTATCGTCAGGCAGGCCTCAATGTTATTAAAAAGGGGCAGGTCATATTGCCCTTGATTTGGTATGAATTTCAAAGGGCACTAAGGCCAACTGGAGGAGCACCAGTGCCAAATGTGTACTTGTCATGAAATGTGAGGGGATATGGCATGCTGGCCAAGTTGGCCTCGAAAGAGACTAGGGCTGTGCAAATTCTTTGAATATTCAATCAAAAGCCAATTATTCGAATAATGATATTTGTATTCAAATAATTCAAAAAGGTTGATGAGTAACGATATTTTTTGTTTTTTAAATTTTTTTTTTAGTCTAACAATGGTGCTCCAAATGTACGCAGTGGACTTAATTTTTGCATTTCTGGGTTGATCGTACGGCATTCAAATTTACTATATGGTAAAGATGTAGGCCAATTCCGGAATTGACACCTAATAAATCATGACTGAATCAGGCTAAACAAATATTCGATATTCGATAGAAAACTTGGCTAGAATATTTGAATTGACCCGGCCCAACATGAAACTGATGCTTGAGCAACAGTCTACTCTGTATTTCTGTGGCACGTACTGTAAATAGAAGGCAACTTTCTATTCTTCATCCAAAATCCCCATATACAGCCCAGACCGAACAACCGTTCAGCGCCACCTCACTACAGCATTATCACTCCTGGTCTGCCGCCAAACGGCGCGCGGCCGAGTGGCACCGAGCGGTCTCTGTCAAACGAATCGCGAACGAAGCCAGGGAGAAATCGGAGCCTCTGAGGTTTGAGAGAATGTGGACAACTAAGGAGGTTATGGTGTGGTGCAGGCAGTACGGTTATACACCTCCAGAACCAGGTAAAAAAACAACTGTCATCAGCCTTTTGCTCCCCCACTATGAAAGGGCTAATAAAAATATTTCAAAAATTATGTTTTCTCCTCTAAATTGAGAGTACTAGATATTTTTAAATTTATGGTTGTAATTTTTAAATTATCACTAAAAAAATCCCAGTATTTTGTTTGCTGTGGCTGCCTTTAAAAAAAAAGTTTGTGTATGCCACCAAGACATGCGTGGTGAATTTTATGTGAGTCCCACAATAGACCGATCCAGTAAGCTCCGCCCATTTAGCAATGCATAGTTCCGATTTTGCCCAGTTAACCCCGCCCCCTTGGATATTGTTGCTATGGCTCACACGCTATCGTCAAAATGGCGACACACAACGCACAAAGCAATGGGACTTTCAACGGAAAGCACAGATTCATTGGAGAAAACTCAAAGGTATTCATGTTTCAGGGTCGACAGTTATCTTAGAAAACACCGAGTAAAGGGCCAGTAATACAGGGATGTCATATCATGAAATACGTGCTTTCGTACCTTTTGAACAACGAAACGACCGGCCTTGAAACAAAAAATTCACCCGGAACATCGCATACAACACTGTACAAATTGTATGGGGCAGAACATCGCGTGATGTTGTTGCAAACATTGCACTTTGACCTATGTGGGTGATCTCTGCTAGCTCTGTTGTGATTGGTCGACGGGTTCGGTTGATTGACAGGTCGGAACTATGCATTGCCTACCAACACGGCACACGTGCGAGGCCCGTGTGCAGTCGAGTAAACACTTTTGAGCCTGGCTCGCGGCCGTGCCCGCGCCCTGGTCAGCGCGTATGAAACACGCACACCCACACAGAAACTGCACGCTGCCGAAAGCAAAATGTGCACTGTGACAAGTATCCGGTCGTGTGCATGTGCGTACAACACGCTTGCTTTAAGCTTTACGCGCGCGTTCGAACAAAAACAACTAGACGCACAGTTACCAGTTCACATACGAACGCGGTGTAGGAAAGTGGGCGCTGATAAAAATGATGTTTGTTGTGTTTTTGCGTCACTCGTGTTGCAGCTTGCCATATCTCTTTGTACACAATTTTGAGGACTTGGGTAACCAAAATGGAGATCCACTTTTTGGTTACCTCAACCTGGGGCTGTGGTTGTTCAATTCCAAAATGGGCGGAGCTTACTGGATTGGTCTTTTGGTCCTCTCAGCATTGCTTATGCGTTTGTACATGAATTACAACCAATACATGATGCTCTTGGCAGTAAAAATGTGTCATGTTTTTTAATTATTTTCCATTGTTGTATAGATATGACAACCTTGATTCTGTTTCAGCCAAAAGTTTCACAGAATTTTACACCATCCCCCAATTTTTCCTACTCTACCATAGATATTCATGAGACCAAATCATCATGGTGCAAAATCTGTGGAGACTTGTATAAGAAAGGGATAACTGTACAAACTGAAGATGAACAACACAACTGCAGTAGTGATTGGCTTTCTACTGCTGGTAAGAACTTAGGACACTTTCTAAGATATTAGTTTAAGCAGGACCGGTCCGTAGTCTAATGGGGTTCTTTTCTCAAAAAGGTGGACCAATTTCTCCTTTGCAAAGACCAGTGATATGACATGAAGCTAGGAAGTACACCCAGTCAATAATTAGTCGAAATCTGGCTCCAGATTTGCGATTTTATTTGAAACCCCAAGATTACAGGGTTGGCTTATAAATTGTTGACCCAAAATTTAAACAATGAACTTTCATATGAGCGAAAACCAGCTCCTTACGTCGTCTAACTTTTGAGAAAACGGTCAAAAAAAGGTGTACAGTAATTTCGCCCCAAAACCACCTCGCCCTGATCCACGGCCTGGGCACGAAGTTGCTTTGGGGTGAAGTGTCTTTTGGACGAAGTGGCATTGGGCGAAGTTGTTCAAGACGAAGTGGACTGTGGTCCAGGAAGAAATGGTTTTGGGGCGAATTCATTTTACGTCTCGTGAGACGAAAAATAATAGTTTTGCTCATTTCTGAAAGACTATAGAACTTCAGACAAAACCAATTTAGGGGAAGTTTTCTGCCGTCATCATGTTTATATCGTGTAAGTTTATATCGTGAACATTTCTGATTCTTCTAGATACCAATCATGTGTACTGCCTTTAACTAAGGACTGTGGACCGAGTCCAGTGAAGAAAAAAATTCACATACATAAAGATACATTTTACAAAAGGTATATCATTACGAGTGCCGGGAAATTATTTCTATTATAAATTTATTGGGCCCAAAAATATTTTGAACAAGTGAAACAAAATTTTGGGAATGTGAAATTTCAACTGCTTGAAATGATTTTGAACACTCTAAATGTATTTAAACTGCCAAACAAATATTTTTCCGGCCTAAAGCAAACTTATGAGGTGCCAGTAATGCAATTAAGATTGAAACCAAGGGCTCAGGACTCGGCCTGCTGAGGACTTGGATGTATGTTGGACTTGGACTCGGACACCAAGGACTCTGACTCGGAAAGTGTAGACTCGACTACAGCAATACTCGCCCATTTGTTACATTTTGGCTTGATGCCGACAGTTCTGGCCTGGCACAGGTCGACCTTTACAGATATTTTACTGTATTTTGTGTCATGTGCATTGAATACATTTCCAGGTCTACTTAAACCAGTGACCTACACTGTACCAGAGGAAATCGTGGGCCAACTTCAGATCCAGCAAGCTGCCATCGACCAGGCTTGCTCGGACAGCGAAGAGGACATTGATATTATTGGGGTGTGGGATCTGGGCCAGCAGACGCGCATCAAGAGGGAGCCCTCTGGAGTTGACAAAGGGATAAGGTCTTACCTGCCGCCCAGCGACGGTGCTAAACTGGTCCAGGAGGAAGCGCAGCAGGTGATAAGGCCATTACGGGGCTGTTGTAAGGACATTGCAAGGCCATCACAAAGCTGTGCCCTTGCAAGTCTGTGAGCCTTATATCCTTACAGCCCATGTACACAGGCTAATTTCATAAAACATGTTACTCTTATGAAAATTCGCTCAAGCAAGAGCGTATTTCATAAAGCTTGGTGTTCTATAAAGCACGTGAAGAGATTGTGCTGTCGTCTGTTTTGTTCAAACACGTTCTTCTTCTGCTTTGCATATGTCCACGTAAACATTTTCAAATACCATCATCGTTAATGTATCCACTTTGGGATGATTGTCACTACCACAGAAAAACCTTGTCTGTCGCTGACTGGGATTTTTCAACAACGGCTGAAAGTTGTGGATCTGTTGGAATATACGTCTCATATTTTGCTGAGTATGGTGACGAAAAAAGACGGCGTTACGTCAGCAAAAAGTAGTAGTAGTTTAGCATGCATTTGCCTGCTTGACTGCTTTCCTGGTTTGCTAGGTTCTTGAGCAGAGAATGAGTTTTATTAAATGGAAGGAGCGCTACTTAAACAAAAAACGAGCTTTATAAAATTGGGCCCAGGATACAACAATTTGGATACAAAAATGTTGAGAACAAAAATTCAACTCTCTGATTTCCCCTATATGTCATCCTTAGATTGGAATCCGCTTCAAACCAGCTCAACTAGCTCGAGACACCTTCGCTCCTGTTGCTGAAGAAGTGATGTTCTCGGTGAGTAGACATGATAAATTAATGTCTTTATCGGGTTCGTTACTTTGTAAGCTTTCCCTTCCTTTATAAGTAACATTTTTTAATGTTCCATGTATTTTCTCTTGTAATAGTTTTTATTTTTTGTTTCAGGCGGTTTCGCAATTCCTGAGCTCCCTTCTCAGAGAATCGTTATCCAAGGCTTACAACAAACGCACAGACAACAGGTAATGACATTGTAAACATAAAAATGCAGGAGACAGTTTATGCATTCTTGTAGACTGAATGAGAGATTACGTCAGCGCTGTAAACAACACCACGTCGCGCAAGGGTTCATGGGATTATTTGGAGTACTCTAACAACAACAAAATGGCAGATGCTGTATACCTATAGTGTTGCTTCGTGAAATTGACGCATGTTTCGCTACCATACATTTTGCTACCAAACGTCGCGCTTATGCCGTGTCAAATTAAATTCAACTTGGCACGACGTTGGCACGACATTAGCCGGCAGTGGCTTCAAACGTCAAACTTAATTGCAAACTCCCAGTCGAGCTTAAATACATCCAACATGGCGGATGAGTATTGTACACGTCATGGACGTTGTACACATGCGTTTTCCATTCTGTCCATTGTACGTCGCCATATTTATTATTTTGATGCACTTGTTTGTTGGTTATTTCTTTACTCACATACGCGCTGCGAGCATGCACATTCCTAGTTGTGAACAAAATTGCGGACCAACTTCGAACTGGAATTAAATTCGACACAGCTGAAGCACGACGTTTGAAGCCGAGCCGTGCTAGTGCCGCACTAAATTGAGTTAGCACGGCAGACGCTGTCGAGCTAAATTTTTCTGCCGTGCCGAATTCATTTTGCCGAGCCAAATGGCTTCAAACGTCGTGCTTGTGCCGTGTCGAATTAAAAAAATCAAGTTGAATTTAATTCGACACGGTATAATGCGACGTTTGAAGCGGGCCCTAAAGTGCACAATATAAACTACCATGATTTTGACTCCATTATGATTTACTCCATTCATTCCATCATACTTTGTGCGGAGCGGTTTAAGACGTCATTTCGCTTGCGGGTTATTGGTCGAGAACACAATATGGGTGGTCTTGAAAACTTTTCTGGAATTAAAAAATATTCAAGGAATAAAAATTAATGAAAGGGTCTAACACCCGCTTCATACAGGCGCACGAGAGTCGCGCCGAACTAATTTTAAAATTTTGTTCTTAATGTAAGCCATGCGCACACTGAAGATCGACTTTTAAAACCAAGTCGTTCCAAATTGTTTTATACGCCAGATTTGATTCAAATTTCTGGGGTAATTTAGTTCGGCGTGACTCTGGTGCGTCAGTATGAAACAGGTATATATTGTTTACCCTAATTTAGGCGACTTTTGAAGCTTTGGAAAATCTGGTGCATTTTTAGTTGGATCCTCCTCATTTCTACAGGCTACCCAGAGAGATTCTACCAACTCACATCCTGAGAGCGATCAAAGACAATGAGTTATTTGACTTCCTCAGCAACAGACACCTGGGGGTACTCACCATGGCAACGGAGGACAACCAGGAGACATCTTAGAATTCCCTGCATGGTAATAGATCTTGTTAAAGCCTCACTACAGCATTCATGAGTTGATAAGTAGAGAAAAAAACCGACTAAAAATGTTGATAGATATGCTAACAAACACCACAGTTTTTCCATGTAAAATGGTACCTTTGTGAGAGAAATTGCCAACTGAAGGTGGTTATTTTTAAAAGTTGTCTGCAGACAACGTTTTTTACCATTCATTCATACACAAAAACCATGCATGGATTTTTCAGGTTTTCTGAAATATTACTGCATCTATGTGGCTGAAATGTGTACAAGGCAGTTTATCAACATTATTCTGTAATGCTGTTGTTCTTGTTTTTAAAAGTTTTCCAATCATGTAATTTGTCTCCAAGGTCCCTGTCACACATTCCCAGTTTTATGTCCCTCGGCTACGGACAACCACCGTTTTGGCTCCAAATCTGGATAAATTTTTGATCTCACGATCCAAGCCGGGAAGGGAGCCGAGAAAGGGCTAGTCTGATGCCCCAAGAAGCAACCGCAGTGTCCCAGCTTCAACATGGTTGCACTAGAGGTCCTCTAGGGTTTTACTACAATTTCAATTTCTTCCCGGATGATCCCAACAAAGTATTGCACACAAAACTCCACCGGTAAGGATTGCGTAGGAAGGGGGCGGGCGAATAAGGGGAAAGCTTATGAATGAAGGTGTTGTGGTTTGCTTTCTACTTGTGAAGTATTGAAAATAATTGAGATGTAACCAAGACCTAAAATATTATTTATTTTATTGGATGCTGACTGTTTCAGCAACATGATTGTTAAAATTGACATCATGGAGAGCTCAGTTAACTTATTAGTTCTGAAAGCACTGTAAAACTGCGAGGTGATTGAAAGCAGAAAAGAGAAAATGTTCCTATCTGCCAATGCGTCATGAGATTTAATATGAATCTTTGCCACAAGACTGATACATGTCTTAGGATCAATTGCATTATTTATGAAATTCACGAAGGATATAGCACCGTAGGCGCAAGATAGACCACTCTACCCCAACTTTCAAGGCACCATTTCAGTAAGCAAACTAGATGCGTCTCGTTTCTTTCTGGCATGCTGCTGTAACTGTTCACATGAGCAGTCTATCTTGCACCTACCGTGCTATATTATCTTTGGTGAAAACCAAGTTACAGAGACTGTTGCAAGAGAATAAATTGCATTTAACAAAAAAAATTTCCATTTTATGTGTATTTACTATTAGCCAATGTCTCTCCCCAGCATGTTAAACACTTTGGATGTCAATGCCAGGTTCTTGGCTTACACACTCAAGCTGTGGCATCCACCTGTTTTCGTGAATGGATGTCATCCTTACTAAGCACAAAGAGAATTCTATTAGTAGCTGGCACATGACATTTGTTGCAACCTCCTCCTAGGTCTGTAGATATCTTCATGGTAAATGACATGGTTAATGTGCCAGTGCCCAGCAGTCTGTCAATCAGGTTCCTCCTGTCAGGGTGTTTGAGCGCGAGACCAGGCTTTCTGCTTGTTCTCACTCATACACTCTAGCTTTGCCGAAATGTAGAACAGAGTCATTCCAACAGCTTTTTTCCCCACATACTGCATCTCTTTGGAACTCCTTGCCTGGTGGTGCATGTTTCCCTACAATCTAGATTGTTTTAAGAGGAGTGACTGCATCATATAGCACTGCGTTGCTATCGCACGGTCGCAAAAAACTGTGTGTTGCGGGTTTAACACCCAGTCATAGTACCTGAGCCCTTGAGCAATGCAATTAACCATAATAGACTGTATTCCTGAACGTGTGAGGGTGCTGTCAAGTGGCCCCACGTTCACGCATTTCCAACCGGTTATGGTGATGTGCTTTTCAATAACGGTCGTTTCTTATCTAGCTTTTAATGGAAATCTGTGCCTGCGCCACGCGATTTTTTCCCCCCAAGTCAAGCGCCCTCACGCATTCAGGAATATTGCTTCATCCTTCTAAAGGGATGTAAAGCTGTCGGTATAGTATATCCCAGAGCACTCTTTCGTGAAGAGATTACTTAATGTCTCTTGCAATCGACTGCCAATGGTACCACCCACCTATTTAACTTGCTTTTAAGCTTAATGCAATTCAGCCTACGGGCTGCGAACTGAAGTTCCATAAAGCCATTATACTGGATGTAAACCATGCATTCCCCTTGGTACACTTGTGAAATTCCTGATTTAATAGTACCCCTCCGAGATGACAAGCTGAAAATGTAGGGGTTGCATCATCCAATGTCTTTGCTCAGCACACCAAACACTTTCCGCACATCAACCCCCGGGTTCCCCTTGGTGTACATCCTGGCTCTTTCATCCACTTGCTCCATTCTAAGATCAGTTTCTAAGATTCGAGTGAACGAGGGGTTGCTAAGAGGCGAATCTATGAAGACCGTCTGTTGAGGTACGGTGTTGAGCAGGGACAATAGGAGCACCTGGGCCACGGCCGTGTTGTCTGCCAGTAAGGGACCCATGTAGTGGCTGGAAGCTTTCTGGAGAGGGCGTAGGGCACCGTAGCCTACCACACGATTGTCTGATGTGAGGTAGGGGTTGTCATGTTTGCGGAGGAAAAAAGAATGAATATATAACACTAAATAAACCACTGCCTCGAGAGGGTAAGAGTTGAGAAGTTGATATTTTTTGTGACTCGAGCATCAGTACGTGCAGATTTTAAAAAACGAAAATGGATTTTGTTTCTAACCCAAAAATCCTATAAAATGCCTTCCCAAAATAATATCCATGGGTAGAAAACAGGAAATTTGCAACCTGCAATTTTGGAAGTGGTAGCAAAAACATTGGTGTAATAACTGCACTGCTTCATGGAACCAGATAAATTAGTTTACAAAGCATGGGTGGTTTTTTGACGATATCCTTGAAAATGTATGGATTCAGAGGTTTTGAAAAATATGACAAATGATATATTAAATAATTATTATTATTTATTATTATTATTATTATCTCAACACCCAATTATTATTATTATTCCAAAACAGGAAAAATAGGGGTTCAAAAATAATGTATGTTCAGTGCTCAAAATACCAACTGGACTGCTTGAACCGAGTCCAGTAATTTAATGGTCTATTGTTTTCTGTGCTGCATTAGGCTGATGGTCCATATGTACTTTGTCATTTTCCCCTAAAGTGTTTTTTTCTGGCTTTAAGTTTAGTCTAATAAAAAATATTTTTGATTTTGTCACTATCTCTGTGGTCCTGCAGATTTCTAGTCAAAATTCGAGCCCTGATTAGTTCAACCCATCTCTTATCTTACCTTCTAAGACTGCTTGTGCAGCCTCAGGCTTGTCCGTTTTCAGCCAACGGAGTAGGAACTTCACGCGTTGCTCTCCACAGACCTCTGTATCAAAGTCTATCACCCGACCATACCCCATACTGTCAATGGGTCGTAGAAGTTTGTTGCTTTGAACCTCGGGTAGTAGAGGAATTCCTGATCCCTATACGTTCACAAAATAACGATCGGAAGAATTTTACAACGGTGTCTGTCTGATTTTCAGAATTTTTCTATGTACGTGTTTTACCATTTTATCTGGCATCAAACTTGCATACATGTATGTTCAGTTGATAAATAGAATCATGCACAATGCAACTTTGGAGTAAAAGGGAAAAAAATCTGACAAAGAAAATTCAACTTATTTCTATTATTTTAAGACAAGATAAAGAAATTTCTTTTAAAAGTTTGTTTGTGTTTGTTTCCAAATTGGCTGCTTTTTACCAAAGAAAGACACATGTGAGCTTGTGGAATGATGTGGTTGCATGTCAACCTTCACAGGTACACTCAATCAGGTTTCACAAAAATCATGGTCCTCATCAGGATTCAGACCTCGTGTGGTCTAGTGGATATCTAGCCGTGCTCGTGATCGAAGGACTACAGGTTCGAGCCCCACTTGTGCCAACGTGTTTGTGTCCGTGGGCAAGACACTTAATCTCAATTGCCTCGTTAACCCAAGCGATATTTGGGGAGCTGTTAGAGGGAGTACCACAATCTAACTGCTGATGGAGTTGTGCGCCATGGCCAGGTAGCCCCCTAGTTGAAGCAAAATGGTTCTGGTGATTTCCTGATGGCAGCGATGATGTTAATGGCAACAGCGCCAGGAGTAGAC
Source organism: Henricia sp. BOLD:AAB3569 (assembly GCA_037783545.1). Classification (NCBI taxonomy): domain Eukaryota; kingdom Metazoa; phylum Echinodermata; class Asteroidea; order Spinulosida; family Echinasteridae; genus Henricia; species Henricia sp. BOLD:AAB3569. Next base: position 193,301 of record JBBELK010000218.1, read on the forward strand.
ATGTGCGCTATACAAGTGTCCACCATTACATTACTCCGGGCAGATGCTCTACAACTAGCTGTGAAGCTGAGCTATGGTGAAGCCACAGGTTTTCCTTTATATAAACCCAATTCTTCTCTTGGTGTTGCATGGGTCGCAACTGAGCATCTGTCCAGAGTGTTAGAGCAGGGATGCCAGTCTTCCGGCTATAGCCAGAATTCCGTCTTTGTCTTATTTTGAAAAAAGAAATCCGGCAAAGCCTTTTTTTCAGGCCGGAAAAATAAACGGCCGGAAATATTACGTGGAAAATTGTCTCACTTACTGATCAACGATGTCCGGATATGGCCTATGTACATGATTTGCACACATGCAGTATGTCTGTATCCCAGCCATAATCATTCACGGCTAAAGTACCACGAAACCAGACTATTGATCAGAAGTACATATAGAGGGCACTGTATCCATACAGCAGTGGTTGCATTGCACACTGTCAATGTACATACTGTACAGTGTCTGTGCTGGCAAGTCCATGTGCACACATACGTACGTACGTACGTACGTACGTACGTACAGTTATGATAGTGGATTTTTTTTCCGGCCCTGAAGGCTGAAGGTAAGAGCCACTGGCATCCCTGTTGGAGGTCTCGGGTTCGAGTCCTGATGAGGAAATATGATTTCTTTCATCCCATGTTTGGTTGTTTCATGTCAATGGTGATTAGGCACCGTGCCAAATATTACCTTACAAAATCAGCTTTGAAATTTGGACAACAAAACTGTGGGTTTGTTATTGTTCATTAGCCTTTTTAGTGTTTTGCGTGAATAGCATCTGGTTTATGTACCAACGTATTTTGCACACTAAATTTTTGTTGCTATCTGGTGCACACGGCAGAATCAATACTGTGTTCACCGTAGGAGCAAGGCAGTGGCAGGCACCATGTACATGTAGAAACAACAGCGTAGTATGTGACTTTCTAAACTTCACCTCCATTATGCAAACAGCTAAATTATGTGGTGCATATTCCACAAATTTCTTACTAAACGTGCAGCTAACCAACCTTAAAGCAACCAGTCCTCCATTCTTCTTTAAATCCCAGTTTGGAGTACTTTTCAACATCCGACATTCCAACCTCTATCCCAATATTTCTGTTCCCAAGATACTCCATGGCTGCATCCCACAACTTCACTCCTTCCTCATGGTACGAGTCGGTCACGTGATGAAATCCGATAAATCCCAGTTCTTCGCTATGCCTCACGGCCGCAATAGTCCCAACCACATCCCCATCACCCGTCGTTGCGAGAAAGAACCCACTCGGGTCGGAGTCGTACATTAGTCGCAGATCTTCGTTTCCGAGTCTAGCGCCCTCTACAGGCTGACTACTGGAAAGAACGGAGACCTCTCTGGGATGGAGTTGCCGGATTTTACAAGTTCTTGACTTTGGTTGAGAATTGTTGGTGGTTTCGTCCTTTTCACTTGCGAATGTTGAACAGAGGAAACGTGTTTGCTGTCTTCTGATGCTTTTGGAAGTTGATGATGCACAGAGTCGCAAGAAAGTGAAGAAATTCATCTTCTGGAGAACTGCCATACTTTTTCTCCTGATGGAATTGGGCTGTAAAAAAAAGGGATTAAGCTTTAAAGTAGGTTTCATGTAGAGAAATTTGTCTAAAAAGAAATACTTTAAATATAAAAATAAACCAAAATAACTTAGGCTAATGTGACTATAATACTAATAATAGGCTGACTGCCGAATGCTTTTTAATTTTAGGCATATCATTGTGCCTCATAAAACGGGTCAAATTTAAAGAAAATACACACACAAATTATTGTTTAGCTCCAGGCACATTAGCCTGTCCATACAGGGCTAATGTGCCTGTACAGATTTCTGTGACGGAAACACGTTAAAAAGCCTGTAAAAAAAAGGCGCTGGGTACGATCGAAGGGTGATACTAGGCCTACATGTATTTACCAGAAAACACCGGAAAACACACTAAATACCGGGAAAACACACTAAATACCGGAAAACACACTAAATACCGGAAAACACCCGAAAGCACACTCCCAAAACCATGTCAAAACATACAGAAAGCAGCAACAAATACTGTTTTTCTGGTGTTTTCTCGGTATGTTTTGCCACTTTTGGGGAGTTATTCGGGCGTTTTCCGGTATTTAGTGTGTTTTCCATCCAGTGTTTAGTGTGTTTTCCATCCAGTGTTTAGTGTGTTTTCCATCCAGTGTTTTCTTTTTTGTGTTTTCTCTGGTGTTTTCCGGTAAGTAGGCCTAGTACTTTAGTAGGCCTACTACTACCGCGAGCGGCCGGGTGCCTCGCTGTGTTACTTTTTAAACATGTTAAAAAAATAAAAGTTGGCATTTTTTGGAGTATCATAGCCTAGGCCTACCACAAAGAATTTACAAAAAGAGATGTCCTGAAAGTAACCAATGTTTATCTACTTGCAATGAAGACAGTGAAACGTTTGTGTCTTACAGTTTTGCTGTGATTTGCAAAATGAAATACAGTTTAGAAGTAAGTGCAAGCAGTTGTAAATGTAGTTAGTTTCTCAATACCATTATTTTTGGTTAGCGCCCTCTGTCGTTGTAACTCTTGTAATCTGTTGCATAAAACCCGGGCGGGGTTTTGCCTCCTCCGATCTAAACAAATTACTGTGTATGAAGTAATGAAGCCGAATCTATGAGACTAAACCAGAAAAATTAAGTCAATGATACCCACATGTAGCCAAATAATCCAGACACGGCTTTAAATTACATGCGCCCGCGCCAATATTTTGCACCTATCAAAACGAAAGTGTACATAAACATAACCAAGAGGCACGACTTTTGCGACTGACACGATTCAAAAGGGGTTTCATGGGCAAATACACGATCAATGGCAACGTGTCACATTTCAAAATTTGCTAAGCAGCGCTGAGCCACAACGTCGCTATGACCACTGGAACTGTGGGCGCCGCCATCTTGACAATGTATTTTGGCAAACAATCCGTTCCACATTGGGCAAAACGTTAGCCCCAACGTTTGCGAACGTTCGCGTATGTGGAACGCAGCCCAGGGCTGCGTTCCAAACACGCGAACATTGCAAACGTTTGCAACGTTCGCCAACAGGTGTACCTGGCTTTCCATAGACGCGTGCATAAAAGCACTGTAACCAGTTGCGAACGTTGGCAACGTTCGCGTTGTGGAACGCAGCCCTGATGGGTGCGCATCCCCAGCAGGTCTGGGTATACACGAGACTATAGTAATGTGCCTGAAAGAAATAGGGTCGTGTATTGCCAGCGATAAAAGAAAAAACCACGAAAGGTGCAATTTATTTGTTATTTTCAAAACTGTAAACCATCGTCTGTCGTCTTTTATGTCGCGTGCGCCATTTTGAAATGACTCGCGAACATCGCGAACAACCCAAAAGTTTGTTGCCCAACGTTTGCCAACGTTGGTGGCGCACAATGCGTTCCACTCGATATTGTTGGCCAACGTTTGCAAATGTTCGCCTACGTGGAACGCAGCCCAGGGCTCCGTTCCACTTACGCAAACGTTGCCAACGTTCGCCACGGTGCCATGGCCGCGTTCCAAATACGCAAACATTGCAAACGTTTGCAACGTTTACCAACAACCGGTACCCTGGGCTGCGTTCCACATACGCGAACGTTTGCAAACGTTGGCCAACAATTTCGAGTGGAACGAATTGTGCGCCACCAACCTTCACCAACGATGGCCAACAAACTTTTAGAGTGTTCGCGATGTTCGCGATCCATTTCAAAATGGCGTGCGCGACAAATACACTGCACCTTTCTGCTGGCGATAAAACATTATTGCTGGCGATAAAACAATCAATAGCAACGTGTCACATTTCTTCAAAAATTTGGTAAGCAGCGAAGAGCCACATTACAACGTCGGTACGACTGCTGTGGCTGTGGGCGCCGCCCTACGCGCCATCTTGACAATGTATTTTTGCAAACAATTCGTTCCACATTGAGCAAACGCCGACGCCAACGTTAATAAACCGTTTGCGTGTTTGGAACGCAGCCCTGATTTCTATAGAAGAGTGCACAAAAACACTGTAACCAGTGGCGAACGTTGGCAACGTTTGCGTAAGTGAAACGCAGCCCTGTTGTTGACGAACGTTGCAAACGTTTGCATTGTTCGCGTGTTTGGAACGCAGCACTGATGGGCGAGCATCAAAAATCAGTTGATTGTCCTGTGTTGGAAAATTAATTTGCATCTGGCGTGATATTCAATATTGTAGCCGACTTAGTCATCGCATTTTTTGCATGTTTTCTGAGTGAAAATGGTCGCGATTGGATTTCCATCGACCACTACATTGAGTAGACTGTGAAAATGTAATCCAGTCTTAAAAGAGAATTCTACATGGGAGAAATTGATTAATTCCGTTCACTGGTCGCCACTGAGTTGCCGTGTGTTAAGTCTATGGAACAGGGCAGAAAAAGTTAAGTATTTTCAAGGAAATTATTGAAGTTTTTTCAGTCTTAAATTGACTTTCCTTCAAAATATTAACACGTTTTGATGGTTACTGAGTCATTATAAGGAAAATAAATGGTGACCAGTAAACGGAAAAACCAAAAAAACTCAATTTTGACAGCAATTATATTACAAACACCTCGTAATTTGTTTCTATCCCAAATGGTAAGAAATGTTGTGTGTCCTTTATCAACGTTCTTTTCCTTTTTTTTTAAAAGCTCAAAACGCAGCTCCAACCAAGAGATACAATATGGATCGTATTTTGTCACTCCCAACGTCACCCCTAATTTACAAATCACGCTGCGCAATTTTCCTTTCGTCGATAACTCTATACAAGATAAAGTTCCCCTTTGTTTCCCCGCGGGCATATTGTGATAGGCTTATGGCACTGTGTGTCATCGCGATGTGTGGCACTTTTATCCGGCTTTTGTTGGTAGTCTTCTGTGACCTGGCAATATCATCGTTCTTCTTTAGCTCATGGACCCGAGTGACTCACGGGCAATCATCCACGTCTTACATTTCATGGGAGACGGATTGATGACTTACAAGTTGTCTGGCATGTCACTCGTGTCGGCGCCATGTTTTTCTGTGCAGTCATGATGTGGGACCTCCACAGTTTGCCCCTTCGCCAGTGACGTCATAATAGTGACTACTTTGTTTTATTGTATACTACTGACAAGTTGCTCTTTCGTTTTTCAACTCTTTTTTTTCTGCATTCTCTGGATTCTATACTAATCCTGAGGAACACAATGCATGCCTTTTGTTCACAATGAGGGCACAGGATTATTGGGGAAGTTACATTTGATGATATGTGACAAATGGTATCCCCTCCATTGTTCCCCTGTCGCGTCTCAAATATCCAAGGAATTTCACAAAAATTCCTTTTCCCTACATTCTCTGGATTCTATACTAATTCTAAGGAACACAATGCATGCCTTTTGTTTATAATGAGGGCACAGGATTCTTGGAGAAGTTAGATTTGTTGATATGTGACATATGGTATCCCTTCCATTGTTTCCCTGTCGCGTCTCAAATATCCAAAGAATTAAACAAATTCCTTTCAGGTGTTTGGTTTGGGACACAGTTGGTGGGTTAACAAAAAGGGAATAGAGTGTTGAGGTATATGGCCAGTGAGGGGAATTCCTCTGGTGCACCTATCGTGCTGGATATCTTTGGATTAAATGCACAAAATGGCGTGGCTGGGGATGCGACTTGTGTGTGGCGGCGAGTCTATGAAGAAAAGAAGTTTCCTGTAAGTAAATGTTAAAACTTTACAAATTGTCATCAGTTTACCGCAAAAGGATTTTCTCTGCTATATACTGTACTTTTTTAAAGAGCAAAACTAATTTTACAGCACGGCACACAACGATATAATTCGTCTAAGCGCTCACATTTAATTGGTGAAATACTCGCGAAAGCCGGGTTAGCTGAGAAGTGAAATTTGGGATCACGTGTACTTAAAAACCACGACCAATGCTTTCGGCCGATTATCCACCCGAAAACCTCTTATAACCAGATAATGACAGACCATTGTCACTTCTCCACATTTCTGATCCTCCGTTGCACACGCAAATTCGGCATGGATAATATAGAAAATAACACCTGAAACATAAGCAAAAAACCTCAACAAAATCTTGTCTTTTTCACCCCTGAGAGGTTGCGCACATCCTGTTCCCAAGGGACCCCACGTACAAACAAAGCCCCTCGGATCTCGCGAAAATCCCCTCGCAGTGATTCACCGAGGCAACTCGTAATTATTTGTGAAGAGCACGCGAGAGAAACAAAGTTAGATTTGGTAAGGTATGAATCATACAATGTCGGTCATATTTCTCGAATTTTATGAAAGAGCTCTCTCGGTCCACATGATCGATTCAGCCTCCCCATTGTTATCCCGCATCGTTTTTTCTTCACCTTGATGAGCACGGAGCGAGTGGCTTGATATGACGGCCGGGGAAGACGGCTGCAAATTAGCGAGCGAGGGAGGGAGGGAGCGGGCCCTGGGTTGTTCTTGGCTCCTATTTCTAAAACTGCATCTCCTTATTCGCCATTTCAAGTTGATAATTAAAAGTAAAGTTAACGTGATAGCGTATGACATAGGGCCGAAGATAACATAAAATCATACCCATCATCATCAACGACAAACGTGGTACTTTCCTTGTCTTCCACCTCTGTGGCCCTGGTTCGAACTCCGTCCAGGTCAGTATGTGGATTGGGTTCTCAGTCCCTGTTTGATTCCGTGGGTTTTCTCCTGGACAGGATTTTGTAGGGGTTTTTCCCCCCACCTCTAAGACTGAGAATTCACCTGTTTCTTTACCAAAAAGAATTAATAATATTATTAACCTCAATAATTTGGTTATATTTTTTCTCAATATATGCAAAACAGATTTAGACCCCTTCTATCTTTTGTTTGCACTCGCAAGTTATATAAGACTCTCTAACTACTTATTAACATGCCATTTTTGGGGGGAGCGCGGGAGGCGGTGTAAAGATATTTTATCTAAGCAGTTTATTTGATCGTATACTTACACCCTGATCGGCCGGAAGATTACTCACCACGCCGCCGAGCCAATGCCGAGCTGTCCCTGCGTCCATCGCCCAGCTAGACTCGCCATTTCTCACCCGTCGTCTCAGCTTCCCATTGGCGGAGTAAAATTGCCCGAGTGTAATTACGCTGTTAAAATAATTAATATTGATTGCTTTGACAAAATTAAAAATCAAAAGATGGAGAGGGGGAAATAGGGGAAGGGGATTCTCTCGGTCGTAAAACCGCAAAGTGGGTGAGTCACGAGCACATTTTGACCAGAGCCTTGACAGTAAAATCCATGAACCGAAAACTGACGGATTAACCGCTCTTGTATAGGGCGGGAGAGAAAACGGTACATTGCCCGAAAACGTCCCTGTATATTATGACTGATAACGTACAATAATCGCAATGAATCGCTGGAGGTGGCTTGCGACCGTATTTGTGACTCCGACCCATTGCAACAGCCCTTGCGACCATCTTGCGGCTAATTAGCCTTGTGCATGTTTTACATGACTATAGCGTCTGATGTACCGACTCTCTTCCCGTGACATGCACACAATAGTATCTAGATCACCAGACTAAAATTGTTGTTTTGTGATGTGACCTGGGGCCAATTTCATAAAGCTGTTTAGCAAAAAAATTGCTTTATAAAAATGGGTTAGCAGTCAAAATCTTGTGATGTGTATTTTAATTTACTGGTGTACTGCTATTCTTGCTAAAAACACAAGTTGACATACAATTTTTACTATTAACCTATTTTTATAAAGCAAACAAATTTTGGATTAGGCAAATTATTTTGCTAAACGGCTTTATGAAATTGGCCTCTGGTGCACGCGGCAGGTGTGCAGAATCGATACCGTGTTAACCGTAAGAGAGAATGGCATAAAGCAACCAGACTGTTCGTTATTAAGCATGGCGTCACTGGCGTGCACCACGTAGCAACAGTAGCAAGTATGTTGACTTTTTAAACTGCACCTCCACTTGAAAGTAAGGAATCCGGGGCGCCAGTCTTGGCGCAGAGGTTACACGCAAAATTGCGACCGCTCACGGGCATTGCAAATGTTGAACATTTCGCGACCGACCCCATGCAGTTATCGTTGACTGCATGCCATCGACAACTTGCGCCTTTTGCGACCAAATATCTTCTCTGCACCTCGCACTTGAACATCATCTCAAGCGTCAGTTGCAAGAAATAAGTTTTGGGTCTTCAAACTACAATACCAAGTGCTATTAAGGTCCTCGCTTTCAAAACCCTAAAAGGGGATCGGGAGGAATGGGAGTCGTTGAACGAACTGGGCAATTTTAAAATCGTGCTTCAACGCCGGTTCAATCGTGTCGGAAAAAGTACCATTGCAAAAGCAGAGGGACACGGTTCAGTGGTTTTAGTGTAGAGCCATTGCCTTGGCAACTACAAAAAAAGACGTATTAACTTCGGTAGTCTATTGGTCGAATCAGTAATTACGTCAGTAATATGTTTCTGGTTATGGTCGCGAAAACAGGGGCCGTATTCATAAAACACACTTAACTTCAACGGTTCAATCGTGTCGGAAAAAGTACCATTGCAAAAGCAGAGGGACACGGTTCAGTGGTTTTAGTGTAGAGCCATTGCCTTGGCAACTAAAAAAAAGACGTATTAACTTCGGTAGTCTATTGGTCGAATCAGTAATTACGTCAGTAATATGTTTCTGGTTATGGTCGCGAAAACAGGGGCCGTATTCATAAAACACACTTAAGTGCAACTTGGCTAAGGGATTCCCTTAAATGTGGGAAATTTTCAGGATTACACTTAAGTGTTTTTTTAATATCACTTAAAGGATATCACTTAGTTAAGGGAATCCCTTAAAAGTCAAGTGTAAGTATTGCACTTAAGTTAAGTGTGTTTTATGAATACGGCCCCAGGCCCCGTAAAACTGTGCCAAACATTGTGTGTTTCAATCAACAGAGGGCGCACTTTGGACGCACGCAAAAATACGAGGTATATGCGTCATACAGGTGTTACCCAGAACTGACGTTATCCTAACTCGGTATTATCCACGTTGGCGGCAGTCCCACAGACTTTAACAGACATAACAGTCTGTAACAGTTGTCATTAAAATTTCATGACTATGACGGCATTAATTTGCGATGTAAATTGGTTTGGCGCGCACGCTGCATACAATGCGTGACCATGGATGGCGTGACGAACTGTTGTTCCGCGCGTGACAGTGACACACTGTGTTGGCACGGCTGAGTTCACAATATCGTCATTTGTATTTTTCGGTTGATTTCTGGAAAGTAATTAGGATTCAGACAATGAAAATGTAACTGAATGAAAATTATTACCCGTAACTTTTGTTAACATCTGTACTTTGAATGGTGGGATGTCAATCATAAGTTGTTACCATTCGCTGCAAAAATGATTAAAATTAACGTAAAAATGACGGCTTTGACTCGAGTATATCTTTATTATATATTCGATACAAATGTGGACAAATACATTTGTGGACACTTGCATTTGTCCACATTTGTATTGAATTTATTCACCCCGGCGGTCCCTGGGTCATATATAACCCCTAAAAATAATCACTTATTCATATTTTATATGTGATATGAATGTTCAGAATAAATAAATTGGAGCAGTGGTTTTCCCTCTTGATTGCCCAAACTGTCCCGACTTAAAGCCAGGATTTACAATACATTGTATATATGTCCTGACATTTAGTCAATCATTTAATGACCGGAAAAACTGTACTCAAATTGAAGATAGAAGTGGTTCCAACTGTCCCGTTTTATACGGCGCTCTGTGAGTGCCATATGCTACTTGTTTATATACCGAAATAATTTATCACACTAAGTTGACTTAGAATGTGGATTAAGACGACTTGGCAAGATAATTTGTGTTGCGATCGAATTCGACTTTCTAGATTTAATAAGTCGACTTGCCGAGATAATTTATGTCACCAAAAGGACTTCCTAAATTGAATAGGTCGACTTTGCGAGATAATTATGTTCTTTGAAAACTTGGCAACAAGTTATATCGGTAAGTCCACTTATTGCAAACAGGTAGTCGACATATAAACATAATGAGGGAAGTCGACTTGGCAACAAGAACGTAATTATCTCGCCAAGTTGACTTATTGAATTTAGGAAGTCGACTTGGCGACATAAATTATCTCGCTAAGTTGACTTATACTATAGTAGATTTAGAAAGTCGACTTGGCAACATAAATTGTCTTGTCAAGTCGACTTATCAAATCTAGAAAGTCGACTTTGCCAAAATAAAATTCTCGCCAAGTCGACTGAATTCGCGTTAAAAGTCGACTTGACGAGATAAATTATCTGTTATCTAAGCACTCGCAGAGCGCCGTACTACGCAATGATTCCGCCTGTGATATCTTTTTTATAAGAAAATATTAATTGAAGATTAATTTATATAATAAAGGCGTGCAAAACACGCATTGTTTTTTAAACATGTGAACACAACTAGACCCCTGACTATACCGTGGTATTATGGGTCAGTTTCCCGTACAGTATAGCCAGGGAACCAGCCTAAATTACACTAGTGGCTTCTCAAATAATATTAAAAGCATGCACACAGTCTTTCAGGGTTTTTTTTCTCGGAGCGTAGATGAGGTACTTAGATGACCAATATACACATGTTGTTTTGTCACACACATCCTCAATCACATGGAGATAACGCCGTTTGTAACAGGACATATATAATCATCACTACGCCATGAAGTAAGGTCAAGCCAAAAAACATGTGATCATGATATAATGAGCATCCCATATTTACAAGCCAAGAAGTATTCCGTATCCATCGCGTCAACGCCTTGTGATTCATCGGGAATACCGAGACCCAAAGAATTCGAAACCAAAAGATTGCTCAACCAATCCCTCAAAGCCCCTCTTTGGTTACAATCTTTCATCTTCAAGACCAACCCGTCGCCTAGCAACCGGCTCTGAGATCCTATAAGATTTCAACTTGTGAAACATGAAAGTTAACCCCAGATTTGCCTTTCAAATGCCGAGAGGTGAAAACCACGATCATTAATAATTGTGTATTTTTTTGAGGTTTCGGTGTCAGTTTGATTCACATTCGGTATTTTGTTTCGGTCGTTGGCCTGCATGGATCGCTTTCTCTTTTTACATTAATCCATCATTTTGTTTTGGCTTTCCAAAGACATTAGTCAGAATTATAGTAATGAACTGCAGGTTTAGGCCTAGGCGCAATTTAACCCCAAGATATAGGACAATACTTGGCCATATAGTAACTACTACGTGTCTTTAATTCTTTTGATCTTAAATAACTTTTTCATTTTCCAACGGATTTAAACCGAAATTTCAGATCATGTATAAACAAGGCCTGACAAATTTTACTGTGTGAGTGTCATCAGTTTTGGACAAGAGAATAAATTTTCAAAGCCATACGAAAAAAACCTAAATTTCAGAATTTGCCACTTTCGACTTGGCCTCCTCTTGATGTCGATACACCGCTGGCGACTGTTGGAATATGCATGCTGCAGCCAAAAGCTTCTGAAGGAACGCAGGATCATCCCTAATGTTATTGCAAACCATCTCGTTTTTCACAACTCGTCAAGAGGTGTAGAGGGACCTCGGGCATAGACTATTTTTTTGGCAATGGAGGATGCTAAGTCGAAAGTGGCAAATTCTGAAATTTCGGGTTTTATTCGGATGGCTTTTAAATCTCACCCTCTCTTCCAAAACTGATAAAACTCACACAACAACATTTGCCAGGCCTTGTTTACATGATCTGAAATTTTAGTTTAAATCTGTTAGAAAATGAAAAAGTTATTTAAGATAAAAGAAAATAGGACAGGTATTTTTTCACACGTAGTACTATGATTGTCGGAAACATATTTACTTTTCAAGTTTTTGTGGCAATTTTAGTCGTTAAGTAGATTGTGTCACTGAGTCGCAACATTCAGGTGAAGACTGGTTGTTGCGGGTTCGATACCCCTTGAGCAAGGCATTTGACTACAATTGTCCCACCCTTCAGAATGACAAACCGTTGGTCCAGTGTGTTGTGTAACGCAATTCGTGAAAAGTATTAAAGTTGCACTGCCCGTGTTTGGGCCGATTTGGGCGTACAATTTATTTTTTAAAGTTAAATAGGTATTTTTCTAGAATAGAAAAAGTTATCAGCTTTCATTTGGTACCAAGAACGTTAAAAAAATCCGTCAAGGATTAATGCCAGTCGATTAAAAACAAGAAATGATTAAATGGCTGGTTGGTCAATTAATCGACAGGGTTATGACGTAAATGTACATGTGCGCGTACATGTGTACATTGTACACATAATATGTACATATGAGCGTACGCGCACATGTACAACATGTGAAGCACGTTTCAAGAAAAAGGCTTGTATCTCCAATTCCCGACGTCGGAAATTTAAGTTTTTGATATTTTTCGTTACAGAGACACGTAAGCTTTCTAAATTCGTTCGCTTGTGTAAATAATTGTTTTTAATCCTTTCACCGAAACACGGGAAATGCAACGTTTATCACCTGGGGCCAATTTCATGGCGTTGCTTAGCACGAAAATTTGCTTAGCACAGGATTTGTTTGCTTCATAAAATGGATTACAAGCCAAAATTATACACCAACTTGTGTTCTTCGCAAGAGTAGGAGAATACCTTTCAATACACATCACTTACGATTTTGACTGGCAATCCATTTTTGCAAAATAAAGCAAACAAATCCTGTGCTAAGCAAATTTGTGTGCTAAGCAACGCCATGAAATTGGCCCCATGTCTCTGGCCGTCGGCTGCCATTGGTTCCACCCACATTAATATGTATCTCGATGCTTAGGTGAAAGACAATATGCTTCATGTAATTATCTTTTTGCATGTAACATTTGCATAATGGCTGGTACTCCAATTTCTTCACATTCAAATTGAGGTGCAGTTTAGAAAGTCACATACTATGGTATTATTGCTACGTGGTACACGCTACTGCCTATATATATCAATATCTAGTCTGGTTGCCTAATGACATTATATTCTACAGTGAACACGGTATTGATTCTGTACTTCACACCTGCCGTGTGCACCACATAGCAACAAAACTATAGTCTGGTCAAGTAGATACTAAGTGTGCATGTGAAAGCCCTCATGGAGAACTAACTCATAGTTGCAGATGGTATAGCGCCATAGTGTCCAACATGAAAAAAAAGTCTGGGGCGTAATTCAAAAACCCGTATTATTTTTCCCTCTCGCCCTTTTTTGTCTCCTTGTGATACCCTATTTACGCCATTTCGGTGCTAGTTTCTCAAATTGTTTTTCCCTGTGGATTAACGATGGATTTTCCATTAGCAATTGCAAAATACGTTCTCTGCCATCCTACTTTCAATGCTATTAACGTTTCCCCCTACTTTCAAATTAAGACATGTTCGAACAGGTTGCATTTCGTTTCCCGTTTTCCAGGTAAACCACGAGTCCGCCACAACAAAATACATGAAAATACGAGGTGATTCATCTTGGCACAGCCGACACGTTGTCTCCCCCAAATACGTAAGAACTGCCAAAATGTCACTACCGGCCGCGACGATCATTTATAACAAACACACAAGACGTCACCTCACACTATACTAGCCAGCGTGTTTTCCCCACCGTACCAGATGACGGCCCTCGTTCTTTTCGTTTTATTACCGGCCCTAGTAAGATGCAAGAAAGAGAAATTTCGAAGAAGTCATCCTGATCACTTGTATCTACTGTCGTCATCAGTTGTTTCTGCGGTCATCGGGGAATCGCCCATGTACGTGGTTCGCGGCTACGGTGCTCCTGAAATGGCAAATTACGTATTTACAATTGGGTGTATATTTCGCCACCAAATTAAATTATGTCGTAAAATGGGGCGAGATATAAGGAGACACAAAACGAGATTTGAAGCCACCCCTGGCGGTAGATTACATGAGCGGGGGTGCAAAGCGGGGGTGCAAAGCGAGGCTTGAATTAACGCACACGTATAGTTTGGCGCGGGACCTTCCGAAACGGAACATTGCGTTATGTAATATTGCTCTTAAATAAGACCTATAGTGAATTGGGTTTTTTAGTGCAACGTTGGGAAATTATAGGTTGTTGCTCTTCCATCTCTGTGACGCGGGTTCGAATCCCGTCCGAGCCATTATGTGAAATTTTATTTTTCGTTTCTTTCATCCCAACTCTAAAGCCAGTTGAAATTTTTCCTGTTCTCTCAATCGTGGGAATACTGAATCATGGGAACCTCGGCTTATATAAGGCAACAAACGTGATCTTTCGAAAGAACGACAGAAAAATATTCGCAGTATGCTTGAATTTATTTCTCGCACAAAACGAGCTGTTTCAAGCATATACTATTCAAAATTTGCTTACTGGGATCAATGATATTTTCAAACATATTTTAAAGTAATAAATAAATTCAGATTCTGTTTATTGATCCCTTATGTAAACAGATAACAAAACATTAGCATCTTGCATAATTTCCAGCATCAAAATTAGTTGGCGATCCTTATCAAATTGAGTACAGTGTAGTACATGTACTCTCTTGCGAGAGTATCGAGACAGTCATGATTTGTGAATACGCGATGTGGCACACATGGAGCACCGTAGCACGTCTTTGCGGTCACGTTGCAGTGATGACTCATCTGAGCTGACCGCACCGCACTGTGCGATGTTGTCATACTCTGAGGGGGAACACCGTCTCTCTTATGAACTCGTGATGTGTTTACGGTGAGGGAAATAAATGTGCTGGGTAATTGCTCATGTTTAGACGGAGGGCACAAAGTACTGCACCATAACAATGCAATTAAGCACGTGCAAAAGCATCACTATCGCCCGGCACTAGGAAGGCTTGAAGTGCTAAAGCCCAAAGTTAAAGTCCAAATACGTATTAAATTTGCAGTTACCCAAAATTTTATTTCACAAGTTGACAAGAAAAATCTGACTAAAAGTGTTGATAACAATGGTAACAAACTAACAAACACAACGTGAATTTCCCAGTGTAAAATAAACCTCTGTGGGAGAAATTGCTAACTGAAGTTTGATTTTTTTTTCTTAATCGTTTGCAAACGATTTTTTACCATTCAATCAACACAAAAACCATGTAAATATAAAATTTTGAAGGTTTGCTGAAGTATTTACTGCAGCTGTGTGGCTGAAAGTTTTACAAGGCAGTTTATCAACATTATTCTTTAGTTATGTAATGCTGTTGTTCCTGTTCTTAAATGTAATAAACGTACCAGCAACCCAATCGATTGCCAATCCCTCGACCCGACCCAGCCCATGTGTAGAAGAACCAGTCTGGAGGTAAGGTCTCGATGAATACGACTGATGTAATGCTGTTTATGGAATTCGTGAAAAAAATCCTTTGCAATGACTTGTAACCATTTGACTGAGAAAAAAGGACGATAAAAGTAATTCCAACTGTCCAATGCAATGATCCCACTCAAGATATATTTTTATAAGAAAACTGAAGATAAATTGAAGAAAATTGAAAATTAATTTATATAAATGCATGTGCATGCAATTTTTTTTAACAAGGGCGCCCTAATGTGAATGAAAACAGTCCCTTGACCGTCGGTAGTATCATGGCTTCATTTTTTATGCAGTGCGGTCTGGTATAGCCAGGGAACCAGCCTAAATAGGACGGTGATTTCTCACAATTTCTCGAAAGCATGGACATATAGTTTTTATTGTGTTCTCGAGAGTGTACTGAGCTGACTTGCACAGAGGTTGGTTTTTATCTTGCACATCCTAATAATAACACGTAGGGATAAGCCGTTTTTAACAGTCTTCTAGGCGTGTAATCTACATTTAACTCATGGGAGTAGGCCTACTTTGGCTTGAAATGGTAATTCATTCTGCTAAAAATGGCGGGAAGGATGTGACCGCCATTTGCTTTCCAAGGCGTCTGATAATCAGCTAATGTACATTGTGTATAGAATACTGCTGTTAAATAGCGCCCCTTAAGATGCCACAATGACTCATGCAGAGTGATTGATTGCTTTTCGAATGCCCTCAAGTGGATCTCGGATGCCAACTCGCCAAAATCGGATGTTTTCTTCTCCAAAATTGTAATTTTGCGGGTTTGCCTCTCTCGCATCTCGCGCGGACTCCCCGCCACGAGGAAGGATGACACGGCGAGCGGCGCGGCGGGCGGGGTGTGGTGGGCAGGCTGCGGTGCATGGCACGGAAAATGACGATGACTTTTATAGAAGCTTGGCAGTACGTGCATGTACATGGGGTCGGATAGTTTCAGCAGTGCATCTATGTTTTGTATGTTATATAAATGCTTTTTTTAAAAGAAAAATCACTCTAGTTCAGATTTGTATAACGGTTTTCGTTTGGGCCTTAACAAAATAAAGATGGGTGGGGAAATTGCACGAGTTGACTGCCTCCTCGCCAATCAGAACTCGGCTTCTATCGGCACTACCCAAAGTACTTGAATCCCAGTCAAAATTAGTTTGCACGTGGCATTGTTTTTACAGACCTTTCTTATTGTCGCATACACGCACAGTTGGGTCCAAAGGCCGCGTACACGTTTGATAGGTTTACTTTATATATTTGCTCTTAAAGACAGATCATATGATTGAAGAAAAATATTTTAAAAACGGCATTACATATCTAAAGAATAATGTTGATAAACTGCTTTATAGAAATTTCAGACACTGATGCAGTAATACTTCAGAAAACCTGAACAATCTATGCTTGGTTTATTTTTTTTTGGTAAAAAGATAAAAACGCCTGCAGATATTTTTTTAAAGCGCAAGTTTGCAATTTCTCCTGATAAAGATACCATTTTATCCGGGAAAAAAATAATGTGGTCTTTACCATTATTTTGATATCATTACACTTTTAGTCAGGATTTTCTTGTCAACTCGTGAAGTAAAATTTAAAGAAATATTAGACATAAAAGGGTTTTAGGGTGGCGTTATTGAAAAAATCCTCAAATCCGGCTGGCTCAAAGGTTTACATACACTCCTTCTGTAACTGTGCTGCTTCAGAACATTGGGTCCAAATTGCAGCGCATTCTCTGCTGACAAAAACCATTGTAGACACATGATCTTGTGGAATTTATCGGAATGTAATATTTCTGGATCTTTCTCCAAAACTATATTTAAGAAGCCATGAACTGTTGTCTGACAGCACATGCAGGTCACGTCAGTACCATATGTGAAAGATATATATATAGCGAAGAACATATTACTCACAATAAGTTAGGGATATTGTGGGTGTACGGACATATCTTTTGAGGGTATGCGTTCCGCTTGAATGATTTTGTATAATTATGATTAGACAATAATTGTATCTGCATGACACACCCAGGTGCGAATCCACATACAATCGCGGACGTCCCTTTGTTCCTCTTTTATTTCTCCGATAATCGTACCAATTCGTAGGAAATTCGTGCCGCTTTAGACCTCCCTAAAACGTCCACGATTGTTTGGGAGAACAAGCGCACCTTGTTACAGGAATAGGTGAAACCAGTCTTTTCTTTAGTAGGCCTATATAGTATTGTGAGAAGTGTACATTGAAGACTTGGGACAGCGGGGAGTGATGACACTCATATCTGCAGATGATTTGAAACAGTGGTGTCGCCGGAGAGGAGAGGGGAGGGGTGGGGCACTCCCCCCCCCCCCCTTCCGGGATTTCTTGGTTACTATGTGGATTTTGGGGCGAAACTGTCCTCTCCCCTCCCCCCTGTCCTCTCTCCTCCCCCTACCCCTCTCTCACCCCTCCCTTCCAACCCCCCCCCCCCGCAACCACCAAATGTACGTTTTGCTCATAGCCACCGTGTTTTAGGAGGTTTTTTTTCAATCTCGGGTCGTCTTCCTCCTTAAGAGGCATCGTCAGGGGAGGTGACGTGTCTTTCTCACAACTTGACCTCGTAGCAGCTGCGATTCACAAACTAAAAACCGTCGACGAAAGACGTGGCCAAGGTTGTTATATGAGATACAATGTACCATCATCAATGACCTTGCCACGGATTATCTTACGACCCCAGTTTGTACCGTTTGTGATGCTATAATATCGTATTTCTTCAATTCGTCATGCACTTTTTGTGGGTGCGGTCTTCACGTCCATTATAACTGACTATTGTGATAATCAATAAGTATAGGAAGACATTCCGACCCTTTCCCACATTTAAAACAAGACAGTGGTTAATTCTGCAAGTTTCAATTCTAGCCAAGGTGCGTACGTGTGTCCTTGGGCAAGGTACTTTTCATAAATTGACTCTCTCCACCCATGAGCAATGGGTAGGAGCCTACTTGTTAGTGTAGTAGATGTGCTTGATTATTCATGAATACCTAACGGGCTGAGCTAATAGGCATGCAGGGACTGCATGCTCCCTAGGGAGCTGAGAAGGTTAAATTAAGGCATGCTATCAAGAGCCCAATGACCAGGGGTAATAAAGTGAATCGCCATAATATGCGTGAATATACAAGAATATAAAACTACATGTACTATACTGTATGTGCTTTAACACAATCCAACAACGTGCGTGTCGACTTTTTTCCCCATGATGCACAGCGAAAGTAGCCTTTCTGCGTTAAACTCTTGGTGGCGCCCGTAGGCCTTTTGTGAGCGAGGCAGGTAGATTGGTTCCCGATCCCTATAGATTGGTTCGCTTATTGCGAAAATATAGGGATCGGTAAAGGGCAGCCATGACGGGCAGAATTCTGCCCGTCACGTGGTTATTATTATTATTTTTTGTTTAGTAAGTGCGCAGATTTTGCATTGACATTTGTAACTTGGCCGTGCGTGTCGAACATATCCAATTATGTAAATAAAGTACATTGCCTAAAGCAAAGGGCCTGGCCAATTTTTTAATATAAAAAACACAATGCGCACGCGCATAGACGACCAATTACAGATCAAGATGAAGCGCCCTTTACCTGTCCTTATATTCTCCTGTGTGGAATATGTGGACGGGAACCAGTCTACGAGGCAGGGTGTTGGGCATGTGGTACCGGGTATAGTTATTGTTTTGCTAAATTCGCAAATGAAATTGATGTTCACATAATTCAGTGACTAAGCTAAGTACAATATGTGTCCCAGTCCAAAGTCCACTTTTCGATATAGGCCCTTGTATTCTCGTACTCCTGCCAGTATAACCTCGGTCCCAGCATAAACCATTATGCCATAGGCCCACCCCGATTAATACAATAACGCCATAATACCAACTAAAAGCGCCAAAATTTACTGCAATAACAATTTTCCCTTTTTCCAAGATAAGAGGATCCTGCAACGCGCTTGAGTGCCAACACGTATCGGCGAAGCGCGGTATGAAGTGTTTGCCGAGTGTCCATTACGCGAGGCACTCGTTGGCACGTAGCGGGCAGGCCGCGGTGAGTCGACGGGCCGATCGCTGCGCAAACACGGTCTCGTGGCCGGCCCATCTCCTCGCGGTTATGAATCATCGCGGGTGAAAAGGATGCTCTCTTTTGCTACGTTGGAGACGGGAGTGCGGAGAAGTGGAAAGTGGGCGGAGGTTGCAGGCAGGCGAGTGTGGTCCTGCTTGCGCGTAATTGTTAGGGTCTGTGAACAAAGGTTTATTGAGGAAGTCACTCGATGTGAGGGCTGAAAAATTAAAAAGGGGGGAAAAGGTTTTTTTTACAATGTGGAAAGATATCTGTTGAAGATGCATTTGAACCAGGGGACAGGTCATTATAAGAGACATGAGTCATGAGTCATGTGGGAAACTCCAAAGTGCGTTCGTACGAGGAAATAAATTGGATGAATACCGCTTTATACTTTGTCCTTTATTTGGTATAAAGTCGACGTTTGTTGTATAGGCCTATACATGGTGACTTTCGGAGACTTTACAATTTGCTGTAACACAGTAGCCTTGTATATCAGCAATTTACTAAAATAACACCTCGGACCTAAATTGTATACTTACTAAAAATAATTTTCTACTAATGAGAGTCGACTTTAGGAACGCATAGGCCTACGTTTATTAGAAAACGGCCGAGACCAAGACGCGGTTCAAACGATGTTTGACATTTTTGGGAAAATTAACCTTTAGGTGGTATATTTTGATGCTGTGTGTAAATTAGGGGTCGATTTCACAAAAATAATTTGCGACGCGTCGTAACAACTGATGAACCCTTCGCAAAGTTACGACTACCAAATAGTTAATCACAACTTTGTGTGAAGGGTTCGCGCCGCGTATAATACCCACAAATTGCGACGTGTATATCCGTCGTAAGTGTTTTGTGAAATGCACTATATATATAGAAAGGGTTCGGCGAGTTGCGATGGGTTTGAGCACTTACGACGCGTCGCAAGTCTTTGTGAAATCGACCCCAGGGAACTTGGGAGGCTGGTCAAACGAACGATCCTCCATATTGCACTGTCAAAAAGATTTAGCAAGAATGGCAAAGGAAGTCTTTTAACAAAGAAATATTATACAAATCGTCAACGAAATGATACTTTAAAAAACCTGAGATGGGCATGCATACATTTTCTTTACCATTCTGATCACTGCATAAGCTTTGTTTTATCTTTTATCGCATGACTAGTAAGCAGTGTTCTGTTGTATACAATGAGTATAACCATTTATAATATCAGGGTGTCAGGTGTAGATGAGGAAAAACATCAATTGCTCCCTGTTCGCTCTTGGAGTAATTTTTTGCTACCTCTTTTCTCGGGTCAAATTTCATAAACGCCTTTGTGTGCGGGGAGTGAGTCATAAAACATGCACTTTCGTCAGGCCATCCATCACGTAAGAAAAGCGCGGGCATATTGATAATTTGGATTGAGGCTTGGTGTATACGGCGATTGTCATATAGCACATCTCCGCGTATTCCCGGACCGTTGCCCGTACGCGATATTTTTTTCCGTACCACTGTTTAGCGAACATTGCTTCTGATTGGTTTAACCCCTATGCATATGTTGCATACTGATGTGTTTTGTCGATAACTACCTCAACATAACCCCACACCATACCACACTCTTTCCTCAATTAATAGTAAAAAAATTAATACGACTCTGAGGAGATTCGATCCTGCCATCTCTCGATTGATAGCACTACGTCTTAACCACTAGACTACCAAATGACTCGACAAACTCATGAATTTTCTTTCTTATATCCTTTTATTTAATAACTCTTGGAGGCGCTATATAGAAAATATGAATATTCATTTACAATGCACCAATCGATGAAGCCCCATAGCGAATATGTGGTACGGAAAAAAAAATCGCTGCCCGTACCGTCCGCTGGTTGATTCTGGTAGATCGGATTTAACAGACCGAGTGATTGGCTGTAGGACCCCGGGGCTGCAGCGGAGCAACCATTCACAGGCCAAGAATAATAGATACAGAACAAAGATGACAGAAACCTTGCGGGCCTGAAATTAATTTATCACTGAGAAGAAAGTCCCCTGCTTTGTTAGAGGGAAAGAAAAAAATATCCACAGTCAGCGTTTGGGCTTAGTATTGTAATGAGCAGACTATTGTTGCGGAGCAGAATTGGTCTAGTCGTGATTTCTCATGTCAATCAATATAAGTCTCTCAGGATGGCACCTTTTTCCCGCGCGAAAACTCGATATACTTGTGCCCCGGGCAGATTATATACACGAAAGCCCAAAGCTATAAGGCTACGTGACTCACACCACTTTATGTGATAATTTGTTGCAACGGAAATTGAACAAAACCCCCGATGAAATGTAGCTTGATCCGCGGAAAGATAAGTAAATTACGGTGCTATACTGGGTTTAAATTTAGTAAAGAAACTGGCATTTTTATAACCATTTTTTACTCTTCTTTTTAAACTGTATATATATGTATACTATCAACAAATGGATTGATGGCACGTACGGGCGGAAACATTACTCTCATCAAATGTTTATGATTTCTTAAGTTTTTGTGTCGGCAGAAAAAAAGCAAATATTATTTTTTTTTAAAGCACGCGGAAAGCACGCGATGTAGAGTGAGTAAGCTAATAGGCTTACACGAACTGGTCATAAAAGTCTAAATCCATTTAGGGTATTAGCGGGATGAGCCGTCATGCGCACACGATGCATGCAAGTCGGTTTGGATACCAAGAGCTGCGCCATAAGTACATTATGTACTACCCATCTAATCGTCAACCATTTCGGTGGGCTACAAGAAAGTACATCTCCGAAACACCAGCAAATTTCATCCCCCAGGCAAAAGCACATTTACTCCATGCCTCGCGCTTCCATCCTGCGCGAGATTATTTTGCCCCAGAGGGGAAAAAACGGAGATGTAGGTGTCGGGCCCGAAATCACATTTTCTTAGCCGCAGTATACCCCCGGTACTGTATAGGCGCTTCACGCATGGTCTTATTGCAAACTCAACGGGCTGATGAAGGAACACAATTTCAAGACACGATTGACAGCAGTCTCCCCTTTGTCCGACCCACACCGAGCGATCATTTCAGAAATGACTCATCCTTTCTTCTCTTTTTAAGCCTTATACCAAAATTTGTCATCTTAATTACCCATTCACCCGTATCTGGCGAACAATATACCTCGTCCCAGTCACTCGTTCTCCCCCCGGGTGAGCTTGAATCGCCATGTCGTTTACTTTAAGGGGTAAATCTGAGCAGATCCAGGGGTAAGATTTTGTATCAAATTCCCCCTTATCTCTTGGTCGGGGAGAATTAGTGAATCACCCCTATGGTGTTTTGGATTTCTGAAATGTTTACTAAATCAAACTATATGAAGGTGCATTTTCCAACCATGCCGTGCTGCATGTGGTTCACGTATGCGCATGCGCAAAAATGGAGAATTTTCAAGATAAAAAAAATGGAAATTAAGTCTTCAAGATTTATCGGTGACGTTATCGCCGAATTCGTCATCCTGAGGTCAGTGAACCCCGTATACGGCGGTTCAGTCACCAGACGCGCAATGAACCGACCGGAAAATGTGACAAAGTATTAGCGAATAATTGTCAGTTTCCTGCAAGAGTTTTGTCTTTTGAGTTTGAGCAGGTGGATTTTTTGTTTCAATGAATAAATAAATCCCGATAGGAAAAGGAGGAAATCCCACGTATTGTGGAAGATTAATTTTGTTTTAGATAAGGGATTTCAAATAATCATCTGATGATTATCCATCTCGTCACGGGTGCCCGCTACTCATAAGATGACATTACGTGGTAAGATCTATACAGTCACACGGTCAAATACGTATGCTGCGGAATTTTTATATTTTTTATCCGCAGAAAATCACTTAAAAACTGCGCAGAAAAGTTAAATTAGCAATGAAATACGGATAATTGCGGATGAATTACGGATAAATACGGACATTTACGCCTAAATGAAAAACAATTGCGGCAGGTGACATCTAATTTTTACGGATGCTGCGGATAGTTACGGATGACTTTCGGATGACTTACGGAGACTTGCAGAGACTTACGAAGAGATACGGAGACTTACGGAAAGATGCGGCAAGTTTACTTTCGCGTCCGCATTCTCCGATTTTCATCAGCAGCGGACGCGACGCCATTTCAGTTGCATTTTGGATGCCAAGAGGACAAATTCTGCTCTATTTTTCACAAATATCTCTAGATTTTGTAGGACTGTCTACAAGATGTCTGGCAAGTCAGGAAAAGTTGACTGCGGAAGAAATACGGATAGTTTACGGAGAGTTACGTATATTACGGATAATTACGGAAGCATTGCGGATTTTTTATCCGCGGGAACTTTTCAAAATATTTCTGCGGATCCTGGCGGATGCTGCGGATTCTGCGGATTAAATACGGATCCATTACGGATAGATACGGATTCTGCGGATTTTTTACGGACACAAATCCGCAGCGTCCGCAAGATCCGTATATGACCGTGTGACTGTAGCATTATAGAGCTGCTGTTCATGCGAATCATGCCCACACTGTTAAAAATGTCCGTATTTTTACGGACAACATTTTACGGAATTGTCAGGGTCATTTCCGTAATTTTACGGACTGCACACGTAGAATCCGTATTTTTAATTGCACAAACATATTGGATAAACCGATTATTTCCGTAAAATTACGTATTTCCGTAAAATTTATTCCGTAAATTTGTTTACGGATTTTAAAAACAAAATTTACGTATTTTTACGGAGTAAAACCGAGCTCCGTAATTTTACGGACATTGTCGAATAATCGGTATTTTTACGGACAAAACAACGGAATAATTCCGTAAATTTACGGAGAAAAACAAAATGTTCCGGTAATTTTGCTGCAGGACGTTCCGTAAAAAAACCGGAGAAATTGTTAACAGTGCATGCTTCGGTTGGGTTATTTGGGAGTGGTAGTTCAAAAGAACGGTATGGCATATAAGGAACTTATTGGCTGCGTTCGGGCGTACAGTTCTCGCTACTCCGGAGTAATGCGTACGCATTGCACTCGGGTCACATTACGCGAACGGCAAGTCCGCAGTCCGTATGCGCGAATGACCATCAGTCAAGATGGCCGTCCCTTGCCATGACTGCACAAAAAACGCTGTTTCACTGCTCACAAGAAACTGAAGACAGACCGTAAGTCGTGAGAACCTTTGAAGCCGTCTAAAACAAACCTTATATGGGTGGTTGTTGTTTCAGTTATCGAGTTGGACACGTTGAGCAAATTCACAAAAACTCCCACCCATATTCCGCCATCTTCATACAAATCACATGACACTCGTCGGGGCTGCGTTCCACATACGCGAACGTTTGCAAACGTTGGCAACGTTGGGCCAACATTTTCGAGTGGAACGTATTGTGCGCCACCAACGTTCGCCAACAAACTTTTAAGTTGTTCGCGATGTTAGCGAGTCATTTCAAAATGGCGCACGCGACATAAAAGAGCAAGTTTGGGCGGGCGACTATTATACACATATGAACTGGCAATGAGGTCACTAGTGCACGTCTATGGTCCCCGAGGGACTGTGAGTGACCACAAGAGGGTCCTATTTCCCTTCGGCCTCGGGAAATAGGACCCTCTTGTGGTCACTCACAGTCCCGAGGGGTCCATAGATGAGCACTGGTGACCGAATTATGCCAGTCCATATGTGTTTTATAACACGCCTCAGGCAAAAATACACACATGTACAGATGGAATTCAGTTTAATACATTAACAAGCAACCTCCAGAGGGCGCAGTAACCGGTCATTAGTTTTTGAGACAAGTGACCGGTCAGGAACTCTTAACGCGCGCGCCCGAAACTTGATACGTGCGTCTAGTTCACGCTGGCGCATATTTCATGCACTAGCCTAGATTATAACACCCCTCTTTCTGATTCTCAATCCTGACTGGCTGAAACACAGTCACGTGAGGTTCACTAATCCAGGCTAGTGCATGAAATTTGCGCCAGCGTGAACTAGACGCGCGTATCAAGGTTCAGGCGCGCGCGTTAAGACTGCACGCGGGCGTGATTCCCTACTAGTGTTCCTGACCGGTCACTAGTCTCAAAAACTAGTGACCGGTAACTGCGCTCTCTGGAGGTTGCTTGTTAATGTATTAAATTGAATTCCATCTGTACATGTGTGTATTTTTGCCTGAGGCGTGTTATAAAACACATAGGGACTGGCATAATTCGGTTTCTATATAGTGCACGTCTATGTGCCCCTCGTGACTGTGAGTGACCACAAGAGGGTCCTATTACCTCTTGTGGTCACTCACAGTCCCTGGGGGCCCATAGACGTGCACTAGTGACCTCATTGCCAGTCCATATGTGTATATTAGTGAACCTCACGTGACTGCGTTTGAAAATCAGGATTGAAAATCAGAAAAAGGCGTGTTATAAAGTTATTTATATACCTCATGCGTAGATTCCTGTCATCTGATTGGTTAAAAGTGGGGGCATTGAATCAGCTAGACCCGGCGCGTATATACCCACAGGGCATAGTCATTGCGGGCATAGTCATTTAGCGGGTTCCGGACGCGCGCATTACATGTTAGCATAGCTGTGCACCAACTATGCAGCTGAGCGCTTCACGTAAACATTCAGCAGGACGGTAATGGCAAAATCTCGACGAAGTCGTTTTGTCGTCTGTCGTAGATGATAAAGTCCTTAAGAAAATAAGAGAAGTGGCCTACAGTTAAAACTGTGTCAGGTGAAATGTGCTACTAAAGTGCCAGGTGATTATGCTACCATTTTTTGCTGTAAATATACAACTTTTCCGCCGTAGACCAGCTTCCGAAATCGAAACTCGAAGGACCACTGTCATGACTGTGACTGTGTATCGTTACTTTTAACCAACCAGATGACAACAATCTACACATTCGGTATATAAAACAAATATTGACTGCTGTTTATTCGGGTCATGGTTAAGATTATAGGCCCTCGGTGATCTCGAAGCCATGACTATGCCCCTCGGCTTCCGCCTCGGGGCATAGTCATGGCTTCGAGATCACCTTGGGCCTATAATCTTAACCATGCCCCTCATTGCAGTCAATATTTGTATACTATAGACTAACCTACCCCCGGGGCTTGATTCCTCTAGTCAGACTATATAGCTATAGTCAAACCACACAGCTTTCGAGTGACATCTAGATCGACTATAGTCGCCCGCCCGAACTTGCTCTATATGTCACCCGAACGCTGCGTGGTTTGACTAGCTAGTCTAACTATAGAGGAACCAAGTCTCGGGGGTAGGTTAGTCTAGTTAACTATAGTCGCCTGCGCGAACTTGCTCTATGTCACCCGAACGCTGCGTGGTTTGACTAGCTAGTCTAACTATAGAGGAACCAAGTCTCGGGGGTAGGTTAGTCTAGTTAACTATAGTCGCCTGCGCGAACTTGCTCTATGTCACCCGAACGCTGCGTGGTTTGACTAGCTAGTCTAACTATAGAGGAACCAAGTCTCGGGGGTAGGTTAGTCTAGTTAACTAGTCGCCTGCGCGAACTTGCTCTATGTCACCCGAACGCTGCGTGGTTTGACTAGCTAGTCTAACTATAGAGGAACCAAGTCTCGGGGGTAGGTTAGTCTAGTTAACTATAGTCACCTGCGCGAACTTGTTCCAGGCCATATCGACTATGGTTAAGTCTAGTTGCCTGCCCGAACTTGCTCATAGATGACAGACGATGGTTTGCAGTATTGAAAATAGCAAATAAATAGCACCTTTCGTGATTTCCTCCCTTATCGATGGCGATACACAATTAATGGCAACGTGTCGCATTTCCTCAATTTTTTTGTATAAAGCAGAACAACATTACAACGCGAACAACATTACAATGTCACTACGACCGCTGTGACTGTGGGCGCCGCCATCTTGACAATATTTTGGCCATTTTTGCAAACAATCCGTTCCAACAAAACGTTGGCGCCATGCGCGAACGTTAACAAAATAATGTTCCGTTCACTTGCCTTTGCGTATTATAGTTGTGCATGTTTCAAGGCGATTTGGAGCGAGCTTACGATTTGGTGCCAATAGACCCTTCGCACGTACGTGCGGCCATGACAGGGGACAGTCACCGTGCGTCATGCTGCACGAGTGGGCACTTTGTGCATGGATCTATTGTCACACCATTTAAATATAAAAATCTGCCCCCTGTAATGGCCGCCGGTGCAAGGCGCCCATACTCTCACAGCAATATTAGCTCAATCGAATTATGCCGACACTTTGGGTAACAGGCAAAGCAGGCACAGGCTCGTCAGCAATGCGCGCGCGCCAAATTCGTGCCACGAAATACGCAGCTCCATGCCTTTGCTATGGAGCTGCGCGCGCGCATTGTTGACGAGCCTGCAGTGTGCCTTTAGTCTGATTAGGAAACCGGATTTCCTTTGCTCAACTAAACATTTTGGTGAAAATGGAAACCTCTAAGTTTACGTTAATAATAACCATGTATTGATTCTGTAATTTGGGTTCGAATTATGTTTTGGTCTGGAACTTGAAGGATAACCGTTTATTGTGTGTATAGGCTGTTTTCGAAATGTATCAAAATTCATAGATATTTCTAGAAAATTGCTTTGTGATGATCAATTCTGTTCTTTGTTATTATAAATTGGATTTCTATGGTTGGGATTTATTTTGAATACATTAGTTGTTGGTAGGTAGGATGTAGACAAGCCCCGAACAAGCTCTGTGGCTGTTGAGACCTTTTGTCATCAAAACATGTATTGAATTTGCACATAATAATTACGACAATACACCGTTTAAAGGCCCTCTTCAAGAAAGGAGGGATCATTTTCATCAGGCTGTTCTGTAAACAAACTCAAAGAGATAACCCCGCGCTTTTTAGGTATCATTCGGACACCCAATACCAAAGCATAGACTATGTCACCTTCTCCAAGCACGCAAACTGAAGGAAATACAAAATAAATGCACAGTAGACCTTTTGCCGGGTTTGGAGTTTTGAACTCGACCTAAGAAGCGTCCCCAGGAGACCTAGAGAAAATACCCTAATGAAGATTGGCAGTTGGTCCAGGTGCAAGTTTACATCATCAATTTTCCCTCTTTCCAGCTTCTTCGAGAAAAACTAAGGAATCAGCTTAGGGCCGCATCACGCTGGGAAAAGTGCAAAACGAATTGGACAATTCATAGGAGAGGAAATGGGTTGTAAAACGTATTAATCCATCTATCAAAGTTTGAATGATTGAGGGATGTGCTGCGGTTCTCGATGACTGATGGCCGCTGTGATGACAGCATTGCGCGGTACAAGTCATCGTTCCCCTTGTCACCCGAGCCGTGTCATGGAACACTGCGGCTCGTTTCGCCGAGATGACCTATATCTTGCGGAATGTGGCTTTCTCGTTTCTTCGTTAAGCCAGTAAAGAAAACAATGATTAACAGATTTGTTAAGTTAATCAAGTTAATTGTCTTGATCAGCAGATTTCAATGCCGAGAACCAGCTGCAGAGCCAATAAACATCATGTACAATGTTGGCTGGTAAGCAGCGCTGTATAACTACCGCGTCCGGACTCTAGTCACGATTTTCAAAGACTCGGGCTTGGACTCGGACTCGGAGATTGTGGGCCGAGTCCATCCGAGTCCAGTGGGGAAATATGACGGCATCATCAATGACAGTTGACAATAATGCACTTCGGGACTCGAACTCGGACTCGGCCTGCTGAGGTCTCGATGTAATATGCTGGACTCGGACTTGGAGACTCGGACGCCAAGGACTCGGACTTGGACTCGGGCTCAGAAAGTGTGGACTTGACTACAGCCTTGCTGTTTTGAACAGCCGGTGTTCTGTATTTTTAACTTTCAAACTCCAAATTTCCCTTTCAAACAGAGCCAAAATGACGAGTGCACCTTTAAGCTCCGGTGACAGTTGATGTATGCTGTACTCGGACTCAAGGACTCGGACTTGGAGACTCGGACGCCAAGGACTCGGACTCGGACTCGGACTCGGACTCGGACGCCAAGGACTCGGACTCGGACTCGGACTCGGACTCGGAAAGTGTGGACTTGACTACAGCCTTGCTGTTTTGAACAGCCGGCCTCTGTATTTTTTTAAAAGTACTTTTAACTTTTCAGCTAATTTATTTTCTGTCAAACTCCACAAGTTCCTTTTCAAACAGAGCTAAAATGACGAGTGCACCTTTAAGCCCCGGTGAAAACTTTACTCGATTTCCCTGGGCAAACCCAGACTGTCTGGCAGACATCCATATGTTTGTGTACAAAACAAATATTCATTTATGGGGCTTTTATCGCAGGAAGTAAATCGTTCTTTCATGGTAATTTTAAAGGCCCATTGTATCATTTTCAATGACCCAATTTTTGTTTTTCATGAGTTGACAAAAACAAATTACTCAAAGTGTTGATAGCAATGGTAACAAATACCACATGAATTTATTTCCGTCCAAAATGGTATTTCATGCTGGAAATTGACAACCGAAGGTGGGTTTCTAAAAAAGTCCCGTGCACGGGACTTTTTTTACCATTCATTTTGTACACAAAATCCATATATAGATTTTCAAGGTTTTCTGAAGCATTGATGCATCTAAGTAGTTAAAATTTCTTCAGGCTAGTTTACCAACATTCTTCCTTAAATATGTTACACTCTTATTCCACGAATCATGTAAAAAGTTTTATCTTGCAAATGATACATAGACCTCTAAGGAAAAGGACTGTGCTCACCTATCATGATTATTAGGCCTACACCCAATCCCCATGTACTGTATACTCAGTTCTATGGATAGATTTTTGCTCAGTGCAGTGCAGGGATTCTGTTTTTGCGCTTGCCAGCTGCAAAAATACCCAGGTGAATATTACGAATCTCAAGTCAGTATATATTTGCCATCTTGTCAGATTGACAAGCTGTCTCGGAAAATTACTACAAAATTTACCGTTAACTCGACACGACAGAAGCGCAACTTGTAACCAAAGCACTGGGTAGGCCTACACTGCCGAACGAATTGCCATCACCTGTTTCCGTTTTGCTCCACCTCCCGCCCGCCCACTTCCCGATTTCTCCCAGAAGTTTTCTATCATTGTTATCTTAAAGCCCCATTACATCATTTGCAATGACCCAAAATTTTACTTCATGAGTTGACAAGAAAAGCCTGACTAAAAGTGTTGATAGCAATGGTAACAAAAACCACATGTTGTTTCGTAGGGTACCTTTGTGGGAGAAATTCCCTTCTGAAGTTTTTTTTAAATCGTTCGCAAACGACTTTTTTCACCATTCACTTAACACAAAAACCATGCATGGATTTTTAAGGTTTTATGAAGTATTGTCAATGCATCTTATATTTCTATATAGCTGAAATTTCTACAAGGCAGTTGATAAACATTATTCTTTAGTTATGTAGCCTAATGCTGTTGTTCCTGCTGTACATAATGTCCTTTAAAGGGACATACCGGCTTTGTTTGGCTATTTTGGGCTTGAAATATATGATTCTAAAAGTTGAAGACAAACCATGAATGTCAGCTCCTCTACAGAAAACGGGAAAAACCCATTCGGTGGTCCGGGCTGTCCAGTGAAATCTTCAGCAGAAAATCAGAGATATCCAAAGCAAAAGCTGCCAAGTGATGAGCGAATCGTTTCCGACAAAGTCGTGAGTCTCGCGTGATAGTGAACGGCTGGTAAAGCGTATATATAACTCAACTATTGACCGTTTTCAAAAATTAATGTTAAGCTTTTATAGTTAATTACGGGACAATTTGATGATCTTTTTTTCACCAGGACCATCAAAACATTATTGTCAAGGATGCTACATCACTAAATTATGTAAACAGTGGGCAGGTATATGTACCTTCAAGTCTGCATTTGTTCATGTGTTTGTTCCACATTATGTTCTAATCATGTGAAGCGATCCTGCAAAATCAGTTTGAAGTGGTACGGTCAATTTTGAGATATGCCTACACGTTCATTTTAGCGTACTTGCAGATGATGTTCCCTGTCTCCCTCTTACTCTTGGAGAAGATAGATGAGACATGGTCGACTTGTTCTGAGGAAGGGTTGGTTTGGGACCAAGTTGACCTGGGACCGAGCTGGCACCTTGTGATCAAATAGACAGCCGAAGTGTGACGTGCGTTGCCATGGCAATTGGCTCTTAACATCATGGCCGTCGGGAAAAGTACCATTGCAAAAGCACAGGGACACGGTTCAGTGATTTTTAGTGTAGAGCCAATTGCCTAGGCAACCAACAAAAGATGATAGGCCTATCATGGGCCTATT
The DNA here is from genome assembly GCA_037783545.1 of Henricia sp. BOLD:AAB3569. Taxonomy (NCBI): domain Eukaryota; kingdom Metazoa; phylum Echinodermata; class Asteroidea; order Spinulosida; family Echinasteridae; genus Henricia; species Henricia sp. BOLD:AAB3569. Next base: position 224,824 of record JBBELK010000218.1, read on the forward strand.
CACTTCGGCAGTCTATTGACCTGGATCTAGTTGACCTTGGACCGAGTTTCGAGAATCTAGTTGACCGGGAATCTAGTTGACTGAGACTAGACCAAAACCTGTCATTATCATCAACGGATTTGTAAATTTCCTCGACAGGTTCACAAGAACGCGAGACATTCTTCAAGTATAGAGTGGCGTGGAATGACACTTGCGGGCGCCTTCGAGACCTCTTTACATTGAGAGAACACTTGTGAATTGACTGCCCCGAGCAAAAACAATGACTGCGCGTGAATGATTGTACTACATTACTGTGACTACGTTGAATTACATACAGTGCGGTTGGAGTACGTACATTCAACATTAATTGGTCCGCTTCGTATAGTATAGTACGGTGTATTTTGGTTTGAAATAAAAGGAAGAAATTTTCTTCACAAGTTACATTTTAAATGTAACAAGAGAGGGCGCTGTTTGTCACGTCACCAATGCCTTCTGCATGGCACTTTTAAAACTCTGGAGAAAGGTAAAAGAAAATATTACACTTCAAACTTGCATTGAGGCAAACTGCTGCAGTTTCAATCCCCAATTGTTTGTCTGAGAACAGGAAACTTGTATTTTGTAAATCATAAGTAATAACGTATATAAGGAAGAATGTTGGTAAACTAGGCTGAAGAAATGTTAGCTATATAGATGCATCAATGCTTCAGAAAACCTTGAAAATCTATATATGGATTTTGTGTACAAGTGAATGGTAAGGAAACCACCTTCGGTTGTCAATTTCCAACATGAAATACCATTTTGGACGAAAATAAATTCATGTGGTGTTTGTTACCATTGCTATCAACACTAAGAGTAAGGTTTTTCTTGTCGACTCATGAAAAACAAAATTGTGTCATTGCAAATGATACAGTGGCCTTTAAACCATCGAAAGTTTAAACTAGTGGTAGACTGGTTCCCGCTCCACATATTCCACATACAACGACTGAATATGAGGACCGGCTACTGTCGTGTTTAAAATAGCACTTTAAGCATTACGTCATGCATTTATTTTTAGAAGCACATCCGTTAATTTTCAAAGCGCGCTGCGCGCTATATGCCGGCATGAGTGTTCAACAATTTGAAAGGGGTTATTCCTTATTTGACCAATACAAATTTAATATTAACCTTACAATATTAAATATGCCCATTTTAATATACATGTAGGCTAGCATCAAAAAGAAAATTAAAACCTTGTCTGCATCACCCAGTGAGCTCCTACGGTTACCGTAACTATAGCCACTGCGTAGTTTTAAATCAACGGCATCACCATAAATACACACGCAGCGGCACGCGCACGTACGTGCACGCGACGTCAATTCAAATTCTCGAAACAATGACGAATTGTACCCGACGATTAACGGTAACGTCCGGACGACCGGACGTGCATTCGGGTAACTTCGGGAACCTTCGGAAAAAAGAGGAATTCCTCCTGTTTCAAAATGGCGGAATTGGCGGTTGCCGGACCTTAAATTCAGTCTAGTCGAAGAATTTTTGGTCCGGGTACCAGACTAAACTAGTGGTTCCTAAACCTTTGAACGACTGTTTAATGTTCTCCTCACAAAATATAGTTAATTGATATTAATACCCTTCACATAATTGAAATGCTATTGTCAATTTCCTTTCCAGTTAGTTGAAAAAAAAGGCCACTATAGTACACTGGTCGTCTTCAAAAATTTAAGTCGACAGGTACCGCATATCTACTGGGACACCTCAAAACTCTAAACCTAGAGGCACACGGTGTACCCTCGCGCGGTGGCGCTATCGTGTTTCATTATAAAGATTGCATATCATGAAATGTTGAAAACATCACTCAATGCCGGTGAGGAATTACACGGAGATATATTGCAGTTACTCGTATTTGACAGCTAAAATAAATTGATATTAATATGTCAGACCCATTTTGGCCGGCCATTTTGATGGCAACTTCTGAGGTACACTGATAAAAGTCACAGAAGTTTCGAATAACTCGACCATGCATGTCATGTCGGTTGTATGGTTTGTGGTTCACAAGTATGCCTGTTTTCAATGTGATCCTAGCCACGCAGTCTCGCAATATATCGGGTTACAGTATTAAATTTCTCACCAATCAGGTTGACTCTTCACCTGATATTTTCTACTGCATGGTTGTCCAATTTGTAACTGCGACGAGTCTCAACTCTGAACGTCAGACGAATTAAAGAAGTCAGGGTCAGTTTGAAGCAATGAGTCTGATCACTGTCTCTTCAGATTGATCGCTGATTGGCCACTCATTTCTTGTCACGTGATTAGCCACACGGAGCCGTCGTCGATAGTATGTACACTGCCATTGGCCATTCGATCAAATCAACGCATTGTCATAGCAACAAGGACCCGATTGCCAGTAGTCGGGCGCCGTTAATAAGAACTTATACTTGTACCTCAGTTCGTCTTTGTAGTAAAATAGAAAAACAAGATCACAAAAGAGAAGAAAGCTAACTCTTAAGCCCAATTCATACTCGCTCGGCGACCTACGTGCGGAACGGAAATTTTGTCCGCCGAGTAGGGTCAAACGAGTTCAACAGTGCGCGGTCAGTATTAACTCTGCAGCGACTACTCGGCGAAAGTGCGGCGAGTATGCGGCGAGTGAGTTCGGCGGAGAAGTATGAATCTAGCTTTATAGATATGGAAACCATGATCTAAGGTTCAAATATGGCGTCGTTCAAATTCCTTTGCTTGTTTGAAATTGATTAAATGCTTCTCGTATTTAAAAACGTGTTCAACTACTTATACCTGCTTATACTCAACAAACACCAGGTCGTTCACAATAACCGCATCATGATGGCTTTAGGCCTGAGGACTTTACTTTTAACAAGCGTTCGTATAAAAGAAGTGTTGTCCGCGCCTTCAAGTCTGTAGTCCAGGTTCATTAGCCGTGTTGCTGGCGCATGATCGCCGCCGATCACTGCCTCTCCAGAGACGCACGGCCGCCTCGGTGTCTCGGAGTTGGGCCAACAACACACCGTACACACGAAGCCCCGATGGTCGGTGGCCAGGCCAGGTCAAAATAAGCATGGGGAGATGAGCTTAAAGATGTATTCTGTCTAAAGATGGCCCAAAGGTAGAAATATGATAATTCACGCAAGTACATTCCTTTAAAAATATATTTTGGTAATTTTAATGTTCGACAATAGGAGACTTTTGAGACGCTTGGTGGCAGCAAACAAACCGGCCCCTTTCCATTGTTTACGTCACGTTTGAGCTAAAGTGCGCATGCTCAATATGACGTAAACAATGGAAAAGGACCAGTTTGTTTGCTGCCACCAAGCGTCTGAAAAGTCCCCCATTAAAGACAACCTCAGAGTATTAGAGACTTTCGTTCCCGAAACTCACGACTAGTCTCATTTCATCCGCGACATTTCGCTGATGGACAACATCATTTTGTCTTGTACGCTGCCAACTTTTGTCCCGTGTTTGACTTGTTCATATAGCACGCGGTACTGGCGGCTCAATTTACAGAATCCATTCAGCGCAAGTAGTTTTGGCGCAATGCCAGTCGATTTATATGCTGCTTGAATTGCATAATAGGTTAATGTAAAGTATAATGTAATATCTTGTTTTATGATTGGAAAAATGTTACAAACGGCAAATCTGTGTTTGATTGAGGATGTGCATGGTAAAAACCAACCTGTATACATGACTTCAGCTCAATACCTCCTGAGAAAACGATAAAAAGCTGTATTTTAAGGAGTTATATGATACGAAACCACCGTCATATTTAGGCTGGTTACTGCTCGGAAAACTGAGGCATAATACCACGGTATATAGGGGCCTATTTTTGTTTACAAGGGGGCTTCCTTGTAAAATATGCGTGTGCAGACGCATTTATAATAAAAATTCATGTTCATAATCGTTTTCTATTAAAAACAATATTCATCTCGAGCAAAATCATTGCATTGTACACTTGGAACCACTTCTATTTTGTTTCGGGTTAAAGGAGTGTGACCAGATCACTTTTTTTTACCCATAACTCCCCGGGACTTACCTTATGGGTCATGAGATTTTTATATCATAACATCCGTTATATTTTTCTGATTACGAAACTGAAACTCCCGCGCTTCCAGGCCGCATATTTCCGAGGATATCGTCGAAAATCCACCGATTATTTGTAAACTAATTTTCCAGTATCAACGTTTATCCGCTGAAAGCCGACTCGATAGTTTTGTTAAATTTTTTAATGGAAATTGCGAATGTTTTCGGGTTTTTGGGACATGGGAGGTGTGTATGGGAGTTACTTGATAATATTGGTTACATCGAAAACTATTTTCCAGAAACTCTGGTCACGCTCCTTTAAATGGTTGATAACATTTTGGGGGCATTTCAAATCCTGTATACGGGCTTCAAACTAAAGATTACATGATTGGAAAACTTTTAAAAGCAGGAATAACAGCATTACATAACTAAAGAATAATGTTGATAAACTGCCTGCCCTTGTAGAAATTTCAGCCACATAGATGCAGTAATACTTCAGAAAAATCCATGCGTGGTTTTTGTGTATGAATGAATATAGAAAACCACCTTGGCACCTTTTCCTACAAAGGTACCATTTTAGACGGGAAAAAAAATCATGTGGTGTTTTTTTACCATTGCTATTAAAAACTTTCAGTTAGTTTTTCTCGTCAACTCGTGAAGTAAAATTTTGGGTAACTGCAAATGATGTATTGGGCTTTAAACACTCCTTCGCCACATTATACATGTACATCGCCGAGTCGGACTACCCTGGACGGAGAGAGCGAGCCAGGGAAAACATCGATATCATGGCGTGACTCCAGCACAGGGAGGCCCGAGGCCCTAAGGTCTGAGACGACTTTGTCGCCAGTGTGACTCCCCAGACCAATCATGGAAATGTTACCAACGACAAACACCGAAAAAAAAAACCCAAACGAGTAAATCCCAAGCCGCTATATGAAGTAAATGCGATATATATTTTACTGAGGAAATTAAAGAATTGTGTCCGTGAGTTACTGATGAAATTGATTGTCGAAATTCACATCTCTATTATGGATGAATAATTATTATTGGCTAGCGTTTGTAGTACCGATAAATTTGACCGGTGTATTAAACACCGAGTTTATTTTTAATCAAATTGTCGCTGACCCCAACAACTCGTATATCATTAAGAAAGAAAAGTAACTAAAACGATTATCGTGATTTCATTTGTGGGCGTATGTTGTCGCCCAGGGCGAAAATTATATTGGGTATTATGGAATATAAGGGTATCATTGGTTTGCAGGACGTGAATAATATGGTGTACAATTTACGTGCGATATTGAAAAGGGGAGAATCACGTTCGTGTTTACTGTAAGAACACATCATTTGCAGTGCATGACCCCAATTTGTTTTTCACGAGTTGACGAGAAAAACCTTACTAAAAGTGTTAATAACAATAGTACTAAACACCCATGATTTTATTTCAGTCCAAAATTGTATTTTTAGTGAGGTTTTACTAACACAAAAACCATGCATGGATTTTTCAAGTTTTCAGAAGTATCACAAGTGCAAATAACGCCCCTTTTAACAGTTTACCAATCATGTGTTCTACCTTTAACTGCATGGCAAAATAATTATTCATTCGGTAAAATAAGGTATAGCTATAATGTGTATACTCGAAGTGTAGTTTTAGAAATGGTACAATTTTTGAAGAAATATGTTAATTTTTGGTAATTTGTTACAAACGATTCCAGACCGACGTCACTTTTTGAAAGACGTACTATACAAAATCCAAATGCCATACATTATTTTGCGAAATGGTCCGATTTGGATAGGGTCGTCTGATCAGATCCTCTTGCCCACCTCTGATCCGTCGTCTGATCCCCTTGCCCACCTCTGGCCATACGGGCGCCCATCCTGAACGTAATGATAATAATGGTGACATCTTATATAACGCACATATTTATCCTCATGGCGCTTTACAATATCATTACCCTGGTCATTGGGCACAACTCCGGAGCATGCAGCCCGTGGCAGCCTGACACAAGTGCTCAGATGGTGCAACCCTGGCAGGTACCCATTTACTCCTGGGTGGAGAGAGGCAACTTATGGCAATGTGTGCATGGGTTGTGCGTGTACAGTGTACATGTAAGGCCACTTGAAGATTAATTGCTTATCTAAACTGATCCCGAGCTCGGGATCGAACCCTCTGCCAACGCGAGACCAAAATCTCGGTGTTTGATCCGGGGCCAATGTGGTCCCGAGAGCGTTTACACTCAGTTTGTGATCCGGGGTTGATCCCGAGCTCGGTGTTCGACCCCGAGCTCGGGATCAAGTGTAAACAGGGTGTAAGTCGCGACAGGCAATCGAACCCGCGACCGTGTAATTAGACACGCTCTTGATTACAAAATGCATCAAAGCGCTCGGCCATATGGTACTCCAACGTATTATACCATTATATTTTGAATGCTTGAAAGATGTAAAAAATGTACGATTTCATAATCAAAGATAATAACTGCGTGCATGATTCTTACATGTGCAATGTGCCACACTCAAATATTATTTACATAGTCTAAAACAAGATCACCCTGAACACATCCCGCCCCATGTCGTATATTCACTGCTCAGAAAAAGCCCGGGATGGCATGTCTGATGAGTGTCTGATGAGTGTACATAAGTTTATTAAATATGCCTTATTATATTAATTGCTGGAAAACTCTGGGGAAAATCAGTGTCGAAAAATAATTGGAAATTGTGCGAAACTTTTCTTGGGTCTCATTTTTGTGTGTGAGCAATATATCAAGGCAAATTAATGAACAGGAAAATGTAATTGATGGGCCAACATAATATGAAACACAGTTCCCGTATCCCTTTCATAGCTATGATTCATCCAGAAATGATTGCAGGGAGAACACATCAATTTTGGTGGACATTCACTTTTCTCCGGCTAATTTTGAGCTTGACGTTCCAGCCATCTGTCACAGAAATATCCGCACCCGTTGCTTCCACTGGCATCTTCCGGAGTGACTCTTCCCAAACGAGCTCAATTTTGCTCGGCAAACACCGCGCCGACCGTTGAGCGGTTGCAGAAGATCCGTTGGGGGCCAGCGTATATACCAAACATGGGGATAACCGCAACATAATGTATTGTATTTCATACATCTCGTGGCCAAACAGCCATATGCATGTATATGTCAATATATAGTATAAAAGACATCACCACGAAAATACACGTACAGCAAACTGTGAAAATCACTGGCAAAAGACACGTATACCAAAATACAGTGTGTCCAAAAATGTCCAGGCCAGACAAGGCAACTTCAGAATCTAGGATTCCTGGATCTTGATATAGAGAATGAAAAATATATATAACTTCTTTTCCCGGTATAGGACGACCGTTTTGGGCAGAGTGCTCTGGGGAACCATAAAACGGTAAATTTGTCGGCAAGAAACTCTGCCGTTGACACCCATTTTCTCGACTTAAAGTTCTCATAAAAATGTTTTTCGACCTAAAAAGAATGGTGAGAAACCTAAAAAATATGGTTTTTGACCTTAAAAAAATGGTTTTAGAGGCAAAAAACATTAAGACGACCGGTTTTCGGTCGTCCTAACGCGGCCGGTCGTCTTAATACCTTTTTTTTAAAAATCCAAAACCGGTCGTCCTATACAGGAATAAGTGGTTATAGTCTTTATTGCATCAAAATCGGCAAAGTCACCTATAGTTCATCTGATCTGATTATTTGACAAGTTTAGGATTAGTCAAGAGAAAGAAGATTCCCTATCGGGATCAGGGGAAACCTGGATGGCCTGACATTTACTGGGATTTAATTTCGGACTACTGCAAACATTTCTCCAAATCAATTTGAAAAGAGCCAGGGGTGGATTGCAATAAAGAAACTTAGGACGCCCTAACCCCTAGGACGTCCTAACTCTGACATCACTAAGACATCATAGATGATTTTGCCTTGCAATAAAAAATTATGTGTCCTAACTTGTGTCCTAGGACACATAAAATTTAAGACACATAATATGTGTCCTAAGTTACGTCTTTAGAAAATTTGTTTGGAATTTAATGCTCAATTCCGACAAAAGGAGCCTTGTGACTAGGATCAAAACTTTATTTTTTGATAGTTTGACTTTCTTTAACTGAGTTTTCACTGGAAGGTAGTTACGATTCAAGCTGGGCCTATGTTAATTATGAAAGTTTTCACAATGTATTTCACGCCACTGTCATGCGAACGTATATATACGTACGGCAGCAACGACCGGCGAATGCATGCGCGACGGTATGCAAACACACCGGCTGCGATTGAAACGCCGTTCACAACGTAAAGACATACAAACATATATGTCTTAGCTAAGACGTCCCAACTTTTGGATATTGCAAGACATTTTTCAATGTGTCGTAACTAAGATGTCATAAATTCAGTGAATATGATGTGTCTCAGACTTAAGACGGTTATATTGCAATCCACCCCTGGTTTATTGGTCAAAGATTTGTCAGGTCATCCACGCACTTTCAACATTTAGTATTTACGTCCTTGGCCGCTAAATTAAAGGAGCTGTCAATATTGTTTTTCTAATCGGAATTTGTTTTAACCTAACAATCATATAAAATACCTCCCCAACATACTGTCCAATTAAGGAAAAAAACAGGAAATTTGCAATCTTCAATTTGGATGTGGAAGCAAAAAGGTTGGTGTATAACTGCACTGCTTTATATAACTGTATAAATTGGTTTACAAAACAGTGGTGGTTTTTTGACGATATCCTTGAAAATATACGGATTGAGAGCGCGAAATTTCAGAATCCCAACTATTAGGTGAATCTTGGAACTGAAGGAGTCGGTGACGCGTGTGTGACTCCTTGGATAGTTGTGACAGTCATGCCACTCCCAAATGATCATCACTCCAGCTCGCGCATTTGGATTTTCTTATTAACTGATGACGTGGTTATTGTGACGCCATGTTTGTTCCATAATACCCAAGCAGTGATGGTTGATTGTGACATTAATTTCGGCCCGTTGAATTTATACGCGTCGCAAAAAATTCATAATTTTTACCGCCCCGTCCCCAACCCCCCTTCACCACCCCACCCCAACCCCCCTTCACCACCCCACCCCCTCACCGCCGAAGCGCGCGCACGCACTCCGTATACGCACTGTTAACGCAAAATTCCCGATGCAAATCAACCCTCAAATGGCTCAGTTCGTTTTTTGGTAGAACGACTTTCTTTAAATTCATTTTTTCCTCAAAACAAAGGCTTACAGCCCCTAAAGCCCCGCAAATCCAAGATAACGTCTTCTTTTGAAGAAAGTTATTCAACCGAGGCCCCTCGCTGCATGCTCCTTCTCTGGACGGGGAAGAAACAATTAGACCACATTTCCCCTTCATAACCCTAGTTTTCCGGTGCGAAATGACATCACCTCCTTACATTTCCTCACAAAATCCCAAATCACCACTTGTATAAATTATACTACAGTGTGTGTGTCTAGTCAAAAACGTACGATTATCATCTGGTCCTATATTATTTCTATTACTCACACCCGTATTGAAATTTGTTGATCGCATCCTCGTGGGACATCACCCAGTATATAATCTATTCATTTCCACCATACGAAAATCATGTGCGGTTTTATCATAAATAAAAATGTTGATCGGACTTCCAGGATTAAACGCAGGAAACAATCTCTGATAAAGAACACAGTGTTTGTACACTGTGATAATTTCCCGTGTGAGGTCTGTCCGAATGAACCACCGGTAAATCCCGCGGATTATGAGTCACCGTCTTCGGCGGGACTGACCCGGAGAACGCGATGGGTTTTCCAGAGAGTTTCCCCCGTGTGAAAATTTACGTTAGAAGAACAATTTCGCCCTTTGCTCTATTGGACACAATCAAAATTATTCAAACATCTGTTGACAGGTTACGTGCAATGTACTCAATATAAATCAGAATCCCGTGGGTGCATGTTTGAAAACGTTGAAAACCGGACTTCCCCCACACTCCAAAAAGAAGTCAAAATCACGACAGCCAGCAAGAAAGCTCATTTCTTGTCTATAACAGCATAGCCAATGATGATGCATCGTTCGATGTTCATGCAACCTCTGTCGTTAACTACGTAGGCGTACACCATAAAACAACCGGAGCAACTTTGTTTTCGATTTAATTTGTTAAAGTCAAAAGTGAAGATGACCCGTGTTAATGCAGACACTTTCAAGATAATGTATACTGTATTTTAAAAATGCAAAAATCTGTTTATAGGTTCAATAATAATAGGAATTTAAACAACCCTGAATGCCGCAATAGGGCGACATTTCGGGAAGACTCTCCCCGGGGACCACCGAAATTTCGGCAAGAGTGACTCAAAATGACACCTTATTTTTTTACCCAAAGCTTCCAAAAATGGTTGCAGACCAAAGAGAAACAGCTCCAGTCCCGATAAAAATGGTTCTCGACCTAAAAAAAAAATGGTTTTTGACCTTTAAAAATGAATTTTAAACTCAAAAATATTAGGGCGACACCAAAATGTCGCCCTATTGAGCAGGTCGCCCTAATATACCCTTTTTACACACGATTTGTCGCCCTATTCTAGCATTGATAGTAATTTCTGAATGAAGATGTGTGAGTCATCTCGTTGGCCAAAATATTTCCAAAAGGAGCGTGTCTAGATCACATTTTTTGGCCCCTCCATTATTTTTTCAAATTGGGTGTTGAGCTTTTGATTTTGTACCGTATCATTTGCCATATTTGTCTTATTACCATTCTGAAATTTTGTGCTTTCAATCCGTATATTTTCAAGAATATCGTAGAAAACGTCTATGCTGTATAAACCAATTTATCCGGTTACATAAAGCAGTGCAATGAATACACCAACCATTTTGCTTCCACGTCCAAATTAGAGATTGCAAATTTCCTGTTTTCTTCCCATGGATAGTACTTTCGTGGAGGTATTTTGTATGATTCTTATGTTAGAATGAAATCCATTTTCTGCAAAAATGTGGACCCTCAACCGGAAGCGTATTTTTTTTTTACACCACTGCGAGGGGAAAACGAGGGGTTTTGTACCGGAACACTGCAATTTTGACTGAAGGAACTGTGAAACTTGGTTGACAATACCAAGTTCCTTGAAAAACCAATTTCTGGGTAATACCACAGATCGTGATGGTGGGCAATAAGGACGTACGTTGTTGGGGCGGGTCGCCATGTGACGTCACTCGGTCTCAAATGTGGCAGCGTATGATACTCGTGCTACACGTGTCGGCTGAAGTGTCCGTTGCAAAAATACAGGGAAATGGTTCAGTGATTTTGAACTATTATTAGGCTCTCCATTGTTCTGGGTAGGGGCAGATGATTTCCAGAACCAGACACCCTGTGTAATTAGTCACTGGGTAATAATTCTAAAGCATTATTCATCTTTGATATAATTAATTACATGATAAAATACATAATAAAAATTGTTCAATGCGTCACACAAAAACCACGCTTGGCGGTTTTTCGTGGCGCCATCGTGTCGTGTGAATCCTAGATCACCGCGGCTCGCCACGCACCATTACAGGGAAAAGTAATATACAGTCATGATTTCGCATCAACTCATTTTCAACAGTGGCTTATATTACAACAAAATTACTAATTTACAAAAAAAAAACATGTCAAAATTATGCCCATAAATTAAAGCAAAGCATTATTTTAGTTGTGCATTAATGTTTGGCGTAACCACTATCTATATATATATATATGGACGATGGGTACGCGATAATTATTTCAGGCAATGCGTAGGTCATTTTACTCCGGAGGGAGACAATTAAATGCTTTCTTTGTTAAACTGTTCCTCTGCCCATACGATCGCTTGCATTCCACTTAACACATCACGTGCTTTAGACATTGGGTGAGGTCACAATTCTGTGTGTTACGTGTTAGTGTTAGTGATAACAGATCTGTTAACAGATCTGTTACAACAGTTCTGAGGTCACAATCGGAATTGTGACCTCCGAACCAACATCGTGTTAACAGGACGCGTTATGGTGTACTCAGTATAGTGTTGAAAATCGTGTGCAGAACCGCAAATTGCAGTGAGTGAGGTCGCAATTCGTGTTAGTGTTAGTGTAACAGATCTGTTAACTCGGCGTCTCGGGAAATCGTGTTAGTGTAACATATTTGTTAACAGATTGTTGACTCGGCATCTTGGGAAATGTCAAGGCGGTAGGCCTATAGGATTCTGCACGACTTTCAACACAAACACTAACATAGAATTTATTGTGACCTCCGGTCCGTGTTACACGAGCTTTTAAAACCACTAAGAGATTGAAATTTTCAAAATATTCACGGAGCAAAAACAAATGTCTCATGGGTAGAATGCAAGACCGAACACATTTATAAGTTATGCTGAAAACTGAACCTCAATTTATTGAGAATTACAAAAGTTCTAAAATAATCAAAATTAACACCACCCACTTCGTTCAGATTAACTTAACAGATCTGTTAACAGATATGTTAAACTAACACGATCTGTAACATGAGTTGTAACATGAGATGTAACACTAACACACCCGAAACACCATGTTAACATCGAGTTAACACTCTGATTGTTAACAGATCTGTTACTTTAACACTAACACGTACGTAACACAGAATTGTGATGTTGCCCTAAAATATGTATACAGTGTGGAGAATTAACACCGTGTTAACAGATCTGTTAACATGAGTCGAGAGGTTGCGAGTGGTGAAATCGGGGCAGATCGCAAGGTGATCGCAAGCGGTCGTAAGTGATCGCAAGGTGGTCGCAAAGCAATTACCAAGATCGCAAGGAGATCTCAAGAAGGTCGCTTCCCATGGCACCCTGATCGCAACGATTGATGCGATTGCAGAGAAGTCGTATAGAGGGATCGCCAAGGTCGTAAGAGATCGCGAGGAAATGGTCGCTATAAGTGGAAATTCGTGCACCGAAATGGGCACGAGTGCTATACCGAGTCAGTTTATAGAATGCCAAAGTCGACCAGTTGCTGTTTTCGATTGCAATAGCTATGGTCTAAACAAAATCTCTTTTACAATAATGATTAATACTCTATATTCAGTTCTTGCCCGCATTTTCCCAAGAAAATCAGCTGGAACCGCATTGTGGGAGGTTATATTTATAGACCGAGCTCGCCCCAATAATAGCTCTGACTGCCTTACAAATAATGCTGTGGTATATATTTTACAACAGCCACGGTTAAAAGTTCTCAAACAATGCTCAATAAACAATGAAAACCATAAGCTGCGATCTACCAGTAGAAGATGTGAAAACCCTATCAGTTGAGTCATTCTCTGTGACAATTGATCGCGTGTCGCTGTGACAATAGTTCGCATGTCGACGCCAAATTCCAGTTACGTGTCCTGCTATTCGTATTATACACATCATCCATATGCGTACCTGCATCACTTCTGCGTAGAGTAACCTGCCTTGGGAACGCGCCAGACTATTTATGTACTACAAACCTCGCTTTGGCAACGAGCCTTCACACATAGCCATATCGGGGTCAAAACCGTCAAATGACTCTTTCCAAAGTCAATCGCAGGCTACTCCAAAAACAGAGTATAGTTTGACTCCTGTCCCAAATAACTTTCATTCTACTTTTCTAAGGAGTCACTGCAAAATGAAATGTTGCGAAAAGTCCCGTAAATCTTGTCAAATATGTGTGATTTTTTAAATCTCAAAGTCCACCTTCAGCTATAGCTTAAAGGGCCCCTTATTTAGGATTTTTATCAATGAAATCTATGCTTTAAAACCACTCTATTCAGTTAAAGTCATAAAAATCCTATTTGGAGCTTGCTTTGGGGGTTAAAACAAAGGTTTTTAGTTTTTATGCTAATGCGAATATGCATATTCATGGCCAAGGTCACTATGTCACAAGAGGCAAACACAGAAAAATCACATTAAACTGTGCACAAAAGATTCCACTTTTTTCTCAATTTTCCTGAAACTTTTGTAATCCAAGGCTGTTTGAGTTTGTTTAAGATGTTGCCTGCTGTAAGCCATGACAAAACTGGGGGTAGAAACTGCAGCAATTTGCCACAAGTCCAACTTGAAGTCTTATGTTTTTTCTTAACTTTTCCCTTCTGTCTTCCTTATGTGATGCACTCAAAACAGCGCCCTCTGTCTGTGATTTATTGCAGTGAAATCTTCAAAGTTGAAAAAGGCCACCTTTTATTGATTTTACATCCAAACGAACAATAGTATGTCTTGCTGAACAAGTAATCCGTCATTATGAAGCAAAGCTTTATAGGCACAAAGTTGTTTAGCATGTCACAGGCCCTTTAAAGGGACACAAAATATGACACAAAATTTTGCTTACATAAGTGGACCAAACTTGGTCGTATTGCTTTTTTCTTCTTCACAGAATCGCCATAATTTGCGGGCTAGAGGCCCTATCCTTTTATAGCTCCATGCTGTAACCATGGCTGGTATAAGGCATGGCGTTTGCAAGTATAGCCTTCTTTTGATTGGAAATGCGAACATGTAAGTTACATGTGCATGTAAAATGTCGATTTGATATGTTGAAATCGTATGACTTCAAATATAAGTCACCACGATTGAGTCTGAACAAGTTAAGTGACTGAGGGCGATAAATACATATTTCCAAATGATGGCTCTTCCAAAATACAGATCAGCACTATATATCTTGACTCTTTGAAAGAGTCAGATGATCCTTAAAATGAAGTTATTTTCGATATAGTTGCTGGACTCTACGTTGCTGGACGATATGAAATGTTTCCAAATTAATCAATTGATGAGACGTTTAGGGCAATTTTTTTTACTTATTCAAAATAATACTTTGAATTTTAATTTTAGGAATAAGCCATGGAGAAGCCTTATAAATATTCAAGGTATCGCCAAAAAAAACCCACCGATGTTTTGTAAACTAATTTATCTGGTTCCTTCCTCCATAAAGCAGTGCAGTAATTACACCAACAATTTTAATAGCGAATTTGCCTTGTAAAATTTCATGATTGGTGACATGACAAAAAACAAAATCTCTTCCAATGAAATTTCAATGAATAAACACTTGGGTTGTGTTTAGTGATCACAGCCCCGTATCCCACCAGAACAGTGTACGCCCAACAACTATGGCATTGTGGTTTCTTTCCCATAATATTATGGTAAATTCAAGGAAGTACTCATTTTCCATTCATAAAAAAACTTTGGCAGGTTTCCGCAACGAGCGCGAAAGCAGCTAGCCACATTGGTCAACGGATTCCCCTCTCTGATTGGCCGAGTATGACGCAAGGTTCTAAAAATATCTATGACATAATACTAGAACGAATCAGCTGCATAATGCGCATGTGTACACGTCGAGATGCGATACATGCACGTACGTACATGCGGCTGCGGTAAAATATAAGGTCGGTTTATGGCTGCCGTTTTTCTTTTCCCATTTTCGAGGATTTCACCGAAAAGCGGGACTTTTCGGAAGAAGAAAAACACGCTGGCTGTGAAGGAGGATTAACAGATGGATCAGAGCTGATGCAAAAATTGAAGGGAAAAAGAACAGTAAGTGAAAATGCATAGGCCTATTTTTAGTTCAAACATTTTCCCGGGATTATTTTTACACTGAATTCTAATCTGTCACATACATCATGTAGTCTACGGCCTCTGCATGCACTGCACTGCATGCAGCGTAGTGCAAAACGAATGTGCAACTTGACAACTCGACCCCTGGACAACTCGACCCCTGGACAACTCGACCCCTGGACAACTCGACCCCTGGACAACTCGACCCCTGGACAACTCGACCCCTGGACAACTCGACCCCTGGACAACTCGACCCCTGGACAACTCGACCCCTGGACACCAGGCTAAACTATAAATGCAGGGCCCACTATAGTATACTTCAATCTCCACATCTCCGGAGACGTGGTCACGGACTTGCACATTCATATATTGCGCCCTCTTTAAAATGAACTGAATATATTGCGCCCTCTATATTCCGCCCTCTTTACAATGAACTGTAAAAAAGCTAGACTGGTTCCCGTCCACATATTCCACACAGGAGAATCGCAATATGTGAACCAATCTATAGGGATCGGGAACCAATCTATGAAAAAGCAGGCGCTCGGGAATGCCCACTATACTTCAATCTGAAGCGCCGTCTCTTTGGTCACATCGTCTCCGTTCGTCTTTGAAAAGGTGCTGTCGCGTGGGCCCTGTATTCTATAGTTACTCCGGAAAGCAGTCTAGTGTTGAGTTACTGTTGCCCTCTCCGCGCTCGCCCATGCGCATATTTGATTTTGGGGCAAACTGTCTGTATTTTATCTCACGGAGGGTCTTAATTTTGCCCCACGATTTCACCGATCGATGCGTAATCTTCGGAATATCTAAACGTTGGGGCGAGTGCATTGAGCAAATATCAGAGCCAAGGAACAAATTTCATTTGCGTGAGTTTGCCACAGATTTGGGGTTGGAAGCAGCACCAGGGTGGAGGATACGACGCCCTGTTCACGGGTCTAAAGGGGACGCAACTTTAACGTGTGACCTCGAGCGTGTTTAAAACAAATGCCTGCTTGCATAGAGCAACATGCGAGCAGGCGTTTGTTTTCACCGCGCTCGAGGTTGCGTCCGCCTATTCGACCGGATAATTTGTTTGATAAAACTCGTACGCACACCAACTCTTGCGCACACCAACTCGTACACGAGGGATAAAGAACAATAAGTGAAAATGCATAGGCCTATTTTTAGTTCGAACATTTTCCCGGGATTTTTTTGGTTGTGTTTGTTGTGTTTACTATACAAATAAATTGCCGATTTATTTTATTTTATTTTATTTTATTTTTTAATGAATGGATGAATGGAGATTTCAAATAATTTAATTAGGTGTGTTTACTGTAAAGAAAATGCCAAAACTTTTTCAAATGTATTTCGGCAGTAAAACCCAATTCTTGGGAAAAAGAAAAACTGCCCTCCAGGGCCACAATATCAAAAAAAGATTTCTGCAAAAAAACAATCGGTTCCTTCAAAACCAGGGCCGCCCAAAACCACTCGGTTCTTGTTAACTTTTTTTTGGAAAAACAAAACTACCCTCCAGGGCCACAGAAATGTCTGTAAATGCACGGCAACAATCTTCTTGAAAATGAGTTGTTAAAAACTGTTTACAAATCTTTGTACAAACTTGTTTGGGCCACGATAAGGATTTTGATGTTTGCACATACCGGTAGGAGATTAGCTACATCATTGTACATGCACTTGCCAGACTGGCGTACGAGTTGGTCGGCGTATGGGTTGGTCGGCGCACGAGTTGGTTGCGTACGAGTTGGCCCGCGTACGAGTTGACCTGTATTCATCTTTAGGTACATGTACGTCCGGTAGCCGCCAGTAGATAACCATCAAAATGGGAGGAAGGTGTTTTTTTCCGTACACATTGAACAAAGATTTTAATTGAGTCCAGAAGGTAATTTCATTCAAATCTTTGTTCAATGTAGGCCTATACGAAAAAATACCGGGAGGAATTCCGGAAAGATTACCATGTACGGACACCCTCTGAGACCCCATGTGCTAATCCTATGGGACAACTCGTACGAGTTGGCACGCGTATGAGTTCACCTGTATTCATTACAAATTGTCCATAGATTTTTGTTCTTTAACATTGGTCATTGTAAACTAAATTTAAATTTGGGATTTTATCTACGTTATTAAAAGACATCAAGAGTTTCTACAAATGTACCTGTGTTCATGAAATTCCTTAATTGACCAGGGAAATTTGGCTGCATTTCAGGATTTGAGTTTGAGCTTTGTATTATGATGCCTCTTTATCAACTGAAGCCAAGAAACCAAGGCATTTAAATATTAAACACACAGGCCTGTGTGTTTAATATTTAATATTTTTCGAATTTCAAAAGCACTGAGGTCAACTGGAGGGTTACCACAAACAACTTTGTCCCGAATGTGTACTAGTTATTGGTGTAACAAGCCTCATGAGTAACAGGGCCAACTCTGCAGAGCATGAGGCCATTTGCCTCGGTCTTGGTTAATGGCTAAGCTTCATGCATGGTGGTGTGGGGCAACGAAACTACAATGTCATGCTAAGATCTATTCCTGGTCAGATCACTAACAAGTACATTGTGTACTATAAATAGTAGAGCTGTACGTCATACACCTAAATCTCAAATACTCATGCCCTTGGCAAAGTTGCAAAACCACTGGCAACAAAATTAAAAGTGCAGTGTGATTAGAGGTTACACAATCTTGCCACATATTGCTGTATTATTAATATTATAGTTGGCAGACTGTCATATAAAACACATACTGTCTTTCGGGTCCAAACAAGTACGGCTTTGCGTGGAGGCTATCTAGATGAATGAGTCATCACACTGCTGCACAGCTTCATTGGATGGACTAGGCTAAATATAGTCATGGCCACATTTAACCAGTTCGTAATGCTTTCGTGAAATTGTGCTAACTCAGGGTGCATACATGTAGCTTCTTTATTTAAATCTGCCGTGCGTACGTCAGAGGTCTGTGTTGCAGGGGTGTGAATTTTCAGATTGTTTTTTTTTAATGTACCAAAATTTAATTTCAGCTTTTTTTCTCCTGACATATTTCAGCTTTTTTTCCCCCATGCGTAAGCGTTGATTTTATTTTCCGGGTTTTTTCTACAGTACATGTACGGTACTTGCTACTTGCTAGCGCACGCCATGTGCAAGCCAGCATTCAGTACAAAATTCCATTCTCGAAGCCGTAGAATGCACCAACTGGGGACATTAATTCATCATGATGTCAGTGCAACTTAAGCGGGCCCCGGACCCCACGCCGTTAGGGCTTCGGGCTTCGCACTCGCAATTTCAGCTTTACGATTGCACTTTCAGATTTTTTCGGATTTGTTGGGGTTCTCCCCTCACACCCCTGGTGTTGAGAAACTACAAAGAACAAAACATTTAAAAAGGGATTAAGTGAGTGTGATTTCAGAAAAAGGATTTAACCTGGGTAGGAATACATCATTGTAATTGGTCACTACCTTGGTACTGCTCTGTGTAACACTTAATCCCTTCTTAATCTCTGGATTATCCATCAAGTCTTCATACCGTTTTCATTTATTACCAACATGTACATGTACATGTATGACACACACAGGTTTAAACTTAAATCCAGGTCATTAGTCAGCAGTTAGTGTAGTGTGTACCGTTGGTACTTATCCAGCTTCAAAGGTCCCATTTAACGTTTAGGCAGTGACCCTACATGTACAACATTCACGGTTGAGGTATGAACACTGTTTTAGACATTCTACCAGTACTGCAAATTTCCAAACTTTTGACTGTTTTACGAGTATTGATTCTTTTATTTTTCCTTTTCAGTAACTGTGGTTTCTGCCGGTTGGAGGCCATTTGAACCAAGCAAAAAGGAACTTGTCTGCTGAAAAAGACATACATACGATACATGTACCGGTACAGTGCCAGCGATACATGTAGTTTAAGCCTGTGAACTTCCTCAACAAACACACTAGTGATTTACCATTTTTGCATTAAAAAATTATTGTACATTGAGATCAGACGCTGTTCTACCAATGACCAGTTCATTCCAGTCGAAGCCGGCCGCCGTCATTTCACATTCCTTACCGAGGGACCAACCCCCCAGCAGCCTACATGCATCTAGTATTGGACGTGCCATTTTTAGCTCATCCGTTCAAAATCCCACAAGTTATAATGGACAGTAGTGGGACTCCCGACTTTTGTCGGACGCGTATGGTGTCACCGAGCGTGCTCGCCGAGCTGCTACACAACGACAAATTGGAGAGCACATTGTTGATCGACAGCAGATCGTTTCTGGAGTATAACACGTCCCACGTCCTCAACTCGGTCAACGTTGGATTTTCGAAGATCGTGAAACGAAGACTGGAACAGAACAAGGTAAGAAATATTTTGAAGCAAAATCTGTCGTTCAGAAATTGCTGTCACACAACTACGGCATTTTTACCACGTGAGTATTTTGTTGTCAGTTTGGCTTGACATTTTAGGTGATTTGAAAATTGATAATGTGTCATGAATTATAGCTCATTGTAACATGCAGCACCAGCTGTGATTTTTCTGTGGGATTTTTTAGCACTAGAATAGAATGAACGATTCATTCCTACCGGTAGTTGGCAAAATAAAGGTTGCACTTTTATTTTATTTTAAGAAATGTAAATTTATTGTAGGTGCTCTGACAGTCATCAATAAATGCAATGTACCCGACAATGTGAAAGTACAGTCGGGCAATGGACATTTTCTGACCAATTACCATAATTGCTTTTGAATCAAATGTAGGGCGCCGTACCTGGACAAAAATGCTTGTCAAATGTATTTTGGCTGAACGTTGCACGAAAACAAAAATGCTGTGCAGCCAGTTACATTAAAGGGAACACCGGCTTTGTTGGACTATTTTGGGCTCGAAATAGACTCATACCGGTACATGATTCTGAAAGTCTTTCCGAAACAGACTGAGAACCTAAAAAGAAACCACCAAATTTGGCCATTTTTTAGAATTAAAAAAAAAAATCAAGGTCACATGATTTATATGAATCAGATTCTGGTTCCGATAAATCACGTGGTCTTGGAGTAAGTTATATTTCCAGCCCTAGAAACCAGCGCGAAGTGAGAGTTGCTTTCCAATTTGTATTTTCCAATTTGTACACAAATCTGCCAACAGATTTCATACATTGTAAGAAAGGTTTCTGGGTGTTGATACGGAGGGGAAAATCTTTCGGATTTTTGCGTCTTTGCTTCGATAAATAATATCCGAAAAAAAGCTAACTATTGAGGGCACTAAAGACACCAAAAAGTTGCGCTCGAGTTGCTTCCTCGAGTCAGCGCTGACCTCGGGGATCATGCAAGGTGTGATGAGTCCGGGGAAACAAGGTTAAACACGTGTCGACCCTTATCGAACGCCACCTTTATTTACAAACACATGATACATAATACATCGCGACAGCTGGTAAAGCGTATAGCCCAACATTTGCCTCTTTTGTTAATTTTAAACATTTCTAGTTAATTACAACGACCATCGAAAAATAATTGTCAAGGATGCTAGATCGCTACATTATGTAAACAGTAAGCCGGTGTGTCCTTTTAAATGCCGGACTGAAAGCTACACATTACATATTGACCCAATTGGCAGAGCAAAATTGTGAAAACATTTGTTTCAGAAATATTTGATCCAAGTAAAAAGCACGTTTCAAGCTTTGCATAATGTGTTATCGTTGTCCCAAATCTCGGAGACGTTTTCCTACAGGTTGAAAGCAAAAAACAAAATCCCATTGCAATTACGGCATCCTGCCCTTGTCTGTCTTGGGAAAATTCATTGAGGAAATTGAATTGCTTGCCCAAACTTACATAGCCTACATGTACATTTTGAATTTGCATTCAGTTTCTGTACAGAGTTACCGGGTCTTTAGATTTAAAATTTGTTCTTGATGGTTATTGACGGTTGGTTTAAGATGTGAACTTCCTTACAAAAATTAAGAAAACAAGAGCAAAAGGAAAAAGAAGGGAGTAAATCTGTAATGGTTAAGACTTTTGAAGCAGAAGCGGATTTCCATTGCAGTTTTGCAAAGTGGCATTAGATATTGACTACTTTTAAAAATACAGTGGTCAGAGTTACATTTTGAGGGGTGTACTACATGTACATGTAGTACACTGTATACGTATTTTGCAAGTCAAAAAAATTGCCTGGCTTAAAACTGTTGGTGAATTAATAGGATAAATTTGGCAAAATCATAACACATTGTACAGTATGTATTTATTGACATCTGTCTCCATCCAAGTTGCAAAATTATATAATAAAGTGTTTATGAATAAAAACATTTCCAAAAGAATACATGTATGTTGCATACCAGTACATGTACACCATCACAACCGTACGTAATGTTTTCATGGTGTGAAAAAATTGGCTGTAAAGTAAAAGTAAGTATTGTATGATTTTGGAGGAAGCTACATGTATCCCTAGTTCTGGGAGTTGAAACCTAAAAGTTTAAACACTATACAAGTTATTGATAATGGAAAAACCTTTTTTTCAATATTGTATGTCTTAGGAATGTCTTGGGAATTTCCCTATAAAAATGCTTGGAGTTTCTGTTTACTCAATTACAGGGCTGGAAATTTACAGAGGCCATAGAGGCCATTGCCTTTGTGGCCCCTGGTCTTGGCCTTTGTGCCCTCTTGCAATTCCCCCATATACTTTTTCATTTTTCCAATGGAAGCGCCCTTTTTATACTACAAAAGACTCCTCCAAAAACACAAATGGCAGTGCCCTTTCAGTGACGAATCTCCTGCCCTGCAATTACATGTACTGGTATACCCTAGTTTATTTATTGTACAGTAAAACCAATTGCGTTATAAATTATACTACATTTTGTAACTTTAAATAATGCAGAGTACAGTACAGTGCACATTCTCATTTGCATGGACATTGAAACTAAAACTGCTATCCATCAGTATCTGTCACTGTACTCAACATGGAGTTCTGCTGCGACAATCGCCCGGATCACTTAAAATATGCACATTTTGCGTAGTGCTGTGTTACGCATGAATTGGTAACCAGAGTTTGGTTGCCTGTGTCATCCATATTACCAAGTCAGCGCAGGGAAGGATCTTGATTTACACACTGTGGAGGCTTAATATCGCGGATAAACTTGGCATTAATAGACAGTTAATTTGGAAATCGATCTTCGTCTTCCGTTTGGGCAAGTGGTTGTCAAGACGATAGTTTCTCACAGTATCACCATGGCATGAGTGATTGGGAAGGAAACCATTTGTAGGGTATGTGTACGTGTGTACACGTAGGTTTACATCACTAGAATTTTTAAAGTGACTCAGAATCATGGACGATTTGGGTAATTCTGATCTCAATTTAGATATTAAAGAATTATCAGAAATATTTAATCTAAGGTTGTAATTACTTGTATATTTCATGATTCTGAGTCATTTTGACAGTCCTGGCATGTGGCATTGAGTCACAGTACAAAGTTCTGCAAAATGTGAAGAGAATTGTGTCTAATTGTCTACCGGTAAATGATTAAATTCCATCGATAGATTTGTCAAAATTCAACCAGTTTGCAAGGGTGAATACAAACGTACAGTGTACATGTACATAATTTGCATATGATATGCTCACAAACTGGGGTATATCAGCGTTCGCCCTTAACTTTTTTCCCAACTGGCCAACAGGGCCAGTTGTATTAAATCTTCACTGGCCCGTCGGCATTTCAAGTGGCCCGGTTTAATACCGTTAACATTTCTGGTTCTTTTTAAACACAGTCGACCATTAATGTTTGCAAAAACCACATTTGAGTGAATAAATTAGGTAAATTTGGTAGTCATAAGGTTGTTTTCATTAAAAGTTTGAAAATGTGTGGTACATTTTAGAGCTTTCTGGTGAATTTTATTCTGGAGTCTTGAAAGGCTCTTTTGTTATAAATTCTCAAGGATGCATGTTTTTGTGCACATTAACCCCTTCGCGACAGGGAACTGCATTTGTAGTTTTTCTAAGTGTGAGTGTACATCTTGGAGGCGGTTATACAGAGTTAGCCCATAGTACTACCCGGGCAGAGGTGGTCTTTTACAACCTGTTGGCTTGGGGTCAAGTCAGTTTTTGGTTTTTGACATGTGACTTGACTCTGGAGAAAATGACCTGTGACTGGACTTGGGAAATAAGATTGATTTACGACTTGAAATAAAAACTAATCATCAAGTCTCCAGCCCCAGAGACATACATGTACATGTATACTGCATAACCAAAACTGCAGTCTCTCACTCCAGGGGAATAAATTTAGTACGGCGTGGGTCTGTTTTATCTCAACTGGACATCCGGACCATTTGGGAAGGCTTTCCAGCTGGCCCGAGACCATTTCAACTGTCATTTGGCCAACGGACCAGTGCTAATTCGAACGCTGTATATGCTGCAAGATATGAGACCAAGTGACTCCCCCTACCGCCCCTATACCTCGACACACTCTTCCCTTTTGTTATCATACGACTTCCCCCTAAAACCTGAAAGGAAATTCCTTGGATGTTTTACACACTATGGGAACAATGGAAGGGGGAGTCACTTGGTCTCATATCTTGCACCAAATGAACTGGGGGAATGGTGGTCTACCAGTAGTAGATACCGGTAGTGTTTTAACTTTTGGGTGATAACTCCATAGTTCAAGGCCTACTGTAGTCACCACTATTGTGTTGTGTCCTTAGACAAGACACTTTACATTGTCTCTGTCCACTCGGGTGTATAAATGGGTACTGACAACAAATACTGGTTGAGTGAGAAACCCAAACTGCATGCAACTGCTGGGGGTAAACTTGCAATGGACTGGCATCCCATCCAGGGGGAGTAGCAATGCTCCTAGTCACTCCATGCTATGGAAACTAACAACCTGTTTGGGAAACCCAACTACCGGTACATGTAACTGCTGGGGTTTAAACTTGCAATGGACTGGCATCCCATCCAGGGGGAGTAGCAATGCTCCTACATGTAGTCACTCCATGCCTTGAAATAACAACCTGTTTGGAAAACCCAACTACCGGTACATGTAACTGCTGGGGTTTAAACTTGCAATGGACTAGCATCCCATCCAGGGGGAGTAGCAATGCTCCTACATGTAGTCACTCCATGCCTTGAAATAACAACCTGTTTGGAAAACCCAACTACCGGTACATGTAACTACCAGGGGTAAACTTGCAATGGACTGGCATCCCATCCAGGGGAAGTACCGCAGTGCTCCTAGTCACTCCATGCCATGGAAACTAACAACCTGTTGAGGAAACCAAACTAACTGCTGGGGGTAAACTTGCAACTGGCATCCCATCCAGGGGGAGTAGTGTCAATGCTCTTAGCCACTCCATGTGATAAAAACTGGGGATGAGTAACGGCCGTATTTAAACCAGCTTGGCTCTACAGACAGCTTGACCCTTTATACCCATGCTCACAAGCTACGTATATTCTTGTTAATAATAATATAAGCCCCATAAGAGTTGTGTACAGTGTAGATTTTTCAACACGGTACACGTATAAACTTGGTACAGTACTGGAAATGATCATCACTGTAAAATCTAAAGCTTCAAAATTGGAGATTGTCCAGTCAATGATGACTCACACTGTCCAGCAAGATTGTTAAGGAATTTTAAACTCGCCTGCTGTATATTTAGCCATGGGCATTTCTATATTTGTAATACGTTTCACCCCGCGTCAACCCCGTAAGGCATAGTGTGAAAAAGCTTTTTAAGATGCATGGCTCCAGAGGTCAGCTCATCCCATGCAGGTTTAATCAGGTTAAAAATCCAACAAAATGGGTTTCCTGAGAGACTACACATATACAGGAATCTTCTAGAAACAGGAAATGTCACATTTCTGCTGAGATCACTTTCTTCAAATGGGTCTACTTGCACCTGGAGGAAATCACTAAAATGGAGCTGTCTTGAAAGCGATTCCAAAGTGATTGGTCGATCAGTGCCTTGCTATCCACAAATTCACTGTCTAATATTCAAGAATTTATATTTTAAGAAAATTGCGTTTCTTTTTCTGGGAGAGAAATTATGTAGTGGTGCTACAATAGACCGATCCAGTAAGCTCCGATCATTTTGGAATTGACCAATCACAGCCTCAGGTGAGGTGCACAGAGATACGGCAAACTGCAGCATGAGTGACGCAAAAACACAATACACATCATTTTTATCAGCGCCCAGGACCCTAGCCAGTTATAAACAGATTGTTTAAGATTGGCCAAACCTACTTTTAATTCATTCATAAATACTTTTTTGTGTAAATTGGTAAAACTCACCAAATTTAGCTTGTCGTTTTGCCATATTTGGGCATTCACTTTCCTACACCGCATTTTAGATGTGTGTCATTGAGTTGTTTTTGTTCGATTGCGTGCATTACGCGTAAAGCTACATGTTGACCGGATACTTGTCACGGTGCACATTTTGATTTCCAGTGTGCAGTTTCTGTGTGCGTGTGTGTTCCATACGCGCTGACCATGGGCGCGCCAGCACGGAAAGCAGTAAACGAAATGTTATGTTGCCACGCCCACTGTACAAGTGTCTAGCATGTGTTTCATGTAGCTTGGCAATTGCTAAATGGGCGGAGCTTACTGGATCGGTCTATTAGGTGTCTTCATTGATTTGGTAATCTTTCCTACAATGCATCATCCTCATGTTTAATTAATCAGTCACATGGTTTGTTGGTCACAACTGGACTGTCCACTACTGGTCACTCAGGGTCAACTGATTCATCTGGATGACTCACCGTAGCGCAAGGCCTTCAGCATCTTTCAATTTCATCTTTTCATTGACCAGGTTGAAGGCACCTGCATTATCCACTGATGGCCATATAATATGTACATATAGTGTTAAAGGACCTTGTTCAGATTTTTCAAAAAATTTTATTTTTATAACCTAACAAGCCTAAAATATGTACCTCCCCAAAATATTATCCATGGGAAAAAAACGGGACATTTGCAATCTCAAATTTGGATACTGTGCAAGTAAAAGCAAAACGGTTGATGTGATTACTGCACTGCTTTATGGAACGGATAAATTACATACTGTACATGTAGTTTACAAAACATCAGACGTTTTTGACGATATCCTTGAAGATATTCAGATTGAGAGCGCGAACATTTCAGAATGGTAATAAGAAATATGTGAGAAATGATATATCAAAATCTCAACTCCCATGGGAAAAATTGGGGGTTCAAAAATGTGATCTGGTCAGAATGCTCCTTTAAAGGCCCTGTAGATGATCTGTTTTTGAGCGATTCTGCGAATAAAACCATTATAAATCAAAAGAAAGACATCAACAAACTCATCCAAAGAAATTTCAGCTTTGTCAAATGTACCACGTTTTAAAAAAACCATGAAAATCCATATGCATTTTCCTGGTCTTGGCGGGGTGTTTCAAATATTCGTTCTCAGTTGATCGAGTACTGCTTGCGTCATGCACTCTGTGGCGCACTTCATATACTGCGTGTGCGCGCGATCCATAAAAATGCATCGCGTTGGAACACGCACACGAAGTACACAGCGCCCACGCATGCATTTTGGACCGCGTAGATGCGAACCAAAAATAAGTAAATCGTTTGCAAACGATCTAAATAATTTCATCTTTACGGATTATTTTCTGGTAAAATTATATCATTTTGAGCGAAAACCTTTCATTGGATAGTTGCTATTAATTCAATCTTTACTTTCAGAACGTTTCCCCTGTAAACTCGTCGATTACTTTTTGGGTCATTGCAAATGATCCACTGGGCCTTTAAGTGCAGTACTGTACAGTTGTTCAGTGCAGTTTGTTGCTGATTTGTCACTTTGATATACAGGGTATGTATTATCTGAAGAAGAAAAATGATGACCCTGATGAAAAATACTTAAAACATTGCAACTTCTCAGAAAATTTGGTGTAAATTGGTTTAAAATCTGTACAGAAATGGTTATTTAAAGTCACTTACATACATGTACGTACATGTACATGTACATGTACCGGTACATGTTAAATTTAAAAATTCTGGTTGACAGATATTTCACATTATTTTGAAACGATGTATGGCCAAGAATGTTGAGACCTCAAACATCCAAGACTGGTATCAAGACCGAGACTTACACGTACAAGTACGGTACCGGTACAACACTGATAAACAGATACGGTACAATGTATGTACATGTATAGGTACATGTACATAAAATATTGCACACATGTGTACAAAGTGCATGACTCATCCTGCAAACTCTTTTATTAAAATTATTTTCATACGTAGTGACCGCCTCGTACAGAATGTACACGTACATGTACGGTATATACCGGTACAGTATGCATGTATGACGATCAGTTACATAATAATAGCATTTGGCAGTGGGAGTATTGTCCATGTACCGTACATGTGGTACATCTGTATACCAGTAGCTATCCCATGTTAAGAGAAAGGTTTCTGATACGTGCTTCTGTACGTACATGTGTACAAATCTACAGTACAAACATTTTGATTTTCTAATTGAAGTGCCCTAAGTTGCAAACACCAGAAGATGCTTCAAAAATATTAAACTTCAATGGCAATGTTGAAATTCATGTGGCCTGCTCCCCTTTCCCCCACTCCCTCTTCCCTCCACTCCCCTTCCCTCCACTCCCCCTCCCCCCACTCCCCCTTCCCCCCACTCCCCCCTCCCCCCACACCCATCCCCCCCACACCCCCCTCCCCCCACACCCCCTCCCCCCCACACCCCCTCCCCCCCACCTCCTAAATCGGTCTACATATGTAACCAAACTGTATACGGGTTGCTTCTGGATATTAGGAAATTTTTTGTCATATTCCCATACTGTACAGTGTAATACTGGTCAAGACTTCATATACCGGTAATGCAGAGACTGTTCATGTACACTGGTATACTCTGTTCTGTATTTACCATTAATTGGTTAATATTGTACCACACCATATGCTGTACGCATGCACATCTGTATTGTTGCATGTGTATGACTCATGTTAATGGATGAATGCTTCAGAAATCATTTGTTCGTTCATTCGTGACCTTCCATTTCTTCACTAATAACGGCTATTATTTGCTGTAAACAGCTCAACGGTACATTTACAATGTACCGGTAGTAATTATTATAAGGCTGCATTTATCAGACACGCGCGGCAGTATCCGTCCTTTAATAACTAGATGTTGGGTCAATAGTGAGGGAGTTTTTCGATGGTCAGTTTTGCTTGTTTCCTTTCTTGATGAAATGCAAATAGTTTTCCTATCGACTTTTGTTTTAATTATTTTTTTATGGAAGTACCCCATGCAAGCACCAGAATTACTCCTCAAAACTTGAAAAAAAAAACAGTTGCTCACTATTGTGTGTTTGTAACAGTATTCAAAATCACCAGCTTTCTAAATTGAGACATTCTTTAAACCTCAATTTACTAAATAAATTATGATCAGGCATGTAACTTATCAGCTGATTTTCTCTTTTGTGTTTCCTCATTTGTCGTTTGTCCCCTTGAAAATTAGAAAAAACAATGTATACAAAGTTGGATAATTTTTGCATTTTTCTGGTTTTCTTTGTTTTGACACAGTTGCATGCATGTACATGTATGATAAAGATCATTCCACTTCAAATGGAAAATGTGTAATATTCTCAAAATGTTGCAGCTGTGCATGATGTCATAATCCAGATATTTGAGCTTTACAACATTGTTTATAATGTTCCCCCGTGTTGTTGATTCTTATCTAAAGTTTATGTTCTATACTTCTATTTTTATTGTGCCAGTTCAGGGTTGTTTATTGAAACCCCAGGATTTCCCAGTACAGATGAGAGATGCTTCCAGAATTTGGAGAATTTCTTTAACACGTTGTAAAATTAGTGCCCCCTGAAACCACTCAGAGCTGGTACCGCGAACCAAACTTGGCAAGCGGGTAAATTGATGGCCTCTCGTAGTGCCATTTCCTCAGTGCTATGACATCATCGTCTTGGCGGACATTGCAAGTTGGCCCCTTGAGAATCCAGTGGACACTTGGGAATTCTGTGCCCCCTTGCAAGAGTGCAGGGACAGATTTGTCTTCTAGAGAACTGTTGAGTGGGAGAAAAGCATGTGACACCAATTTGTACGTAATCGATAGTTGCACAATTTTCTATTTTTCAAAATAGTCACGTACTGGTACATGTACGCTCAATATTCGTAGTACATGTAGGAATATCACATTCATGACCGGACGGTACAGAAATGTCGCCAATATTTTCAAGTTTTCTGAAAATATTTGTCTCAGTCTTTTATTCTTTCTTAGAATAGTTTTCAGAGGTTTTTTTTAATGACTTCATCATGAAATTGAAATAAATAAATTTATATGGGGTCATAGTAAAATTGACCAGATAAAGGTTCAATAATTATTTTGGGGGCCTACATGTAGGGATATTGTGTGCATTGCACATGCATCTGTAAGGGTGTACCAGCAACAATTTACAATCTTTAGTGTCACCGACCGGTTAACCGACACCTCAAAGAATTGCAAACCGGTTTCTGAATTAAACGTAAATTCCCACTCCTAGTTAAGATTTTTTCCAGAAAATGTATTTCGTTTTAACCTAAGAATCATACAAAATACGGTACCTCCCCAAAATACTGTCCATGGGAAGCAAGAAATTTGCAATCTCCAATTTGGATGTACTGGTAGAAGCCAAAAATGTTGGTGTAATTACTGTACACTGCTTTATAATTGAACCATATAAATTAGTTTACAAAACATTGGTGGTTTTTGACGATATTCTTGAAAATATACGGATTGAGAACGTGAAATTTCACAATGGTAATGAGAAAAATTATATGTATCAAAATCTCAACACCCATGGGAAAAATGGGGGGTTAAAAAATGTGATCTGGACACGCTACTTTATTAATTTCTAAAATGATGAACTGCTTGCCACGGTTTCTCCTTCCCAGTTTCATTAGGTCCCAGTTTGACTAAACTTGTGTGCTTTCAATACTCAAATAAAGGTGGTTTTTATTGGTGTCAAGTTTTGTAAACTGCTTTTATTTTGAGAATTAGCCACCTCTAGTTTGGAGGCGTGTTTTTTTCCAGGGCAGTATTGGAAGGGAGCCCACTGATGTAAAACGCACTGTAATAAGGAAACGGACCCACAACCATTGTCACTGATGAATCATTTTGGTGTGAGCGTGATTTGGAATTTAGTTTTGTTCTTCTTTCACTCTGTTGAGTTCAGAATAAAAGTGATGACTACATGTGTATGTTGTGTAATAACTTTTTTTTCTGAAAGTTTAAAAGCCCAGTGGATCATTTGCAATGACCCAAAAAAGTAATCGACGAGTTTACAGGGGAAAAGTTCTGAAAGTAAAGATTGAATTAATAGCAACTACCTAATGAAAGGTTTCCGCTCAAAATGATATAATTTTACCAGAAAATAATACGTAAAGATGAAATTATTTAGATCGTTTGCAAACGATTTACTTATTTTTGGTTCGCATCTACGCGGTCCAAAATGCATGGGCGCTGTGTACTGCGTGTGCGTGTTCCAACGCGATGCATTTTTATGGATCGCGTGCACACGCAGTATATGATGTGCGCCACAGAGTGCATGACGCAAGCCACATAGTATACCCGATCCACTGAGAACGAATATTTGAAACACCTCGCCAAGACCAGAAAAACGCATATATGGATTTTCATGGTTTTTTTAAACGTGGTACATTTGAGAAAGCTGAAATTTCTTCGGATGAGTTTGTTGATGATGTCCTTTTGATTTATAATGGTTTTATTAGCAGAATCGCTCAAAAACAGATCATCTACAGGGCCTTTAAAGGGCCCATGATTAGAGATTTTTATTTATGACATACCGGTATATGCTATGAAACTACTCTACTGCAGTTGTTTTGGGGGTTAAAACAAAGGTTTTTAGCTTTTATGCTAATGTAATATGCATATTCATGTGCAAGGTTGTGATGTCACAAGAGACAAACACAGGGAAAATCACATTCAACTACCGGTATGCACGCAATATACCACTTTTTTTTCAAACTTGCTGAAACTTTTGTAATCCTGTCTTGTTTTTGTCTGTACAATGTATACTTTTGCCTTGTGTCTTCCTGAAGTGATGCACCCCAAACAGCGCCCTCTTTCTGTGATTTACTGCAATGGAATCTTCAAAGTTATTCTATGTACCGGTACTGTAAGATGTGTCTACATGTATGTACACGTACACGTATGCTTCATTAAGAAACAACGATTTACTAATCTTCGTTAAACGAAGCGATTGCCCTAATAAGAACGGGGTCCAGTACCATACGTGTACCAGTACTTGAGCCTACCGGTAGTGATGACTTGCAGACTCGAGGCATGTGATTTGGACATGACGTAAATGTAAGGTCTGCATGCTGCCCATTAACAGTGGACAATGTGCATAAGTTTGCAATTGTATCCTGTTTTTAATACACCTTCCTATTGTACCATGCATGGATAAAGGCAATCTATGGCCTTATATGGCCTGATTATTGGAAGCTACATGTGCATGTATATGTACCAGGTACATGTACCATACCATTGACTCTTGCATCGTTTGTGATTGCTCATTGTTGACTCAGTGACTGTTGGTCAATTAATCATTCATCTCCACCAATTGAGTGTACTTTTTATGTGCCTGCTAGTAATTCCCTATTAACAAAGGAAACTCTAGTTATGGTATGAGCCTCAGTAGTATGCTTAAAATTCATGCAAATGTAGGTCGCTGGTAATTGGGTTGGTGTTGAGAGTAAGTATATGTAATTTTCTGTCAGTTACTGTAAAGGCGATGGATTTGCACAAAATCACTTAACATTTCTATGTGATTTTTGCATTTTGGCCGACAATACGTAAATTGTACATACATCAGAGTTTAAAATTGTTACAAGTGACGACAGACTTCAACTCTTTACAGGGATGATTTTGTAAATTATTCGCTGTTGAATCTCAAGTCAGTAACAATGTGTACGTATATACATGTACATGTACCGGTACCCCGTAGCAATAATTTCAGCTGGGTTAAGGTGACTGCACTGGTAATCCTCAAATGTTGGCACTAACAGGAGACTTATTGTGTTTGCAAGGGGCACTTCTATTCATTATAAAATTAATGTCTATCATACTAGGAAGACCACAAAAAGTGCTACAATTTGAGTCTTATACAGGGAGTAAAAAATAGGGCCACCTGAAGGATGCTGATGTCAAATTGTTACAAATAGGCAGTTTTATTTGGAACACAAAGTGAACAGTTTGATTCTATCCTTTCCAAGTGCCAAATTTTGGGGAAATACATTAGGGTGAATGTGTGGAACTGGAATGGCAGTTTTCTTTTTCCTGTGCCCAGTCTATTCCCCATTCCTGCCCCAACATCTCTCCCCGCCCTGTCCACCCTGCCTGTTCTCCATTCTCCGATCCACCCTGCCTGTCCATCCTGCCTGTCCACCATGCCTGTTCTCCTGCCTGTCCACCATGCCTGTCCACCATGCTTGTCCACCTGCCTGTCCGCCCTGCCTGTCCGCCCTGCCTGTCCGCCATGCCTGTCCGCCATGCCTGTCCACCCTGCCCGTTTCCCCCAGCCTCGCCCTACCCCTAACTAAATCAATGTCAGCTGATCACTTTTTAAAAAACTGCAAACAAATCTTAATCTGACCTCAACAAGTTTGTGGACAATACTCATCAGTCTTGCGAGTGCCAGAAAACCTTGAAATCCCTGATGTGCATTGAGGAAGTTGCCACACCATCGAAGAGTCATAAGACAAACTTTCCTGAGCGATCGGATTACTGGCACCGAGAATTGGACGTGACTCACGGGCTCCAGTTGATGAAAAAGAAACAATGACTGCAGAAATTGACTTGGAACTTTACACCGTGTTTACACTACATACAGAAAAGGAAAAGGCAGATACAGATTCAGTAATGTTATTGCAACCCCAAATCTGAGCACTTGCTTGCCGTGTCTACACTACGTCTTGATGCAGGTTCAATCCGCCTTTCAAAGCGGAAGTCACTACTGACTTGTGTAATCTGCGCATGTGTGGGCTGGGCTGTGCTTTGCGGATGTGTGGGCTGGGCTGTGCTTTGCGCACGTGTAGGCTTTGCTTTGTGCTTGCGCTGGATTTGTCGGTTGAATGTCCCACATGATGTTCATACACAAGTTCCATGCCAAGGACCATGGGGTACTGCAGCCGGGTGGTTTGGGTCACGGGTGCAAAACTAGGGGTTGCGGGTTCGATACCTGGCGGTGGTATCTGTGTCCTTGCGCAAGGCACTTAAACACACTTGCTCCATCCTTCGAAGGGATGTAAAGTTGTTGGTCCAGTGTTCTGTGTAATGCACTTAAAAGATCCCAGAGGCACTCTTTCGTAAAGAGTAAAAGGGGATTCCCCGGTGTCTTTGGCCATCGGCTGCCAATGACGCCACCCACCTACACTCGGTGTTTAGGTGGTATACATGTACTAACTTGTAAGCTTCATGCAATTCAGCCTACGGGCTGCGAATTGAATTTACGCACGAAAAAGCTCGGTGTAAATCCATAAGTATGACTAATGCTTCTGTAACCATTTTATTAGTGGATTTCACTTGTCAATCATTGTAAGTGAAGATTGTCGTGTCAGTTGCCACGATAACAAGAATTGTAAGTGTGAAAGGCTTGATCAAAGTTGACGTGCAGCATTTTATTGGCTTTAACCGCTTACCTGTGTACAGAACATGCCCATTTGTGTAATCATAGCTGAGATTTCATAGTGAGTCACCCAAGGGAGTATACCCTGTTCGCAAGCTTATCACCCCCCATCCCTCACCCTCTCCCCTTCACCTTCGTCATAAGGCGGTTCTGAATCCCAGTTGTGTCAGTACCTGTTGTTGCCATCAAAAAACGAGCCCAGTCACCCCAGTGACAAAGATAATCACCAAGTAAACCTTTTTTTAAAATTTCTGTCTTTCTGTTTTTGAGAAGGGTGGGAGAGTTTAGTCCTAGTTTATACCGTTAATTAAGGGGAAAGAGGTGTGACGAAACGGTTCTATTTGACATGTCTGGCTGTACCCCATATTGATGCATTTTAAAATTGGCTGAAACATGTATGTTGAACTCGAGTGTCTTGGAAAAAAAACCATGTCTAAACAGTTTAATATTTGCATCAAATTTGCTGCTCAAATGCAAAATAATGAATATTTTCAGGGTCTGAACGTCGCAAGCAACCACCCACGACAGTGGACTGGTTGAATCATAGCAGTTTTAATTAACACACTTTCAGAACATTCATGCATTGTAAAACTACGTAGTTCAACTTTCTGCTAAATTGCAGCTTGCAAAAACCTACCTGTGACATCAGATTCGCATGCTTTTGCGTAAAGTACACGTATGAACCTGACTTTAAACACATGTAGTTTTCACATAACAAAACGGTGGTTTTGGCAGGTTTTGGTTTAAGTAAAAACTGGACAATTAAAACCGTATCTGGTGAAGGCTTCTTTCCCCCTTTGAAGATACAATCATTGTCAAACAGTCAGAGATGATACATCATGGTCATGGCCCATCGGATGGATGAGAAGACAGCATGTCTGTCTGATTGACAGCACCAGCGAGCCGCGGCCAGTCCTCAAGTCACTCATCTGCTGGCAGCCCCAAGACAAGAGAGAACAATTGACCCTGTCGTGATTTATCACTTTGCAAAATGACAATGCTTCTTTTCTGAGGCCCAAGAGGATACACTGTATGAGCTCTTTGCACTTTTATCTGGTGGGTCAAATACAGAGTGGATCTGCTGACTGGCCTCAGCAGACTTGTCCAAATCCTTCCTAAGTCATCAAGTTTCTCCTATTTGAGTTGACAATTATTCAGTCAGGGTCTCCCCCAAAGCATTATAGAGTAGTGGTGCCCTTTTGCAAATGGCCACTACTCTTTACCAATCAGCCACTACCCTTTCACATTCAGAGCTTCCAACAGTATTCTTAGAGAAAATTGCTTTCTGAGCTCTTAGACATTAAAATTGATACAAAAAGACAATGAAACTGATAAATGTACAATGAACGAAGTGAAAACTCTTCAGAAATCCACTGTTTGTATCATGACAGTATTGGATGGTGAAAGTGAACAGAAATCATCTCGAATATATTTTACCACTATGCTTTAAACATTTTCTGGGGGAAACACTGCCAGTATCAATTTGGGCATTTCACAATAAGAGCGCCACCAAGCGTTTATGTCGGAGAGCGGTCGACATTGGTGTATTCGTTTGCTGCACAAACATATCGGATTTGATTTGAAAACGTATACCTGATTTAGAGGTTGAAGTTTATTTAGGAAGCCTAAATTATTTAAACATGGTTAACAATGTTTGCAAAAAAAAAATTGAATCTATGCTCTTTTCTTGAGAATAAACAATATAATATGCTTTTTTCACCGTGACTTCAGCAATGATCGTGTTGACCTTTTTCCCCCGACACGGGCGTGCACATCGAATGTAGCCTTTCCGCGTCAAACGCTTAGTGGCGCCTTATTGTGAAATGCGTGAATTGAAAACCTTGGACCATTTTGGAGTTGTTTGACCCTCCCACTGTTGCACCTCTCGATAAATGATGGAAATAGTCCATTATTAAGACTGAGATAATGAAGAGTGCCTGCATCCAGGCACCACAGCTCAATTTGTTGGGGATAGGACAGAATGCCGAGGTGACTGGAGGCTAGTCTATTTAATCCCAAGTTTGGCATGACTGACCCTGTCTTGCCAAGGGGAATATTCAGAGTTTTAAAAATGACAATGCATTCTTGGCTGGTTTCACTCTCGAGTTTAAAATGCATCAGCCTTGCAAGACTGATTTAATTGTCAAGGCGACGCACAGTTGTTCGAGACCTCGGAGGGTCTGGTTTCGGTTAGTAACAGGGGTTTGAATTTGGCAGACTGGTTTCATTTGTTTGAAGTTGGATTCAGCTGATGTGCATGAAGGCTTGAAGTTCAAGGTTCTGTCTTTGGAAGGAGACGTGCGATGATTAAATTGTCTGTGGTTTGAGCAACTACTGTGAGCAGCTTCATTTGTTTGGTGAGTTTCTTTAAAAAGATAGGCCTAATGCATCAGTTTTTGTTGATACGTTTATGGAATCAAGAATTTAAAAAAAACCTTAGTACCTAAACTGTAGTCCGACTGCCTCTTATGCTCACAGGCTTTCTGAAAGGAATCTGACAGGAACAAGTAACCGTAAGTGTCGGACATTATTGACAGTACAATTTTAAGGACCATACATGTAGACCATATCAAATAGCCGCCATTTCGTGGGGCAATTTCTTTGTTACTTAAGGACATGCATGGTTACCCATATTGTGCTTCCGTTGTTGAACAGTTTATTAGTAACAAAAGGTACCTCACAAGATGGCAGCTATTCAATACGGTCTTTTGGATGGCAAACATGCGATTTTCACTTTTTCGAAACCTCATGCAGTCCAGATTTACTGGGATGTACATATCCGGATGGATGATTTCAACGCTGAATTTTTTTTGGGTAGATCTTTGCTGGCCCTTTTTCTCAAGGTGAACCATCATTTACCTTTGTTTACTGTGTATGCTCTAAAATCTGCTGCCCATCGCGCGCATGTCTGTACCAGCGACGTACCGGTAAATGCAGGCACCAGACTTGTGAGATTCTAGACATGAAAAGAAACGTGCTGCGAGACGGTTATTTGTTTGACAAAATGGGCATCAATTTTTCTCATTTCTGTTTTTTTTCTTTCGTGAACCTCTGGCCATCCAACAATGTATTACATGTGGGTTTTCCACAGTAAAGCGGGCATTTTGGCAACATAGACCATATTTTTGAGGATATACTTTTGTCTGGTCTCAAAATAGAAGAAATAAGTTTAAGTTGTTCTGAAGAGATAACTTGGGGCCCATAAAGGGGTACAAATAGTGTGACAACATGCCTTTCTTAAAACCCTGTGTACAAATATACGCTCATAACCGGGACGGACACTTGTGTTACGGACACTTGTGTTACATTTTAGGCCATCCCGGTTACAAGGCGAAGCGTATACTGGAAATTTGTACACAGGGTTTTTTAAAAAGGCATGTTGTCACACTACCGGAATTTGTAACCTTTTTTGGGCCTAAGTTATCTCTTCAAAATAACTTATTTATTTTATTTGGAGACCAGACAAAGGTATTTTCTGGAAAATATGGTCTGTGTTGCCAAAATGCCCCCTTTCTCATTGAAAGACTCATGTACCGGTACATGTATGTCCTACTTTTGATATTGAATAACTTTGTCATTTGCCAATGGATTTAAACCCAAATTTCAGATCAGGTAAACAAGGCATGACAAATTTTATTGAGCTACATGTATTTGTATCCGTTTTGTCTGAGAGGGTGAAAAAAAACCCCTAAATTTCAGATCTGCCACTTGCGACTTGGCATACTCAAATGACAAGGAGATCGTGTCTGAGGTCCCTCTGCACCTCTTGATGAGTTGCACGAAACAATCGAGGTGGTTTGCAATGACATTAGGGGTGATCCTGCATTCCTTCAAAAGCTTGAGGCTGCAGCATGCTAATCCGCCACCATATCGACATTGGAGTGGTACGCCAAGTCAAAAGTGGCAGATTCTGAATTTTTTTCGTATGGGTTTTAAATCTCACCCTCTCGGACTGATGAAACTCTCTCAATAAAGCCTAGCAGACATCGCAGTGTGGGAATTTCACTGAGGCCACGGAGGCCATTGCCTCTGTTGCCCCTGGTCTTGCCTTGGTGCCCTTTTGCAATACTCTCATAGACTTTTTGATTTTCCAATGGAAGTGCCCTTTCTAAACACAAAAATGGCAGTGCCCCTTCGGTGACGAAATTCCTACCCTGCATCGACCTTGCAACTGGAAGCAACTACATGTACGGTACATGTATAGTGGCAACTGGCGTTTTTGGCAACTAGAAGCAACTCGCAGCAACTGGGAGCAACTGATCAGTTGCTTAAAAAGGTTCATGTACATGTACGCGCACTTGCAACTAGTCAGGACATGTTGCAGGTTTTTTTTACACGTAGTAGTATCGTACCAGTGGGCCTATACGTGTGGATCCATTTTCCAAAATGACAACAAATACCAAGTGACAAATACGGTACAAATGTTGTACAGTTCAAGTACTTGTACCTTTCAGTGAAGATTGTATTCAAACTCTTTATAAAGGTTGACGACTCATAAAGCGGAACTTTTGATAGGCCTACAGTACTGGACATAATAATGTGTCATTGTAAGTGCTTGATTTAATTTTGAGTAATGCGATGTCAGCATAAACCATAATTCTCTTCACTCTTCCAGAATCCTTTCAAAAGTCACTGTTATGATCATTTCAATTTGTCCGAGTACGAGTCTGCGTGTCTTCCAAAATGTACATGTACACGTTGTGCATGTTGTTTACACGTACTGGCTAAAGTAATACATTGTAGCACCTCTCTAATGTAACATACATGTACCAGTACTATGTATACTTGTAACCCTGCCGTTTATACATTTGAGCTTCAATGTGAATTTGTAGTGGCACCATAATCCGTCAATTGCTCCAGGATCTTTAATTGCCTAATTGCCGGCTGCTGCCTTCACCGAGCCAGCTCCACCGATACCCGAGGATGCTTGTACAGTAGGCAAAAGCTATCTCCATCTGGTGCCACAAAACCAATGATGACAGTGTGCCAGGGCAGGGGGGCTTAAGGGGGGATCAGAATCACCCAGTTTGCCCCTGGGGTCACGCCGCGATTCGGGGTGGCACGTACAATGTAGTCAGCGTTCTGGATGCGAGAACGACGTACGAAGACAACAGGTGCGGAGAGGGCTCTGGGGGATTGAAGTCTCAATTGCATGTGATGGGGACAAATCTGCCTTCTTTTTGGGGAGGGGGAGAGGTCCCACCGGAGATGACACATACGTATTAGTCACGTTAATGCCTGTAGCTGTGAGCCTGTGAGGGGATTTTTTTGTTTGACGTTTTTATCGTTTGTTTTGCGAGGAACAAAGGGACGTTTCCTGTTTGATTGCAGGGGCTCATAGATTTCTTTGTGTTTACGTAACTACATGTGGGGCCCGAGTATGTGAAATCCGTTTGTTAGAACGAAAAACCTGAAAGTAATAGACCTCACTTTTCACGTACATTGTTGTACTGTAATGAAAAGTTGGGTCTCGGGCGTGGATCCAGGTTAATTAAAATACAGGAATACAATGGAATTAGGGGTGTACGCCCCCTAAATATGTTGTTTACTTTGCACATTTTCATTTTTTTTGTTCGAACAAAAGGGTTTCACGTACTCTGTCCTCGGAGTGTACCGGGGTATACTGTAAAATGCTTTGAGCCTTTATGACATTGTCTAGTTGTGCATCCATTCTAAAACTTCCAAACAAAAAAGTAGTATTTACATGGGTTTTTAACCAAAATCTCAGCATTAGTGCTTTTTAAAATTGTCATAATTTCATGCTTAATGCAGGTGGACCAATAATTCAATTTGGAATGAGAGAAAAATTGTAAGGGCCTTATCGGGATTTGAACCCGAGACCTCAAACTTATACAGTAGCTGAGCTATAAGGCACAGTTGGTATACTCCCTCAGGTTTTCCCTATGGACCCAGTACATAGTAAACAATAAACGGATTCAGAGAAAAATTATATGGATTTGGGTTTTGAACCCAAGACCAAATTTGAAGAATAATTGGCTATTCTTGATTTCAGTATACGTGTATGTGCACTAACACATGCTTTTTAATATCACAAATGTGTCTAGCAGTGAGTAACCAGTACATGTAACCAGTAATGAAGATAAGGGAATGTTTTGTTGAAAATGTTCACAACTTCGTCCCATTCTGACTTCGAGCTGTGTTGAAATGACAATTTTGGAAACTTGCCCATGTGACATGCTGTCATTCAAAGGAAAGCAAAAGTTGTACGGCAATTATCACACAATGAAACCCTGTCCATATTTTAAAAAGTTGGTCTTGCAAAATACCGGTA
The DNA here is from genome assembly GCA_037783545.1 of Henricia sp. BOLD:AAB3569. Lineage (NCBI taxonomy): Eukaryota > Metazoa > Echinodermata > Asteroidea > Spinulosida > Echinasteridae > Henricia > Henricia sp. BOLD:AAB3569. Next base: position 265,242 of record JBBELK010000218.1, read on the forward strand.
GTGTCTAACACCAGGACTTTGGAAACCCTAGAAAACAGGGTACAAACAATTACAAATGGACTATTGTGTTGTCCTTTCACTTTACTTTCAGCATTAGTCACTATCACAACAGTATTGTCACTCAACAAATATCCACGAGTCAAAGAATAACGCAATTTTTTTCCTGTTCCTTGGAGGTGCAAAGTGCACAATACATGATGCATGCAGTACAATGAACATTACTGTATGTGCAGTACTTAGTGCCTGGGAAAATCCTGTGCAATTTTGTTTAGGAAGGAATCTGAGCATGCAGGGCTTGAAAAAAAATTCAAAATGTGGTTGCCCTTTGGGCAGGGGTATTTCAAATCTGGTTGACCGATTTACATTTTCGGTTGCCCAAATTTCATTACCATTTTTGCCTCAAAATAAAAACTACTGTATGCCAAATTCCAGTAAATAATGCACATGTATACGATTGTTTACCCGAATGACTGAGTCGATGGTTATTTAATTCATGGTTGCGTAGAAGTTGCGGGAACCTGGGTTGTCCCCCACAGGGCGCGGGCTTGTGCGGTAACCGTATTTTTAAAAGGAGCGTGTCCAGATCAAATTTTTGAGTGTTGAGATTTTGATACCATATCATTTGTCATATTTTCTCATTACCATTTTGAAATTTCGCGTTCTCAATCCGTATATTTTCAAGGATATCGTTGAAAAACCACTGATGTTTTGGAAACTAATTTATCCGGTTCCATAAAGCAGTGAAGTGATTACACCACCTTTTTTTGCTTCCACATCCAAATTGGAGATTGCAAATTTCTTGTTTTCTTCACATGGATAGTATTTTTGGGATGTATTTTATATAATTCTTAGGTTAAAATGAAATTAATTTTCTGGAAAAATCTGAACATACTCCTTTCATAGATCATCATTTTGAGGTGATTTTCTCTCCCATTTATTTCCTGAGATGCCAAGTATACATGTAGAAAAGCATTGGTTTATTAAGGCTAATTCCTGGTTTTTTCATAAAAACTTTCTGAAATATTCAATGAGGCAGACTTTTGTCTTCTGAAGTAACCCTTGGTTTAAGAAAGAAGGAAGCATATTGTGTATTTCCAGGGATGTGTTTTGGCAAGACAATGAGAATCTTGTTTCTTGTTTGTTAAAGATAGATTACAGGATTGGAAAACTGTTACAAACGGCGTTATGTCCATGTGTGATTGAGGATGTATGATGAAAACCAACCTGTGTATAAGTCAGCTCAGTACCTCATCTACGTACGTTCAGAGAAAACAAGGAACACTGTGTCCATGCTTTCGAGAAACTGCGAAGCCAACGCTGCCCTATTTAGGCTGGTTTCCTGGCTGTACTGCAACGGAGCCGTAATACCAGTGACCTAGGTTTGTTCACACGAGGGCGCCCTTGTAAGAAAGTGTGTGCACATGCATTCCTTATTTGTTTTTTATAAAAATATCTTGGGCAGAATCATTGCATTGGACAGTTGGAAACACTTCTATCTTTCATTTAAGTAAGGTTTTCAAATGGTTGAATACAATTTTGGGACATTAGAAATCCTGTATACCCTTTCTGTAAGCTTTAAAATGAGTCAAGGTATGGTAAATCAGGTACTGGCATCTTTCCAGGCAAATTGAGTAACTTTTGTCATTTTCTTGCACTCCCTTGAGAAGGAGTTATTTCATGGCGTACTGATCTGCCACAGATTACAATTAATTATCCCGTCACTTCCTCATATTGCAAAGTCAGAGTGAAACAACACTTGGCTTGACTGACAGCTGTTCTGGCTTTGGGAAGGTACTCCCAGGAATTTGTCACAGTCAAGCCACAAACTTACGGTCTCTGAAAATATGGCCTCTTGCTATCAGAGGGAATTCCCTGCGTGGAAACACAAGGGAGAGAAAGGTTATTTTCAGATGCATTGTTCAGGGAAGGAGTACATTGCGTGCAAAAGCTTCGGTTCTGAATGTACCCCGTAGACAGAAGGCATTTCCTGATTGGTCAGATGGTTGCAATGTCATTCAGGAAATTGGTGAATGTTATGATCCGATTGGTTGACAGCTTTGTACTAGTTTTCTGACTTGGTGTAAAAGCATGGCTGTATAAAGGAGTTTTCACACTTGACCAATCTGGAGGTTGATGCTGGGTTGAAAAGAATAATAATAATAATGATGATTAGATTTGTATAGCGCACATATCCACCCTGCAGGGTGCTCAAGGCGCTGTTATCATTATTACCGCTGCCATCAGGGAATCACCAGAACCATTTTGCTTTAACTAGGTGGCTGCTGGTCAGGCGCACAACCCTATCAGCAGTTAGATTGTGGCATTCCCCTTAACAGCATCCCATATATCGCTTGGGTTGACGAGGCAACTGGGATTAAGTGCCTTGCCCAGTGACACAGACACGTTAGTCGAAGTGGGGCTCGAACCCCCAACCTCTGATTGGGAGTCCCGCTTCATACCCACTAGACCACACGCGCTCAGAAGTGGTGTTCAGGGATGTGATTGTTCCGGTTTTTCCCGGAACTTTCTTTTGTCGGCAAAAACCGGAACAAATCACATCCCTGTGTTTCACACCTGAGAATTTTCAATCCTGTGTTAACCCGAGATAGTTTTTTCCCCAGGTTGAACTTGACCCTGCACCAGACCAGGATTCAAATTTTTGACCCGCAGTGAAATCCTCGACTTGGATTGAAACTTGAAAATGTTAGTACCTAGTATGAAGCAAGCCGAGTTAAACCATGCATAATACCATAACTGGGGGAATAGTAGTTTTATGTGTCATTCCTTCGCAGGATGTCAAAAAAAAGATGAAGTTTTAAGGCATTTGTGAAGTAAAATTTGTCTACGTAGTTGATTGGGGTTGATGCTACACATGTACATGTATGTGTAGGACCAAATCATTCATCCTTTTTGCTGGGTTAAACTCGCCCTGTAGCAAATTAAGCTTGGTATCACTTAAACAAGTGAGAAATTGTGAAGGGTTAAAACATTCAAATTTCAAAACTTCTTTGGCCTTTAATCACAGTGCTCTAGCAGAATCTGAGTACCATAAGTACCGGTAGGTAAAGGGGCATTCACATTATTGCGGAAAAATGGCTTTGCACGCGATTAGGAGCTCAAGCGTAATTTGTCTGTGAACTACAATGTAGCATATATGGGTAATTCTCAAAATTAGGGGTCCAAAAGTGTGACATGCTTTTTAAGATTTCCAAGTGTTTTTAATGATTGAAAGTGTAGAAAATAATTATTTTTATTTGAACAAATGCTAATCAAATTTAATGTTTGTGTGTAGATACCCCCGGTATGGCACTAAGGTGAATGCAAACTCATTCTACAGCCAATTTTCATTGGCGTAGGTAACCTGGGACACCAAACTCCTAGTCAATACCATGGAACAAATTATAAGCCTTTATGGTCTTTTGTTTTTAATATTCTTCAGGAATCAGAAAACAAAATATTTAAGAAAATGATGCTTCCCCCTATAATCACAGGCCACAGTCTATTACTGAGAAGTTGTGGTCATAAGTCGTGATTTTTGAAGCAGTACAGGGAGTGTCGTACGTACATGTAACTGGGACACTAAAATTTTGGACCCCTAATTTTGGGAAATACCCATATGCAGTTTTATTTGTCTTGGGGGCAGTTATACAGAATTACCCCATGGGTCAGTACTACCAGGGCAGAGCTGGTCTCTGAACTTGCTGGCTTGGGCTCCAGCTGGCTCAAGTCAGTTTTAGGTATGACTATGACCTGACTCTTGAGAAAATGAATTGTGACTGGACTTGAAATAAAAACTGGTTATCAAGTCTCCAGCCCCAGAGACATGTACAAGTACATGTACTGTATAACAAAAAACTGCAAGTGCAGTCTCCTGCTCCAGGGGAATAAAGTGGAAAATGGTTAGCCACTGCCAAGGGGTTGAGAATCTTAAAAATTAATGTGCTAGACCCTTTTTATTTACCATTGCATACACGTACAGGTATTTGTCATTGGGCTGTTTATGTTTTGGAGCCTGCATTAGTAAATTTTTCATGTGTGGCTCGCAGCTTTCCTCAAGGGAGAATTCCACTAATTTTTAAACAACCACAACACACGCATCAGCACATAGGTATTAAGAAATTACAGAATTCCAATGTTGTGAATGTAGAAATTCCGAGCTGGCAAAATGGGTGTAGCATTTCAAATCATATCGGTGCCCGTATTTAACCAACTGCCTTATTTGGTCACAGCAAAAGTGTTTTTAATTTCTGTACCTGTGTGACTTAGCACCAACACTCACCCATCGGCATTTTAAATAATTTACATAAATTATGACAAAGGGAGAAATAAAAATAAAGCAAAAAACTCTTTCCAAAAATAACCTTAGTTTTGAACAGATGACGAATTGACGAATTGACAAATAAGGTTTACTCCGAATCGCGTCACAAATTCGAACTTTTTTCCACGCCACTGCACCCTAACCAGCAACTTTAATACCCGGTACATCATAGTTCTCTCCACAAAAGGAACTATAAAGTATAAGCCACCATATTCAATGTGGTGCATGGCTCCACTTACTGAACATTTTGTATAGTTCTGTTGGTTTACTGGGCCAGGCGTGTGTGTAGAGAGAATGACGTCAAAGTACGTGTCAATGAAATTCCTGCGGTTAAAACTTGGATGGGCCATGTATAGACGCAGAGCACTCAAATGGAAAACTCCCCTGGTTATGTGCTTGTATGTTTACTTTGGTCTGTGTATAGAGTGTTAGCAGTGAACACACAGTTCTGACCTCAGAGCCAGTGGACCGCCTTTCACCTTGTTCATAGAAGTCTGCTCGCGTTGTACACATCACGTAGCCTTTTGGTTCATGCACCCGGTGCTGACGTCAAAGAATTGCCTGGAGACCAGGGTGTATCCAAGATCCAGCCTCAGTTGCATGGTTGTAGGCTTACTCAGCACATCTGCATATAAAAGAACACAAGAAACTGTTCGTGGAATTCTGGTCACAAATTAGAAATGGTGCCGTGAGAAACTGGAATCTTGTGTTTTGAAACCAGAGCCGGCCTGTCCAAGAAAAAGTTTGTGATATATTTGCCGCAAATACCACAGAGTTATTAAGAAGAAATGGGATCGGGTGTTGAAGGTTCCTTACAAATGCCGGACCGTTTTCTCATATAGTTTTCCTTACTAATATTAGCTACAGTGTATACTTCTACGTACTGTGTGCAGTGCACGTACATGCTACTGCAGTCTTTGGGGCAGGCATATTTCTTGTCTTAGTCATAACCTTGCTTCCTTTTTGCCATTGGTTTCTTAGAGAAGCCAGAACAGTGCTCACGTGTGATTAATGTTTATCTACTTGCATGATATGAAATTCTTAAGATTTCCATCTCATATGAAATAGTTTTTACATGTTTGTATGTAGGTACGTGTATTTGTTGTGCGTGTGTCTGCTTTGTTTTTGAAGAGAAACTCGATCAGTTGTCGGGGTTTTTGTTGGCATTGGGATGGTAATGACTCATTTTCTCATGGACACGAGGAGTAAATTTTTAATCTCGTATTTTGTATGGAAGATTGATTTTGCATGCTTGTGATCAGTAAGTATGGGGGGGGGGGGGGGGGGGTGGGAAGGGGTGGGGGAGCGCACGGCGGTTGTTTGCTCCTTTGTATTTTTTAAGTGGAAAGATTCATAACAAATGAAAAAGTAGGTTTTTCATAAAAACAATAATCCAAGCGTGACACCCTAGGTTATTTCTGTTAATGCCAAATTAGGAAAACGAATCTCATAGAAAAGCGATTTTAAAAGTAATACAAAATTGTAATTACCAACCATTCTAAAATAAAACCTCCACCACATTTGTTTCCTCGTTATCTAAATATCCTAAACATGATTGTGGTGAAACCATGTTCATTTCCCTGTTATAGAAATAACCTAAACATATACGGTAACATACATGTAATGACCAAAGTGGATACATTATCGAGACATTGAGAGGAAATCCGCAAATGTATACAGACATTTGTTTTTTTCGTCTGGTGTGGATGAGGTAGATAATAGAAGCCAGGGGTTTTCCCTTTTTCTACCCCTACATGTACTTGTATATACCATCGGTGTAAATTACACCTGTCCTAAATGGTTTAAGAATTGTGGGTGGAAAGTTTGAAATCTACATGTAAGCTGCAATTGGCCAAAGCCTATGAATTATTCATAAACCATGTGACTGATCACCGCATTATCATTGGTGACAAATGTTGGTGGATGCATCATGTGGGTGTAGCCATTGTGTGGTAAATTTATGTATTGTGGTTTATGAAATGAGATCACCTGATCTAACTGGCAATTGCACTTGTGTGTCACGTTTGCACCAGACCATGCAACGTTGGAAAATACAGGGTAAAGATCTCTCTGCCTTAATGACAAAGATTTGTTCTGTCTTGTCTCTGGCCACCGCTGACAAATCATTGATCATTAAACTGTGGACAACCAGTGCACACATCTCACTGCCAACACACAGTCAGGGAAGACCCTCTCCTTGTCCCTGATTGGACAGTGGGCCACTTCATGAATAATTCATGAAGCGATGAGGTCATAGGAAGCAGGAACAGTGAGGCATTTCCCTTGTGTGACTGGGTTCTATTGGACCATGTCATTAAAAAGCCTGTGCAGTGCATACACACAGGCCGAGGGAATCCCTTCGTTTTGGATTGAATATACACAGTGAGTGTATCGCAGTGTTGCCTATCGTAACCACACAGTACAAGCACTAGCCACTAGCACTGGCAGATGCATTTGGTCACAGATCTTGTTTGAAGCAGCTGATGTTGTGTTCCCGCTACATGTGTTCTGGATTTATGATTTTCTACGCAAAGAAGACTGGATTAAGAAGTATTTTTGGTGCCTTGAAAGAAAGGTGTTTCGTGCCTGAACTTGGAATAAATTCTGTTCTTTAGCAATTTTTGGTGAGTATACTTGTATTATTATTGCATGTAATGTAGTATTGCAACATCAGCAGTTTAATAGAGAAAGGTTTGTCGTGTTTAAAGATGTTGAACATTTGTGAAATTGTCTTTGCGATTTGCTACTTTTGAAGTACTAAATGTATAAAATTGTTTACGATAAATTGTCAATGGGAGTTTACATATGATTTGCAAAAATTCAAGTGCTTTCTACTTGTATCTCTGTGCACTTAGGCCTATACTTTACAGAACGAGAAATTCTCTCTCATATATCACTTCCCATATTATTATTTGGAAAATGTTGATTATTCATTTTAAAATTTCTTTTTATCAAAGAGTAGAAAATTACAGAATAATTCAAACTTGTTTGTACCGTACTTGTACTCTAGGAACATACCAAAAACCGAACACTTTCTCCGTTCTGTTTACTGCATACATGTACATCGTGTAATCCCCCAGTTGAAGTGTATTGAATGGTGGATGGACCATGGGTGGACTTGCTTTGTACTAATTAACAATGGTACATGTATGGGGTATTGACAGTTGCATTACAAGCTCAGCACTCTTCTTTCATAACCCACAGTGGCTACATTTATGTTTAAAAAAAGCTGGGCAAGAATCGAGAAGTTGATCATGGAAACATTTCTTTAAAATGACTTATCAGGCACCAGAATTTGATAGAAAAATCAAAATTTAAGAGTGGGATAAATTAAAGGGTTTCATTGAAAACACTTTTTCAGCCAGTCTCATTTATGTGCACAAGGTCTGAAGCTATGATTAACTGTTCAATTCTTTCCAAAAGCTTTAGGCTATCTTGTGCAAAACCCCAAGGTCACTGTTTGATGTGTACTGTACAAAATGTAGTGTTATCTTTGGTTAGTGAAAATCATTGGTTTATAGCGGTTTATGGCATTTTTCTTTTGGCAAAAAGCATTTCAGAATACTACAACTACACGTAGAGCCAAATTGTTCAGTTAGTAAAGCGCTGGTATGTTGAAACTAGAGGCTCAGATTCGAATTCCATTTTGGCCAGATTTCTTTGCTCAATTTGAAATTTGTGTAGACACAATTTATGGTGGCTTGCACTTGCAGGAAAAGTTTTTGCAGAAAAACCATCTGCAGAAAAAGCATAGGCTTGTAGTCTGTTTTCCTGTTTCCTTGCTCTGTGGTGTGACATACCGGACGGTATTACCATGGATTTGAAAGCAAATTGCAGCTTTAAATAATTGAACCAAATAGGGAACTGTAATGTGTTCATAGTAAGGATAGAAATTTACGGTTAATTCAGAAACCAGTTTGCAATTCTTTCAAGTGTTGGTTAACCGGTTAACCGTTCGGCCGACACTAAAGATTGTTGCTGGTGTTTATAGATCTGCATGTGCAATGTACACAATACCCCTAGGCCCCCAAAATAGTTGAACCTTTATCTGGTCAAAATTTTACTCCGACCCCATATAAATTTATTTCAATTTCCTGATGTCATTACAAATAACACTCTGAAAACTAAGGTAAATTCGTTAAAATTGGGTTTTGTTTAAACGCTCGGCAAAACGGGTTTTACATTTCCCAGTTAAACGGTTAACTGGTTAAACGTCCCAATCTCTAGTTCATTGTCAGTAAATGGAGGCGCAGGAAATAAATATGGCCGACCTGTACAAAAGTTTAATTTTAATGCTTTATCTACATCCTCATTTTTCTGAAAATTAAACTATCTGGTTTTTGCGTTCAGTGAAAAGAATCACATGGCTTTTTAAGTCAAAGCCGAATTAAAATACCTCGAAAGATACCGTATTTGGCCAAATTATAAACACTTTAAAAATCACGCTAAACATTTTTGTAGGTTCTGCTGAAACTTGCGTTCAATTTGAACAAAGGCAGTTACTGTATTACTTATAATTACTCTCCAAAAATACACACATCTTAAGCGTAAAATAGTCTGATTTTTCCATTTATATTCCAATCTGGGCACAGAGGGTGTCACAAACCTCAAACTAGATCACATTTCCTCTCCCAGTGTTTGGTCATTTCTTTCTTTGTATTGGGAAACTTGGCTGTTCTGTTGTTGTAATGTATGCCTACACACTATGGGAAACCGTAGATTGCGTTGTTGCATGTATGAGTCATAGCCTGTGGTCTGCGGAATCCATACAACTGCATGGGAAAAAGGACTTAGATAAATGGGCTCAGTAGTGGTCCTAATGATAATCTCACATGTTGTAAAATGTTTGCAGAATTTTCTTCAGCCAATATTTAATCACACTTTGTGGAAAACCAGATCCAGGAGTAAAATACCGGTATATGGCAGATTTTAATCAAAAGTAATTTCCACAATAGAAAGATGTTGGTATGTATACTACCCGGTATACCTATGTCAAACTTCCTGCTTACAGTACATAAGTATGTATGTTAACATTCTGCTTACAGTATAACTTTAAATAACAAAGAACAGTTTTGGTCCCAAATGTTTGTTCATTGTTTTCATTCATGACCAGGTAATCTACAAAATCCTGAGGACCTCATATTAACAAGATTCGACTATACGTATTTGAGTCTTTCCATGGTAAAGGGGGCATTTTGCCAACACAGACCCTATTTTCCAGAAAATACCTTTGTCTGGTCTCAATTGTAACAAGTGTCCGTCCCGGTTATGAGCGTATTTGTACAGGTTTTTTAGAAAGGCATGTTATCGCACTATTTGTAACCCTTTTTGGACCTACATGTAAGTAATAAAATCTCTTCGGAACAACTCAACTTTTTTTTTTTTTTTGGAGACCAGACAAAGGTCTGGTTATAAATTTTTGCAAGTTGTAAGCCTTTTTACACTATTACATTTTAACATGTACTGAAATCTACCGTGTAAAGTTTCAACAGCACTTGGTCTTAAACTGCTTTCACACTATGTAACTTTTGACACATGCAAAAGGTCGTTTGTTTACAGCACGCTATTCACAAAACACATCAACCAGTTGCAGTTTTCAACTCATTTTGAAAATCTCAACATGGGTCGTGAGCTCTCAACCCGCCTCCCGAGCAGAGTTGTGTTTCGACCTGCATTGAACGTTTAACACGGATTGAAATGTTGTAGTGTGAACAGGTCTTGGATCCATGTTGAAATTGTATTGTGAAAAGCTTTTTTTCCTCTGAAGTGTGTCTTGTACATTTGAGCCTTGCTATTTTACATTGTGTTAATTGCTGATTTCCCTATAATGTAAATTAATAAACAAATACTTAACAAACATAGTAAATTTTCCAATAAACAAAAAACCACAAACTCGTTGGAGAGGCGAGTTGTTTTTTTGTAAACAAGTAGCACAATTTCAATGACCAGTGTTTCCTTTTAATCAGTACATGTAGGCCTATGTGTATCTTGGGATGTGTAAGCATATTTCCTGATTTCTGGGTTTTCCAGGCTACCCAGTGGGACTTGTAAAAGGTCAAGGCAGGAAGTCTTGTAGCATGACTCACTACAAGGATATAACAATGGGGTTTTATCTCGAGTGCCAGACCATCTTTGTGTTTAAAATGGTCCAATGATGTCATTCATAAATCTGGCAAGTTTTCAGTTGTTTTGGCACTTTGCTTTGTTACAGTGTTGCCAGTGCTGTAGAATAGAACAGTGGAATAGACAAAAAAATTAGGGGAAAATTTAAGGTTCTTGCCTGCCTGTTTAAGTGTTATATGTGAATTGGGGCCTCTGTGAGTGTTGAAACCACTTTCTTCCTTCAAGGCAAAACATTTCTCTACATTTTAATAACTAGAATTAACAAAAGCTCACGATTATAAGCCATTGATTGTTGTACAATGTACATTGTAAGAACCCCCATTTTGGATTAATTTGAAATTTAAAGGAGCGTGTCCAGATCACATTTTTGACCCTAGAACTTGTCCCATGTTTTGTGAACTAATTTATCTGGTTCCATAAAGCAATGGAGCGCGTGTGGTCTAGTGGGTATGAATCGGGACTCCCAATTAGAGGTTGGGGGTTCGAACCCCACTTCGACCAACGTGTCTGTGTCCCTGGGCAAGGCACTTAATCCCAGTTGCCTCATAAACCCAAGCGATATATGGGAAGCTGTTAAGGGGAATGCCACAATCTAACTGCTGATAGTGTTGTGCGCCTGACCAGCAGCCACCTAGTTGAAGCGAAATGGTTCTGGTGATTCCCATAATGGTAACAGCGCCTTGAGCACCCTGCAGGGTGGATACCTGTATGTGCGCTATATAAATCTCATCATTATTATTATTGTTAATTACACAAATTTTTGCTTCCACATCAAATTTGTAGATTGCAAATTTCCTGTTTTCTTCACATATATAGTATTTTGGGGAGGTATTTAGTACAATTGTAAAGTTAAAACAAATTATATTCTGCTGAACACATTCCTTTACTTCTTATAATAGTTTTAGTATGTCAAACTAAAGTAAGAACATGGGCATTTGAGTACTTCATCTAATCCGATGTACTGGTAGTTTTTGTTTCGTTTCGTTATATAACACCATCTCTAAACAAATGTTATGCCCAGTTTTGGCAAAGCACTTATCAATACATGTATATCTGCACCTGCCCTAGTGTTACATACATGTAAATGTACCAGGTGCCTCAAAACTCCAAACATGGAAATACACATACTGTAGTGTGCCATAATATGGAAAATCAATTGCATTGTGTAAACAGGTCCATTTTTCCACTCTAAAGATTGCTCATTCATTTCCGAAAGTTGGACTTCCCGGTTCTCAGCTAATAAAGGTCTCTTCCCACTAGTTCCTAGCCTTGAACGAAACCCTGGATCCCACACTCATCGAGCAACCGTAGTGTGTGCAAACATGGGTCAAAGGTGTCATATCTGGTCTTGCGGTTTACCCCAGCAACGAAAACCAAAACCAAAACTTACAGTGTGGTTACTGGCTGATCCTTTGCCGAGACAAAAAAAATATTTTCTTTGTAAATTGTATGGTGCATGTTATTGCACAAAAGGGGAAATTAATGTATTTAAATTCACTATGCATAGTGTGTTATTCTTACACTACAGTTGAAGTCAGAAGTATAAATACAACTGTTTTGTATGCAACCAAGTGTTAAAACTGGTGTGCTTATACCATTTTTGTAACAGTCTTTACTAAAGTCTTGATTTTGTGGAATTCCTCACGTGCATGCAGTACTTAAAAACATAACTTGTACATCTTGCAATGGTTCGGGTAGCCCTGTTTACCATTTTGGGTGATGATGGTAGTGGTGTACTTGTATAATACTTCTGACTTCAACTGTACATGTACATCTCCTGGAAATCTTTAGTTTTCAAAGAAACTGCCCTACAAGATGGCTGCTATTCGATACAGTCTATACACACGTTGTATGTGTACATTACAAAGTTGTGTGCTGGTAACTCCCCCTGCTGAGAATTTTCCAATGAAATATAAATATGATTAATGATAGAGAAATGAGTTCACTGTAACAAGCTATGATTGGCCAACAGCAAAACAATACAGGTGTCTAACGTCATTTTGGCCCAACCAAACAGTATGACGCTGTTCTTGAAGGAGAATTCCCCCCAAAATAAATTTAGGTGGTTTGAGTCAGCACTGAATCTGACTGGTTGACCGCGCTCCAGGAACCAGTCGCTCAACAGGGGGTGGAGTCACTTCCGCCCCAGAAGGCGTTTCAAGTTTCAGAGAGCTGAGCTTGTCTGAAGTCATTTTACTGCGAAATGTCTGCGTTCTGGCTTTCACCAGTACTCAAAGATGACTTGACAAGCATTAAATGTACCCATGTTCACTCTACATTGTTGAAGTTCACATAAATAGTTGTGGGCTTACTAAGACCAACAGACTTGTAAGGACTTGTGATGGTCTTGTGGCGATAAACCTTTTGCTTGATAGCAATCTTAAGTAGTGTTCTCCACTACCTGTTTTGTCCAGGCGCGCCGCTCGGACAAAATCAAAGAAGGTACCGGTACCAGTAGCGCCTGGACAAAAATTTGCTGCCCGCACACAAAAATCGGCCACCCGGACAAAAATACATGTAATCCATTTTCCCCTCTAAAACACTTAAGAAAATTAGGTGTAAAGTCACCAAACATGTTTCGCCGGCCGCTGGTGTCATTATCGTTCACTAACCACGCATATTTATTGCGTCGGCGACCCAATCCGTGATCGATACACCCATGACAGTTGCATGCATCTGTTTTGAACAGCGCCCTCGTGCGGTTGATCATTGATAGCCGCATGAGGGCACTGCTCCGTGCACCCAGACAAAATGTTTAACAGTGGAGAACATTGTTAAGGGGCAAGTGTTTTACCCCTGTGTGCCAGGCATGAGTGAACACTGTCACCGTGTTTACACTGGATCAAGATTGATCCCCTGATAAGAATGCATCAATGTTAACAGCAATGATTCAGAGTTTCGCATTTACATTCTGTTGTTGATCTCGAGCGCAGCGCCAGAAGTTGCAGTGAAAGGTCATGCTCTATTTGTGCATGTACAGAACAATGAATGAATTTTGCGGGCTTTCCTCCGCAACGGCTGTGGAGCGTACATGTATGCGGTGTATTTCAATTGACTGTACTCTTGCCTAAGAACACAAGTTGACAGACAATTTTGACTATTAACCAATTTTTATAAAGCAAACAAATTTTTGATTAAGCAAATTTTTCTGCTTAACAGCTTTATGAAATTGGCCCCTTGTCTTAACTTTTGGCCATTCACATTTGCCTTTTTTTTTTTTTTTCCAGAAATAATCCCTCGGTGGTTAAGGAATACAAAACTGTCACTGCACAATTTGTGAAGAGAAAGTAAAATGTGCCTACGTGTTATTGATATTGTGTACATTATTATGAAAACTGAGAATATTGAAAGCAAAAATTTAACTTGTGGTTCCAAAATTAATTTTTTTTCTCTCTTGAAATATCAAGAATGAAACTGAAGGTCCAGCCCTTAGCCTGTTACAAAATGAGATTGATCTACCGTATGACATACTAAAAGTGGTTTTGTTCTAGGTACTGTACGTGTAGGGTTGAACTTTACCTTGGTTATTAGCTCAAATACAATCCATTGTTCTGCCAATCTGGGAGACCACAGCACAGGTTGAGTCAGAAGCATACTATGCAGGCTGTTAGTGTTAGAGAGCATGAGGTAAACCAGTAATACTGTAGCCTATGTATTTTGTAGCAAGTGACTTAGTGATGCTTGAAAAGTATTGTTCATGTGCATCACCCAAAGCATCAAAACACAATGATTACTCGATGAGAATTGTATGAATATTCTCATAATAAGCACACAAAGTGAATATCATGACATTACTCAGTGAGAATAAATGCAACATTTTATATGGAAATGAAGTAACCAAATATGGTATGAGAAAAATCATACTGTTCAAAATGTTAAATATTAGCAACCCCAAACTTTTTTTTCAGTGATAAATTTTGGTTGTGTTGCCAATTGCTTGGAATTCGTAGACCTAAATATACTGAACCGCAAACGAAACGTTGCTTTTTTAAAATGTTGATAAAACCTCAACAGAAATATGTCCTTTCTTTGTCATTTTGAATGTGCTTAATTTGACAACATTGTTGTACCATTATACTGAAAGTTCACCCAAATGCCCAGCTGAATATGCTATTTTCAAAATGAAGCCTCCATTATCCAGATTCAAGCTACGTTTCTTTTGCGGTTCAGTATATTACTGACAGCTGACACTCTGGTACAATATATTCTTGAAAGAAATTCTAACGATGAAATTAGCCAGTTTTATTAGCCAGCTTCTTTATTAGGATGCAGGATTCAGCAGGCCAAAAACTTAACGTACATGTACATGTAAAGCTGTTCGGAGGGGTAGCTTTTGACAGGTTTGTAAATATTGTCCACTTCATCCGTTGTCAAAATCTCGAGCATTTTCTGATGTTGTCTTGCAAACTTGATCAAATTTCCACATTTTATTTCTTGAACTCTCGGTGGTCGAAATTAGCACGGTCCTGTTGCCCGAGACCAGTAACAAATCAGAAGGACCACTAGATCTGTCAAAGACGCTGGTCCGATGGACCAGTGAAAACATTTACTGACTCGTGGAAACATTCCCTGATGCCTAATCCACAGTAAACATTTCTTACTCAATGCGAAGAATTTCTGGTTACCACAAACAATTCCTGATTGCTTTAGACATTTTCAGATAACTCCATTTCTTTCTAATCACCCCGATCTCTTCAGACATGCCCTAGTGTTGGATCAAAAAGCAATCTCATCCATCCTCCACTCAATGACCTTAAAGGGCCTGTGACATGCTAAACAACTTTGTGCCTAAGCTTTGCTTCATAATGACGGATTACTTGTTCAGCAAGACATACTATTGTTCGTTTGGATGTAAAATCAATTGAAGGTGGCATTTTTCAACTTTGAAGATTTCACTGCAATAAATCACAGACAGAGGGCGCTGTTTTGAGTGCATCACATAAGGAAGACAGAAGGGAAAAGTTAAGAAAAAACATAAGACTTCAAGTTGGACTTGTGGCAAATTGCTGCAGTTTCTACCCCCAGTTTTGTCATGGCTTACAGCAGGCAACATGTAAAACAAACTCAAACAGCCATGGATTACAAAAGTTTCAGGAAAATTGAGAAAAAAGTGGAATCTTTTGTGCACAGTGTAATGTGATTTTCCTGTGTTTGGCTCTTGTGACATAGTGACCTTGGTCATGAATATGCATATTAGCATTAGCATAAAAACTAAAAACCTTTGTTTTAACCCCCAAAGCAAGCTCCAAATAGGATTTTTATGACTTTAACTGAGTAGAGTGGTTTTAAAGCATAGATTTCATTGATACAAATCCTAAATAAGGGGCCCTTTAAACCAGAAAGTGTTTCAGTATATCTCGGTGCCATTTTGAAAAGCACCAGGGGACCACCAAATTTTCAGCAGGACCAGTAGAGTTCTCTATTCTACTGGTCCTTCTGACCAGCACGAAATTCAGGTTAATTTCTACCCCTGAACTCTTCCCACATTCCATTCATCTTGGCTAATAATTCGCAAGAACCCCTTCCCCTAAGTATAAGCAAGCAAACTCTTCAAAGTCCCTTGTCTGTCACGGTCACTAAAACTAGAGCAAAACATTCTGAGATGCCTGTGGGCTTGCATAAACTTTGCACAGGGTCCTCTTTGTACATGTGCACCATACATGCACATCTCCCTCTCCCCCACTCCAGAGAGAATTTGTGGCCCGGTTTCAAGTTTATATTAGTAGTTTTGTGTTCTGGTAATGGCTGGTCTGTTTATTGTATGCAATGAGGGTTGTGTGACTCCATCTTTATGGAATTTATTCATTTGCCAGAAAATATTTGTGGGATGACTTTCCAGGCCTGCATGTTGTGGTTTAATTTTGATTCTCACTAAAAAAGTAAAATCACTGACACGTTCAAACAAGAATCCTAAATACTTTTTGGTTAATTTGTATTTTTTTGGGAAAAAAATGGTGAAGCAACATGTGGAGTGAATAGAAAATTAATTAATTTATATTTTTTTACCAAAATTGGTGAGTGAAGAAGAAAAATTTGATTTTGGTTTGAAATTAAAAAGAGCCATTTACTGTACATGTATGTATTATTTTTGACAATTTTTCTTTGAAGCAAGAAAATCCATCTACGTCAATAAATTTGCTCAGGTCTAGAAGATTTTGTGATAGCCAATATTGCAGTGCCAGCGGTTGCTTTGAAAACTCTTTTCACTAGTAATTTGGTTGTGCGAATGAGATATTGCCTGAAGCAAACGGTAATAGATAGATCTCCTTTTCGCCCTGTGCAGGTTTTTCTCTTTCATAGTCTTCTTCAAGAGTTCGAACTTTAATTCCAACGGAGATTGTCAAACCACATTGTATAAAGTGACTCATTCATAAACTAGCCAACTGTGGGTTCTAGTCATGTAATGAATTCTCCATTGTGTCTGTGTCATCCCTTATAACCGCACAGATCGCATCAAATAAAAGCGGTACTATAGGGATCCTTTTGTGGATGTCTGTTAAAGTAGTGTAATTTAACCTGGCAGAATGGAATTCATTGTTGAGATTCTCAATTGCACTTTAGTAGTGCGAGCTCAATAAACCGTTTGAATAGTTGTAATAAAGTGACGGGCTTTATTCGGACGTTGATGACTCACCAAACGTAATTTGAGTCAGTTTTTTTGGGAAAACTTACCGAGACGATGGATAAATTTCCCATTTTAAGTCCAGTGCAGACAGCCTAGGAAGTTTTCCTCGCAGTAACTTCCCGAGTCCAGCGGTTACTTTTCTGGCCAACTGCCACTCAGGAAAATTGACCAGGTAACTTTTCCTGAGACGATAAGTCCAATGCGGACACAATTGAGTCGGCAAAAGCGCTCTGGAAGCGTACGTCAAGGCCGTGAAGGTCATCCCGCTAAGCGACACTGCACATGGTCTCGGTAAATTTTCCCATTTAAAAAAAGTCAAAATGTGGACAGCAGTAAAATTTAGCAATTTTTTATTTTACCATCGTCTCGGTAAAACCTGCCGAAAAACAAGTCCGATGCAGAACGCTAGCTGATTTCCCTTATTTTTGGTTCTCGTTTTGTTAAAAAATGCTGTAGAAAGTCAATGATTTCTAACTTTTTCCCTCTTTCTGTAATTATGAGACCGTTTTGTCACTTTAACTTTCAACTTGCTTTTTTGAAATGGCTTTCAAATTGTCTTTATTTGAGATGCTTGGTTTAAAAAGGGTGGAGTTAACCGTTGGAAAAAAAACTTAGAGCGGATTATCCACACTTCAGGTCTCACCCAGGCGACCAAGCCCATTTTTTTTTTTCAAGCATCTGATCAAATCACAACACACAAATTCAACAATTGGTTTCACGCCCTGATCTTACCGAGTCAACTGAGTCACTGTCAGCTGATTTTTAAGCCGGCAAGATCGTGTGGAAAGACATGATGTCATACATTTGCCACAAAATGCGCTTTTTCGGTTCAACAAACTATTGGGCTAAAGTCTATCATGACAGTGTTAAACGTGGCCCTGAAAATAGATCAGACTGATATATATGGGAACAAGCTTGGCCTATAACTAGTCAGATACAGTACCAAAGGTTCAGTTTTTACGTCGGTTGTTTGGCACATGTACGTCACACCGTAGGGCTTTTACGCATTTTGCGGCTAAAACTATTACTTTGGTAAATAATTTTTATTTGTACTTTTCAGCAGTATGCCAATGAATTTGTTCTTAGTAAACAATCAAAAATGACGTTTTAAAACTGAATTGGTCAGGAGGTTATTGTTAATAATTTTTTTTAAATATGATCTATTTTTGGTGTTTTCTTTTCATGTACATCAAAAACCCGAATTACAATTCTTATCAGTTGTTTATAGTTATAGGTTCCTGTATGCAGCACACTTGCGTACAAAAGTGAGCAAGAACTTTTTACCTCTAACAAAATATCACCCAATTTATGAAATTTTGCAATAAAGCCATACTAGGGACTTTAGTAATTATTGACAAACTATTTCCTTTCCTTTAATTGGTCCTTGCTAAACCAAAAATTGGGAATTCACCTTCCCAATTAAGATTTTCAAAAGGTCATCACCATTGTGCGTGGCAGGCACATGATATTTAATAATAATTATAATGTTGGATTCTTGTATAGTGCACATGTCCACCCTGCGGGGTGCTCCTGGTGCTGTTGCCATTATTATCGCTGCCATCAGGGAATCACCAGAACCATTTTGCTACCTAGCCAAGGCACACGACCCCACATGTATCAGCAGTACATGTACGTTAGATTGTGGCATTTCCCTAACAAGGCAATTGAGATTAAGTGTCTTTCCCATGGACACATGTTAGCACAAGTGGGCCTCGAACTCACAACGTCTCAATTTTATGAACTTGCTAGACCACACATGATCCCATTTTCTTTAACAAAGATTTGACAATCATCTGAAAAAATCTGCAAAATTGTGATTTTGGACTAACCTCTGGTGGCATTTTTTCCTCTTTGTTGTTCCAGCTCTCCATCCAAGAGCTCCTGTCCACGTCTTGTAAAGGGGAGAAGGCCGACTCCTCGTGTGATGTCATCGTTTATGATCAGAGCACCCAGGACGTGAACCGATTGTGTCCCGACAGCTTTATCGTTGTGCTACTCAGCAAACTGGCCGAAGTATTCAAGACAGTCTCAATGTTGTCAGGTGCGATACCCGCGTGTACATGTAGTGTCATGCATTTCGTGCATTCACAATTCCAGAAATTTAGTACATTTAAAAGATTTTCAAGGTTTGTAGTGCTTCATGTATTCAAGTTGTTTGATTTTAAACATACATGTACCGGGTATGTTCTTCAAGCATCCTTGTTGGAAGTGTAATTCCTCAAAACCTAATTCAGTAATGGCATTCTCAGTAAGCATGTACCTGTAGGTCCAAAAAATCCTTGGTTTCGGACGTACTAATTGACCACTCTCACAGATGCCATCTTTGTTGGAAAAAAACAACTGCGTATTAAACGTCGTATACGGTATTACGTATACACACATCCTGGAAAATGTTCCAAACACATGCTCGTGTTGCTCAAAATTTGTTCGAAATATGGCGCAGCTGATGCGCAAGATCTTGATGCACTGTAATAAGTGACCTCATTTGGGAAAGATCGATTGAGTACATCCGAAACCAAGGGTTTTTAGGCGTACAAATTTTGAGAATGGCATGACAATCAGTTTTTCAGGAATTACACTTTCATCAAGGAGGTATGTACATGTATGTACCGGTAGAACATGTTTTTAAAATCAAGCAACTTGAAAACATAAGCATTGCAAGCTTGTTAAGTCTCTGAAATGTAAATATCTGAATTTCTGAAAATAAATCGGAAATCTTTCATATTATTAGAAAAATCCTAAGGAAGCATAGTGTGAACCATTAGATACAAGAAACTCTAAATTTAATGGGAACTTGGGAAGGGTGCATGCTTTTCACACGGATGCAAAATTATGACCTTCAAAAATCCTTTTGTCATGCTTCTTGAAAAGCTAAAGCAGAAATCTTTAATGAGTCATTTTCTTACAATATCAGCACTTAGTGAAAGTTTTTTGGCAAGCGTTCAATGCATGTCCAAAATCTGATGATGGAACGGAAATTAGAATGAGTGTGCCATTTGGCCAATTTGCCAGTTTTTGTTTTTGACAATTTTTCAGTGAGTACACCCAGATGACTGCAGTTTTAGCACAATTGACTCATTTTGTTCAGTTTGGTTTTAAAAAGTCAAAAATATATTTTAAAGTTAGTAGAGAACAAGACAATGTATAAAACAACCAACACTAAACGAACAAACAAAAACAACCAATTAACTAAATCAAAATAAAATAGAAACCACAACAAACAAGCCTAAAAAATATATAAATTAAGATGTTTAGGTAGCTTTCAATCTTTTTTACATTTGGTAAAAACTCAAAATGTGTTCAAACTCAAAATGGACAAAGAGCCTTCACGAGAAAAAGAAAAAAGAAAAGCGAAATGAATTGATGCCACACCAAATAGATATATACTATGCTATATATCAACAATTTCTCGCAGATCATTTGCCAGTATATTTCATCTCCCTTCGGAACCCTAAAACAGTCCTTAGCGACCATATGAAACACGACATTCATCATCTAATATTTGACCCGACATGCTACACGCAGCCCGAAACACGTTCCCTGCCAGTTCTCTGCGCGCCGTATATTAAAACGCACAATATATATCCCCCTTCTGCGCGGCGGCACTACGTTAATATCTATTTATAGGTTGGGAAGAGAAGGAATATGCAGTACGCTCAGTTAAGCTGTTTCGTTGCGAAGAGATCTGAGGCCATCTGCCCTAGCGTTGTGGGGCAAATATCAATGTATGACTCATCGCTTTGCTGACGACAATACCGGGGGTCGAAGCTCTCTAAATATAGCCTTGCATTCGCTGCACGGCAGTGTGCCAAGTGTGCAGTGCTGCTGGCCAGATGGTTTGATGTACATGTACATGCACATTTGTTGTGTATTATATCATATCATATCGTGTACTTACATGCACAGAACATTGGGGATGTACATGTACAGGTGTTGTACATGTACATGTGGTACGGTAACTTATAAATTTCCAAGGGTCAAAAAATATTTCATTAGGAACACTGTTTATTTTAACACCACGCACTTTGAGCATGGTTTTCATTAGCACTCCAAAATGAACCCAAATTGGGGAGCAAGTCATGTCATACACACAGTACATGTTGTACACTCAGTTTGTGTCGTGCATTTACATGTAGTTCTAAATGATGGATTTGAAGTTTTTATTAATTTCCAAGAAGACCACAGTTCATGAAAGTACATGTTCAAGCCTTCTTGAATGACATGAATGTCAGTTTATCAGGAAATGGGAAGGAACAGAAAGTGGTACTGATTCTGTCTTGTCCAAAAAGTACATGTACATGGCTTTGTTTTGATTTTTGATTTTCAAAAATGTTGTAATACACAGAAGCACGGTATGCCAGTTTCAAACAGTCTATCAACATTTAAAAGTCATGCCAACCTTTTTTTTCTTGGGCAACATTTGCGAAAATATGCGTCAACAATAAATTATCAATGTTGAATTATTTTTCGCTTTGGTGTGCCATAGTATGGACACAGTAATGGCGGATAGCAACCGTTGTCAAGCCAAGTGAAACCCAAGAATAGTGTAGAATTTTGTATTATACACTTAGTAAAAGCTGCCCTTGTACCATACACATTTTTGTAACTATCCTGTACCAGTATATTGCCTTTGTGTTCATAAATCAATATATACACAGAGCAGACTTCCGCAGCACAACACCTACGCATCCACACTTTACCGTTCATTCCCTTAGACTTTGGGATATGCCGTCAATTAATTGTAATGAAGCGGAAGTGACAGTGAAGCTCACTGTACGTACGTTTTGGTCTCGAAAAGGAGGCGGTTAATGAAATATGCATTTGTGTGTGTGACGCAAATGGCAGTTTATCGGCGGTGCTTCTGCTTTGGTGGCTGTCGTTTTTATTTAATATGGATATTTGCCTAATAGATTTAATATTTACATGTGTACTGCTTAACTCAGGGTTAAAGTGCTAATGGCGTTAGGCGTACATATACCGTACATGTAATTTAATGAGAATGAGACGAAAAGAGTCTGCTTCCCCCCCGGAAAATGTCAGACTATGATTTAAAATTAACAGGAATGTTGAGTACCATTATGTGATTATTAACCTTAACTACATGTACAGCGAGCAACAAAAGGAAGGCAGTTTTTCAGTTTTAATAAAAACATTAAAATTTCTTTTGTAATTAAGATGACATCGAAATATTCACATACATGTGTGTACATTGTAACAGCTTCATTATTCATGACTGTACATGTATACGTAATACTTCTGTCATGTCTGTGTGCTGAAAATTCCCACTCTCAAAAAGTGGACAAGTTTTCTGAATTGTTTTTGTTGTTGCTCGCTATACATGTAAGTCCAATTGAATCCAACATTATGAAGAATCAAATAGAACATGCTCGTTCTTTCTGGTTAGAATTAGATCACCATGAAATAAAAATAAAAATAAAATTATACATTTTTATCGCCAACACTCCAAAACTCAGAAACCCTTAAGGGGTTGTGAGCGTCTAAACACAGCTTCGCTAGGTCGATGTTGATGCTATCCCAAAATGTCAATTTTCTTTGCTTGGGATTGTACCGGTATTTTTATAAATTTCTGTCTTGCATGTTATACGTTTGGGTGATTCCAACAATTTTGTAATCGACTCTGATTCCACTAGGTAATCGAGATTCCATTTGGATTCAGTTCTATTTTCAAAACAAAAGTTATCTTTAAAATTAGAAAAACAAATCTCGCAAACCTGATACTAAACACTGTAGAATTCTTGGAATTACATAATTTCTGATTCCCTTAGCATTCAGAGTAATTTCTGAATCTCTCAACTTCCTGGAATTGCCAAGGTAATGGAGTTGATTCCTCCAAAAGACGGAATCAAGATTTTGATTCCCAACATGAAATCGATTCTAATCAACTGCTAAAGTGTGACGCCAGTTGCCAGGGTCTAAACATTCGCTGGTTGGCGGAAATGGAACGATTCACTGGTTTTAGTGTAGACCTAGTAACCTTGGCAACACACAAAGGGTGGCATTTTCATTTTGGCCGCTTTGGTCATTAACCCTAATACTTCTCAATCCTCCAAAATCAATATGATTTTACATACACCCTAGGGAGTTAAGGTTAAAGAGTTAAGACCGAGTTAAATAATTTTGTTTTCTGTTTGGTTTTATCCTTCCAGGGGGTTTTACAACCTTCAAGACCGACTTCCCCTACCTGTGCGGGTCGCAGGGCCAGGCACAATACACCATGATGGGCTCCACCCTGTCTCAGCCCTGCCTACCAGTGGCCAAAGTCGGTCCCACCCGCGTCCTAAACTACCTCTACGTCGGCTCGCAACAGGATGTTCTCGACGAGGACATCATGCGTGCCAATGGCATCAACTACGTGCTGAATGTCAGTAAGACGTGTCCGTCGCCGGTCCACATCGCGCCGGGACACTTCCACCGGATACCCGTCCGGGACAACTACGGCGAGAAGCTCCTGCCGTGGTTTGAGGATGCCATGAACTTTATCGGTGAGTTTTGGTGTTTGGGAATTTGTTTTCTTTGAGTTCGTTTGCAAAGTATTTTAGGATGTATGTAAGCTTTGCTAAATGGGTCTTTCCACAGTAATGGGGCATATTTCTGTAACATTCAAGATCTTAGGTCCCAGTTCATTTCAAATGTCTTAATTTTATCCTTAAATTATCAAGCTAAACTGAGGAAATAACTTTTTCACCAAGGAGTACGAAAAATAGTCCTACAACATAACATACATTTGTGAAAACCACGTGCACAAATTTTCCTATTACGCATGTAACAAAGACGTGAAAAAAAGTCATAAAATGGTCTGTCCAAGTTACATCCTAATAGGAAAATTTGTACACAAGCTTTTTAAAAATGTATGTTGTGGCAGCAATGTCTTACCTTTTTGGGCGAAAGTTATCTCCTGAGAACAAAACAGGACATTTCTTTAATTCTGAGATAAACTAAAGACATCTGAAAGGAATTATGTACCCCATTACTGTGGACAGACCCAAATAGAGAGCGGGAATTTGCCATATTGGTAACTCAACAATTTTCCAAACTACACATGTACATGTAGCTATAATATCCATGCAAAATCTTAGGACAGTGTTCTTAGCTATCCTGGAAGTCAAGAAAAACCTGGAATATTAGTTTCCCTTTTCCCATTAAAGAAAAAATCAGGAAATTTTAGAAAAAGGCCGCAAATCGAAAAAAGTTTGATTGGCCCAAAAGAGAATGTCGTCAGTCTGTTATGTTTTGTCTCATGTCTAAATAGCATATCCACTGGATGATTGGCTATGAAGACGTATTAAACTAAAAATAGATAAATAAATTAACTTGAATTTTTGAAAATTCCTCGGGAAATGTTAGAGACCTTTGTTTTCACAAAATGCTGGGAAACCTCCTGGTAAACGATTGAGTGATTTTAGTGCAGCGCCAATAAAATACCCTTCATAGTTATGAGTGTGCATTTGTAGAACAATTTAAAAAAATTTAAAAAAATCACCTTAAAATGACAATTTTTTCTTATTTTTAAATTGACTACAGAGAAAGTGAGGTCCGCCAATGGCTGTGTGATTGTCCACTGTCTAGCTGGTATCTCGCGGTCACCTACAGTTGCCATCGCATACATCATGAAGTACATGAACTTGACTGTCGATGAGGCATACAAGTGAGTATATTATAAACTGTAACAAAATGTATTGTAGCCGAGGCAATCACATGGCCCTGCAAGTCCCTTACAAGTCCATGGACCCTAGTCAAGCCACACACCATTTAAAGCTAAATTACAAGATTGGAAATCTGTTACAAACAGCATTATCTTCATGTGTTTATTAAGATGTGTGTGATAAAAACCAACCTGTCATCTCAGTACCTCATCTACACATATATTCTGAGAAAACAATGAAAACCTTTGTCCATGCTTTCAAGAAATTGTGCGAAACTACCGTCCTGTTCAGGCTCGTTTTCTGGATTTATAAACTCATCTTCAATTATCGTTTTCTTATTTAAAAGATACCTCGTGCAGAATCATTGTGGACATTTGGAACCGCTTGTGTATTAGTGCAAAAAATTAGCAATGCATTCTTGTTTGCTTTGTTTCTCACCCCAGGTATTTGAAAGAAAAACGCCAGTCAATCTCACCAAACTTTAACTTCTTGGGCCAGCTTCTAGAATTTGAGAAGCGTCTCCAGCAAGATCAACCCCCAATAGCCGTACCTACTAACGCTTCGTTGGCAACGACAGCAACTGAAACATCATCCACAACAACATCAACAACATCTGCAGCAAATAGCAGCCAGACTACCTCTAGTGATTCCAAGTTGTCGTCAATCCCGAAGACACCAGGAGTTGAAACCTCGTCTCGGTTTATCCTGCCGAATCCAACTTTTCGTGTTACCAAGCCAGAGGCTCCCTTTCCCGCGCCGATCCTCTTGACAGACGAGAATCGACCAGTTGAGGAGCCCACCACCCCTTCAGCCTCCGAACCCAGAACTTGCAAGCGATCAATCGGCCAAAAGGAATCCCGGTGTCCCCTCGCAATATCTGCACAAAGCCCCAAACTCAGAACCAGGACAATACCCAGACCCTGTGGCCTGGATGTCAAAGTTTCCAAAATCGGGCCCATTTTTCTGGGCTCGCCTCCCTCGTCTGAACCTAAGAAGCCCCGTTCTGGCCACAATAGCCCATGTGCACTCGTGGAACAACTAGAATGGGGTACGAGTCACTTGAGCGTCAATTCGCCGGAGGTTCGCCAGAAAAACCCTTTTGTTGAGGCTTGCGCACGGCTGGCAGAAAAATGCTTACAAGAAGAAGCAGTGTTGCGTGCTCGGGATGAGGCTATGAAACTGATATCCAAAGTAGAAGCCAACGATACAGTTACAGAGAAGATGGTTATTGCCATTGAACCACTAAATGATGTGCAAGCTTCTCCTGCGAAAGCCCAAGAGACCAAAGTGCAAGAGCAGGCATCGACAGTCTCTGGACTTGGTCCAAATCTCTCAGGTACAAAAACAACACCGGTGCTTCCTAGAAAGGAGGAGCCACGAAAAAGTGCCGAGGTGAAGCGACGAGGCATTCTCAAAAAGACGGATGTTAAAGGCAAGGCTAAGGGAAGGAGTCGATCTCCCCGCACGGTTAGCCCACGCCCTGCACAGATGGTCTTAAAGCAAACTCCGACAGCGAAGTTGCAGGTCAACGCCAAGTCTACTAAAGACCCTGCTCAAGTCAAAGCTAAGAAGGCTTCCTCGCCCAGCGAAACGTCCGTTGCCTTTCAGTTCGGTCGAACGAGGGTTGGGAAGCTCATGGATTCTGTACGTCCTAACGCAGGGGCCAAATGCAAGACGGGAAAATCCAAAACCAAGGACTTGCCACAGCTCCCAGTCTCCAAGGAAGTTCACCTCCAACTTGAATCTCCCAGGATTTTGGGACCAAGTGCCGGGAATCGAAGCACTTCACCCAAAGACCCTCTAAATCCGTTCTTTACTCGTCAGGTCAGCTCGCAGTCGCAGTGCAGTGATAACAGTTCAGGGATATCACCGTCGTGCAGCAGTGAATCTGGGTCTGTTGGACTCGGCAGCCCTGGGAGCTTGGGAATCTCTCCCGAGTACACCAACCAAGCAGCCAGCTTGTTTGACACCCTAGGGAACTTAGCCAAATCTTATCCGACATGTTCCGCGGTAACTGACAGCGAAAGTTCCCTCGTGCCTGTCCAGCAACACTCAGTGGAAGAGAGTCGAAGCAACGTCTGGCAGAAACGCAAGGATTGCACCAACAGCTTTGAAGAGACGCGAAGACCTGATGCCGACAAAACAAGTGGCTTTGCTTCCAAACGGGACGTTGCCATTTCGGATCACATAGACTGTGAACGAAACGACACTCGCTGCAGCCGTAAGACGACAATGGTTGTTGCCGGTCGCAGTTCATCCTGTGAAGAAATCGGCTCCTGTGCCCGCGAGGCGGTTTCGGAAATCGTCAGACCACGGCGCGAGATCGATTTGAAATACGTTGGCATGGAGGGAGACGAAGACGACTACGATAATCGCTCATTGAGTAGTCAACGATCGCTGAGTAGCAGTTGCGAGATGATCGAAGTATCATGATAGCACTACTATTGCACAGCTCACAGAAATATTCACAAAAAGGGTATACTGACACTGAAATATCCTTGGTCCGTTCAAGATTGAAACCAAGTGTCATTTTGATTTCTTCAGTGATACATGTAGGAATGGGAAAGTGTCCCATGATTTAGGAGTATGAACGTTGTGTTATTCAGAGTGATTTTTGTTTGTGACTTCAGTTTAGAATGTTTTCATTCACCAACTTATCAGTGTGCAAGAGAAATTAGCGGTTTTGTGGAAGACAGAGGTATTGCATAATGGAGTATAGTCGTGTAGGAGTTCCGATTCAGTACACTATTTGTGCTTTCTGTTTGACAGACAAAAATAATGTGTATTTTTCTGTATTTATGTATATTTTACAAACAAAAATTATTTGTATATTATGACAAGCCAAGAGGCGCTTAAAGATGTCTTGTATATTAATTACTATCTTAAGTTGTTAGCTACATTATAGTTCTTTTCAACCACATTAGTGTTGGCATTGACCTTTGTTGAAGTTGGGAGTGGTATACACGTAGGAGCACCTAATATTAAGAAAATTGTCATAGAACAAAAAATGACTTCTTTAATTTTGATACATGTTGATTTCTCTGGTGAAGGATGAGTTGACGGAAGAGTGTGGAAATTTGAGGGGACAAATTATCAGTGGATCACCTCTGCACTACTAATGGACAGTTCCACATTCTTGATTAAAGCAGGGAGGACCCACTTTCTGAGGGGTGTGACCTTGTACAGGCACATAAATTAAACAGTACAAATTTTAAACCAAATATGATTCCAGCCTGAACATTGGTATCACCCTTGAATGAACTGGGAAACCCCTCTGCTCTAATGAAATGGAACGATCCATTACGTAAGTGGTGTTCATATTTCTTCACATTTTAGGTGATTTTTATATTGAATTTTTGCACTTTAAAATCGATGTCTTATACTTAAAATGTATTCTTTTTTGGATGTTGTTGAGTACCTTGTCTTGCTCTCAAGTTCTAGGAATGATTCTGTGACTTTTGTGTGAAGTGAGTATGATACCATTTGTGGGAGTCCTATATAGATGTTAATCTGAACTACCTCCGAAATGTTGTAGAAATGATCACAAAATATATAATGTTTCTATCTTAACAGAAAACAGTGTCTTGTCGTAGCACAGGTAAAAACTTTAAACAAGTATCAGAGATTTTGTAGATGGTGCTGTGTGAAAGATCGTTTTCTATTAAACAAAACTAAAAACTAATATGTAGGGTTGATTAGTAGCGATTAAAATTTCTCTATTTTTTGACGTGCCCTGTATTTTACCACTTGTCACCAACGTGTTCACTAGGAAAACGTGTCAGAATGTTTACTCTGTAGCCTTTAAATTGGTGTTTGGAAGATTTGCAGAAAAGTTATTTGACTTGAAAGTGTCGGTTACGTGTTGTGGTGTTCAGGATATCAACAAGTTGTGCATAAATTATTAATTAACATGTTTACTAGAGGATACCAGACAAATGTAAGGTCTTCATAAATGTTTATTTTATCCATGTCCATTGTTGAGCATTTGACAGTTTTTCCTGAGTAAGTCCCGTAGTAGTTAAATTTTCAATTCAGAATGACTTGAAATATTGGCTTTTTAGAAATATATTGGATTTGGGGTTACAGCTAATGTAACGCTGACATGTTCAAAAGTTTGTTCATAGATGTAGGAAAATGCAAGAAAAATGCCGTTTATTGTTGTCCGGTACCCTGACTACCCCTCCAGATAATAATTATTCACTTAAAAGTTATGTACAATCGGGTATTTTGTAAAGATTCACAAATTCTGTTTAGTGCTGTTTGCAAAATTATGTAGGATTTAACTTGAGATGGGAAAACGGACCCACGATATCTGCACGCATGAAAAGCAATGATTGGATTTGTTGCGAATCGGAAGTGTTTGCAGGCGGCCCTAGTGACCTGAATTCTCAGATTCTGAGTTGTGAGTCATCGCCTGCAATACCCCAGTGGCACTTTGTGTGTGTGGACAGCGGAGGAAGGGGTCAAAACTACTGATGATAACCATGCATTATCATAGGCATTTACACTTGCAACCTTTTTATTTTCTCTGGCACATATGGTTGGGTTTAGATTCACACCTGTTAATATCAAACTTGGACATGAATGTGTCAGTTCAGAGAAGTGGTGTTTTCTCATGCATTTCAAATTGTTCCCTTTTGGCAGTTTTAGACAAGGCGGATTCTGATAGTATGTATGGTGCACTGCATGCCATATGGCGGCATAAACATGGAAATGAACAAACATTTTCGAGAATTGAGCAAAGGAGATTAGGAGACCTGTTGAATTTTCATGTAAGTTTCACTTCTACTTTGGGGCCATAATTTATAGAAGGCGTGCAACAATTCATTGGGTTAGTTCCTTTTCTATCCTGAATGTTGTTGAATCAAATTTAAACAATAACTGTAAAAATTCCCAAATTCTTGTTTTCACGATTTCAATGTCTGCTTTTATAGCAATGGAGTTTGCTATTAAAGTGATGCATATACCGTGTCTGCTTCACCTAAACAAATGAAGCTCTCACCAAATTTTCACTTGACTAGCCCTTTTTTAAATAACAAGAAGATATTGAAATCTATGATTGTTTCGTTTTTTTCAATTCATTTTAAGATAGAAGAGCTTTCTTTTTCTGGTTTTTCCTCAGCTGCGCAATTACATCTGTTAATAAAGGGCTTAAATTCAAGTCTTGGAAAATGTAAATTACTGTAAATTTACTTTGAGAAATGTATATGCGTCTATGTGGTTACTGCCAAGTCAAAATGGACACGGAGCTACGTAAATTCTGTCTAGAAGAACTCACAATCTGTTTGGTGCTTAGTACATTTTTGTGCCTTGAGAAAAATTAGCCACACAAATTTTATTAGATCAATTTGGATGTTTGTTTCGATGTTCATAAGCTGCGTCGTTTGTTGGTACATGGTAGGGATAGTGTGCAACTGTAAACATAGGAAAGAATTGCAATTGTTTATTTAGCTTTTGACACGTGCACGCTAATTGTTTGCATTTAGTTGTCAGTTTGTGGGTATACATTGTCAGTGCTCGGTATATTTGTGAATGTAGGTCTTTTTTTGGGTGTACGTGTATTTCAATTTGTTTTTGTCGAAAGAGTTAGTGCCGAGTATTTATTGAAACTGATCACTTTGATTTGTTGACACTTATTTTCATGCTGGTTCTCCACGAAATGCGAGTTTTGTCTTAAACTTGCTTTTCTCACAAACCAAGCAAACGTTTTGAGGTTAAGGAGGAGGAATTTTAACATCTGTAAAAACACAAAATACAAGTTCATTCCAAGTTGAAAATATCTTTTTTGAATTACATGTATTACACTTGAAAACGAGTAAATAATCACAATATGATTATTCTATTTCTACGACATTTTAAAATATATCAATTTTTTTTCAAATACTCAACATTTTAGGAATGAAGCGTTGTGGTTTTAAAATATTCCAGACTCCATTGTACATCTTTTGACTGAATGTGTGGATATATGTAGAGAAGAAATTGGTGTTCATATTTATTTAGTTTTTTGCGGACACAAATAATGACTACATAATTCTTCAGTGTCGCCCAATGTTCTGTATTTTTTGTGGCACTTCTGATATCAGAAACAGAAAGTATATATATCTAGGTGTTTAAAAATTGTTTTCTTGCCTTTGTTGTAAAGATTGAACAAACAAATATTTTGTTTAGATGTAAACATGTAAAAAAAAAGTGGTCCTGGATTCTGACTTTAACTAAATGGTACAATCATAACATGATATAATTGTGGTAGGATATTTCATTTTGACATTATTTCCTAGATAGCACGAATTTGATTGGTCAAAAGGAGTCGGGAGCTTGCAGACATTCATTTACCAGCCAATAGAATCAGTTGTTAAATGAGTCCTATGCAAGTGTTGCTATTGACAACCAAAAAGCAACTTAATTTTAGTTAACCCACTGACTCGTTGTATATAAAAGAGACTTGAGTGGAGATGGTAGCAGACAGGAAATTGAGCGCCAATTTCATGGTAATAGTTTGTAGTTTCATAGAGAAATAGGTTTATTGTAGGCTTTCTGTTTTTTGTGTTATATGTAAATGTGGATGTGAGATGAGCAATAAACAGAACTATCTATGGAGAAAAAATGAAAATTTTGGGATTGTTTTTGCCCTACCATTTCCTCAACCCTTTTTATCCGACAGATAAAAAAAATATATTACACACAAAGAATATAGACGCACTTTAAATTCAACCATTTTGTTTGCGATCACCACCCCCCTCGATATCCAGAAGGCACTCATAATCTCCTCTACCGAGGCTGCAGAGCTTGGACTGGAGGTCAGCAGGGCAAATGCGAAGTGCATGTTTGTTGGGGAAGTGCCAACACCGTGAATGGTCATGATGTTGATAGATTGGTCTGCCTCGGGTCCACTATAACATCTACCAGCATGATCACCATGAAGGTAAACGGGCATCGTGGCTTGGTAGCAGGTGTCCTTCAGTCTTTGTGGAGGCAACCATGGTGCCACCGTAACATCAGTCGTCCGAGCTCCACGTCTATAATGCCTCAGTCCTTCTGAACCATCGAGAATATCAGATGGGACAGCCACATCAGCAACGCTGATCTAACGCGCCAGACATTGCAGCCTCCAGTGCTCCGCACCCTGACTCAAAGCCATCTCCGATGCCATCTGTGCTGTCTGCATCCTGATCATCC
Source organism: Henricia sp. BOLD:AAB3569 (assembly GCA_037783545.1). Classification (NCBI taxonomy): domain Eukaryota; kingdom Metazoa; phylum Echinodermata; class Asteroidea; order Spinulosida; family Echinasteridae; genus Henricia; species Henricia sp. BOLD:AAB3569. The sequence goes on from JBBELK010000218.1 coordinate 297,148, forward strand.
CACCAGGATCGTATATGATTTCAACTCTAAGAGTCCGTCCAAAGTTGTCAACATTTTCACGGAACTACAAAGCGGAGGAAAGGGGAGGGTCGAGGGCTACGTAGGATTTTACATGCACTGTAAAATGTTGACACACGTGGTAGTGACAAAAAAGTTGATACAGTGAAACCTGCTATTAAGGCCACCTTGATAAACAAGCCACCATATAGTGGCCACCCACCTTTGGTCCCAAATGCCATGTGTATAATGCTTAAGAAACCTCTATAAAGAGGCCACCTCTTTATAGTGGCCATTTTTTTTTACGGTCCCGAGGGTGGCCACTATAGCCAAGTTTCACTGTAACTAGTATTTGGAGGGGAGACTTGAAAAACACTATGCTCTGTACTGTAGAACCATGAAAATGTTGACAACTTTGGACGGCCGATTGAAGGGCGTCCTCGCAGAGCTTCCCACACCAGGTGGATAGGCACTGTCAGAAAAGATCTAGACCGACAAGGCATCTCTCTGGAGCAAGCCACTATTGTCGCCCAGGACCACCAAGCGTTAAGGAACCTGGTTCTTCGCACTGCCCGTTGTACGCTTTCGTGACAAGAGACATAAGCAAGTAAGTGTACTGAAATGTTAGTGGGTCATGAACTAGTATAAATACATGTACACCACTACCATCATCACCCAAAATGGTAAACAGGACTACCCGAACCATTGCTATGTTTTAAGTACTGCATGCACGTGAAGAATTCCACAAAATCAAGACTTTTGTAAAGACTTACAAAAATGGTGTAAGCACACCAGTTTTAACACTTGGTTGCATACAGTTGCATTTATACTTATGACTTCAACTGTATGTATGGTCACGCACAGTCCTGAGTTCACAACAACAGTTGGGTTAGACAGTCCACATGCACTATTGAAGAGGTCCGAATATAGGGTGGAATTTGATGTTAAACTTCAGGAGAATAAGCTAACATTTTGAGTTACCAGTATACACGTGGGTTCGAATCCCGTTTGTGAATTACAATGGGGACTTGGCAACACATAGTATATCAAGAAAGAACAAATAATCCCTTTTAATTTCACAAGATCCAAGAGCAGTTTTTTTTATCTGAAAAAGAAAAGTCCAGCAGCCGATTTCACAAAACTTTACGCAATTGCGCAAGTCCACTTACGCCATAAATTATTGCGCAAGTAATGGCGTAAGTGGAATTGAGTAAAAATTTCGTGAAATCGGCTGCCGGACTAGATTTTCATTGAATTTTAGTAGAACATACGTTAATACAATACAGATCCAAAGAAGGCACTTAATTAAAATCTTTTTTGGTTTTACAGCTAAATACAAATTCTGCAAAAATATGATTTAAAGTACGTCCAGCATGTTGTACATGTACATACTAGTAAAGGTGCATTTTCAAATAAATTTTAAAGATACTAGGTATCTTATAATAAAACTTCTATCATAAACATGTAACAGATAGGAAAAACATTACACAGTGATGATTATTAGAATAAAACTGAGGATAAACTTTAGCGCAAAATTAGTTGTCATATCGGTAGGACAATTCAAATCATATTAATTATAAATGAGTCAAGCTTTCATTATCAGACGTGAAGCTGTGTGGTTACAGAGAGAAAGCAAAAGATGGACAAATCTTGGACGTACGTACACGTATTTGAAGTATCAGTGAAGGGGGAATTACAGTAAAGGGGGCATTTTGGCAACACAGACCATATTTTCCAGAAAATAACTTTGTCTGGTCTCAAAAAAAATAAGTTTCAGTTGTTCTGAAGAGATAGGCCCCAAAAGAGTTACAAATATTGTGATAACATGCCTTTCTAAAAACCCTTTGTACAAATTTCCAATATACGCTCGTAACTGGGACGGCCTAAAATGTAACACAAGTGTCCGTCCCGGTTACGAGCGTATTTTGGAAATTTGTACACATGGTTTTTAGAAAGGCATGTTGTCACACTATTTTTAACCCTTTTTGGGCCTAAGTTATCTCTTCAGAACAATTGAAACATTTCTTTCATTTTGAGACTAGACAAAGGTATTTCCTCGAAAATATGGTCCGTGTTGCCAAAATGCTCCCTTTACTGTGGAAAGACCCAATTCAATAATGACCAGCTCATTGATTTAAAATTTTCCTTGCAGGTTAACGGCCAATCGTCTTGAAAATGAGAAGGCTGAACTACTGAATGAGCTCAAGTTATTCCGACTGCAGGGAAGCCAGCCGACTGAGGGTGGAACAGACAAGGTTAGCATGCCCATCGTGGATTAGGTTTCGTTGAGGGATTCTATTCCATTTAGCCTCGCTGAGTATTTTTCATGTTTTGTCAAAAGTCTGAGAAAGGCCTTTTGAGAACTTTTTCATAATAAATGCAGTACATGCATTTGCACTGTTATACATGTAGATTGGTACGTACATTGTAACGCCCATTTATCAGCTGCACTACAAGTTTGAAAAGAGCAATTAAACAAGAATCATTATTTCTGTTGCAACACTTTTTCAAAAAGATTATAATAATTTTACAAACCTTATTTATTTCAACGTCTCTAATGACCTGGGCCCAATTTCATAGAGCTGTTTAACACTAACAGCCCATTTCCCGTTAACCGAGCGTCAGGCTATTTCATAGACATCGTTAACGGTAAGCAACTAAAAACCTGCCTTAACCGCAGAGCCAAATTTTGCTTAAGATAGTGACGCAACAATGGCGGTTTCCAAGCGTGTGCATGCTTAAGCACGCCGCGGCCGTGAAATAGCCTTAACGTTAGCACAACTTTTCTGGTACAGTAAGCATACGTTTTCAGGTAGCGCTTAAGCAGCTCTATGAAATTGGGCCCTTGCAACAGGCTTAATCTTGCCATGGTAAAAGCTGATGTCATAATATCTCACCTTTATGAATTAAATTACAATGTAAAATGACCAACAATTTTTGTTTGTGGCGTATCCAGGTTCATTAAAATACAGGAATACAATGGATTATGTTTGAGCATGGCTCCTTTGTACAATTCCTGTATTTTAATGACTCCGAATACGTCAATTGATGCATATTTTTTGCCACAAATTCTTTCAGCTGCACTACATATTTACAAAGTACTGTTAAAATAAGGTTTAACCCTTTCAATACCGCATTGTTTTATGGGGTCACACTGCCCTGTACCGCATTCTTTCTCACAACGCACTGTTTTATGCAACTTGCAATGTTTACTATTTGTAAACCTCAATTTTCCATTTGAAGACTTCGTTTTACAGAAAATCATTGTGTATATTATTTGTAGGCAATGAAATAGTCTTTTATATGATACCAAATTCAACAACATATGAAATTCAACAGAGGGCAGCAAACGCAAATAATGCAGCTTCTTGAATACAGCGGCCTTCTGTTGTCGAGTTTACTCGACATTGGTACGGAAGCACACTGCGTTGCGCTGTCGAGTAAACTCGACATTGGTATTGAAAGGGTTAAGAAAATGGGTTTGTCCATGGTAAAGGGGTACAATTCTGTACTTAAACTTTTTCTCCCCTGTTCCATAGATTTAACACACGGCAACTCAGTGTCGACCAGTGAACGGAATTCATCAATTTCTCCCATGTAGAATTCTTATTTAAAGGCAGTATACATGATTGGTAAACCGTTACAAATAGTTTCATCCTCCTGTGTGATTGAAGGTATGCATGATTAAAACCAACCTGAGCAGAAATCAGCTCCGTACTTCATCTTTTTCATTATAAACTATAATTACCAAACGTAACGGTGCAATGATGAAAAGTCTCATGTGCAATCTGCACTTTGTCTAATAGTTATCTATTTTCGCTCTTGCAGAGAGTGACCGAGACCTGGCCCGGACTCCCACGGAGCCAATAGAGTTCAGGGCTGCGTTCCACATACGCGAACGTTTGCCAACAATTTCGAGTGGAACGAATTGTGTGCCACCAACGTTCGCCAACAAACTTTTGGGTTGTTCGTGATGTTTGCGAGTCATTTCAAAATGGCGCATGCGACATGAAGGATGACAGACGATGGTTTGCAGTTTGGTAAATAACAAATAAATTGCACCTTTCGTTGTTTTCTTCCATATTGCTGGTGATACACAATCAATAGCAACGTGTCACATTTCCTCAAATTCGGTAAGCAGCAGAGAGCCACATAGCAACGTCCGTACGACTGTGGGGGCCACCATCTTGACATTGTTTTTTGGCAAACAATCCATTCCACAGTGAGCAAACGTTGGCGCCAACATTAACGAACCGTCCGCGTGTTTTGAACGCAGCCCAGATTGACAGCAGTACTTCCCTACGTGGACGTTGTATGTTTTCAGATACATTAACTGCATCAGTTCAAAAAATGAACTATGTAATGGAATTGTACTCTAATATTGTTGATAAATCTATCTGTGCTTTCCCCTGATAAAAAGTGTAACATTTTTGTCTTACATTGAATACAGCTGCTTGCCGCCTTCTAAGCATGGAATGGCAATGAAAATCATACCACCATGTTAATGTCAGAGTTGAAGTCGAGTGCTCAGCCCGTCACAGCTCAATTTTTCATTTCACCAAAAGGTAAGTTTGGTCGGATAGTTACATTTGTAACTAAACGTGTTATCTCTTGGCATGTTTTCGTAGAATGAGACAATTGTTTCAGCCTCACAAATAATTTTTATTTTTAATAATACTAAAAACCATCCTATGAATTCCCCCCCCCCCCCGGAATTTTAAAAATGAACCACACACATGTTGATGTTTACTTTTTGTTATCAGGGAGGTTTAGATGCATGTTAAATGTGAATGTGAACGCAAAATGCTTTGAGCAATCGGTCGTTACTTTGAGGAAATCTTAGAACAGATGAAAACAAAAATCCACAAATGTGACTTTCGTGCCAAGATACTTTTGCCGTTACCAAAATTCAAACCTGGGTTCTGAGATAAGCCCAGTGCTCAAGTCATTTCACGTTTTACGTGCATCTAAACCTCCCTATTGTGAAAAAGACCTCTCCAGGGGCGCGTTCAACAGCACAATACGTACGCCGGTATTGGCTATCCCATCATACCGAAAACATTGAACGCAACCGAACGCACAGTATTCCCGATACGTATTGCATCCCAAGCATCCCAACTCGAACGAGGTACGCTTACCATACCAAAATGGCGGACGGATAAATTGTGGCTACGGCCTCAGGGTTTGAAGTCAATATTTTGCTTCAACAAATGTGTTTATTCTTCGACTGTGGAAGACCACTACCGGTTGAGTTAGCAGTTTTGATTTGCAATGTAATTGTCAGAATCTTTGCGTTAAGCGTGCAGCCATAGTGCTTTGCAAAACCGCGTTGTCTACAGTAGCCATGTTTGATCGTACGTTTTGGGATGCAGTCGTTCAACAAGCCGTTTTGGTTGCAGCATACCGACGCTGCCATACGTATTTCAGTATTGTGCTTTTGAACACGCCTCAGTTAACTGTTTGGTGATGCCCTATATTGTGAAATCTCCGAATTCCCACGCTATTTGAATGAACTGCAAAACTGAATTTTCCATTTGGAACTTGTGACTTGGCATGAGAATAACTTGTGCCCAAACACAACAACACTAGGCATTTACATAAATTCCAGAGACTTCAAAGGCTTGTAATGCTTCTGAAATGTAAATCTGAATTTTTGGAATTTCCCCATTAAAGGGCCGTCCAAAGTTGTCGTCATTTTCGCAGTTCTACAGAGCGTAGTATTTTTCAAGACCCCCTCCCTCCCCCTGAAATACTACTTATCAACATTTTTTCACAAGCCTTGAAATGTTAACATTTTACAGTGCATGTAAAGTCCCGCACCCCCGCCTCCCCCTTCCCCACCCCACCTCCCCACCCCACTTCCCCACCCCACTTCCTACACTTTGTAGAACCGTGATAATCTTCACAATTTGGACGACCCCTAAGCAAAGAAGCTACTACCACATTGAACTTGCCACTGTTTCCCACCAAGCAAAGCAGACTCCAGGCATGATCATGGATGTTAGCAGGGACGACAGCATATTGACGCCATTGTTGTCTAGAATGGGCCAGCCGCAGATATGCTTGGTGGTTGTGGAGGCAATGCTGACCACACGGTGGGTGCGTTGGTCGTAGGCTGTAGGAATATTTCAAATAAATCATACATTTAAAGATCGATAAAGCATACATTACAGGATTGATAAAGCGTTACAAATGGTGCTATCTCCATGTGTAATGTAGATGTGTGTCAGACTTTTTGTAGGGTACCTTGGCTAAGTGGTTTAGGTCGTTGACTGGCAACATTTGGGTTAAAACTCAGTGTTGCGGGTTCGAAATTTAGCCGTAGTACCTGTGCCCTCGAGCAAAACACTCAAACACACTTGCTCCATCCTTCGAAAGGGATTTAAAGCCGTTGGTCCAGTGTGTTATGTAACGCACTTAAAAAATACCAGAGCACTCTTTTGTGAAGAGTAAGGGGATTCCCCGGTGTCTCTGGCTTGGCTGCCAAATGGCGCCACCAGCCTATGTATCTCAATGTTTAGGCGGAATATAAGAGATGTAGTGCTGTAATACCTCATGTTAGAATGCTATATAAATGGCGTCATTCAATTTCAATAGTTTTTGCCAGAAATGTTCTTCCGTTTATGTACATGTAGATCAGGTAGAGCGTGTCTAGATCACTTCTTTTTTACCTCCCCTCCCCGCCCCATTTTTCCCATGGGTGTTGAGATTTTGATACTATATTATTTGTCATATTTTTCTCATTACCATTCTCAAATTTCGCCTTCTCAATCCGTATATTTTTAAGGATATCGTCAAAAAACCACCAATGTTTTGTAAACTAATTTATCCGGTTCCATAAAGCAGTGCAGTATTTACACCGACCTTTTTGTTTCCACATCCAAATTGGAGATTCAAAATTTCCCGTTTTCTTCCCATGGATAATATTTTGGGGAGGTATTTTTTTAATGATTGTTAGGTTAAAACGAAATCCATTTTCTTGAAAAATCCGAACATCTCCTTTAAGCATTAAAGAAAGTGTTTGCTTAAAGAGAAAGAATCCCCCTTGACGAAAATCCAGCATTTAGGCTTTTTTCGATAGTCCAAACATCCCTCTTGCCGACGTGGATTGTTATTATTTTTTAATTGTCGGTTTTAAGTGGATAAATTGCAAGCAAAAGTGCGCTTTTCGAAAATGAGATTTTCGCGATTTCTGAAATGCTCATTAGGTATTCATCATATGCGCATGACCCCGTGACGCAATCCTGAGAAAGAGAAGTCAACACGATTGTTAGCTCCAGCCTGTCGATTTTTTTGTGAAAAACAAGTTGTGATGGTGTTGTAGACTCATACACCTCCATGATAAACAGAAAAACTTTTAAAATGTGGACGGGGGGATTCTAGCTGTTTAACTTCGATAAAAATTATGCCTGCTTCTTCAACAGCAATGTTTTGGCACTTGTTCCCAACCTGAGTACTGGAAGAGCGCCCCTAGCAGGGAATCGATGAGCGAGCCGACCAGTCCAGCTACAGCTGCAAACACGATGACTGGCCACTGCGCCGAGGCCGTCTTGAAGGCAGGACTGGTGAAGGAGATTAGCAGACCGAAGTAGAAGCCACAACCGACCATGAAACCACCAACGAGGCTGGACAGGAGACCCACGATTGAGATGGCACCGTTGGTTCCTGCAATGTGGGTTGAAGTTGAAAAAGGTATGTTCAGATGGTCATGCTCAGGTCTGGAGCCCGTTTTGGCAATCAAGATAACATGTTCCTACAAATACCAGAACTTCTAAATTTTCTCAAAATAGAAAAATTAACTTATTCTTAAAGATAGTATACATGATTGGTAAACTGTTACAAATAGTTTTATCCCCCTGTGTGATTAAAAATATGCATGATTAAAACCAACCTGAGCAAAAACCAGCTCCGTACTTGATAAAACAGTCAAAAAAGGCTTTGCAGTCATTTTACCCCAAAACCACTTCGCCCTGAACCAAGTGGTTTTGGGGCGAAGTAGCATTTGGGCGACGTAGTGTTGGGGCGAAATGGCACTTGGGCGAAATGGTTTTGGGGCGAATTGAATTTTCGTCTCATGAGACGAAAAATAATTGTTTTACTCATTTCTCAAAGACTATAGCACTTCAGACAACCATTTCAGGGGAAGTTTTTTCTACGGTCATCATGTTTATATTGTGTAAGTTAGGCGTAAATCTGTGAACATTTCAGATTTTTGAGATACCAATCATGTATACTGCCTTTAAGCCCTAAAACAGTAACAGATACAAGTAGTATGACAGCATATGTTTGTAAAACCTCCCTGTACAAATTTCACATTCAGTTACATTTCGGTCGAATAAATAATAATAACACCAGTGGGGCATCTTTGTTACGTAAATTACATGGGAAATTTATATTTATTTTTAAACACAGGTATAGGTCCACTGCTACCTACCAACTGGGACTTTGGACAATGTGGTTATCAGTCGAGGGGTCTTAGGGCCCATAACGCTCCCAATCTCTGAAGCCCACGTGTCACCACAACAGCAGGCAAATGCACTCATCAGAGCCAGCGCAGTCCATGTGGTGTCATAGCGATTCCTGAAATCCAGCGGGAGTTCACGGAAACCGCTGTCTACAAGGTAGATGAGGGCAAGGGATGTAGGGATGCCTCCGTTGCTGACGACTTGTAGCCAATTGCGTTGGCCACCTTCGAAGGTAAAACAAGGATTTACTTATTTTTCCATTTTATTATTTTTGTATTAAATTTTATATTTAATAAAATTCGCAGCCTGTAAGCTGAATTGCATGAAGCAGGGTTGTGGTCAAGTCTATCACGAGTCCAGAGCTGATAAAATCACAAGTCCCGCACAAGTCCGTCATAAGTCCAGTAACAAGCACAAAAGAATGCCTTTGTTGGAGTTTATTTGAATAGCTTGTGACTTGAATTAAGACCCAGGGACTTGTGAAGACTTGTGATGGACTCGACTACAACCCTGGCATAAAGCTTACAAGTATCGTCCACCTAAACATAGAGATACATAGGTAGGTGGGTGGCGCCATTGGCAGCTGACAGCCAGAGACATCTCTTTAATCTTTTTGAAAGAATGCTCTGGAATCTTTTTAAGTGCGTTACACAGCACAATGGACCAACGGTTTTACATCCCATCCAAAGGATGGAGCAATTGTGGTTAAATGCCTTGCTCAAGAGCACAGGTACCAGGGTTGGGTATCAAACCAAATTTTCTCCTGGAAGTTGAGACTTGGTGCCTGAAAGTACCAGGGTTGTAACTACTCGAGTCTCAAGTCAAGCTGCCTTCGAGTCTCAAGTCAAGTCAAACTGCCTTCGAGTCCCAAATTATTAATTAAGTCAAGTCAAACTGCCTTCAAGTCAAGTCAAGTCGGTGAAAATGGAGACTCGAGTCAACTGGAGTCCCAAGTCTTGACTTTACTAACCACTGAGACCTGGTCAAACAGGTTTAGCGAGTTAGTCCAAAAGTGTCAACTAGCCACTGAGACCAGGGCTGCGTTCCAAACACGCGAACAGTTTGTTAACGTTGGCGCCAACGTTTGTTCATGTGGAATGGATTATTTGCCAAAATACATTGTCAAGATGGCGCCGCCCAGTCACAACAATCATACCGACGTTGTAATGTGGCTTTCCGCTGCTTTCCACTTTTTTGAAGAGAAGTGACACATTGCTATTGATTGTGTATCGCCAGCGATAAGGGAGAAAACCACGAAAGGTGCAATTTATTTGTTATTTTCCAATTTGCAAACCATCGTCGGTCGTCTTTCATGTCGCGTGTGCCATTTTGAAATGCCTCGCGAACATGGCGAACAACTTAAAAGTTTGTTGGCCAACGTTGGCTAACGGTGGCGCACAATACGTTCCACTCGAATTGTTGGCCAACGTTGCCAACGTTTGCAAACGTTCGCGTATTTGGAACGCAGCCCTGGTCAATCGGGTTTCGCGAGTTAGTCCAAAAGTGTCAACTAGCCACTGAGACCTGCGTTTAAAGGGGAATTATACCCAAGAAACAAAAGACATTGTGCTGAACAAGTGTAACTCGTACAAAGAACAAGGAATTTGACTCGCTAAAAATCAGATACGAATTTCACAAAGAATGGAAATTGCACACATGTTCTTCAAGCATTCTTGATGTAAGTGTAACTCCTAAAAACCTGATTGTAATACAATCATTAACAAAATTATTTCTGTACCTTCTTTATAATCAGCCTCTATCTTCTTCTTCATCTCAGACTTAAACCTGGTGGCTTTGGAGGCAGTGTAGAAGAAAGCTAGCAGGGCCATGAAGAATGAGTAGCTGGCTAGAAGCATGATAAACCCCACCAGATAGCCTTGAATGATACAAAGAAGAAAACTGTTTGTTACTGCAGTCAACAGATTAAAAAGATACTCCTGTGCTGTACGTACATGACTAATATTTCTTTGCAAATGGATTCCCCGTGGATGCAGGTTGGAATTTCTTTATACAGAGACTTAAAACCCAGTATATAATTCAGAAGTGTTTTTTATCATTTCCCTTATGTTTATAAGGGGCTGTCCAAAGTTGTCAACATTTTCATGGTTTTACAGAGCGTATTTTTCAAGACACCCCTCCCTCCCCCAAAATACTACTGATTAACACTTTTTGTCACTACCATGAAATGTCAACATTTTACAGTGCATGTAAAGTCGTACGTGGCCCTTGACCCCCCTCCCCCCTTCCTACGCTTTGTAGTTCCGTGAAAATGTTGACAACTTTGGACGGCCCCTGAAGAGGAATCACGGTAAACTAATCTCAAGAAATTTCAACTCCATTTATGCAGTACACGTACAACAGTGAAAATTAATGCGTGTTTGTAGAGCACCCATATGCAATGCCAAAGTACTGGTACATAAATATAATTTCTTAAAATTAATAATTTCTTAAAATTAATGTTAACATCAAGATATACTGTATCTAGGGATGTGAGGCTTTACGTTAGGAGGCAGCCAGTCCGGGGACATTGGGGAGGTGGGGAAATCCCCTTCTCTAGCAAACAAATGCTATGGGATCATTTTAGTGCTATTACAGGGTTGTAACGCGTCTCCCTCTGCTCGAGTCCCAAGTCAAGTCAAACTGCCCTTGAGTCCCAAGTCAAGTCAAGTCAGTTTAAGTCTTTGTTCAAGCCCTGAATCTTAAATTCATGTAGGGTATTTTTGTTGTTCTGGCCAACAATGTTCCATGTTAAAACAAAGCTTTAGTTCTGAAAAACAATTCGGTCCTCAAATTGACAAAAATGCATAAAGGTTCAATTTCACTTTTGGCAGACCCAAGTCAAAAAATGTACAAGTCCGAGTCATATCATATCAAGTCAAGTAAAATCAAGTCATTTAAGGTTCGAGTCTCAAGTCAAGTCATTTGTGATTCGAGTCTCAAGTCATTTGAAGTTTTAGTTTTAAGTCAAGACAAGTCAGTAAAAATTGGGACTCGAGTCGACTCAAGTCTGAGTCTTGAGTCCAAGTCATTACAACCCTGGTGCTATACTTAAGACACTGGACCAACATGGCTTTACATCCCATCTGGAGGATGGAGCAACCAACATATCGTACAGGCTTTCCCAACAATTCAATAGAAGTATACCCCAGCAATAGTGGGGCCAGCTCTAGCTTATTGTTTGAAACCCCAGCGGCGCGGTTGGGGGCGTAAGGAAAGTACTAAGTAGACTGTGGCAGATTCTTCTTGGCCAGGAACTCCTACCTAAGACAGCACCCCCAGAAGTAACACTCTTCTTTCGCAGACCGCTGATGGCAAGAAAAAGTGGCAGTGTGACAGTCAAAAGCCATCTTCCCGGTGATATTGGGTAGACTGGGGCTGAAAATACACAAAGAGAGGGAAAAATGCACAACTTAGTAAAATACTGATTTGGTTGGTAATGATCAATGTTGTTGTAGTTTAATTTTATGGTATCTTTAACAATGCATTAATTATTATGTCAAATGTTACATGTAGCTTTATTTTATTGTCAACTTGAGATGACGAAGTAGGAGATGCAGTTTTTGAAAAGGGAGATCTCCTGGTGAAAACCGACACAGCTGAGGTAGGGACTGCAAACCCAATCCACATACAGGCCCAGGATTCAAACCCGGGACCCCAGAGGTGAAAGCCAGGAAAAGAACTAATACACCAACCCGACCGCCTGGTAATCATGATCAAATCTTGAGTCCAGACAAAATAAGGGCTGTACCAAATATTTCAATATTCAAATTTTGATCTGACAATAATGAATATTTGAATATTGATTTAAGGTATGAATATTCACAAGTGCGGATAATAAACAAAATGAACAGCAGAAATTAGTATTCTTTCCCATAAAAACTAGGTGTGTTCTGTTTTTTTTTTGCTTCAGGAAAGATCTGCCAAGAGATAATATTTATGCAGAAGAATTAATTCCTTTCCAGAAATATAGTTTGCTACTGTTGGACTTTGAATTTAAATACACAAAGACTGAATGTGATCAAGTTAGTCCAAATGAATATTTAATATTTGATTGAATATTTAATTAGGATATTCGAATACTAATTTACAAATTTGCACAGCCCTAGCCAAAAGGACTTGGAGAGCCATCATGATCATAATTCTGTAGGTTTGCCGCAACGTCACTTCCGGTACAGCTGTAGTAAAAACGGTGACAAGCGAAGGAACAAAGCCGTTTAATAAAATGACTTTTATTAAACTGGAGTGATTTTAATTTTGTCACATACCTAAGTTATGTAAATACTGTTGTGCTTAGTTAAGGCCAATGAAATTAGATTACTAGTTTCTCGTCAGTGCCCACATGTGATTTTGACCCCGCACCAAAAATGTTCATTATTCCAAAATTTCATTATTTTGCAAATAATACGGGAAATTAGATGCAAACTACTCCCAAGCGAAACGATTCCATTTCAGTTGTGCAAAATTTTGTAATCTGTGTTTTGCAGCTTTTGTGTTTGCTCTTTCATATTAACCAGACATCTCCTTTTATCATTTCCCATGATTTTGTCATCTCAACTTGTTCCTTCAAGCTACCCAGTATAACTCAATGGAATTGATACTGGCACCAAACCATTTCTGGGTAGCTGAGGTTAATACCTCAGCTCTAGCTTTATCATTTTATTCGGATGTAGAGCTGAGGTTACTTATCAACATGAACATGATATCACAAATTCAGTCTGTGCACTGGTAGTCTGGTAATCAACCGCGCATTGCCATTCCTTTGTACACGGATAGACACATCGTACACAAGACTTGAATTTGTACACATCGGCTGTCATTCCAGACCTCCTTTTTTACTGCAATTGTAGGCTAAATCTTTATCGTGGCTTGTTATTTCCCTGAAGGACCTGCGTAGTGGTTATGCCTGACAAGGTTTGGGCGAGTCCCAGGGAGAATTAGTGTGTCCTTGTTGAGAAAATGACACATTTGTTTTGTGATATCGTGTTCATGTTGATAAGTAACCTCAGCTCTACATCCGAAAAACCACATCCGAATAACCACATGATAAAGTTAGAGCTGAGGTAACCTCAGCTATTTCTGGGCGAGTTTATCAGCCTTATCAGTTTCTAAATGGCAGCTTGTGTATGTGTAAAGGATTGTATTTTTCCTGGATTAAATAATGAATAATGAAAAATTTGATAAATGGTTGACGAGAAACTAGTAATCTAATTTCATTGGCCTAATAATAACCAGCAGATTGCAATTGGCCAACCTGTAGCTCAGCAAATTCCTTTAATTCTTTGGAGTGGTCTATGTACACTGTTGAATTGTTTTAATGTTTGCATAACAAAACAGTGACAGGAAAAGTAGATGCCACTCCTCGGCCATAAATGAGCAGACCTAAATAAACAGTCACTCAAATCAAGGGAAACGCGTCCGATTTAGCTAAGATCAAAATGCTGCAAACCTTCCGATCCCATGTACGTGAAACCGAGCAGGGATACCGCCCACACGAGAAGTGACAACGGCACCAAAACACTCAGCAAAGCCCCGAACAGGATCATATCCCTTGATTCGCCCGTGACTGTTTGTTGTGGATGCACAACTGACGGTTGGAATTCAGCCCTGCTAAATGTGCGGGCAATGTTTGTGTAACAGTGTCAATAGACACCACTGTCACTTGTCAATTGTCAGCTTGTTAACATGACAATCGGCCGCAGTTTTCACACGTTTGATCGAAATAATCGATGCGATTTGCTTGATTATAAAAAAAAACAGGTGTGTGCGGTTACAATGTACTTGTCAATGGTGTTGTCGACGGCCACATGGGGTACGGGTGTTACTATTTACCGGAAAACACCGGAAAATACCGGAAAATACCGGAAAACACCGGAAAATACCGGAAAACATACTAAATACCGGAAAACACCCGAAAGCACAAAAAAAAACCTACCTCCATGAAAAAAAACCACCCCAAAACCATGTCAAAACATACAGAAAAAAACAAAAAATACAATTTTTCTGTGTTTTCTGGTGTTTTCTCGGTATGTTTTGTATTTAGTGTGTTTTGCAGTGTTTTCTTTTCAAAAGGTTTTTCTTTTTGGTGTTTTCCGGTATTTAGTATATTTTCCGGTGTTTTCCGTTGTTTTCCGGTAAATAGTACTACCGGCCACGGGTGAGGATCAGACTACAACATTTCCAAAACCCGCCTAGAGAGGGCTCTCTTACGCTACTTCGTCGCGCTTGTTTGGAATTTTTTGAACGTGACTGCGGAGTGCGGGTTTGTAGAATGATTATTTTCGGCGAGTAAAAATTGAGAAATTGACCATCCGACTACATTTTTCCTTAAATGATTTGTCCAGGATCAGTTAGTGCAGATTTGATAGGAAAATTTCAAATTTAAGGGTGAACAAATTAAAGGTTTTCTTGGAAACAAATCTTTCAGTTGGTCTCGTATCGTATGTTTTGTACACAAAAGCCAAGGCCTACACACCTTCCTCCATAGGCTAGGGCCTAGGCCGGGATCCTCCACCATGCATGCACCAGCCTAGAGCATGAGCATGGTGGATACTAAGCCCATGGAGGAAGAAACACATCTTCCTCCATGCTGGGGTACCGTGGCCGAGCGGTTTAGATCATTGACTCGCAATCATAGGTGAAAACTTGGGGTTGCAGGTTCGAACCTCCCCATGGCTACGGTACCTGTGCCCTTGGGCAAGGCACTCAACCACACTTGCTCCATCCTTCGGAAGGGATGTAAAGCCGTTGGTCCAGTGTGTTAGGTACCGGTAATGGAAACGCACTCTAAAGATCCCAGAGCATTCTTTCGTGAAGAGCAAGGGGGATCATCCCCGGTGTCTCTGGCCATTTCTAATTCTAATTCTTCATGGGTTTCCTCACGCTTGCGAGTGACAGTGCAATGAGCACTATTGAGGAATCCTTGGTATGAATACCAGAAAGAAATAATAATAATAATAATAATAACTTGGGTTTTGCAGTGCTGAATGGAGCCATTTTATCAACACAAAAATGAGGCGAAAAGAATAAACATTGTTTGCATCCGCAAAGGTTCATGGCGGTAGGCCCAGTACTATTTACCGGAAAACACAGAAAAACACCGGAAAACATACTAAATACCGGAAAACACCGGAAAACATACTAAATACCGGAAAACACAAAAAAGAAAACACAAAAAGAAAAATACTGAAAAACACACTAAATACCGGAAAACACCCAAATAACTCCCCAAAACATACCCAGCACCCAAAAATATAGGCGACAAACAACCCACTGTTTTTCTGGTGTTTTCCGGTATTTAGTGTGTTTTCCGGTGTTTTGCGGCCCTTTCAAGTAATTGTATTTTTAAAGTTTTAAACCTCAATATCTACTTATACCTCAAAATGGTGTCAAATGTATCAGTAGCCATTTTGAAGGTGAAAACTGTTGTATTTGTTATACGTATCCCCATGTTAAAAAAGTGATATTTGAGGTCCAAGTCACTCAGACTAAATTCTTACTATGAACAACCTCAGTTGTACCGTATTTTTGCAATAATTTTTGCTAAGGCCAAACAAAATAAATGGTGCGTTTACGGTAACGGCCTAAACAAAATCCAGGTAGGTAGGTAGGAAAATAATTTTATTTTGTCATTTTTTTTTACATTTTAGTTCATGCATTTGCGTGTTGTTTTGCAATGTTTGAAACTCACTATTAACACTATTAACCATGTTCATGTGCAAGTGTAGAAAATGTTATGTTCGTTGGAAATTATTGCAAATAGTGCTCATTTAAAATTATCAACTTGAAAATTGGCAGTAAAACGTTTGAGGTCGGCAATTTGGCCTCAAAAATTCCAGGTAGGTCAGGTTACCGTAAACACACCATTTATTTTGTTTGGCCTAATCTGTGTTCTCTCTACCAGACAGATCAAGCCATGTCAGAAAATGGACAGCGATGAAGAAAACGGTCCCAAAGCTCACTCAACACCTAAGAGAGATGAAAGTACACCTGTGGATAAACAGCCAGGGACACCACTGGACAGCAATTTTTCTGGACATTTGAGACAAGGCTTGGAGCAGACAGGGGACTCTACAAGGTCACTCTTATCCGTCTTGTCACACAGCAGTGTGGAAAACGTCTCAGAAGGCAGTTACTCCTCAACGAGTGAAGGCTCTTCGTCATCTTCAAAACTAACTTCGCGCAAAAGAAGGTCAGTCTTGTAATCTGAGATTATTATTTAATTAAATTTATGTTGCGTACATTCCATACAAATATGTTTGTGTGTTCGGCACATAAAAATGAGCTTTATGAAGCTACGTGTCTTCAGGTGGGTGGTGCCATTGGCAGCCAATGGCCAGAGACACTAGGGAATCCCCTTACTCTTTATGAAAGAGTGTTCTGGGATCTTTTAAGTGTGCTGACAACTCACTGGACCAACAGCTTTACATCCCTTCAGAAGGATGGTGCAATTGTGGTTACGGAAGACGCACAAATCTAACTGCCGATAACGCTGTCGGTACTGGCGTTATGTTTTTAGTGGTACCGCCTGCTTGAAGGGAGGAAGATTGTGGTTTTTCCCTTCGTGCAGGCGGTACCGCTTTAAAAAAACGCCGGTACCATTGTCGGTACTGGCGGTTAGATTTGTGTCTTCCCTTAAGCCCCTTGCTCAAGGGCACCGGTACCACGGCCAGGTGTCGAACCCGCAACACCATGTTTTCAAGTCAGTGACCCAAACTAAGCTTGTGCCGGTAGACGATAATTATATAATATTGGATGGCTTTGAGGGTGATATGAGAATATACCGCACGAGTCATGAAAATACTGAACGAGCCGAAGGCGAGTTCGGTATTTTCATGACGAGTGCGGTATATTCTCATATCACCCGAAAAGACATCCAATATTATTATTGTTATATAAAATGAAGCTTTGTTTTGAAAGATTTCCGCGAGATTTTTGTCTGTTTGGTGTTGAAAACTTCAGTTTACAAATGCATGCGCTTTTGTTACTGTTGTACAGTATTTTTTGTTACTGTACTCTGGCGCGCATTGCACACGCACGCAATCCATTCCCTCGATCCATGACGCGCGTGTATTCGTGGCGCGCCCAACGTGCACGCACATCGAATCTGGGCTCTGTGCTGCACAGTAACAGAAACGCAAAGTGTCCGCAAAAGCTTCATTTTATATAATAATATCGAATACCACAATATTTCTCAGACGATATATACCGCGGTGATAAATTTCAATACCGGCACAAGCTTAACCCAAACCACTCGGCCACGGTACTCCAAAGAGTGTTTTTTAATTGATTTCTCAGGGAAACATTTAGCCTAAATCGTGATTGTAGTCTTTGAAAAGTGCAAAGAAATTTTACTTTATCTGGAAATAGGTCGGGTGATGAATTACAATTTGTAAACGTTTTTCAAAATATTTATACTTTTGTTCAAGTTCAGTGTTTCACTTTCTTTGTTTTGCATTTAGATCTAAATCGCCTCCATCATCGGGGCACAAATCAAAGTCAATCACCCCTTCAAGCCAATCAAGTTCAAGAATCAGGTCAGCTTCTGTAACCAGCCAATCAAATTCAAGACATCGATCACGCCCCTCGGCATCCAGCCAATCAAAGCAGAGCTCTCGGTCAGCCTCTTCAGCAGCCAGCCAATCAAGTTCAAGAACTCCTCCCATCAGGCTTGCTTTAACGCCATCCTCGTCTGCAAAGACACGCACGGCATCGCCTTCATCAGAGCCACAGCTTAGCCCGTGGGAAAAATGGCTGGTGCAGAAAACGGAGGAGGAACGCAAGCAGGTGCGGCTTCAAGTGAAACGGGAAAGGGACGAAAAGCGGAAAAAAGAGGAGGCTGAACGAGTGAAAAAAGAAAAGGATTCGGTCATCAAAGCGAGGGTAGAGGAATGGATTGAGGAAAAGACAAAAAGTGGAAAGGAACGGGTGAAACGTTCAGAAAGAATTGAGCAGAGGAAAAAGGACAAGAAAGAAAAGGAACAGCAGGAGCTACTTAAACGAGCCAAGGTACAACTTTTTGTAACCATTTTTATCATTTGCAATGACCCAATTTTGTTTTTTATGAGTTGACAAGAAAAACCTTACTCAAAGTGTTGATAGCAATGGTAACAAACACCACATGAATTTATTTCCGTCCAAAATGGTATTTCATGCTGGAAATTGACAACCGAAGGTGGTTTTCTAAAAATACCATTCACTTGTACACAAAATCCATAGATAGATTTTCAAGGTTTTCTGAAGCATTAATGCATCTAAGTAGCTAAAATTTCTTCAGGCTATTTTACCAACATTCTTCCTTAAAGGGACATACTGGCTTTGTTGGGCTATTTTGGGCTCGAAATAGACCCATACATGACTCTGAAAGTCTTTCCGAAATAGACCGAAGAGAACCTGAAAAGAAACCACAAAATTTGGTTGTTTTTGACCATTTCTAAAAAAATAAAGGTCACGTGATATATCGGAACCACATTCTGGTTCGGATAAATCATGTGGTCTTGCAGTTAGTTTTATTTCAAGCTGTAGAAACCAGCATGAAGTGCGAGTTGCTTTTGTCATTCGCGGTTGTTTCCTACGAACACTATGTACATACCGTATTTTCCAATTAGTACACAAATCTGCCAACAGATTTCATAAGAAGCGTTTCTGGGTGTTGATATGGACGAGAGAATCTCTTAGATTTTGCGTCTTCAAGTTCGCTTCGCGGCGATAAATAATATCCGAAGAAAAAACAGCATAGGCCTATTGCTTCCTCGAGTCAGCGCTGACCCAAGGGATCATGCAAGGTGTGACGAGTCAG
This sequence comes from Henricia sp. BOLD:AAB3569, assembly GCA_037783545.1. Taxonomy (NCBI): domain Eukaryota; kingdom Metazoa; phylum Echinodermata; class Asteroidea; order Spinulosida; family Echinasteridae; genus Henricia; species Henricia sp. BOLD:AAB3569. The sequence continues at coordinate 316,405 of JBBELK010000218.1, forward strand.
GGGAAAACAAGGGAACAAGGTTAAACACGTGTCCACCCATTTACAAACACATGATACATAATACATTGCGACGGATGGTAAAGCGTATAGCCCAACATTTGTCTCTTTTGTTAATTTTAAACATTTCTGGTTATCTACGTGACATTTTGATATTTTTTTCACAACGACCATCAAAAAATTATTGTCAAGGATGCTTAGATCGCTACATTATGTAAACAGTAAGCCGGTGTGTCCCTTTAAGTTAAGATATGTTACACTCTTATTCCACGAATCTGCAAATGATACATGGGTCATTCTATAAATTTGGGGTCCAACGTGTGACATTTTTCTGTCCCGTTACACCTGACATACTGCTATTTGCCATAGAGGTATCATTAAAAATGCCTTCAAAACATGTTTTTATGAATTGTACTTTAAGTAATCACTCTTTGAAATAGAGAGCATTTAAAGAATATGTTCTGAATTTACAAACTACAACATTTTACAAGATGTCAGATGTAACGGGGACAGAAATTGGACCCTAAATTTATAGAATGACCCACATACATGTAGGGCCTTTAAAGGTAGAACACATGATTGGTAAACTGTTAAACGGGGTGTTATTTCCACTCATGATTAGAAGCCCATGTTGATAAAACTGCCCGGTAGAAATTTCAGCCACATAGCTTTTAAAGTTGGTGATTTGAATCTTGCATTTTTTGGATTACTTATTACATGGAAAATTGTCACCTTGATTGGGGTTTCCCTGGATACATGTGTAGTAAAGTGGATAAATTATTATTATTCAGTCTAACAGACGGCAGTGGCTGGGTGACAAAACGAAGCAAGCAGAAGAACAGAAATTAAGAGAGGAGGAAGCCAAGGCAAAATCAGCTGAGGAGGGGCAGGAGCGTAGGACCAAGGCCTATGAGGCATACCAGAGATGGTACCAGGAGGCCAAGAGGAAACCACGCACAGTGCCTAGTAGTTGGGGTGTCACTCAAGGCATGCTCAAAGGTACAGTAAACTCTTGTTATAAACACAAAATCAGCTGAGGAGGGGCGGGAGCGTAGGGCCAAGGCCCATGAGGCATACCAGAGATGGTACCAGGAAGCCAAGAGAAAACCACGCACAGTGCCTAGTAGTTGGGGTGTCACTCAAGGCATGCTCAAAGGTACAGTAAACTCTTGTTATAAACACAAAATCAGCTGAGGAGGGGCGGGAGCGTAGGGCCAAGGCCCATGAGGCATACCAGAGATGGTACCAGGAAGCCAAGAGAAAACCACGCACAGTGCCTAGTAGTTGGGGTGTAACTCAAGGCATGCTCAAAGGTACAGTAAACTCTTGTTATAAACACAAAATCAGCTGAGGAGGGGCAGGAGCGTAGGGCCAAGGCCCATGAGGCATACTAGATATGGTACCAGGAAGCCAAGAGAAAACCACGCACAGTGCCTAGTAGTTGGGGTGTCACTCAAGGCATGCTCAAAGGTACAGTAAACTCTTGTTATAAACACAAAATCAGCTCAGGAGGAGCAGGAGCGTAGGGCCAAGGCCCATGAGGCATACCAGAGATGGTACCAGGAGGCCAAGAGGAAACCACGTCGGTGCCTAGTAGTTGGGGTGTCACTCAAGGCATGCTCAAAGGTACAGTAAACTCTTGTTATAAATACAAAATCAGCTGAGGAGCAGGAGCGTAGGGCCAAGGCCCAAGAGGCATACCAGAGATGGTACCAGGAGGCCAAGAGGAAACCACGCACAGTGCCTAGTAGTTGGGGTGTCACTCAAGGCATGCTCAAAGGTACAGTAAACTCTTGTTATAAACACAAAATCAGCTGAGGAGGAGCGTAGGGCCAAGGCCCATGAGGCATACCAGAGATGGTACCAGGAGGCCAAGAGGAAACCACGCACAGTGCCTAGTAGTTGGGGTGTCACTCAAGGCATGCTCAAAGGTACAGTAAACTCTTGTTATAAACACAAAATCAGCTGAGGAGGGGTGTAGGGCCAAGGCCCACGAGGCATACCAGAGATGGTACCAGGATGCCAAGAGAAAACCACGCACAGTGCCTAGTAGTTGGGGTGTCGGTCAAGGCCTGCTCAAAGGTAGATAACTTGCCGTGCAAAATCAGTTTTGTGACCCAATTTGCTAAAAGGGGACATAAGTCACGAAGATCTTAGAACAAGTGTTCGGGCCCTTTAAAGAGATCATAAAACAATATCTAAAAATCTGTTTTTTTATCTCTAAATAATTCAGAGTAAAGGTTTTAAATATACACCAAGCAACAAAAGAAACGAACATTTTCAGTTTAATCAAAATCTAAATGTTTTTTAAAAATTAAGTCGACAACGAAATATTTACACAACAGGTTCATTATGCATGACTGCATAAAACTTCCGTGAGCTGAAAATTCCCACTCCCAGATTTACGGCTTTTTTCAATTAAAATGTTGAGAACATTTTTGCGTTTGTTTTGTTGATTGATATATTTCTATAAAACGGTCTTTAGTGCGGGTCACTAAGTCATAATGCATTTCACGTGCGTTTGGAAGGCGCTGTCCCTTTCACAAATTACGGTTTAGGTTCTGTGGTAATGCATGGTACACTCTGCGTAGACACGGTAGATAATTATTCATAGCCAGCCAGGAGAGCTATGTTTCCACACACAGTGCATTCTCCCAATCGCGTCACAATCAGTGGTTGCTCTCACTTGCGACAATCGATACATAATGCCTTTGGTGGCAAATTTTTGAATTATTTCATATTTTCAATTTAACAATCGTAATTTTGCTTTACCAAAAAAAGTGCCACTCAATAAACCGACAAGTTTTAGAAAGTTTCTCTTTTCTGCAATAAGTATAGCATATTGCACCCATTTAGAAGTTGTTTTATCAGCTTTTTACTTTGATATTTATTTTACCACCATAGTACAATGGTTCCAGAGATGTAGACCACAATGTGTTATTTTCCAGGGGTCGAAATTAGCACTGGTCCTGTGGTCCGAGACCAGTAAAAAAAATCAGAAGGACCACTAGATCTGTCAAAAATGCTGGTCCGATGGACCAGTGAAAACTGTTTACTGACTCATGGAAACATTCCCTGATGCCTAATCCACAGTAAACATTTCTTACTCAATGCGAAGAATTCCTGATCGCAGACATGCCCCAGTGTTGGATCAAAAAGCAATCCCAACCATCCTGCACTCTTGTGACCTTAAACCAGAAAGTGTTGTAGTATATCTCAGTGCCATTTTGAAAAGCACCAATTTTCAGCAGGACCAGTAGAGTTCTCTGATCTACTGGTCCTTCTGACCAGCATGAAATTCAGGTTAATTTCGACCCCCGTTTTCGTAGCATTTTTTTTTTTCCACAGGGGATTAGGGAAGGATTTTGAGTCGCTGCTAGTTATAGAATCCAGTCGACTCATCTATCACTTGCTTTTATTTCAGGCTACTACGACACAGCAGCCTATCCCATTCCCAACTTCTACAATCCCATTCCATGGATGCCGATTCACGTACCAAAAGCCACAGAGGAGCAGCACAGTTCAGGACGCAAAGGTCAACAACCACGGTCCAAGAAGGGTCCAGGGGGCAAGAAACGAGGCGTTGTCTTACAACCTGCCTCTCCACCGCTGCTCTTCAAGGACCGACAGACAGCCGAGAAATGCAACAGGTGGGGAAGACCAAGGTGATAACTGAAGACGATTCTAGATTTAATCTTTATATAGACTGCTTTACGGTGGCGTCACACCTTCCACCATTTTGGGTGTCATTTGACAATCATGACCCCCACATGGCCCGAGCGCTAACCAGCAAAATGAGTGAGAAAAGCGTATTGGTTGCACTTCTATTGCTTTTGGTTGTTGCGCTGAATATAAGGATAAAATGTCTTTTTATCAGGCTATCGTGATCAAGTGAAAAAAACACTTTAATGTTTGCAAGCTGAGCACATGCTCAACATTCGAACGTGTTGCAATGCACACATGTGGCATTTTCGAATGAATATGCGTGGATGGATATTTTTTTACTCGGGTCTGTGTGCGTCGATTGGCACGAGCCAAAAGCAGTCTATAGGGTAGGGAGAAAGGTACAATTTCCTATTTATAGGCTTCTGCCTTTTGTGTGTGAAGTGGGGTCGATATCACAAAGACTAGATGCGTTATAATAAGTGCTCAAATCCACTACAACTTGCCCAAACTTTCATAATTTTACGAGAGGTTTTTACTGTAATTTTACTTGCAACGTGTACAATTCAGATTTCAAAAAAAATTAATTCAGCAATTTCTCTTAAAATTGGCAAAAAATCAACTTTTTGGAAAATGTCTCAGAAATTACTGCTTACAAAATATTAGCCTGTTTGGAACCCATTTTGGCAGTTTTCGAAGCTAATTTCTAAGAAAAATTTACATTTTGACCATAAATTCAACATTTTTTTCTCAAAAAATGAAACTTTTAAAATTTCATTCCCTTTGTGAGCAGTCAAGGTCAAATTCACGGAATATCATCTTTAGCAACATTTCCTACAATTTTGAAGAAAATCTAAATCGTAAAATATTGGGCCAAAAATGAAAGAATCATAAGGGGTTAGTCCAGCAATTTCTCACAAAATTGGCCAAAAACCAACCTTTTTGAAAATGTCTCAAATTACTCCTTACAAAAAATTCAGCCCATTTCGAACCTATTTCGACAGTTTTCCCAAGCTAATTTCTAAGAAAAATTAAAATTTTGGCCAAACTTTTTTTTTCTCAAACTGAAATTTTCAACATTTCATATTTTATTCCCTGGGTGAGCAATCAAGGTCAAATCCACGGAATATTATCTATGGGTGTTAAGCAACATTTCCTGAAATTTCAAAGAAAATCTAAATCGTAAAATATTGGGCCAAAAATGAAAAAAATCATAAGGGGTTAGTCCAGCAATTTCGTACAAAATTGGCCAAAAACCAACCTTTTTGAAAATGTTTAAAAAATGACTCCTAACAAAAAATTACAACTAAAGTTCGTCAATTTGGGTTTTAAAAAAGGAATTAAATATCAACAGAAATTCATAAAATAAGTTTTTTTACAAAAAGTATTTCAGATGTTATACTCGATTCTTTATTTCCCCACCCCCCAAAAACACCACTGTATATAAAAAGCTTACAGGAACATATTTTTGAAATATTGCCATTTTGAAAAGGGCAAAATTCACACTTTTTTTTTCCCTCTCAAAATGCATATGGTCCTTCTCCGTTCCGCATTTTACCAACACCCCTTTTGTAAACCTCCCTGAACAAAATTTCCCATTAAACAGACTAAGATGTCCCACAAGTGTCTGTCCTTTATAGGTTTGCTTCACCAAATGAAGCTATTTTGATTAATTAATCTAACAAAGATTATAATCGATTAACGAAATGTGTTCACATTAAAAGAATATCTTCGTCAAACAAAGCAATTTCCTTAATATGAACAGGGTCATGGCTTTTGATTACCCCGAGCTTCCATAGGAAATAAACCAAGTACACTACTCACAATAAATTAAGGATATTTTGAGGGTATGCATTCTGCTTGAATGATTTTGTATATGATTAGACAGTAGGGTAATCATCAAACAAGGGCTAGGTGTGTATATACGTACACTCGACCAAAAAAGTTCTGTCACCAGTAAGACATAAATAGATATTTATTATTAAACTGGATTTAATGTAGGAAAATAATATATCAAATTTTAGCTGAACATATCCCTCAAAGGAATAGAGCTCAACGGAGTCCATGATGACAACCTTCACGGCACAGGAATCCAACAAAGGAGTGTGTGGTCAGAATGAAAAACAACGATGTCAACTCTATTGCACTCGAGCAAGGGGAGTTACAGTTCAGTATTTTGCTTCCACCATACCTAATGCAATGGCATGATTCAGATTGGACAATTTAACCATTTTGATTTGGATATTTTTGACAAGACATTGATAAATCCAAACTCACTTAAAAATGTCCTAATTGCCCAAATCACAAGTTGCATTGTTCTTTGGTGTTTTTCATTCTGACCCCACACTCCTTTGTTGCATTCCTGTTCAGTGAAGCTTGCCATCATGATCTCTCTTGGGCTCTATTCCTTTGAGGGATATGTTCAGCCAAAATTTGAAATTTATTATGAAATTGGATTTAATGTAGGAAAATAATATATCTACAAATGTCTTACTGGTGACAGAACCTTTTTGGTCGAGTGTATATATAAAACAAAAAAGCAAACTTTTTAGATCCCTGTATGCATATTTTGTGACGTTACCGATATGCTTTCGTGTGGGTGTACGAAGTTGTTTAGTCAACAGCTGAATAAAAAAAGAAGTCCATTTGTGGGTAAAAGCTACCTTGGATGTGATAGTCTCATTCCCAGCCACCAGACATTGCATGCAGACATCTTTCACAGGGTTGATTTGGTGCCTTTGCTGTATGTTTACGGCATCGTGTACAGTGATAATGACTTGCTGGCTCGATGAGAAGACTATACTTTGCACTTGACGTTTTCCCATCTAGTATATAGTATTAAAAACATGTACATTTTGAATAGTATCATTGCTTCTAGCTTCCAACTACTAAAATTCCCAAAAATTTTGTGTATGTGACCAAGCAACATTCGTTTGAACTTGGCAATCTTTGTTTTGAGATACATGTATGTTCTTAGTGATAAGGGAGGAAATTTTTTTTAAAAACAATTTAAAAAAATATGTTTTAAAAATTTACTTTTTTAAAAACCATATCCAGTTTCAACGATTATCAAAAAACCTGAAACTATTTCCAAGAGAAACCTGTATTTGACAAATGTATTTTTAGCCAAAGCTCAAATTTATTATGGAGTTTTCACTAATATGGGAGGGGGGGGGGGTGGGGGTGGACAACATTAAAATGAGCATTTCGTCGCAAAGCTGACATAGTGACGAATATGCAATTAAATTTACCAGGGCCTACTTACTGTTTTTGCTTGATTGCACTACATTTGTCACACTAAACTACTAAACTCCTTAAAGGAATTCCCAATTTATCGTACCTGCTAATTTAATGTCGACACTGCTGTCCACGCAAATACTGCCCTCTGTACGTGATGTCTCCATTTCCGTGGCAACGGATGTAAAGGAAGCCATCATGAGTTCACTAAGATGAGATGTACATGAAGTTTGCTCTTGCTGCTGTTCCTGAGTTTTATTTTTAAGAGTAAATGCAATGTAAATATACTTGAGAATAAATAAAACCTTACAAATTTGCAAAAGCTATTATAGGATTTTCCGGTTATTTTAGCACTTATATCAAGCAAATTCCTTAGAACGATACTCTAATTTCATCCCCAAACAGCCACGGGTTCCCAGCTTCAATATGCATCTAGAGTAATGTGCAAGGTATTCCAGGTACTGTACAGACTTTCGAGCCGGTTACTATGGACCAGCTTGCACCCCCTGGAAACGGCACGATTTGCCAGGTATTTGACTCACTGGCATGCGAGCGCCATAGTGTGAAGGCAAGAGTCTTGGATTTATGCAAATCTATCATGCAACTGGTTTATACGTCCTGATTGCGTGGAATTAGTCTTGTGCGGTAATCAGCATTGTATTGAAAAAGTGAATTCGTCGTTTTAAAAATCTTTTTAGCACTTTGGTTTTTACATTTCGTTTCTGGTAATTTCAATTGTTGCAGTTACAAAATATGTCTAGATTTTTTTCTATCCGTTTTTAAAACTTCCTTTTATCTGCTTCTCTGAACTCCAGCATCAGCAGCCATATTTTCCCATTGGATCTAAACAAACTTAAGAAAATGCAATTTCAAGCCTGGCTAAGCACAATTTATTTCCTTTACAAAAATGGTTTACCAGCAAAAAAAAAAAGGTGTCAACTTGTGTTCTTACCAACAGTAAATCGTAATACACATTACCTACGTTTTGGCTGGTAATGCACTTTTGCTAACAAATGTTTGTGCTTAGATGCACCTTGGAATTGGCCTGTGGGTAACTAAGGGAAACCTGAATTATTAGAACACAAAATGAAATACCCACCTTCAGGAAATCCAGTAGTCTTGGGTCGCTGGTACAAACAGCGACATCATACTCGCGACTCTGAGGTGCATGTATGGCTCCGAGGAATGCCTCCCGTATGCTACAGAGGGCGCCAAACATGACAGCCAGCTCAGGCTGATGCCACGAAGGGTCACAATGGTACCATCCAGTCTTGAAGACACTGATAGCATCTGTTAAAGACAGATCACATGATTGGAAAACATTTAAAAACAGGAACAATGGCATCACAAACTAAAGAAAACTGTTGGTAAACTGCCTTGTAGAAATTTCTCTCTTGTTGCAAAATAATTTTCCTTGAATTTTATATCATTGGAAAGCCCTGTTATTCCTCTTTACGATGATGTGTCATTTGTTATGATTAAGCAATTGGGGGATGTGCAGCACAGCTAAATACGGGGGCGGGTGTAAAGTGAAATGTCACAAAATGCATTGCTATTGTCAAAAAGTGCATTGACACATTCCCATCCTCCAAGCAAAAGGGGAATGCACTCCATAACAATAGCAGTGAATTTTGTGACATTTCACTTTCCGCCCACCCCTGTATTCCACATCCCCCAATTGATTAATCATAACAAATGACACATCACTGTAAAGAGGAATAACAGGGCTTTCCAATGATACCAAATTTAAGGGAAATGATTTAGTAACAAGAGATAAATCGTCAGTCAAACTTGACTTTCCGAACTTTTTTTGAGGAGTTTAGATGCAGTAATACTTCAGAAAACCATAAAAATCTATGCATGGTTTTTGTGTTGAACGAATGGTAAAAAAATTGTCTGCAGACAATTTTACATGCTACCATCAATTTTAGTCGGGTTTTTCTTGTCAACTCGTGAAAGACGCAAGCTCGTCATGTGCACGGGAGGAACAAATTAGTGCCATGAAATTCACCGCTCCATGCTTTTCTATGGAGTGGTGAATTTTGTGGCACGGATTTGTTCCTCGCGTGCGCATTGACGCGCTTGCATCTTGAATCAAATTTGAGGAACTGCCAATGATGTATTGAACTTTAAGGCTGCATTTCCTATTAGAAACCTGAAAACCATTCCAAAGGCAAGAGTTTTTCTGAGAATGATATGCTAATCTTCCAGCAATTGCACTGTACTCTTTATTCATATAATTTACACAATCAGAAACCCTTGTTTAATCTGTTCTCAACTTTTCTAGCATTAACTACATTGCCATAACAAACTAAGAGATAAATTTGTAAGTCTCACCGTGCCTGTGCATAAATGCCTCTTCTGCCAAGTGTGGTGTGATGGGGGCGATTGCCCTTACGATGACCTCTAGCATGTGATACAGGACTGTCTGGCAAGACCGCCTCTCGGATGAATCAGCAACTTCTGCGTATAACCTGCAAATGGCAGAACAAAGACACTGTTCATATCAGAGAATTTCTTTGTTCGTTGAAGATTTGACGATAATTCAACGAAAATTATAGTCTCTTCAATCGACAGAGAGATCGCTTACTTCAACAAAGCAATAATGCACTATGTACAACTATTTCCTTATACAACTTAATTCGATATTCGTTAGTTTCAGACCAGTATTTGTGGAATGGGTTTTGATCCCCACTTGATCCTGTGAATTTTCTTCTGTATGCTTGTGTGTTGTTTTCCTCGTTTGTGACCCGCTATGCAAAGAGGCCTATTAGTCGTGCAAGCTAGGTCGAGTTTTTGCAACCGTAAGTAGAAATCTGCAACAGATCCATGCTCATTAAAATACAAAACACAACGGAAATTCCTGGCGGTGCCCAGATACTGCCTGGAGTGTCCGTGTTCCGCCTGGAATTTCCATTGTTTTTGTAATTTAATGAGCACATCTGCCACACATGATCGCAAAAACTTGACCCAGTGTGCAAAATTTACAGGATTTTTTTAATTTTCTCTCTTTAAAGGCCCTGTAGATGATCTGTTTTTGAGCGATTGTGCGAATAAAACCATTATAAATCAAAAGAAAGACCAACAAACTCATCCGAAGAAATTTCAGCTTTGTCAAATGTACCACGTTTATGAAAATCCATATGCATTTTCCTGGTCTTGGCGGGGTGTTTCAAATATTCGTTCTCAGTTGATCGGGTACTATGTGGCTTGCGTCATGCACTCTGTGGCGCACATCATATACTGCGTGTGCGCGCGATCCATAAAAATGCATCGCGTTGGAACACGCCCATGCATTTTTGACCGCGTAGATGCGAACCAAAAATATGTAAATCGTTTGCAAACGATCTAAATAATTTCATCTTTACGGATTATTTTCTGGTAAAATTATATCATTTTGAGCGGAAACCTTTCATTGGGTAGTTGCTATTAATTCAATCTTTACTTTTAGAACTTTCCCCTGTAAACTCGTCGATTACTTTTTGGGGTCATTGCAAATGATACACTGGGCCTTTAACCTGGGGTTGTGCCAATATTCGAAAAGGTTGATGAATAATGAGTTGATTTGTAAATTGGAAGAGAAAAAAATGTGGTTTTTTTTTAACAAGAGTGTCATTTTGTCTAAGGTTGCTCCAAATGTATGCCGTGGACATAATTTTCGCATAAATTTCAAAATTATTCGTACCGGATCAAAATTTACTCTACGGTATACATGTAGGCAAATTAAGAAAGTTTACACCAAACCGATATTCGATATTCAATAGAACACTCGGTTAGAATATTTGAATAGTAAATTATTCGAATTGACTCGACCCTACTTTAACCTTAATTTCTCTCAAAAACAAATCCATATTCTTCCTTCATACCGACTCAATGACTGTGCAAAGCCACTCACCTATCTTTCATGGTATCCAGATAAAACGCTGATATCTTGCCATGGATCAGTTCCGTGACCTTTGCCGTGACCTCCCCAAACTCGTACGTCTCATAGGCTGCTGTGACCTCTGACCCAAACTCATGGAGAAGATGCAGCATGAACTGGTCCACAGGGTGGAGGTCAGTGTAAGGTCGAAGGTCGCTTGTTGGGTCAAAATCATAGAGGTTGCCCAAGAAGTAGCGGATGGTATTTCTAATCTGGAAAGATTGGGGGAAAAACCATTATTTCCTGAAATGTTTACAAAAATTGGTACTTTGAAAATAGTGTATTATTGACATTTTTAAGATAGTTTCCATTTTGGAAGATTTCAGAATGTGGATATTTACATAGTGCACATATTACACCTGACTATTGGGTTCTGAATAGCATTTCTTAGTTTAACCTTTTCAACTCCATGGGGAGTATACAGCCCTGGTTGCCTGCTAGGTGTTCACACAACACCTTTACTGCTCTCACAAGTACCTATTTGTTCCTAGGTGGAGAAAGGCAGAGGCGCAATTTCTAGCAAAGTGCCTTGCCCAAGGGCACACACACTATAGACCGTATCGAATAGCCTTCATTTCGTGGAGCAGTTTCTTTGTTCCTTGAGAACATGCATGGTTGCACATATTGTGCTTCCACTGTTGAACGGTTTAAGTAACAAAAAGTGCCCCACAAGATGGCGGCTATTCGATACGGTCTATAGATGCAGGCTGGCTTGGATTCGAACTCTTGACCTGCAGAATTAAGGTTTTGTGTTTGATGCAAATTATATTCCAAGACCACATTATGGATGTCAAATGGAAGTGTCTTTCAGCACAATAAAAATACCCTCATTACTGGTCTTCTTCAAACAGGGATGCCAGTCGTCCGGCTATTGCCGGAATTCCAGCTTTTTCTTATTTTGGAAAAAGAAATCCGGCAAAGCTTTTTTTCCAGGCTGGAAAAATAAACGGCCGGAAATATTATTTTCAACTCTTTAAGTCAAAAAAAATGTGAAAAATTGCCTCACTTACTGATCAACGATGTCCGGATATGCCATGTCATGTATGTACAACCTATGTACATGATTTGCACACATGCAGTATGTCTGTATCCCGGCCATAATCATTCACGGCTAAAGTACCACGAAACCAGACTATTGATCAGAAGTACATATAGAGGGCGCTGTATCCATACAGCAGTGGTGACTTTGCACACTTGTCAATGTATGTACATACTGTACAGTATACATGTAATGTGCTGGCAAGTCCATAGTTGTGCGTACGTACGTACGTATGTATGTATGTACGTAATGTGCTGGCAAGTCCATAGTTGTGCGTACGTACGTACGTACGTACGTACGTACGTACATGCAGTTATGATAGCCCTGAAGTTAAGAGCCACTGGCATCCCTGTCTTCAAAGCACTTTGTCAAAGATACAACACAATGCAGTCACCGGGTGTTAAACCATGGACTTCATACCCGAAAGTCCGACATCCTATCTACTACTACTAGGATGTCGGACCACCAGCCTCCTTGTTTGGCAGTACCTTTAACAAATTCTGGTTGGTCATGGCGAATAGTTCAGGCCCCAGGTGGACCCTGGTTAACCAGCTGGATTCGGCCAATCGCCATCTCAAGACATCAGCACCATACACAGGGTCTTTCTTTTTATCCTGAGACAAACAAAAAAACACACCAAGAATTAAAATCTCTCGGCACAAATCTGTCTTCACTACCGTGCGAGATTAAAATGCTAATTACTTGGCAAGTTTGGAAAACAATTTTGGAAAAGAGGAACTACTATCAATTAGAACACTGTGTCCTCGTTCTTTTGACACCGAAAAAAAAAAAAACCTTCATGGATGACTGAGCGACCCTGTCAGAAATAGCTTTGCACCAGAATATGAATAGGTTTATGAGGGTAAAACACTAAAGGATAAACAGGTAAGAAGCCCAATAATCACTTTATTTAAAGCTCCTTTATTCAAAAATATTTTCATGTTTCTAATGAGAGCACTACATATTTACCGGTATGTTTACATCAGAAATCAGCTGTTTAAAAAAAAAAAATGTGCAAGCCTTTTAAAAATCCATTAGTGTTTTTAGGGCACTTTATGGAAAAGAAGCACTTCGTCAACATTACTGAACTGGTTCTAAGTTCCCGACTACAGTACTTGAGCATTCCAAGATTCGTCTCTTCAACTAGGGCCGTATCTGAATTGTTTGGCTACGTCCTGAAATTGCACACAAGTCTATGGGAAGTGATTCAGCCATCTACCTAGGGCGTGTTTGTTTGGGGCGGATCCAGATTCAGATCTGCGCAGATCCACGGTGAACTCGTTCACTTCGCGCAGAGATCTGTGATATCCTTCTCAGCGCTAGATCAAAAATGGCGACGTAAACATCGCAAAGATTTGTGTGCGAGTAAAACCGTGTCGTTTTCAGTGGCAACACACGATATATGCGATACAAACAAATTTAGGCTGCTTGTATATTAACGATAAATGTCGTGGGTGAAATTTGGAACAGAAAATTGACAAATTTGGTAAATAAATTGCAATTCACGTGACTTGAGATCCTAGTTAAGAGCAGTTTCGTTTGTTTCTGCGCGGTAAAACAACTCGGAATCTGGATTCGGATCTGTCATGAAACAAACACGCCCCCTAACGCCCCATGAAGCTTTGGCCGTTACTCGAGGACCTCCAGAGCATGTTATCCAAAACTAATCAAAATCATTTTAGTATCTCAATTAGTGACTTGGATAACTAAAGAAATTACTTACATTTCCTCCGCTCACTATGACGTCTGGATCAAGAACATTTCCTAACGACTTGGACATTTTCTTCCCTTCGCTGTCCAACGTGAAGCCATGCACAATAAGATTCCTGTAAGATAATGATTATCAGTTAGGATCAATTATTGATCCCTAAAGTAAACTCCAGCTCCATGTGGAATGTACAATCACAGCTTCATGTTATATGGCCAGCTATATTTGTGACCGACTCTAGCAAAACACCGACGCTTCTCGGCATTTCCCATTACATGATATGGGCCCACAACCTTAAAAAATGGCCTCTGGGACCAACTTAAAAATTTGGCAGAATCAACATCAGGATACATTCAAGATTTGTTTTGTTGTTTGAACTGTCTCAAAATTCCTCATATTATTTAAAAAAATTAAATAATCAACTAGTTTGTCAAACTTTAAAGACCAATAGCTCCATTCCACTTTTTCTGATCCGTCATACTTTAATTGGTCATAACTTTATCAGAATTATCAGAATTTCCTCAAACATGTTTTAAAAGATACCTTTTTGTATGCACACTAAGCTGATACCAAAACTTAAATTTTGAATTTTCATCACAAGTGTTGGGTTTTGCTGGAGCCGGTCACATTTTATAAGACGAATGAAACTTGCACATGCCTTCGTCCAGTCGTAACGCGACTCCAAAGAGGATTTGCCCAAGCCTAGTTTATAGCATACTGCCTTACATACCGGTAGTACTATTTACCGGAAAACACCAGAAAACACCGGAAAACATACTAAATACCGGAAAACACCGGAAAACAGTATTTTATGGTGTTTTCTGCAGGTAGTGGGGGTGGTGTTTTAAGTGCTTTCGGGTGTTTTCCGGTATTTAGTGTGTTTTCCGGTATTTAGTATGTTTTCCGGTATTTAGTGTGTTTTCCGGTATATAGTATCACCCTTACATACTATGGGAATCTAACCTCCCTTACTCCCACTGCTGCTCGTCTAGCTGGCAAACATATCCACTTGTTAAACGGACGTCTTCTGTACTCATCTGACGAGCAAAATGGATGCTGCTTTAATAATAAAAAAAATGTAATAAAATTTCACTCACCTATAAGGTGGCCTGTCGTGAACAGCAACACTGGTTAATAGCGAAGTCTGGAACCACGCACCATACTGGTCCTCACCCTCCATGTACAAATCAGATTGCTTGCCTACATCTGAGAAAAAAAGCATGCAGCATTATGAAAATGATTGTGTCTGCCAAAAGGAAACATACAAAGACAACATATACACAACGACACATAGCACACGATAAAATATATATGGGTCTTTCCACAGTAAAGGGGGCATTTTGGCAACACAGACCATATTTTCGAGGAAATACCTTTGTCTGGTCTCAAAATAAAAGAAATAAGTTTAAGTTGTTCTGAAGAGATAACTTTGGCCCAAAAGGGTCACAAATAGTGCGACAACATGCCTTTCTAAAAACCCTGTGTACAAATTTCCAATATAACACTCGTAACCGGGACGGCCTAAAATGTAACACAAGCGTCCGTCCCGGTTACGAGCGTATATTGGAAATTTGTACACAAGGTTTTTAGAAAGGCATGTTGTCACACTATTTGTAACCCTTTTGGGGCCTACGTTATCTCTTCAGAACAACTGAAACTTATTTCTTTTATTTTGAGACTAGACAAAGGTATTTTCTGGAAAGACTCGCATATGGAAAGGCGCCTTAAATTGTATATCTGATTAGAAGGTCCTAGTTTTCTTTACAAAGGCATTTTGTAAAAAGTTGTGATAAAATAAACATATCTTGCCTTTTAAGACATGAGACCAAGATGATCCACTTTCAAACCAGATATCCAAGATGTCTTCTCCCTTGACAAAGTCCTTGGAGGATAAACCATCCTACATAAATTGAATCACAACAAAAGCATAGCTGTTAATATCTAAAAATCACTGAGGTTGTGATTGACAATTCAGGAAGGTTTTTATATATGTTGAGACTCACAAAATCAGCTATTCTGCAGAATTTTTTTTTAAAATCTGGGAGGGTTGGTATCACTGTAAAAGGCTGATACAAATGGCAGCACACAGAGTCACAACAAAAGTTGTTTTTGTCTACCACCTCTTTCTGCATTCCTATAAGAATACACGAAAAAGTTGTATGCAAAAACGTCATTCTTTGCAGAGTTTCCGGACAAAATAGCAGCGCCCATAATGCAAGGCATCACTACAATCTTTGTGAAGTTGTATCCAGATTTCTTGTTCTTTGTACTTGCATAATAATGTACGAGTTGCATGTGTTTAGCACGCTGTCCTTTGTTTCTTGAGAATACCTCTTCTTTAAAAGGTAGAATACATGATTGGTAAACCGTAACAAATAGCTTTATCTCCCATGTGTGATTGAAAATATGCATGATCAAAACCAACCTGAGTAAAAGTCAGCTTTACAGTCACTTCGCCCAAAAACCACTTCGTCCCCGGAACCACGGCCTGTGCACGAAGTGGTTTTTGGGGCGAAGTTAATTTTTGTCTCATGAGACGAAAATTAATTGTTTTACTTATTTCTCAAAGACTATAGCACTTTAAACAAAACCATTTCAGGGGAAGTTTTCTACCGTCATCATGTTTATATTGTGTAAGTTATGTGTAAATCTGTAAACATTTCTGATTTTCGAGATACCAATCATGTGTTCTACCTTTAAGGAAGCCAACTTGGAAATCTTGCAATGTCACTGTATGCACTGACCTTAGCCAAAATATCCGAGGGCAGCAATTCCTCAAAGGGTAGCGTCCACCAGCAGTCACTCCCCTGCTTTCTGATCAAATCACCAATGTGATTTATGCTCTCCCTTAGAAATAAACAAACGAATCAAATAAATCAATCAGGTTAAAACAATTTAAATGGATTTTTATGTTTTTAGAAGATGTGGTACATTTGACAGAGTTGAAATTTCTTCGGATGAGTTTGTTGATGTCTTTCTTTTGATTTATAATGGTTTTATTCACAGAATCGCTCAAAAACAGATCTATAGGGCCTTTAACACAACATAAGGTTGAGTCAATGTTTCAATTTGAGGATTTTTGACAGGACTGATTAGAAACAAGTTGTACCCCAGCCTAAATACAGTATAACACTAGATTAAAATAAACACTGGGATAAATAAGCAACAATGGCCTCACTGTGTGATGAGAGGTTCATCTGTGTGTCTGTTGTAAAATACAGGGATTGGCACTCCCCAAACTCGCTGCCTCGATATGCACCAGAATGTCCTGTTACTAAGCTGTGCCCGCATGCTGTTCAGGGCATGGCTGGGCAACATGGTGATTCCCTCTAGACATTCCTGTGGTACACAGAAAGAAACAGATTGTAAAAAAATCATAATACAATGAAAACAATTTAAGAAACAAGACCTTGTACTAAGCAAGTGCAACTGGTACATTAGTGTTATACAAAAAAAACAAAAAAAACAAGAAATACGACCCACTGAAACTGGGTAGTAACTTCACAACGAATGGCAATTCGTTGCAGATATGCCTTATACAGTAGTACGCCGCGGGTCACCGCTTTTGTGTGCATTCCTGTGTGCATTCCTATGGCCATGCACGAAAATGTATGCAACAATATTCTTCGTCCAGTTTTGAGGCAAACTGGCGATGCCACTACCATTCTTGTGAAGTTTGTATAGACTTTTCAGAATGCTGTACCAACAGTATTCTTATTATTGAAGATAGAATGTATTGCTTATTGCCAACTTTACAAAACCATGAGTAAATCTGTTGAAACAATGCACAGGGCCCATTTGTAAAAATACAACCACGTCATAAATTATTCAACAATTTGAGTACACCCACCAATACCCCGAGTGGTGTTAATGAACAGCTGCTTGCTGAGCTGAATGATGATTGGTTGTTTTGTCCTCCAATCACACAGGTAACTGAATAAGGCCCATTCACAAAAACACAATCATCTCATGAATAATTCAAGAGATTGGTTCCACTCACCAATGCCCTGTCCCTGAGTACTTCAGTGTTAATGAACCACTGTTTGCTAGGCCGGATGATGATTGGTTGTTTTGTCCTCCAATCATATGGATAGCTGTGTGTGTAATCAGATTGCAGAAGTAGATGCCCGCTGTCTCTCAGCATTCCAATAACTGCAATAATAATAATAAACAAAGGAAATGTAGTTTTTATAGACAGTCATATGGAAGGTCTATAAAATTTGTGCATTCCACGCCTCGTATTTGCAGCGCAAACGGTAAAAATTGTGACCCGCGCTACTAAAATGAGTCAAGGGGGGATTGAAATGTGCGACCATAACTAGAAATGAGTGGCATATCCAGGCTCATTAAAATATGACAATACAATAGACATGGGTGAGATTGGAGGAAAACGAAAATTCTGGAAGAAAACAAAATTGGAAGGGGTGTGGCTTCCTTTGGGGAGGGGGCAGGGAAAGGCGTAGAGATGACAAAGACTTCAACTTTTGGGATAGTTTTAAACACCACCATCGTGCAAATTGCAATGTCAAAAACATTTTAACCAGATATCACAAGAACCAGTTTTGTTTTAAATATTTACCCTGTACAAATGTGGATAATATTAAAAAGAATCTAGGCAACATCGATCGTTGAAGACGGTGAAGCGAAAGCGGAGGGTGATCGGTTCGTTGCCCACTGCTTGCCGCATCGCACCAGCCGCGCACTGCACACATATGCACGCATCACACACCACACATGACCGTTGCCAGTTTACGATGCAGGCAAAGATGGCGCCTGCTTAGGGATTAGACTTGTAGATGTCTGCTTTGCTACTCGTTGCAGTCTTGGTCTGCCGAGCGGCACAGTATACATACATGTAAACGGTACAGCGCTCTATGTCATGGCACTTGCGTGGCGACTAGACTTGCACAAGTTTGCTTCGCAAATTTACTGAGTCAATTGAGGGCGCTCTTTTTAAAAACAATGGTCCGCTGGAAGGACAAAACAGTGAAAAATTGAATGTGGATCGCGAAGCACACACAAAAGGAGAAATCCGCTAAAAATTTGAGATTTCATAATGAAAAACAGAACTCAAATCCGGATGCGTCGGTAAAATTCCAGAAAAATCTAATCCCTGAATAGAAATTCTGGTTAGTACAGGCAGTATTCAGGTACTGCTTGGAATTCCCTTGTTTTCTGGAGCCTGGACCCGCCACTAATTTCTAGTTTTGCGAAAAAGAAAAAAAAACAATTGGTCCAGGGTGTGCGACATCTAACTTAGTTTTGTAGTCACAGGAAGTGATTTACATTTTAATTCAGATATCCTGAATTTGTTTTTGGAACATCACTCAAGTATATCACATGCAAATTATAAGGTAATGTTCAATTAATTCTCCGAGTATCTTTCTCTGCTCTTACCAATATCATTAGCCTCAGTGAGAACATTCTTCCCTGCCAAATGGGGACCAGCTTCTTTTGAGAAGAGACCGTCTTCGTCAACTATGCAACGCTGTAGGAACAACCGAATGTGGTTTTTAAAAAAATTCACTTGACACAAACCATGCATGTATTTTGTAGGTTTTCTGAAGCATTGCTGCATATGTAGGTGAAATTTCAGCAGGCTAGTTCACAAATTCTTTTTTAGTTATGTAATGTCGTTATTCAAGAAATTTGTATAAAATCTTGCAAATAATTCCGCCAATAATTCAACTCGCCCAAGTCCGACTTCCCGTGTTTGGTATGTAATGTGCAGCGTACAGTGCGCCTTCTGGACTAATGGCCTGTATAATCCGTTTTCTTCTTTTTTAATAATAATAATGAAAATTTATAATGCGCCGGTATCCATCAAAAAAGATGCTCATGGCGCAGGAGAAAAGAAGAAAAGAACAGACAGTAGAAAAGAAATTAGACAGGCCAGAGGGCGCACTATACGCTGCACATTACAGACTAAACATGGGAGGTCAGAATTGGGCAAGTCTAGATATGGCGCAAAAAACGGCATTAGGGTTGCTGATGTCTAAATTATAAAGTATGTTTTTTTGGTTAAAATCTAGTAAATGCTTTAAAAATTTGTTTGGAGAAAAACAAATAGAATTTGCTGATAACCACTGACATAACTTTAACCCTTTTCAATTCAAGTTTATTTTCCCATAATGAAAACTGGTGCTTTTAATCAGTAATTGGGTTAAATACATCTTGCAGAATCTCACGTCAAATCATTTGTCATCGCAGCCCAAACTCACCAACGGTAGGTCAAATTGGACAGCTATCCCATAATCCTCAGCTCCATGTGCAGGCGCTGTATGGACAAGACCCGTGCCCATGTTCATCTTAACATGGGCTGCTGGGAGTAAGGGCACTGTTTTGCCTGGAAGTGTGGGATGGGTGCATGTTGTGCCTTCCAAGTCTAAACCTAAAGTAAAATCAAATGAGTAAAACTGATGCAGGAACAGAATATCGTCTTTCCATTTTTTATCGCGAGGGATTATTGAACAACGAAAGTAGAGTTTAATAAGGATATTCACTTTTTGCATGAAGCCATCATACAGGGTGTCCTAGAAAAAAGGGAACCGAGATTCAACTGCTAGTTACTCGGTATTGACTGAGAATTTTGGAAAATGGCAAATACTATCCGTTTCATGACCGCATCCTCTTTCTTATGACACCAAGAAATTCAGAATACCGTCATGGATGACTGAGCACCAATTGTTTAAAGAGAGACTGTCAAAAATAGTTTTGTACCAGATCATGAATAAGTTCATTGATACAAAAAAGATAAACGGAACAAAAAGACCAACAATCAGTTTAAACATCCTTTATGGAGTGCTCATTAAAAACATGAAACTTTATATTAAGTAAGGAATTATTGCGTCAGTCCAAATGATGTTAAGTGGAAGTAATTTTTGCCCATCACGATGCGGTATGCACTATATACTAAGTGTGTTTCCCAAGGACATGCAAACTCATAGCGTGTTTGGGCGGGACTCGAACCCACAACCTCCAACATACTAAGCAGACGTCCTAGATGAAAGTTTATGTTTGAATAAATGATTTTTAAAGTCACTTTGTCTTAATATAAAGTTTGACCATGCGATAAAACCCCCTTGCATCATTACTTTATCGGTTACTATGATGTATAATATGAAATGTACAGCTTTGTTTTGAAATCAATCCTACAAGGAACCCATATTCACAAAAGTGTCAGCATTTTACTTGTGTTTATCACAGAATCCAATTTTTTAAAAACAAATTATCATGAAGGATCTGTTACTATTCCATTAACTTTCAACATATTTAAAATTAAAAAACTGCTTTTGGTGGTGCATTCAATTTCATGCGAAATTAAACACACACAATTTCATGCGAAATTGCACTATCAAATGGAATGTAAACAGTTGGGAAAATGGCGAAAAAAATCTATCATTTTTTTGACAATTTTCTAGTTCCCAAGTTTTACCAATAAAGAATATGTGTAGTACAATGCCTTGCTGTATGTGTGGAGTGATAATGTGGGCGGTCCAATAATTTGTTTTCCCCGAGCTGCATATATAGTTTTACCTTCAAAAGAAACTATCGTCTTAAATGTTGTTCCCAGTATCTGTTGAATTACACCGAGTTGTTCAGTTGCTAGTAGGTAGCGTTCACCCGTCTTTGTACACTGCACAATGCTGTAATCCTTGGCTGCCATGTAGCAGACGGCTTCATTGGATGGAATGGTCCAAGGCGTGGTGGTCCAAATAACTGCCGACAGGTTGGCTGATTGAGATTTGCAAAATTTTAGAGATAGATTACAGGATTGGGAACTGACATTACAAATGGCATTATCTCCACGTATAATAAAAACCAACCCGTGTACAATAATAATAATTGAACTACTCCGCCCTGAACCAAGTTGGTGTTACACGGTGTAAGCATCTCAAACGCCCCTATTGATACTAACCAGAGTATGTGGCTAATTTCTCCGGGAGTTTAGACACTGGAAACTTGACGTAGATGGATGGAGACACGTGACTAGGGTTGTACTCTAACTCCGCTTCTGCTAAAGCTGTCCTGGGGAAATGATCGAAAATAATGAAACCCTCCAAAGCGGGGAAACTTCACATCAAGTTACCAGGGACCAATATCATGAAACTGTTTATAAAAAAAAATTGCTAAATGCAAAATTGGTTTGCTTTATAAGAACGGGTTAGCAGTCAAAATCGCACGCGACTATTAAACCATTTTTATGAAGCAAACAAATTTTGGATTAATATTTTTTAACAGCTTTATGAAATTGGCCCCTGCTCTTGAAAATATAATGGCTAGCACCATGAAAGTGTCGACACAAATTCAAGGTATTCATCATTTGCACTGCATTTGATTCAATAGCCGAGTCTTTTCACGGCAAAGGGGACATTTTTTCCATATTTTCCTGTATATTGGAAATTTGTACACAGGGTTTTTAGAAAGGCATGTTGTCACACTATTTGTAACCCTTTTTGGGCCTAAGGTATCTCTTCACAACAAACTTTTTTCTTTTATTTTGAGACCAGACAAAGGTATTTCCTCGAAAATATGGTCTGTGTTGCCAAAATGCCCCTTTACTGTGGAAAGACCCAGCTACACAACTCCAGAACCTGTTCAAGTCCTATGGCGCTTATCACAGAAACATTTCTTGGCATTTACACACTTGTATTCCCTTCAGTCACAGGAATTTGGACATAAAATTTAAGTCGCTTTCAACAAATGTACACATGATTGAAGGGGATATAAAGAGACTTGGGAGTATGTATTATTTCAGCCACATCACACATTGGTTTATCAATAAATTTCCCAAGGAAAGTAGGCACAATATTTTAAAGTTACCTTGATGACGGAGACCAGTTGACTGGCTTTAGGTCACGGTAGACATAGCCCTGGAAACACAGGAAATTTAAAACGATATTAAATCCGTTTTCGGTCATCTTTTCCAGGGTTGTAATTGCTTTGACTCGAGTCTCGATTTTCAATGACTTGACTTGACTTGAGACTCGAATCTCAAATGACTTGACATGACTTAACTCGGGTCTGCCAAAAATGAAATTGAACCTTTATGCACTTTTTGTGGACCTAATTGTTTTTCAGAACTAAAGCTTTCTTTTAAAATGGAGCATTCTTGGTCAGATTCAGGGTTTAGACCCATTATGAAATTAGGTTGAACAAATACTACTTGATCTGACCAACATGCCTGACTTGACTTGACGGCAGTTTGACTTGACTTAGGACTCGAGCAGAGGGAGACTTGTTACAACCCTGATCTTTTCTTCATTAAATTTTATTTTAAAACTGAAATCCACTTTTAAAAAAGTGTACCTTCTGATACATCTGATGGAAAACCTGAAGTAGATTGGCCTCGTACTCCTTGTCAAATGTGTAATAGCAGCCATCTTTCCTTCACACGATAGCACAAAAAAGTAAATGAAAATTTATAAATTGGTGGAAATTCGAGTTGGTAATTTGACAGTTTAATTTTGAACATAAAAAGCAACATCACAGATCAGCTGCCATATATTTATGTCACATACGGGCATTCCACTTTTTATCCGTGCATAAACATGAAATCAAGGCATATTTGCAACCTCTAAGTTTTGGCTTTTTAGCAAAGTTTTTCCCAACCGTTTGTGAATTGAGAAAAGATGCTTTCGTCTTCACAGAAAAGTTTGTTGAAGGATGGGCAGTCAAATGGAATGAGGGAATTTAGAGCAGAATTCGGAGGAGAATTTGCCTGCTTACCAGTCAGCCATCACACCCCATCTTTTGAACGATTTCATCTGTCTCCGAATCGCCTTATCTGCATATCTTCTGGCTGAAAAAAGGGGGCAAAAATAGGGGTGGTAAGAATTCAGGTATATTTAGGTATATATAGACTGGTTTAAATTTATATTGAATAGCCGCCATTTCGTGGGGCACCTTTTGTTACTTAAACCGTTCAACAATTGATCACGTTCACAGACGCCATCTTCGTAGGAAAAAATGCTACTGCGTATTAAATGCCATAAAGTACGCGCACACACACGCTGGAACATGTTTCAAACACACACACGAGTTGCTCAAAATTTGTTCGAAATACAGCACAATGGTTTTTAGTGGCGTAAGTTGGAAATATGTGTCATAGGACAGTGAAAAATGGCGATAATGCAGCTCGCTACACGTGCTTATTTACCGCATCGTCAACGAACTCAACCCTGGCCTTCCGTTAGTAGAAAACGGCCTTTTATCATAGTGGAATCTGCAACGCAATGCATGATGACAGTAAAAAACGTGAAAAACAGCGACGTATGTTTTATATATGACTATTTCATCAAGCGCAAACATCAAAAAGCCGTTGATAAACGAGAAATTATCCTCGTCCTAGAAGTTACAAGTGCTAAAGTGAAAAAAGAACGTTGCGCAGCTAAGAAGAGTTTCGTGAAATCAATCTTGGGTTTATTGCGCAGCTACACCATAAAGTTATAGCGTAAGTCTTACGCCATGGCGCAAGTTGCACAATGTTTCGTGAAATCGGCTGCAGGAGTCCAAGTTCTGTCTACATGAGAGCGCCAAAGTAGAATAATCTGTGTGTATGCGCAACTATCTTCCATTTGAATAGGTTTTTTTTCTTTTTCGGTCAAATGGTTGATTAAAATGTTGAGACATCACAAATCCTGTATGAGGGATTTAACTATGAAAACCAGACAGTGATAATTTTGGGTAGGCCTACCCCTTTTCCTAACATCAAGTGGGCTAAGCTTCCTGAAGTCTTCCTTGCTCTCAGTGAGTGCTTTCAGCTCAATCGGTAAACCATGGCAATCCCATCCAGGCTTGTAGTGGATTCTGTGGCCTTGCAGGAGTTTGTAGCGATTGATGACGTCTTTCAGGATCTGAAGAAGAAACGTGCATATTATTGGCATGGTCTCTGCAAAGATTATTTTTTGTTACTTAAAGACAGAGGCTCGTCGGCAATGTGCGCGCGCCAAATTTGTGCCGCGAAATACGCAGCTCCATAGCAAAGGCATGGAGCTGCGTATTTCGTGGCACGAATTTTGGCGCACGCGCTCGTAATGCTGACAAGCCTGTGCCTTTAAAGGAGCGCGACCAGATCACATGTCATTTTTCTCATTACCATTCTGAAATTTCGCACCCTCAATCTGCATACATGTAAACAAAGACATGCATACATGTAAACAAAGCACGACATCACTGTCTTTGGCTTATTGAGTCGAGTTGCAGATAAAAGGATGAAAAGACGAATACTTCCAGAATACATCTGGTTACAGTTGGAACATGACAGGATGAACAAAAGCAAAGGCATTACCTTATTAAGAGCATGGCCAACATGGGCATCACCATTTGCATACGGAGGTCCATCATGCAGACAGAAATCCCGTTTCCATTCCTGAAGACTTTGCCACGAGTACAGCTCAGAAAAACCACAAACCTAAGAGTAGATTTTAAAAGAGATAGCAGTGTTAAAGCGTACTTTATGTAGACCAGCAGCTGCTTTAAAAAAAAAATTGCGTAGCTTGCGCAACTTCTGAAAATGGCATAAGCCCCATAGCTTGTGTGTAAAATGTTGCACAACTTACGCAATAAAAAGTTGCGCAAGTGGGCTTATGCAGTGCGTAAGGTTTCGTAAAATCGGCTGCAGGAACAGAATTTTCAATACTACAGGCAACTGTAGACGTTCAACATTCTTAAAAACAGTCTAAAGTGCTATTTCAATTATTCAGAAAGAACACATTTGTAGACCATAATTAATTCCCCAAGCAAAAAGTCTTGAGGATGGTCCCAAAAGTACAAGTTTTTCCAAAATAATTTCACTTTTGGTGGTCTATAAGTTGTAGAAATGAAAAATTAGCGATGGTCAACTTGTAAACTCAATTGGCCTTTTACATACATACGTGTTAAATATGAATGGCGTCTGTTGTATTGACACTTTCTTTCATGCGCACACTTAGTATCGACTTGATCAGACTAAATTTTTGTTGCTATGTGGTGCACGCTGCAGGTGTGAAGTACAGAATCAATACCATGTTCACCACAGGAGAGAATGGCATAAAGCAACCAGATTGTTGGTTAGGCAATGGCGTGCACCACGTAGCAATAATAGCATAGTATGCGACTTACTAAAGCGCACCTTTATTTGAAAGTGAAGAATTCGGGATGCCAGCCATTATGCAAATGTTAGATGCAAAAAGCCAATTATTCACTACAAATGGTTCACTACTATTTAGTTTTCCTTTATGAGAATATAAACTACTAAAAAAAGTAATTTTTTCTTGAATTTGGTATCAGTAGAAAGACCCGTTATTCCTCTTTACAATGTGTCATTTGTTACGATTAAGCAATAAACCCTTTCATGGTTATCGACGCCATCTTGTTCAAGGGGCACTTCGAACACGCGTTGCCATGTGCGTGCGCGGATCATAGCTAATGCACAGTGACACAACAATGCATTCAAATACGATTCGTGCACGCACACAGCAACGCGTGTTTTAACTGCCCCGTGAACAACATGGCGTCGATAACGTGAAAGGGTTTATTGGGGGATGTGTAGAACACAATTATATTGTCAATGTTGCTTGGGGGATAGGAATGTGTCAGTGCACTTTTTGCCAATAGCAATGTATTTTGTGACATTTCACTTTACACACACCCCCGTATTCAGCTGTGCTGCACATCCCCCAATTGCTTAAAGGTACAGGCTCGTCAGCAATGCGCGCGCCAAATTCGTGCCACGAAATACGGAGCTCCATAGCAAAAAGGCATGGCGCTGCGTATTTCGTGGCATGAATTTGGTGCGCGCGCATTGCTGACGAGCCTCTGCCTTTAATCATAACAAATGATATTGTAAAGAAGAATAACAGGGCTTTCCAATTATTTCAAATTCAAGGAAAATTATTTGGCAACAAGAGAGAATTCGTCGGTTAAATTTGAGTTTCCAAACCTTTTTTTGAGGAGTTTATATTATAAACATTAAAATATTATAACAGTGAAAATCTACCTTTTGAATATCCTCTTCACGCTTTCCTGCACCCCACAGCTCAAACGTCGTTTTGGGCAAGTTCAGTGTATCAGAATACTGTTTGCTTACAAAGTGCCTTCTTTTAAGTAAATTTTCAGACTCGCATCGTCTTAAAACACGGTGAAGATTCTTCCAGCATTGTCCGAACATCTTTAAAAATTTGAGTATGGATAAACTGAAATGTTGTTGAATCTAGTTGGCACTTTGTGTAGAAAGTGTATCATCAGATTGAAAGGTCAATTTTTTGAGGTGTTGTCATTCATGTCAGTATGTTTTCTTTGACATTCAAAGTGAGAGAACCAATATGCTGCAAAATGGTGCATTCTTCCTTATGTAGGGTATTCATCCATGCAGTTCCTCATATAAGTAGCACTCTGCACTGGCAGTCAAGATCAGACATTTTCAATATTGTACTGCCTTTGCAGCCCTGATGTGAAGGGCTGGTTTGCCTGAAATACAAAATTACAATAGTGTATTGTGAGAAGGTTGTCGGGCCGTGGGGCAGACTGCTCGTTTTCCTTCCCACACACAATACAGTTTAGCCCTGCGAGCAGTGCTTCGGGTGGGAAAACCCTCAGCCCCGTCGTCTAATATACCCAAAATCTGTGGCAAACTCACGCAAATGAAATTTGTCCCATGGCTCTGATATTTGCTCAATAGGTGCACTCACCCCAGTTTATAAATATTCCGAAGAGTACGCATCGATCCGATGTCTAGTTTCGGTGAAATCGTGGGGAAAGTTTGAGACCTTTCGTGCGATGAAATACCTTCTCTTTGACCAAAAATCAAATATCCGCATGCGCGAGAGCGGAGAGGTCAACACAATCTAGACTGGTTCGCTGTCCTCATATTTACTTCCCTTCATATCTTACGATGAAGGGAAGTATGCGCATATTTGATTTTTGGTCAAAGAGAAGGTATTTCAATCGCACGAAAGGTCTCAAACTTTCCCCACGATTTCACCGAAACTAGACATCGGATCGATGCGTACTCTTCGGAATATTTATAAACTGGGGTGAGTGCACCTATTGAGCAAATGAAATATCAGAGCCATGGGACAAATTTCATTTGCGTGAGTTTGCCACAGATTTTGGGTATATTAGATAGGGACTTGGAAATCTGTGACGTCATCGCGCGCGCACTGGGTACACTAGTAATGGTTAGTTTCACAGCGGATTTTTGCCGTCTCTGATATGGCGCATCATGAAAAATGCGCTCTAAAATCTCACAACATTGTGCAATTCATTTTTTTAATAGATGCATGGAAAAAAGCATACTTTTCTGACGATATGCATTTGTTAAAACGATTTGTAAAAGATTTATAGTGGGGCGCAGCAATATGTTTGTTTGATAGTGAGATTTATGACCCAAAAAAAGGTTCATGTTGCTAAACAGACTTGTGAAACCAACACACAGTTTGGGGAGATAGTTGTTTGTGTTTGTGCCAAATTTCATTGAAGAAAACATTCCCCTTGCTTGTTATTTTTAGAACACAAATTATTAACGGCTCCGTCTTGCACACGTTGTCGAGTGCGTAGTCTTCATTCCAGGCATAAATGTGAGCTTACACATAGACAAAGACGTCGCGCGCCCTCACGTGTGCATATTAGGGAGGTTTCGCACCGTCACGGATACCAATACGGATACGTCAAGACTCTATGCGCTTCTCGTGATGCGTAACCGAAGTACACACGTTTTCATATGCGTAAATAACGGATATCGGCCTCCATACGCGTAGCATAAAAACGGAAACCGGTTATGGAGATTTGTCGCTTTTTTCGTGATGGATGAATAAGTTGTATGCATTTTGTTTCTTTGTGGTGCATCTTCCATGAATCATCACGAAACACACTAACGTCTTCACTAGTGGTTCACACTATCGACGCATCCAAACAACCGCATATGCGGAGCTGAGCAAAACACACACGGGAAGCACGCATCGCGCGCGCCATTTTCATCTGTTTCTTCCAATAAGCCAGTTCGGAGTCTCGACTGCGCATGCGTCTCCCGACTTTGGTTTGAGATAAACAAAGCGGTAGGCATTGTGTTTATCTCAAATGACCTGTGTTTATCTCAAATGACCTTGACACAATCCCATAGACGTTCATTGCGCGCGCGAGATTCCGAACTGGCTCCGGCTTATTCCGCGAGCAAAGCTAGCTCATAGCAGCGATCCAGCTGCCCGAGTTCAGACACACGTTCCAAAACAAAGAATACATTCGCCACAGGATTTTTTTTCAAACGAACCATCTTGTGGTGGATGTATTTTGATTGCGCTGTTGTACGTACAACGGACATGACGGATGAAAAATCGACGGACAAGTAGACCTCGGATCAACTCTTCCGTAATCTGTCATTTGACGTACGAAACCTTCGGATACGTTAATTTTTCTACTCAACGTACGTAAATGAAGCTGAACAAAAATTAACGGATCGGAGACGACGTACATCAATTTTACGTAGCCTACGTCTGACCATGGAGAAAGGAAACATGGTCTGACGGACAAAAATAGTGCAGTGTAAACCCGTCCTTAGTCATAATTATGACTTATGATATTAAAGCCATATTATTACTTGTGTTAAGTCATATTATTACATGTGTGACTTTTTTTTTATTCCTGTCCCTTCTACGCTTCGGTACGCGTGTACTGTCAACATGCAAAAAACGTTCATACATTGTGGATGAGTGTTATTTTGGCGCGCAATAAGCCAGTTCGGAATCTCGCGCGCGCAATGAACGTCTATGGGATTGTGTCAAGGTCATTTGAGATAAACACAGGTCATTTGAGATAAACACAATGCATACCGCTTTGTTTATCTCAAACCAAAGTCGGGAGACGCATGCGCAGTCGAGACTCCGAACTGGCTTATTGCCACGTGAGGGCGCATTGCTTATTACTCAGTTTAACGCAAAACGAGAAACCGTGTTGAATTAAGACTAATCAGACTTGAAGTTGAAGATATCTTCGTTGGCTTGGCGCAATATGTCACTGTGGGGGCGCTTCATACTGCATCGCATTTTTCGAGCTCTCTCCTAATCAGTTTACACGCACGATTTCGCGGGAAAACGGCCGATTCCTAAGACGCATATCTCGGCTACCGCTTGCTCAATTTATGCGATAAATGCTGTTTTAGAATTAGGCCTAACATAAAATAATCAGTAATGTGAGGTGATATTTTCAATCAAAATCAAACTTTGAATTTTTTTTCCAAGTCCCTATATTAGACGACAGGGCTGAGGGTTTTCCCACCCGAAGCACTGCTCGCGGGGCTAAATACAGTTCTGCTTCTGTGCACATTCACCCAAGTAGTAATTGCGATATCCTGCCGATAAATATCCTACGATAGTACCCTACCTAGTGCATATCTTTTTGGAGAGATAAGAGACCAAAAGCGACTTACGGCTTCTAGACTCAGCTTCTACCTCCATGCTCAAACTGTGTATTTGAAAAAAAGAACCGGTTGTTCGCAAGTGATCGAAATTTCCAACCCATGTGCTTTACCTATGTGCCGTGCGGTTCCCTAACCCTCGCACGTTCTTTTCGATTTATCTCCTTCAAGCAATTTGAGTGTTCTGTCTGAAATTGTGAACAAGTGAGGGCGCAAATTGCTAGAAATCCAGCAGAAAAATATCTGCTAGAAAAATGTAGCGGGGGAAACAAATCTGCTAAAAATCTAGCAGAAAAGAAAAAAATCTGCTAGAAATCTAGCAAAAACCTGCTTAAACGTCTGGCAAAATTCAACAGAAAAATCTGCTAAAATACTATAATTCTGAGAAATCTAACACACAAATCTAGCAAAAAAAATCTGCTAGAAATCTACCCCCCACCGCACCCCCCAAAAAAGGCTAAAAATCTCGCATACAAATCTGCTACAAATATCTGCTAGAATTCCACTAACAATTCTGCAAGAAATCTAGCAGAAATTTGGCAGAAAATAAAATCTGCTGCAAAATCTACCAAACTTCTGCTAGAAAATCTGTTAAAGATTCTGCTAGAAACTCGTCTAGAAATTCTGCTAGAAAATCTATTAATTCTTCTGAAATTCTGCCAGAAATTTGCTAGAATTTTCGATAAAAGTTAGAAATTCTGCTGGGGAATCCGGTTAGCATAGCCGTCTTAATTTCCTCGTCTTCCGCCAATGTGCCCTCATGGCTGGTTCGATTCCCGTACTGCGAGTCAGTCAGTACGTCGATTAGGTTCCAAGTCCCTGCTCAGTTGATTCCGTGGGTTTCCCCCACACGTTCGTGTGTGGGGTTTTCCTCCCACCTCTAGAACCGAGAATATCTTTGTTCTCTCGCACTTCGTGGCCGAGCTGAAGAACATCATAGCTAGGTGGCTATATAATACAGGACAAAGATTTACGTCGGCCGAATCCTTCAAGTTCAGCAACTCGATTCCTTTAGGGGCCTCATACGAAAGAGAGAAACATTCTGCTGGAGATTCTACTAGACATATCTGGTCGAAAATCTGCTAAAATTCTACTAGAAATATGCTACAAATCTGCTAGAATTTTGCAAAAAAAATGTCTTGGAGGCCGAGGAGGAAACCCCATGCGGCCGAGTCATATATCATGCATTCATGCAAAGTCACGCTCATCAGGAAACGAACCCAAGACGCCAGGAATTTGGAAAACAACCCCGTTGGCCGATAATGGCCTGCTATACAAATATAAAATAAAATGAAGTACATAAACAAAGTAGATTCTAAGCGATAATCTATATACTGGGCGTGACGAACGTGTACTATAGGCCAACAGAGAAGAATCTTTCAAGGGAAAAATAATTTCTGTCCTGTTATATTTTACTTCAAGTTGAAGAACAAAAATAATAGTTAATAGATTGTTTCTCAAGATTTCCTATAATAGCAATTCATGGGTATTATGCGCGCCCGCCAAATTCGTGCCACGAAATACGCAGCTCCATAGCATGCAAAGGCACGAAGCTGCGTATTTCGTGGCACGAAGCTGCGTATTTCGTGGCACGAATTTGGCGCGCGCGCATTGCTGACGAGCCTCAGCCTTTAAGTAGAGACTGCCGAAGTGAATACGTCATCTTTTGTTGGTTGCCTAGGCAATTAATTGGCTCTAAACTAAATATCACTGGACCGTGTCCCTGTGCTTTGCAATGGTACTTTTCCCGACGGCCATGGTAGTTTAGATCCAATTGCCATGGTAACACGTCACACTTCGGCTGTCTATTGATTTTCCGCCGATACGATCCCAGCCTCGTGAGGATGTCGTCACAACAACATTGCCCACTGGCTATAAAAAAAATCTTCTGAAAGCCCAAGACGTAGCGGCCACCCACTGGGCGATTTTTGCCACGAATTCCCAACGATTAGGTACGATTGTGTATAGAGTCTATAGACGTAGACATGCAGTCCCTGGTAATCTCACCAAATCGTACCTAATCGTTGGACTTGAAATTCGTGGCAAAAATCGCACAATGCAGTGGGAGGCGCCCGCTTTAAAGGCACAGGCTCGTCAGCAATGCGCGCCCGCCAAATTCGTGCTCGAGACACGCAGCTCCATGCCTTTGCTATGGACCTGCGTATTGCGTGGCACACATTTGGCGGGCGCGCATTGCTGATAGCTGACGAGCCTGTGCCTTTAATGTCAGATAGCAGTGTGAGCATTGTGGGGTCTCTTGGAATAAGTAAATTCGGAAACGGCTTAAAAATTATGGGGTAAAGCCAAAACACCTATAGACTGGTTCCCGTCCACATATTCCACACAGGAAAATATAAGGACAGGTAAAGGCGCTTCATCTTGATCTGTAATTGGTCGTCTTTGCGCGTGCGCATTGTGTTTTTTATATTTAAAAATTGGCCAAGCCCTTTGCTTTAGGCAATGTACTTTATTTACATAATTGGATATGTTCGACACGCACGGCCAAGTTACAAATGTCAATGCAAAATCTGCGCACTTACTAAAAATATAAAAATAATAATAACCACGTGACGGGCAGAATTCTACCCGTCATGGCTGCCCTTTACCGATTCCTATATTTTCGCAATAAGCGAACCAATCTATACGGATCGGGAACCAATCTAAAACACCTAGGGCGTGTTTGTTTCGGACGGATCCAGATTCAGATCGGCGCATATCCAAGGTGAACTCGTTCACTTCGCGCACATTCTGATCGAGATCTGTGATCTGTGGAATCCTTCTCGATAGATGGTTCAGCGCTAGATCCAAAATGGCGACGTAAACATCGTGGAGATTTTGTGTGAGTAAAACCGTGTCGTTTCAGTTTTCAGAGGCAACACACGATACAAACAAATTTAGGCTGCTTGTTTATTTATGTCGAATGTCGTGGGAGAAATTTGGAACAGAAATTTCGTTTGTTTCTGCGCGGTAAAACAGATCGGGATCTGGATTCGGATCTGTCATGAAACAAACACGCCCCTAGCCATGTCTGCCTGCCACGCGCACGCCCACGAGTATGGCAAGCCAAAAGGTTCATAACGTATTGCGGCAATGCGTTGCGAAAATACCACAACGGGTTGCGAAAATATCACAACGGGTTGTGGTATCATCCAACGTGTTGTGAGGTGTCTAACATAACAACGCGTTGCGAACATCTCACAACGCGCTGCCAGATATCCACAACGCGTTTAGAGATGTTCGCAACGCGTTGTTGGACACCTCACAACACGTCGCGAGTTTATTTTTAGCATAGATTTTTAGCAACACGTTGCAGAAATACAGTGGTCTGATTGGATGATAGCACAACCCGTTGTGATATTTTCGCCTTGAGATAAAAGCGAAGGGAGCTGCGTAGCACTGTTAAACTGTGGTGCAAAGTGCAAGGTGCAAAATGCAAATAATACTAGTGCTCAACTTACGAAGGTGGTCCTCGTAAGTTGAGCACTAGTAATATTAGATTGGTTCCCGATCCCTATAGATTGGTTCGCTTATTGCGAAAATATAGGGATCGGTAAAGGGCAGCCATGACGGGCAGAATTCTGCCCGTCACGTTGTTATTATTATTTTTATATTTTTAGTAAGTGCGCAGATTTTGCATTGACATTTGTAACTTGGCCGTGCGTGTCGAACATATCCAATTATGTCAATAAAGTACATTGCCTAAAGCAAAGGGCTTGGCCAATTTTTTAATATAAAAAAAAACACAATGCGCACGCGCAAAGACGACCAATTACAGATCAATATGAAGCGCCCTTTACCTGTCCTTATATTCTCCCGTGTGGAATATGTGGACGGGAACAGTCTATAGTAATATTTTATTTGCACTTTGCACCATTGTGATATTTTCTCAACGCGTTGCCGCAATACTTTATGACTGCAGACACGTATGGCAAGCCAAAAGGTCATAATGTATTGCGGCAACGCGGTGCGAAAATATCACAACGGGTTGTGCTATCATCCAATCAACACTATTTCTGCAACGTGTTGCTAAAAATAGACTCGCGACGTGTTGTGAGTGGTCCAACAACGCGTTGCGAACATCTTACAACGCGTTGTTGATATATCTGGCAACGCGTTGTGAGATGTTCGCATTGCGTTGTTGGACACCTCACAACACGTCGCGAGTCTATTTTCAGCAACACGTACCTTGCACAAATACAGTGTTGTGATTGGATGATAGCACAACCCGTTGTGATATTTTCGCAACGCGTTGTAGTATTTTCGCAACGCGTTGCCGTTCTTATAGCGCATTACAGATCCGACGGATCTCTCAATGCGCTTTCTGCATTATTACCCCTGGTCATTGGGCTCATTAATATCATTCCTTAAGGCGGATTCACACTATCGCAGAAAAATCAGACTGTGCCATTGGTTTGTACACGCGACGCGCAAAAGTTTTGAGCTGGGTCAAAGTTCAAATTTGTTGAACTTTGACCGGGGTGCGCTGACCTTTCAAACGCGCAGCCAATGAGGTATCAGAGAAGCCCCAAGTTATAATCGGCGATTGGGAGCTCATGCAATGCGGTGAGCGCAGCGCGAAAGTGTGATTTTTCCGCGATAGTGTGTATCCGCCTGTCCTTCTCAGCTCCCTGGGGAGTATAGACCTTTTGGCTTGCCATAGACACGTGTTTACGTTCATTCATAAATTTCGTGAACTTATATGCGCACGCGACCTCATATGCAAATTATTTATAACTAACCAATTGAATTCTTCAGTGCTCCATTGGCAACCTGTGATTTGCATATGAATAAGTTATGTTTTGGCGGTTACCACATGCACACGGCATGCACCATCCCGGCGTGTATCGCGCGCTTTCATTTCGGCAGACTTCACGGTCATGCAGAGCATTGAATTTCCTGGATTGTAGGAAAATTTGAACCAAAAAACACACCGATCTTCTCACAAAAGGTACGTAATACTTTGAGACTACTGTGTGAGTAATATTTTTGTTGGAAATGGAGATTTTGGCATCGAAATTTACGATCGGCTTTTGCTGCATGCTGTCCCTGTCAACATGCGTATGCGCGCATGACATAACATGTACACGACACGATCGATACGCGTGGGATCGGAAGTGGGAATAATGTTTGCCACGCAGGGTGCATGCACCGAGTTAGTGTGAGCATTGTTTCTTCCTCCATGGTGTGAGCATATCATTGACATATGCATTGCAAACATGTTGATGGAACATGGCAGAAAAGGTTTATGTGCATGTAGGCCTATAAAGTATTTTCAAGGAAATTGTTGAATGTTATAATATATTCACACCTAAAGTTTACATTTAGCCTACATGTTTAATACTTTTACTTTTTAATTTTAGTGGTTTATATT
The DNA here is from genome assembly GCA_037783545.1 of Henricia sp. BOLD:AAB3569. Lineage (NCBI taxonomy): Eukaryota > Metazoa > Echinodermata > Asteroidea > Spinulosida > Echinasteridae > Henricia > Henricia sp. BOLD:AAB3569. Next base: position 351,732 of record JBBELK010000218.1, read on the forward strand.
ATGCGAGTCGTGTGTTGTGGAGATTGAAAAGTGGCGACAAGTAAAAAACAATTCCGTTTCGTTTATCTGGGAGAATTCCGTCATGTGTCTGTATTCCCACAAAACTGATTTTGTTGACTTTTTTTTTAACCCAGTGATTAAACATGCGTTTGATGAATTTGTCTCCAGCTGGAGCTGCACATCTCAAAAATGATCCAAGAAGAAGTGCAGGTTCTCAGAGAGCATGCACTTTCAGTGGCACACCCTGCCTCAAGATATTCATACATGTAACATGTGTAACTATAAACTCGGCCTCTTCTATGATTTAAATTGCGATTCTTTATTTTGTTTAATTGTATACAGTACGTCCTACCCATCTTGAGAAATGTAAATTGGAAACGTAGATGGTATAAAAATGTGATGAAAAGGATTATAGTAAAAATAATGCTGGTGTGATGAGGTCAATGTATGTCTTGTCGGAAACATGACAAAATGAGCATCTCAATTTGCTTTATTACTTTTATCAATAAATTATTAGTTTGTGTGGCTGAAGTACCGATGTGCACCGGGGCAAGAATTTTCCCCACTCAAGCATACGGTTATAAATTATGTACGCACAAAATAGGGCTGTTGCCAAGTATTCGAGCATTCGTTGATAATAGGAAAAAAATACCGTACTGTTACACCCCCGCCAATTGAGACTCCGCATGACATAAAAATTATAAGTGTTTTCAAAAGAAAACTTTAAATTTTCTCACTGCTAAATTCACTTAGAATTACAAGTAGTGGCGAGGGTGTATGGTATTTATACCTGATAAATGAAATATTCAAATAGTAATTTAGGTATGAATATTCACAAATTACCGTATTAGTATGCAGTTAATGAACAAATTCACTGAAACAAAATTGGAACAGTTACCGGTATGTCTTCTATACAATGTACATAGATACGTGTTTTTACATACGTTGCTACTAAAATTATATCCTACAATGACAATTTATTTTAATACTGCATGGTATATGTAGTTTGATACATGTACTGTTGCTGGATTTTTACTTTTGACACAAACTGAATCCAAGTCTAATCGATGTTTGATTTCATAATATTCAAATAAGTTATTGTAATTTGCACAGCCGTAGAATAAAATGCAGACTTTGTACCCGCAATCATTTTCTTGCACACTTTACGGTATGAAAGCTGCGCCTTATTTTTTACCCCTAGTCTTGGCCCCCTTTTTTTCTTTTAAAAAAAATGTTCTTGTGGAAGTGCATTTTACAAAAATGCCCCTTACAGGGATGTGATTTCTCAGGTGTTTCCCTGAAATCAGGTTTTTTTTGTTGCCAAAAAACGTGAATCCCACGCGGTAATGGCTTCACCCTGCGCGGTCACAATTTCAGGTTTTTTTTCAAACATCCAATCACATCCCTGCCCTTACCGGTATATTTAAAATTGACCAATTCCGAAAGTGGCTCTTCAGTGGCAAAAAGTCAAGCCTGCAAATAGCAGATTCAGGTGTTTAATTGTCCCTCTACATGTACGTTAACGTCCCCCGATGTGATAATTTCAATTTCTAATCCGTGACAGACTAAGGCTAAATTTAGATTTTTCTCACAAAATGGTCTTCAGGACTAGATTAGAAAAGGCTCAGGTGTCTAGCGCTGAAACTCCCGATTGGAAAACTCAAGTAGGCTGTGTGATGCTGGCAGCTATTGCAATGATTGCATGCTCCAGTTCTTGTCAGAATTTCAATTTAACTGTTGAGTGATGTCCGTCAACATATTATTTAATCAGTCGAATCTTAACAAATGTATGACATTTACATAAATTTGATAATTTGCATTTTTTAGTGTTAAAGCCAAGATACATGTACATCATTCGCAGTGACCCCAAATTTTAGTTCACAAGTCAAAGAAAAACCAGACTAAAATTGTTGATAACAATGGTAACATTGTAAAATACATACATACATACATACATGTAGTACCTTTGTGGGAGAAATTGCCAAATGAGGGTGCTATTTAAAAAAAAAAGCATCTGCAGACAATTTTTTTACCATTCATTAACACAAAAACCATGCATAGATTTTTATGGTTTCTGAAGTATTTACTGCATCTCCATGTATGTGGCTGAAATTTCTACAAGGCAGTTTATGAACATTATTTTTCAGTTATGTGATGCGGTTTTTAAAAAGTTTTCCAATCATGTAATCCGTCTCTAACCAGTTGATGCCGGAGGACGTTTAAACACGCCAAGATTTCTGCATCGGTGTAGCGGAGGACTTGTCAACGCGTTTAGGGGAAATTCATTTGTTACTGCTTTTAACATCTACCGTACACTCGCAGTAATTGATGAGGGAAATGGGAAAAACAGTTTATAACAAAGCGACATTGGGGTGTAGAACAACAGTGTATCGACATAATACTCGACTGCGCATGGTTAATGAGTTCAGTTGTTTTCCTTCTGCCATGATTCAACTAAAAATAAACTCGCGCCTACGGACAGCAATGTATGAACTAATCACAGTATTAACTGGTTAAGGGCCAAGTATCATTTACAGATTTTTAAAGATCAATTCCTAAAATGAATGCAGTTAATGTAAAGACTTACTAAGAGTAATGAGGAGTCACAGTGAAAAGAAAATCTCAAAAAAGATCAGCTCTATATACGTACATGTAGGTGCAGTAGGTTTCTAGATAACTAAAAATGCATGGAAGTTTGCAATGCACCCATGTACTATCAAAGTACATAAACATTACCCAAAAAAATAAGTGTGCACACTCATTTTAAAAAACCCTTTTCAATTACCATTGACTGTCTTCAAAACATTGTACCTTGGAACAAATTTAATTTGTTACCATTGCTTTAATCACTATGAGAAAGAACTCCATTAAATGAGTGAGTCGTTGAAAATGACCTTTAATCAAGAATTTGAATACTGAAGATCGGTATTTGCCGACGGAGTCGTGAAACCACATTGGGGGTGCTGGACCATAACTATGGTTACTGGTTCGCGCTCACGTTTTACATCCATTGTGTTTGCGCACAGTGTGTTTTACTATTATTCTTTTAGAAGAAAATACTAAAACAATAAGGACTATAATGACTTGCAATGGTTTGCTCATACCTACCGGTACCGATACATTTTAACAGAAAAACTCAACAGAAAATGTTCTCCTTGTGGTTCCTGTGCAAAACGAATGGAGAAACGCGTTGCTATGCAAGTAGCGTGAACCGTTGTCAAAGGAGTAAACGCATCCGTGCGCAAAATTGACGTCACACTCTGCCAGCATATCGTTTCAGTCTCAAACATGGTTTAGAATGTCCGAGCATTTATTTTAACTGGTAAAATATTAATCACTCAGTCAAATGATGAATCTTATAAAAGGAACGTGTCCAGATCATATTTTTTAATACTTAACCAAGCATAAAATAAATTGGAGGATATCTGTTACAGTTTCCAGGCAAGTGCTCAGGAATGCGTGTTACTTCCGGCCAGGGATTTTTTCCTCGAGATTTCCTAATGGCAATTCCTGGGTTATTATCTGGCCATTAAGTATTGATTTGCCGCTGATACGATCCCAGCGTCGTGAGGATGTCGTCACGACAACCTTGCCCACTGGCTAAAAAAAATCTTCTCAAAGCCCAAGAGGGTTACATATTTCGTCACGAGATGCATACGCAATCACCGACGGGCATTAATAATAGCAGTGTACGCCTTGTGGGGCCTCTTGTTCGTGCGTCACCAGGCATAAGTGCTCTTGGAAGGCTTTACATGTTTAAACACAACTTGGTGTCTCGCATTCTGTTTTTGGCTGTAGGAGGTGCACGTGGTTGTTAATGTCTCAGCTTACTCTTTGCTCTACGCACACCGTCATAGTAATTTTGAAGATTGATTAATCCTGCCTTGTTTGGGCTGTGCTTTTCTCGTTATAGTTGGAGTCTGCTCTCTGCATGGCTCTGCTGGAATCTTGTTCGGTCGTTTCTCTCTGGTGGTGATTCCTGTGTGCTATTCACGACGGCCTGATTTAAACTCTCCTACAGCAACTTGGCAGATCTCAAAAAGCTTTCTTCTTCCAATGGGTGATATTAGGTAAGTGTCCGTTTAACCCTCTTTCAGCGACATAAGCCGTGTCTGCATTGGACTTTTTTTCGGGAGGTTTTACCGAGACGATGGTAAAATAACAAAATTGCTAAATTTTACTGCTGTCGGCACTTATACTTTTTCGACACAGGAAAATTGTTACTGAAACCGTGGGAGAGCATGCGCAGTGTCCCTTCGCAGTTTGACCTTCACGGCCCGATGTACACTTTCAGAGCGCTTTGACCGACTCCCTGTGTCCGTACTCAGTTTTCCCGAGATGGTACATACTATACATGTACCATCTCGAGAAAAGATGCAGCAGTTGGCCAGGAAAAGTAACTGAGATGAAAACGTCCTAGGCTGTCCAATGTGGACAGGCCTATCTAGGCAAGTTTAATTGACATTGCCATGCAATTCCTTACCGTGTACATGTAGGGAAGGAAGGCGTTCATGAAAATGTCTTGTATTTTCAAGAAAATATCTTGTATTCAAAAGCATTTTAAAAAGTATGAATACAACATGTATGGTTTTCAGTTGATTGCCAAGATTGTGTTATGTGCACTGCTTTTTATCAGGTATTCCACTAATTGTGCACCTTTAATTGTACAACTGTGTACTTTCAGTGCTTCCAAAGAATCCAGTGAGGAAATCCCAAAGCAACCCAAAGGCTACACTGGGTAACTAACAATAGCATTTCACTGGGTGTCTAGTGGGTGACTGGGTGGCTGTATTTTGAAGTAACCCTTGGTTTTGCATGCCACCCTGATGTTTTCAGCCCATTCACCTGGTGCATTGTCTATTATCGACTTCCCAAATGTTTGCATGATATTTGAAGTGTTGATTTTTACAGCAGGGTGTTTAGACATTTAGTTTCTTTTAATTGTGTAAAACATCATGCCGTTTTCTTTCGTTGTTCATTCACTTTCCAATGTTGGAGTTTAGTTGCACCGTATTCATCTGTAACATGCGTTAATAACATTTTGTACAATCTTTTTACCCATTAATTAAATGAACTAAAATGTCAATGAAAACAATTACATTTCATCAAGTGTGATCAAAAATTTCATTGTATTGCATAATTTCTTTTCAGTTCAGTTACATTTTTTCCCTATTCCCTTAATCCCGCCTTAAGTATATTTAATGGCAATTCCTTTGATTAAAAAAGGTGCCCCTTGAAGTAGTTAAACTGACTGAAGTTGACTAACAATTACATTTACAGAGTTTTTTTAACATTGCGTTTGAAGTTTTGTTTTTACTGTCTAACACTTAAAGGTCTGTAGATAATCTGTTTTTGAGCGATTCTGCGAATAAAACCATTATAAATCAAAAGAAAGACATCAACAAATTTATCCGAAGAAATTTCAGCTTTGTCAAATGTACCACGTTTAAAAAAACCATGAAAATCCATATGCGTTTTCCTGGTCTTGGCGAGGTGTTTCAAATATTCGTTCTCAGTGGATCGGGTATACTATGTGGCTTGCGTCATGCACTCTGTGGCGCACATCATATACCGCGTGTGCGTGCGATCCATAAAAATGCATCACGTTGGAACACGCACACGCAGTACACAGCGACCATGCATTTTGGACCGCGTAGATGCGAACCAAAAATAAGTAAATAGTTTGCAAACTATCTAAATAATTTCATCTTTACGGATTATTTTCTGGTAAAATTGTATCATTTTGAGCGGAAACCTTTCATTGGGTACGTAGTTGCTATTAATTCAATCTTTACTTTCAGACCTTTTCCCCTGTAAACTCGTTGATTACTCTTTGGGGTCATTGCGAATGATACTGGGCCTTTAAATCGCTGGGCAGATAATGTACTAAAATATTTTGAGTTACACTAAACAGACAAATGCATGAAATTCATAGGGCCTATTTTCCAGTTCTATGATTTATAAAAGCGTCTCTTTCAGAGTATGTGAAATAAAATACCATTGAACAGACCAACGAGCTGCTGCATTTGACAAAATCTAACCCAGATGACAAATTGTGGAAAGCATAATTAGAAAGCCTTGTTTTATCTCTTCATTATCATTTTGTAATGAGTGGAATTAATTTTATTAATTTACAAAAAAATCCAGTACATTTTATAGATTTCGTGGCACAGGATTGCAATTGGAAAAATCCTACATGTATTCAGATTTTTGTACATGGAAACAAATGTGGCTAGTACCTACCGTACATTTACAACATGTACCTTTGGAGAAAAAAAAATCTTCCATTTTTGCTACAGAAGCCAATAAGAATATGCCTGCAGTATCGATTGTGATCAATCTGCAGTGCTGCCATATTCATCTCTCTGTGCCTCATGAAAAATTGAATGGCAATTTATCACAACGCTAATCTTCAAAAGAACATTACTCGCCGATCATTGACGCTGCAATGGACATCGATTTCCCACTTCCTACTACTGTTTTCTTCCCCTTGGTCAAATTGGCTCGTCGGTTTCTATGAATGAAAGCGCATGCCTAAGTGCATTTTTTACTCGCGCTTGAATGGTGGGATTGATCCACGTTTTAGTCTGCGCTGATTACATTTGCAATGTAACTCCCTTCATGTGTAATGTAATTGCAAACGCCAATCAGATGCTTAATAGTTGTGGTGCATTAGCACTTAAATGCAATTTCATTGTGAAGACATTTTCCGGAGTCTGAATTTTGGGTGTACGATGTACAGGAACATACCTGCATACAATACTACGGTAGACACTGAAGGTTAAAGATACTATACATGATTGGTAAACAGTTACAAATAATTTTATCCCCCTGTGTGATTGAAGGTACATGTATGCATAATTAAAACCAACCTGAGCAAAAACCGGCTCCGTACGTACTTTGTCTAACTTTTGAGAAAACTGTCAAAAAAGGGTTTGCAGTTATTTTGCCCCAAAACTACTTCGCCCTGAACCATTTCGCCCTGAACCACGGCCTGTGCACGAAGTTTTCGCCCCAAAACTACTTCACCCTGAACCATTTCGCCCTGAACCACGGCCTGTGCACGAAGTGGTTTTGGGGCAAAGTAGCATTTGGGCGATCATGTAGTGTTTAGACAAAGTGGTTTGGGGGCGAAATGGCACTTGGGCGAAATGGTTTTGGGGCGAATTGAATTTTCGTCTCACGAGACGAAAAATAATTGTTTTACTCATTTCTCAAAGACTATAGCACTTTAGACAAAACCATTTAAGGGGAAGTTTTCTACGGTCATCGTGTTTATATTGTGTAAGTTAGGCGTAAATCTGTGAACATTTCTGATTTTTTAGATACCAATCCTGTATACTGCCTTTAAGCTTTTGATTTTCAAATGTACTGGTACCAGTATAAATGTATTTAACTGAATAATTGTTCGCCCCAATTTTCATTTAGCATGTTTTGTTGTGCACAATACTGTTTATTCTATTTATAAAAGCAGGAATCTATGAATTTTACACTTTACAAGCACAATATTGGTGCCCAATCACCATTGAAATGAGACAACTAAACTTTTTACATTAGGGTCTTTCTATAAATTAGGGGTCCAGTGTTGGTGTTCCCCGTTACATTTTACGTTTTGTTTGTGTAAATTCAGGACACATTCTTTAAATACCTTCCATCTCAAAGAGTGAGTACATAAAGTACAATTAATACAAAATGGTTTAAAGGCCATTTTAATGATTACTGTACGAAAAACAACATCAGGTGTAACGGGTGACACTAAGGCTGCGTTCGAGAGTGCAGTTCTCGCTACTCCGGAGTAATGCGTGCGCATTGCACTCGGGTTACATTACGCGAACGGCAAGTCCGCAGTCCGCGTGCGCGAATGGCAATCAGTGAAGATGGCCGTCTCTTGCCATCACTGCACAAAAAATGCCGTTTCATTGCTCACAAGAAACTGAGGAAATACAGGCCGTAAGTCGTGAGAACCTTTGATGCGGTCTAAAACAAACCTTAGTGAGTTATTGTTTCAGTTATTGAGTTGACACGTTGAGCAAATTCACCCATATTCCACTATCTTCGTACAAATCACATGACACTTGACAGGAGTACGAGCACACTCCCCATTTGTTGGGGAGTGGGGAGAGCATACTCTCACTGACCCAAGTGTCGTTATTCTTGCCGTTCACGCGCGCAGGAGTATAACTCGTGTTAACACAAGTACACGCCCGAACGCAGCCTCAATGTCACACTTTTTGATCGATCAATCACATTGAATCCCAAGTTTTTAAAAATAAATGTTTTGGAACTCCGATCCCAATTTAAAAAAAAAAACTAAAAAATAAATTGAGATGAAGTTGAACGATGATCGAGGATTTGAATGAAGACAAATTTTATGGAAACTACATTTAGGCACAGTATGTAATTGAAACATGTATGTGCAATTATACAGCTGGTTTGTGCATTACATGTAGGTCAAAGTAGTTTCATTGTCGCCACATGTGATAAGCCAACCAAACTCCACATACATGTACTCGGTTGTTTTACATGCAAAACATCGACTGCAGACTTTAAAATCATTGACGTCAGAGCAGACATATAGGGGGTTAGATGTCCCCATGGCTTATACATGTGCGAATGTCACAGAATAGATTAAATGTAGATGTAGATTGCTTCATCGTGTGTTGTTTTGCATCTCTAAGCATGTAAAGGAGTTGATCAGTATCTTTGACCCCCGTTCACATCAAGGAAATAGCTTTGTTCGATGGAGATTTGATGAAGATACTTTCCAATGTTAATGCATGTCTCTTCATTAGAGGATTAGGATTTCCTCGTTCGATGGAACAAAAAAGCTTCCTTTGTCGAAGATCTTACAATTTGAAAAATTTGACAAATCAAAAAATTCTGCTAGGGTGTTAAACATTCTGCTAGTTCCATTTTTTTCAAAAAAAATCTGCCAGATACGGCAGAATTCTGCTAGGATTGGTCACGTCGAACAAAGCAAATTCCCTGATGTGAACAAGATCAAAGTCTCCACTCACCAATTTTGAATTGTTGCATTCCTACAAATCCAGCACAAAATTGTGTTCCTTTTTGCCGTGTTAACCTATATGTGTCGTTTTAAAAATTGTAGATTTTGGATTTCAGTCGTGACTGCACCAGTAAAATTGGCTCTCAAAAAAGAACTTTGAGGCCTTTACCTCTTGTACACAAGATAATATTGTTTGGTGTGGTTCAATTTTTGATTCTTTTTCAAATGACTGTTTTCACCTATTCATGTGACAAGGTGTGTCTGTCATGCACATACAATTGTCTAATTATATACAAAATCATTCAAGTGGAATGCATACCCTCAATAAAATATCTGCGTACACCTCACAATATCCCCAACTTATTGTGAGTAGTGCGTGAAAATGAAATTACAGTTGTACTTGTTCTAGGAGCAGGTGTTTGATTGATTCGGGCTAATTTAGCAAAATTGTACATCCGAGGCTGTACGGAAGAATTGCACATTGTGTACAAAATTACATTTAAGTCTAGTAGATGGAGATATCTAGGAAATAACAGTACAAATTACAAGTACTGCAGCCTTAATATAAAAACACTGGGCTGACTGCACTTTCAGAAGATTTTAGTTTCCTTATGGTTCTGAAGGGCTGTGCATAAGTGTCCATCCTCCAATTTGTTGAAATATTTCTGAACAGTTTGAAACTGTTTCGTCTGTAAATGAATTGTTCAGTATTTAAATCTTAATTAATCGTTCCTTTGTCTTGTACCTGTAGCCTTCCTGCCAAGTGCATCAATGGTGCTCTAGCAGGCATCACAGGAGTCACCTGCATCTTCCCCATCGACCTGGTCAAGACACGGTTACAGAATCAACAGATCATCGATGGACGCCGAATGTACAATAATCTGTGAGTTCACGGCAGGGACACCCCTTTTTCTGTTTGTAAAGGGCACATACCATTAGAAAATAAAAAACCAAGTCTATATGTGGCGATTTGACAAATGCAACAAAGCTATACCAAGTAACAAAATTTGAAAATTTCTTTTTTAATTAGGCCGACATCAAAATAGTGAAACTTGTCTATAGTGGCCACCTCTGGGACCGTGAAAAACTTGCCACTATAAAGAGGTGGCCTCTTTATAGAGGTTTCTTAAGCATTATACACATGGCATTTGGGACCAAAGGTGGGTGGCCACTATATGCAGGTGGCCTGTTTATCAAGGTGGCCTTAATAGCAGGTTTCACTGTATATGTATTCACATAAAAGCTTATGCATGACTGCATAAAGCTTAGAACTGTGCTGAAAATTTCCACTCCCAGGTTGACTTTTTTCCCAATCAAAAAGTGGAAATAAAGTGAGGAAAAAAAAATTATTTTCTTGCTCAGTATTTAACACAAAAAAAGAGTACATTCATTGGCATACTTTTTAATTTTTCCAGTATGACTATCAATGAAGGTGCATGTCCGTCTCAAGTTTTTGCCAAATCAAGAGGTTTAATCTTCAGTGACAAGTGACAATTTTTGCACACAAAGATCCGTTTTTTTGTCAAATACTTTTTAAATACACCAAGTTGTGACAAAAACTAAAAATCAGCAGCAGATCTAAGGTCATTAAAATATCAAAATTAAATGAAAATTCCAGGCGGTATATGAATACCGCTTAGAATTTTAATTGTGTTTCTGTATATTCATTAGTTTTTTTTTTCCAGTCCAACTATTTTTTGTGTAGCAGGTCTCATTTAGAAAAATATGACACTTTAGGATTTTTATAACCGTCTTTCAGAGTATGATGGTATAGGCTAGCTATATCGGTACTCTGGGAGAAACAGAAGGTTATTTACAATCACTCTTGCCCCTTATTGTGTTGCCTTAAGCCTTGGTACGATTGATTCTGAATTTTCTATCTACGATGAGCTACGTATTATCTTTCGTGCAATGACGACATCTCCGACACTGACCAATTATTAACAGACGTGATACACTTGAACACTTCTGTGTCAACGTATTCATTGACGGAGCAGAACCAAATCAATAATTTACCAGCAGGGAAAACGGGGTCGCCCCGAGAACCTCGGGGGCCCATCTTCCGTTTTAGCGTTGGTTTTCGGAAACAGGCTTCCTTTTCTGCCCACTGGGGTAGGTGCATTGAAAATCGTCCCTTGGATGCGTGGGTGTCGGGGAAATGGTTTCAGATCGATTGAAAGTTTGACTTTGTTTGCACGAAGGGAAAGCGTTACCTTAGGCTTATAGGAATTTCCCCCGAGGATGGCTGGGTAGTACAGTATTTCTTGATTGATCAGTGAGGCATTTGTTTGCTTGTGGCTAGTACCGGGTATGTTGAGATTACTTTTGATTTTTAATCTGGCGAAAGATCAGTTTCTTCATCTAAACGTCTTAATTCTTCAAAGAAAAGAAAATTGCCCGGATGTGGATGCGTACAATTTACACGAGAAATAGGACTTTGCAGATTGTCATATTATATTATCAGGAATGAAACGATTAAGAACAAGGAATTAAAACCAAACTTTTTCCTCGTTATCTGAAGATATGTGTGACCCGCTCTGAAAAAGGTAGCATAAGTCGCACAGACTAGGTCAAGTTTTTGCGACCATAAGAAGAAATCTGTGGTAGATACATGTGTAACCGAGTTGGTAAATTAATAGACAATAAGGATGGAAAACAGGCGTAAAATAATGCACAAAACAAATCTGTAATTGAGAAGTAGTGGGTTATCTATTAAAAACTATTTTTTACTGTTTACAGTAGTAATTTTTTTCACAATGTATTGCACGATATTGGTGTCCATGCAAAACAAAACGAATTAAAACGGAACAAACCGAAACGGCAGTCAAGTAGCATAATGTTGAACAAGAAAGCAGAAAAAAGGATTTTGAATAAAAAGGATTGAAAAACAGCAAACGTATTTAAACATAATATATAAAATAAGCTACTTTTCAATTAAAGAAATAAACTCACTTGATAAATGATGACAGGTAGTAGCAGCAGCAGCACCACGCACAGCTTGTGTTCCACCAGCAGCCAGAACAGAAGAACCAGAGAAACCTGGCCTGCACTCTCTTATATAGGAACACAGACTGAGCACCTGGAATCCCAAGTATGCCAGAATACAAACAAAAGAATGTAGGCTAGCTCCTGCCACCTGCAGCCAGGGGACCCACTGTAAATGCAACCATTCCTCACAAAAGAATTTCATAAAATCCAAGGAACAATTGCACACCCAACATGCAGATGGCAGAGCTTTTAAAAATTACCGTGACCAGACAAGCTAGCCACACATGCTTGTTAAAATACAAAAACACAAAGGAAATTCCAGGCGAAACATGGACATTCAAGGCGGTATCTGGGCACTCCCAGGAATTTCCATTGTGTTTTTGTATTTTAATGAACGTAGTTTTGCCGCAGATTTCTTCTTATGGTCCAAAAAACTCGACCTAGCCTGCGCTACTTATATTACCTTTTTTCCCCACAGAACAGGCGTCATATGTTGCTGATGTCTTTCAAAATAACGTTGGGCATTGGACAATTTCTATCAAATTATGGATGTTGCGGCTAGAATAAAATTATCATTTTACATTAAATGTCATGCTAAAGCTAATAATGCCAGCAGTACATTTGTGGTCCAACTACTTGGTCTATTTTTATCCCGTGCTTAATTGAGTATGCCTCTATGGCTTTTATGCGTTAGATAAAATGGAATAATACATCTATTCATGCCTTTTTTTCTTTATGTTTCATCAACGGCACGTCTCTGGGGGCTCTTGCAAGACAGTCTTTTAAACCTCTTGGCTTGCTATCAACCCCATACATAAAGGCATTGCTATATTGTTTACACATAGAAGAAGAGGGGAAAAAGGACAAAGCACAACCAAACGCCATAGGAACCAGTTATTACATGTAATTAATACCACATATATCTACACATGTACATGTACACAGACTCGGGTTCTAATCGAAGGAAATTGTTGAGGAAATACAAGCCAAACCTATGGATCATTAAATGTCATCCGAGACGCAGTTTATTTCAGTCGTTCTGCCTCATTGATTGAGAGATCATGATCAACATCCATCAAGCCTAGAATTGTAGAGGATTCCATTTCAACAACACATTTTTTCCAGGTTTGAACCATTTGGAAATAATTGGGTGCAAAAAAATGCACTTAACTTTTGGAAAGAGAAAATTAAGAATTGCTCAAAGAATTGCTTTAAAAAATCCCCAGAAAGATAAATTGTCTGTGTTTTTAGAGTAAAGTGCAATAGTTTTAATACATAGGTAATATCTAGTACCAAATTTTACATATTTGGAGCCCCAATTGATCACGTTCAAATGACGTCACTTCTTACAAATCGCCACGTGCATCATGATTTTAAGCGTATTTTTTTGTGACGCGCATCGGTTGCGCCGTATTTCGAACAAATTTCGAGCAATACGCGCGCGTGTTTGAAACATGTTTAGCGTGTGCTTACTTTATGGCGTTTAATACGCAGTGGCATTTTTTCCCACGAAGATGGCGTCTGTGAACGTGATCAATACATCATTTGCAGTTACCCAAAGTTGGGAAGATAAAACCGACCAAAAGTGTTGATAGCAACAGTAACAAACACCACATGATTTTTTTTTCAGTGTAAAATGTACCTTTGTGGAAGACATTTTTAAAAAGTTGTCTGCAGACATCTTTTTACCATTCATTCACACACAAAATACATGTAAAGAGGGGGTTGGTGGCGTTCTCCCATTCAGAGACACATGCGTTCCGGTTGACTTGTTTTGATTGTTTGAAATAAAATATATTATTTCATTCCAAAGTTTATTTGTATCCAATTTGTACCGTTTTTGCTGGGGTTATTGCACATTGGTGGTGTGGGAGAGTTTCCCCGGTTTTTGGTTGTGCGAGTAAAAGAACGTTTTTCAGTTCCTTTAGGTTTAGCAAGAGCTAGCTTTCTGGGCTTCCGTCTGCCCTTCATCAGTTGCGGGTGGATTAAAAATGAATCGGATTACCTCGCATTTGGGTAAATCTTGAGAGCGATAGAACCAGCTTTTTTGTTTAGTTAGAGCAGGATTGTTTAGTGTTCAGTGACTGCTCTTTTTATAGTTCTGGTTTGTTACTGGTATTGTTTGGGTATTAACACCGAGTAAAAAGGGGGGTGGTGGCGTTCTCCCATTCAGAGACACATGCGTTCCGGTTGACTTGTTTTGATTGTTTGAAATAAAATAAATTTTTTTATTCCAAAATTTATTTGTATCCAATTTGTACCGTTTTTGCTGGGTTTATTGTACATTACATTGGTGGTGTGGGAGAGTTTCCCCGGTTTTTGGTTGTGCGAGTAAAAGAACGTTTTTCAGTTCTTTTAGGTTTAAAATACATGCATGGATTTTTCGGGTTTTCTGAAGTATTACTGCATCTATGTGGCTGAAATTTCTACAAGGCAGTTTTTCTCGACATAGGCTGTTAATTACGAGTAGGAATAAAATTGTTTTTAACGGTTTACTAATCATGCACTCTATCTTTAACGATGAATATTATAATAAAAACAAGTTGAGGGGTTTTTTGTTTTATGTTTGTTTTTTTTACCGAAATTCTGCTTTGGGGCAAAAAAGGACTTAAATAAACAAACTAAAAGATGTACAAAAATATTTTAAAAATTTGCATAGGAATGGTTTTTTATTCAGAAAAACATCTCAGTAAAAATCTAAATCGACGTTGCCCCGATTGTACATGTACGTGGTTTTTTTTTAATCCAGTCTTTGTAAAATCCTTTTTATTTTTCATCAGATTTGACTGTTTTGTGAAGACGGCAAAAGCAGATGGGATAAGAGGTTTATATAAAGGTAAGTTCTTAAGAATAAAATTACTTTTTAATCACTTGTCCACCCCTGAAGGAAATTGAAAATACCTCCCGAGGAGTTAGAGCTACCGGTACATGTATTTATAAAATTTAAACTCACGATGTATTATGTAGCACAAACGGCATCACGCAGAGAAAACTGAGCATTTGTATCGCATTATTTACATAATTCTAAGCGTGCATACATGTACTCTACTCGAAGGTGTATATTTAAGTGCATTTACTATGCAGCAAGGGTTATTGAACTCGTATGTACCCACATCATGCGGCTAGGGAATGCAAAGTGGCCATATATGAATAGTAACGGACTTGGAATAGGTTTATCAGAGGCCGCTTAAGGAGATGATGTAATTACACCTGGCGCTAATCTTCAATGGCGTTTGTGTCCGAGAAGACATTTCAATTGATGTTAAAAATAGTAAGAGGCTGGTCAGTATGTTATTGCCCTTAAAGATAGTATACATGATTGGTAAACGGTTACAAATAGTTGTATTCCCCCGTTTGATTGAAGATATTCATGATAAAAAACCAACCCGAGCAAAAACCAGCTCCGTACTTCGTCTAATTTTTCAGAAAACAGTCAAAAAAGGATTCAGTCATTTCGCCCCTAAACCACTTTTCCCTGAACCACGGCCTGTGCACGAGTTTGTTTTGGGGTGAAGTGGCTTTTGGGCGAAGTGTTTGGACGAGGTGGCTTGGGGGCGAAATGGCACTTGGGCGTGAGTATTACGCGCGTCAGCCGGCCGATGTGGATAAAACCGGTGGATTGGAAAACCCGGCAAGGAATGTGAAAATACAAATCTATAAACTTCGCCGACGCTTCCGACTAATTTTTAAGTCAGGCGGCGCAGGGTGGTCGGTGTTTATCGCCACTTATAATTATTTATACATGTAACAAGTTACACTCGAGCGGCTAAGTATAACCTGGAGGACATTCGTTTTAGGAAAATATATCCTAAATTCATGGGCAGGTCGGACTGGGTAAATAAATAAACAATTGGGCACAAGATGTGAATGAACAACAATGCAAAGAATTATTTTATTAAGAATCAATCAATTAATCAGTCAATCAATTAATCAATTTACAATATTTGGTAGTAGCTGTCAGTGTCAATGCTCTAGTAATACTAGTCCATAATCATGGACCTCCGCACCCAGGCCTCCCTCTGGAGGTGCAATTCTAAATGACTTTTGTATAATTTTTGGCTTGTTTTTTCTTGATATAAATTTTTTTTGGGTACTTTTAGCTTTTAAAACCATGGAGGTATGGTAAAACGTACATGTGATTCAGAATGTTTCTTTGTTTTGTCCTAGACTCATAGAAGGCCACATATGGTGTGCCTAGCTGGGGATTAGCAGTTTTATTACATACCAGTACTTCATGAATATTCATTAGTGTAAAACCATGTGGTTCAGAATGTTCCTCTGTTCTGTCCTAGACATGTTCCCCGATTGTCCACTAGGTTTTTACTGTACACTGGGTTGGTCATAAGTTGGTTTCAAGTTCAAGTTTTAGTAGTTAATAATTTTAAGTAATTACTAGTCTGGTTCATTTGTGTCATTCATTAAACCTTTCTTTAAAAACAGTTCGTGACTGCATGTCCTCAGGTCCCTATGTCATTTTTAGTTAGTCCCCCGTTCCATTTTTCCAGGTTACACGTACCGGTACATTACACAGAATGAAGGCTTTCAATTGCTCGTGCACCTGTACGTACATGTACATACCTTTTATCATTGGTAATTTCAAAACTTTTAAGTATTCTCGGTAAAAACTGAAAAAATATTTAAATTTAATTTAAAAGGATTCGCATGTACATCATGCTGATTGCTATAAAAAGCAGCGACTACTACATGTAGGTCGTAACCCACAAAAATACCCTTGCCAGTTGAACCTAATTGCCGGACTGCACGGCCGGCCACCAAGAGCATTATTTTCCCTATAAATACTGTCTCTCCTTTGACAAAGGCTATATTCACTTATCTCAATTTTATTTTATTATCTTTTTTTTTTTTTAATTGGTGCAATACGGTGTATATAGGCCTACACGCCCTTCAACTGCCTCCACAAACACAACTACGGATTCCCAGATGGGACATGTTTTTGTTATATGTGGTACGTCCTTCGTAGTTTTTCTGACTCGGTGTCCAAACTATACACACTAATGAGCTTGATGTTTCTGTTTTTAAGATGTCAATCATTCAACAATAACGCGCACGTTTGCTTTTAATGTATTTTTTAAGACCTACAATTACTTTTTTTACTGTATGCGCATATGCATATGGAGCCATTTTGGAAATCAAGATGGCTGCCACTTGTTAACATATACGGAAAATAACAACTGTCCATTTTAAGTGTTTGACCTAAACAAATATAATAAACAAAACGGAAAAAAAGGTTTTTCTAGCAGAAAATTGTTCCAAAATGGCGGCCATTTTAAAATTCAAGATGGCCGCCGTTTGCAACCTCTCAGATTTTGCCAACATGGTTTTTCTTGTTCATTGGGGTGTAATTAAGATATCTAGCTATGTGGCATTTTCTAATCATCCGATGCCCACGGGCCTTAATTTCTTACCACATGCCACTGGACTATTGGCTCTAAACTAAAAATCACTGAACCATGTCCCTGTGCTTTTGCAATGGTACATTTTACCGACTGCCATGGCAACGCACGTCACACTTCGGCTGTCTATTTGAACAAAATAAAGGTTGGGGTGTCCTTCCTCTTATTTTTGTTTATAAATTTCGAGGCTTGCAATTTCCTACCATACACCCACCCCTTGTGGCCTTAAGGTCTTTACCATGTGAAGTTCATCACCGGAGGATGTCTTGGTGCGTGGGTTACATCTAGAAACCTATCACACATTCTCAGTGCTCTGTGGTTTCGCCCACTGAAAAATTACTCGATTTATATTTAATTAATCAACTAATGGACGTATTGATAACAGCTGTGTGTACGCGCAGAAGATGCATCGTTCACTGGGGTAATTGACGTAGGATACGTCATTCTAAAGCAATTTACATGATTACCCTACACTTGTATTATTAATTAATCAAATTTGATAAAAAGGTTGTACCGGTAGTTAATGAGGGGAAAGGTACTGCATGCGTACATGTATATCTTGATGCATATTTTTTCACGAACGTGTAAATTTGTTACAGGGGCCCACATGCAGGAAGGGCTCGAAATTGGCAATTTCTTTTAATTTAACCTAGTACCATAAAAATGAGGATAGTCATTCAATATTACAAGTACACATTGTGTACAGAAGACCCCGATTTTAAAGATTGTGTACATAACTTGTAATATTACGAGGCTAACATTTTCTTTGTGGTAATTTTTATAGAATAAACAAAATATTCATTTGCTGTCACAAAATGAGGTCAGTGATGGGGGCCGTGTCATTTTGACCACTGTCTTCGAGTCTTCATTAGGAGATGAAGACTTCCAGATACGGTAGCATGAAGTCAAAACGTCATGGTAGGCCTCTCGCTGACCACATCATGATACAGCAGATTAGTATTTCGTATGAGCACATTATACATATATCACCATTAAAACGAATGCTTAAAAAGTTTTCCAAAACTACAAAATTTTACAGGTTCATCTACATATATTCCATATCTTGATTATTTTTTCCTTGCTAAAAAGCCTTGTTTCATTCACTAATATCTATTTACTCCCCACCCCAGGTTTTGGCGTCAATGTCACGTTGATCTCACCCGAGAAGGCCATTAAGCTTGTGGGAAATGACTTCTTCCGTTACCATTTACAGAGAGATGGGTAAGCCAATCTACGTAACCTAAATTACTGTCCTCAGGGCTGTGCACAAGTCCCCGATTCTTAACTGAAGAAGTTTTCGTGTGTTCCTCATGCGAGTAATTATAATTTATTTAGGATTTTGCCTCACATCCATTTTTACCTTTATGAAATAACATCTTTAGTAATATTTTAATTCTTTCTGCAAATACGAATTTCTCAAGAGTGTCCATGGCACTGTAGCTCGTAAACCTGTGAAGAGAAGATATGGCAAAGAAATGCTTATATGTATTATATGCTTATATGTATTATAATCACGCAGGGACTGAAAGCCCAATCCACATACTGACCTAAGCAGGAATGCTTTTAAGCAACGGTTAACTTTAGTCATCGTTTGATCTTGCTCTTTATTACTTGTAAGAGGACTTGTAATCACTGAACCTTGTCCGGTACTTTTTCTGACGGTCATGATGTTTAGAGCCAATTACCATGGCAACGCACGTCACACTTCGGCTGTCTATTGGAATGTTTCTTATGGCCTGGAAAATAACAAGTGAAGTATCTGCACATAATGCGGCCCCAATGCATTAAAACACTTGACATTTCTGGTGGGTTGATAGTGCGATCCAATTTGGGGGATTATCATGGAGCCCTAACTAAATCACTTGTGAGCCATTCACCTCTATGGGAATTAAAGCATGTGCCTCCTCCTGTCAGATGAAATTGGATCTTGCCAAATATGTTCAAAACAGATATCAGAACATTAAAGAGATTTTGTTGGAAGCCGCAAACAGCGTATACTTGGTAATTATTTTATTGCCTAGGGTATTTTGTTTTGGCAACTTGGCACAGCAGTTAAGAGTCTGAAGAAAACTAGCTCTTTCTCCATTGAAAATTAATTTTATTCCATTTAAAAAAAATTGCTTTTTATTGTGTGGTAGCTAATTATCCTGGTTGGCAATACATTTGTAGTTTTGTTGAAAATGAATTTTTTTTAAAACTGTTGTGTGAATGGTTATCACAAAGAAGAGGTATCCGGTAGTTTTTATTTCAATGTAAAAAAAAAATAATCCTTGGCCATTTTGTAATTTCATTTCAAGTAGAGGTCAATTTATATTTATATTATAGTTTTATAGAACTTTGCATGATGGCAATTCGGTAACAACTAGAAAAAGAAACAAATCCTAATTCTGCCACAACAGAATTGTCTAAATATTGTTTTACCTGCGATATTCTCTAAAAAAACGTTGCCAACAAAAATGACAAACTGTTTAATTTTTCGGACAGTTGCCCAGACGTTGTCACAGGCAGACCCCTTTAATTTAGTGAAACATGCCCGGTGGGCCTCGGGTACTGTTATCATTTCATATTGAGCAATCTTCCAACGTCAAAATACGTCGCCCAAGAGCCTGCGTCGAAATTACTTGTCCAGCGCGATGTTATTGAGCAGATATACATGCTACATTTGAAGCTGACGACTGTAGACAAATAAGACCTTTCATCTTCAAGAAACAGAAGCCAGCGACCTGCAAGATATTTACTCTCGGCTGAACACTTGCATCCGTGCGTTATTGTTCTTCCCTTGGGGCATAACAATAACACACATCCTGAAAGGATGGGGAGAGAAAATAAGGTGTTTTTAAGGCAAACAGAAATGTTCCTGTTTTGTACGGCAGAAGTTCATATCAAGCTGGATGCTTTCATTCAGCTCGCAAATGATGTATTCAGCTTTTTATTAATAGACTTTGTTTTTCTTTTTGGTGTTCACTATAAAAAAAAAAGTGTGTGTGGTTTGCACCGTTTCGTACTATTTTTACATTGAAAACCTTTTATCTGGTAATTGTCGTCATGCACAGTAATTAACATCCAGTTACATACCAATACTGTATATAGACCGTATCGAATAGCTGCCATCTTGTAGGACAACGTTTGTCATTTAAATTAGTTAACAATGAATGCACAAAGTGTGCAATCATACATGTCTGCATTCAACAAAGAAACTGCCTTACAAGATGGCGGTTCTTCAATACGGTCTATTATATAAAATGAAGCTTTTGCGGATATCGTGCGTTTCTGATACTGTGCAGCACAGAGTCCCAATCTGATGTGCGTACGCATCGAGTGAATGGATTGCGCGCGAGTAAAGTAACCAAAAAAATACTGTACAACAGTAACAAAAGCGCATGCAGTTGAAAACTTTAGTTCATTTGCAACACTAATCAGACAAATCTTGCGGAAATCTTACAAAACAAAGAAGGTATATATAACAATAATAATAATATTGGATGTCTTTCGGACGATATGAGAATACACTGCACTCGTCATGAAAATACCGAAAAGTGTCCGCAAAAGCTTCATTTTATATTATAACATATTTTCTTGGATTTTGGCGTTTTTATTTGTAGCTTATTTTAAATGTACCGGTACAGTATGAAACATTTACCATTTTTTACCATTACCTAATTAAATCATCTGTTTATCATGAAAGAACATTATGGTAAATTTAGGCCTATCATGATATGTATTTGCATGTTCATAGACAATTTTTATTATAGGTTTAATCAATTAGCATTAATTTATTTAATTATTAAGCAACAAACACCTGTATATCTTATTAATCTTAATATGGTTGTTTTCAATTTGAAAAGACTTTCACAGCTCAGATATACTTACAAGTATTGTAAGAACTCTGGATGCCGCAATAGGGCGACATTTCGGGAAGACTCTCCCCGGGGACCACCGAAATTTCGGCAAGAACCACTCAAAATGACACCTTATTTTTTTTACCCAAAGCTTCCAAAAATGGTTCCAGACCAAAGAGAAACAGCTCTAGTCCTAATAAAAATGGTTTTTGACCTAAAAAAAAAAAAATGGTTTATGACCTAAAAAAATGATTTATAAAAAATAAATTAGGGCGACACCAAAATGTCGCCCTATTGAGCATGTCGCCCGAATATAGCTTTTTTACACACAAATTGTCGCCCTATCCTAGCATTCATAGATTTTAATATACTGGTACCTTTGCACAGGTGGAATAACAAATAACATTGGCAACCTTAATTTTAATTTGATCTAATTTGTTTCCATCCATTTCACAAAATGAGACAGTTCCATCACAAGCTCCACTTGAGATGATAAATTAAAAGCCACAATTCCATTTCCTTGATTCCCTTTATAATTCTCTTTACTCCAAGTCTAACCACACTTCCTCACATCCGAACGCCGGCAATCATTCATCCTTTCTCCGAAGAGGTAAAAAAAAACCAAAGATTTAATTTCCCAGCTGAACAGCGTTTCAGTGCAGCGTAAATCTGCTGGCACTGAGCCAGATAATACCAGCCCACGGAGGATTGTACTGTAGAAATTAATGCTGCCCTGTTTACGCACGTGTCGATATTTAACGTGGTATTTCCGGTTAGTTTAGGCATTCTGCGTCATTGCCAGTGTGTTAATCAAATAGTCGCGTCGCGCAGCTTCTATTTCCGGATAAATATCGTACGTTTGTTTACATACTAGTGTACTCAACACCTCCTGCTACTCTTGTGTTGCCAATCAAATAATTGATTTAAGTATTTTTATCAGTGTTGAAATCGTATATCAAATTACTGAACTATCAGATTTTATGTGCAGAGGGGATTGATTTTTAAATACGGGTTAATAGCATAACCTAGACCGTGTTTACACTGGGATCAAGATTGATCCCCTGATAAATTCTGTAGTTGATCTCGTGCGTGGCGCCAAAAGTTGCAGTCAAAGGTCATGCTCTATGTGTGCATGTATGGGTTGTGCATGTACAAGGCCACTTGAATTTTGCGGGATTTTCTCCCGCTACGCCTGTGGAGCGGCTGCGGTAAAAATTAATTGCTTATCTAACCGCAAACTTATCCCGAGCTCAGGATGAAACCCTCCGCCAACGCGAGACCAAAATCTCTCGGTCTGATCCGGGGCCTTAATTTAGTCCCTCAGTTTGTGATCTGGGACTGATCACGAGCTCGGTGTTCGAGTGTAAACACTTAACAGGGTGAAAATGTTCAGTACCATCCAGTAGCTTGCAATTCTATTGGCACTTTGAATAATCATGGAGGTACATGTATAGGAAATAGTCTACCTCAATTTATGAAGTGACATTTGAAATTAAAATAGACTTCTGGCATTTTATAGATTTGTTAAATTGCACATTCCTGGTCGATAATGTGGAACATCAACCTACAGTGTAATAGCATGTTCAGAAGGGGGTAAAAATCTAACAGAGCAATCTAAATTTTACAAAGGTGGGACACTTAAGATTGGTCATGGATAACAGCTACATGTATGGCAAGACCAGACTTGCAGTACATCATTTGCGGTTTCCCAAAATTTTACTTGAAGTTGACAAGAAAAACCTGACAAAGTGTTAATGGCAATAGTAAACACCACATATATTTTTTTTCCTTGTAAAATGGTACCTTTGTGGGAAAAAAAAAAAATCTTTGCCAACGATTTGGTTTTTAACCATTAATCATTCAACACAAAAACCATGCATGCATTTCTCAGGTTTTCTGAAGTATTACTGCATCTATGTGGCTAATATGTCTACAACAATTTCTATCAACATTATTCTTTAGTTATGCAATGCCGTTTATAGAATTCGTAAAAAAATTCTGCAAATGAAATAATGGGCCTTTAACTAAATTTCAACTCATTCCTTTCAGTATACATATGGGTCTGTCCACAGTAATGGGGTACATTTCTGTAACATTCAAGATCTTAGGTCCCAGTTCACTTCAAATGTCTTAATTTTATCTTTAAATTATCAAGCTAAACTGAGGAAATAACTTTTTCACCAAGGAGTAAGAAAAATAGTCCTACAACATACATTTGTGAAAACCCCGTGCACAAATTTTCCTATTACGCATGTAACAAAGACGAAAAAAGTCACAAAATTGCCTGTCCACGTTACATGCGTAATAGGAAAATTTGTACACTTGCTTTTCAAAAATGTATGTTGTGGCAGCAATTTTCTTACCTTTTTTGAAAAAAGTTATCTACCGAGAACAAAACAAGGACATTTCTTTAATTCTGAGATAAACTAAAGACATCTGGAAGGAATTATTGACTTATTTTTCAAATGTACCCCATTACTGTGGAAAGACCCATGTACAAGTCCTGGATGCCTTTCCTGGGCCCCGAAATGTGTAATCAAAACCCTTAATCAGAATTTCATAAATATTGGATGAACTTTTCGCACACGTCCAAACTCAATTCCTTTTCCATATTTTGTATCACCTTCTGCAGAAAGCAAATTGGGCTGCACAGAGAGATGCTGGCAGGTGGGGGAGCCGGGCTGTGCCAAGTGATAATCACAACCCCTATGGAAATGCTAAAAATACAGCTACAGGATGCAGGGCGTAAGGGTGAGTTTTGTAAGGGCAGCGTGGATGTACTCACGCACGTATAAAATGTTTTTATTATTGGAAAAAAGAATGTATGTATTTTTGGTAAATTGAAATCTTGTGACATCCCGATCAAAACTCGGATGTCCAGTCCTGCAGCCGACTTCTTAAAGCCCCAATACATTTGCAGTCACCCAAAATTTCAGTTGACAAGAAATATTTGTAATAAACACATTTTTTTTCCTGTGCAGAAATTGGTACTTAAAATAAAATATAAAAAATAAAAACAACAAAACATTAGAAAACCATGCATGGATTTTCTGAAATCTTGCAGTTTATCAACATTATTCTTTAGTTACGTAATGCTGTTCCTGTTTTTAAAAGTTTCCAATAATGTAATCCATCTTTAAAACGTTATGCAGTTGCGCAACTCTACTTGCGCAGCATTTTACCGAGTGAGCTGTGCAAAAATCTGGTGATAGTTACACGAGATTAATGTCATTCACAAAAGTTGCGCAAGCTTCACATTTTTGTAAATCCGGCTGATCCTCTAAAATCAAATTTTACAACGATTCAGGAACAATGGCAGATCGACATTGGTAAAATACTATATTTTGATAGTCAGAGGAAATGTAATTTGTAACATTGTGTAAAACTGTCGAGCCGATGTTAAATATTGATGAGGGGCCGTCCAAAGTTCAGTTCTACAAAACGTAGGGGGTTGGGGGGGGGGGGGGGGGGGGGGGGGGGAGTGTTGTGGGCTGCAAAGGACTTTACATGTACTTTAAAATGTTGACCTTTCACGGGAGTGACAAATTTTGATAAGTACATTGTGTATTTTGGGTGGAGGGTCTTGAGAAATACTGTAAAAGGCCCCAAAAATAACTAAAGAAAACATCAGATGGTACTACCGGTACATACAGTTGTAGTCAGAAATTTACATACAACTGTGTTAAAACTGGTGTGCTTAAACTTGCGTTGTCACCATTTTTGTAACAGTCTTTAAGGCTCCGTCACACATTAACGAATATGATTAACGGACATCAACGAATGAAAAATATAGTTATCCGTTGGGATTCGTCAAAGAAATAGGAACAATAGACGAATTACTAACATACATGGAACGAAGAGAACGCATGATGAACGAACGACTTGCGGATATGGAACGTATTTGTAAAGTTCAGTTTGCCGAGCGCCACCGAACAATACCGAATGTGCACCGGATGTGTACCTTATCAAACGAATGAGTAACGCACAGTCAACGTATGACAATCGTCGCAGAGAGCGTATGCATGACATCTCGATCGTAGGTCCGACTAGTAGTGATGAGGAATGCCAAAGGCCGATCCTTTTGTATGATCTCGATAGTCCGTTCACTATCCGTTGCTTTCGGTAGTGGTGCGTTAGAGATTCGTTCAGTGGACTGTATTCAGACGTTCTGTGCGTTTCATACTGTATATGCATTCGTTAGTCTATGCGTTTTGGTCCGTTATGTATTCGGTATCAACCCGTTATACATCCGTTCAATGCGTCTCATGTCCGGTAGCCGCCAACATCACCTTCATGTTAAGATAAAAATAAATAATTACGTTCATATTTGTGTTTTCTTTTTCTTTGGACATATCAGTTCAAAAGAAGAAACTTCCTGGTTTAGGGAACATGGCAGATGTGAATCCCTCGCTCACAAGGGCATTCTCTGCCAGCACAACGGCCGAAGTCACCACATCAGCACTAACGATTGCACGCAATCTGCTACAGACCAAAGGAGTGTTTGGACTCTACAGGGGACTAGGAGCAACTTTAATGAGAGACATTCCATTTTCAATGATTTACTTTCCACTGTTTGCACATCTCAATGCGCTGGTAATTTTAGTGGATTTTATTTTATATAACAGGAATTCTAAAACATGCATGAAACAAAGGTTTAAATACAGATGAAACAAAGGTTTAATCAGAATTTCTTTTCTGGGCAATTCCAGAAATTCAAATTTGCACTTCGGAGACTTTGTGGGCCTGTAATGCTTCACGTATTTAAGTTGGATTTTTAACATGTTTTTCAAAAATCATTGATGGAAGTGTAATTCCTGAAAAACTGATTATAATGCCATTCTTAATATGCGTGGTACAATGTACATCCCAAAATATCTCAGTACAATGTACATCCAAAACCGAGGGTTTTGGGGACCCTACACACTTACTGAGAATGGCATTGCAATCACTTTTTCAGGAATTGCACTTCCATCAATGATGCTTGGAGAACATGTGTTTAAAATAAAACTTGAATACGTGAAGCATTTAATACAAGCCCTCAAAGTCTCTGAAGTGTAAATTTGAATTTCCAGAATTGCCCTTCTACCATGTATGAGTCGACATTGAAACCATTTGAAATGTTTTTCAAACACTGTACTTTGCTATGGGCAAAGCCAGATGGTCAGTATGGATATCTCAACTTAAAGGTGCTGGTCAAGATTTTTCCCACAAAATGGATTTCGTTCTAACCTAACAATTATATAAAATGCCTCCCCAAAATTCTATCCATGGGAAGAAAACAAGAAATTTACAATCCCCAAATTGGATGTGGATGCAACAAGGTTGGTGTAATCACTGCACTGCATTGTATTATGGAACAGTATGAATAGACCCCTTGCACGGCGGCCATGACAGAGGGCAATCACATTGTGCACGAGTAGGCACTTTGTGGATCTATTGTCACATCATTTAAATATGAAAACCTGCCCTCTGTCATGGCCGCCATGCAAGGGGTCTATTAGTTTACAAAACTGTGTTTTTTTACGATATCCTAATATAGGCCTTTGGATTGAGAGCAGAAAATTTCAGAATGGTAACGAGAATAATACGACACGATATATATGCAAAATCTCAACACACATGGGGAGGGTGGTTTCAAAAATGTGATCTTGACACACATATAGAGGGACAAATATAGTAAAGGATCTTGATCAAGGACAAGTAGCATGCACCACCCTGGGCATATCAAGACCTCATTTGGTTTTGCTGCTGTACAATGGAACTCACATTAAAAAAAATTACTTTAAAGATAGTATACATGATTGGTAAACTGTTACAAATAGTTTTATCCCCCTGTGTGATTGAAGGTACACATGATTAAAACCAACCCGAGCAAAAACCGGCTCCGTACTTCGTCTAACTTTTGAGAAAACTGTCAAAAAAGGGTTTGCAGTCATTTCGCCCCGAACCACGGCCTGTGCACGAAGTGGTTTTGGGGCGAAGTGGCATTTGGGCGATTTAGTGTTTGGACAAAATGGTTTTGGGGCGAATTGAATTTTCGTCTCATGAGACGAATTTTTTTTTACTCATTTCTCAAAGACTATAGCACTTCAGACAAAACCATTTCAGGGGAAGTTTTCTATGGTCATCATGTTTATAATGTGTAAGTTAGGCGTAAATCTGTGAACATTTCTGATTTTCAAGATACCAATCGTGTATACTGCCTTTAAGTATAATGATTTTTGCCCCTATTTATTTGTTGTATGTTATACGTGTTATTTCTCTTTTGACCAGGGTATAACCCACGAGCACGGCAGAGCTAGTTTTCGGCATTCCTTCATGTGTGGCTGCCTAGCTGCCACTGTAGCTTCCCTGTCAGTTAATCCTGTTGATGGTAAGTTGTTTCCGGAAATTATTTGATTATTCCGGCATAACAATTTATGACCATGTACGTGTCTGCAAATACCCGGAGAAAGTCAAAATTCAGGAATGCACCCAAGTGTGATTTTATGAATCAACATGTAATTGCTGAACATACCGGTACCCTCAACAAATTGACTGAGTTATGACCTTCCGATCATAAAGTCGCAGTTCCGTTTTTGTCTTTTTCAAACAATTTGTTTCCAGGTACTCTGCATTTTCCTAAATTTCTCAAATTAAAGCTTATAATCCCAGCTTTCAGTTGATGGGCAGCAAAAATGCGAGAAAATTCAAGTTTCAAGGCAAATTCAAATTTACACTTCAGAGATTTTGAGGGCTTGTAATGCTTCACGTATTCAAGTTGTCACACTTTTGTAAATCCGGCTGATCCTCTAAAATCAAATTTTACAACGATTCAGGAACAATGGCAGACCGACATTGATAAAATACTATCTTTTGATAGTCAAAGGAAATGTAATTTGTAACATTGTGTAAAACTGTCGAGCCGACGTTAAATATTGATGAGGGGCCGTCCAAAGTTAACAGTTCTACAAAACGTAGGAAGGTGTGGGGGGTTGGGGGGGGTGGGGGGTTGGGGGGGGGGGGGGTTGGGGGGGGGGGGGGGGGGAGTGTTGTGGGCTGCAAAGGACTTTACATGTACTTTAAAATGTTGACCTTTCTCACGGGAGTGACAAATTTTGATAAGTACATTGTGTATTTTGGGTGGAGGGTCTTGAGAAATACTGTAAAAGGCCCCAAAAATAACTAAAGAAAACATTAATCAGATGGTACTACCGGTACATACAGTTGTAGTCAGAAGTTTACATACAACTGTGTTAAAACTGGTGTGCTTAAACTTGCGTTGTCACCATTTTTGTAACAGTCTTTACTAAAGTCGTGATTATGTGGAATTCCTCACGCGCTTGCAGCATGAAATGCTGATGACAATGAAATAGCAAGCGCATAGCGCGAAGCCCTAACGGCTTCTACATGTAGATGGATTATAGATGCTCTGTGGTGCGATCTGGGGCAATATTTAACCACTTTAAGCAGGAAAAGTGTGCACAAAAGGTAGATTTGTTTTATTTTTTAATGGTTTTTTTTTTAAAAGGGGGGGGGGGGGGGCGTGCGGCCCCCACTGGATCCGCCCCTGGTACTGGTGTGTACATGTATGTAAACTTCTGACTTCAACTGTACATGTATGGATGAATATTATTTAACACAATAATGTGTCTTTTTCAAACAATTTGTTTCCAGGTACTCTGCATTTTCCTAAATTTCTCAAATTAAAGCTTATAATCCCAGCTTTCAGTTGATGGGCAGCAAAAATTCGAGAAAATTCAAGTTTCAAGGCAAATTCAAATTTACACTTCAGAGATTTTGAGGGCTTTTAATGCTTCATGTATTCAAGTTGTTTGATTTAAACAAAAAACCGATTGTAATGCCATTCTCAATATGCGTGGTACATCCAAAAATATATCAACGAGTACGTCCGAAACCGAGGGTTTTGGGGACCCTGCACACTTGCTGAGAATGGCATTACAATACGTTTTTCAGGAATTACACTTTCTATCAATGATGCTTGAAGAACATGCGTTTAAAATAAAACAACTTGAATATGTGAAGCAAATTTGAATTTCCCTACACCTCTACACTTCCAATGACAATTACTACATACAATAATGAATGCCCAGCACTATTGAGAGTTGAAGGTCTGTTTCGAATCCCGACGAGGCCCATATGATTGGTCATTATCTTATGTATTTGGTCATTTCATTGTGATGAGGCACCATACCAAATAATGCATTCGTTACTAAATACTCTACGACTGTTTTTAGAATTGCTTTCCTGGTCAGAACCTAAATGTTAGTAAATTTGGAAAATGTACACTCTGTGGTAGAGGCGTCTGCTTGGTATGCAGAAGGTTGTGGGTTCAAGTCCCACCCAAGGATACTATGAAGATTGTCTCAGTGTCTCGGGGAAGCACCAAGCTACGTCAAAGAAGGGCAAAACAAAACTTTCTTTTAGCATGAAAATGGAGTGGTGCACAATTTTTACCATGTTTGTGTTTTGAATATTTTCATCAGTCATCAAAACCCGACTGCAGCTATTACAACAAGCCCCCGGGGAGCACACCTATACGGGGATCCGTGACTGCGCGGTCAAAATCTGGAGGTACGAGGGTCCGTCAGCATTCTTTAAAGGCGCGTCCTGCCGTCTACTCGTCATTTCGCCGCTCTTCGGCATTGCACAGTCTGTGTACTACTTTGGCGCCGGCGAGTTTCTACTTGGAATTCCCAGACAGTGGTTATGAACAAGAGGTGTGCAGTTTTATCCGTCGCAAAATTTGTACAGAAAGTTTATTTATTTTAATGATTCCTGAAAGTGTGTGTGTTGGCTTTTGGCCTCTCCTAGCAATGTAATTATAGGCATGGATAAAAGAAAGGGTTTAGGAAATTATGGTTAAAACTTTACATCCCATTCATTTTTGGGAAATTGCTTCGTTGGATGAAGATTAGTTTAATAGTTAAAAAGGCACAGGCTCGTCAGCAATGCGCGCCAAATTTGTGCCACGAAATACACAGCTCCTAATAAAGTGTGCGTTGGCATCTTTTACATTTAAGCCATTGCTGCCAACTTCCCGTATTTCGGAAAAGAAACCTGGAAAATAGGTTGACCTCCTGACTTCAGACACATCCAGAAATCTCCGAAGTTGTTAATCGACAATCCAGGAGGGTTTTTATCTGTGATAGAAGTCCCGCCCACGATAGGTAATTTTCCAGGAATTGTTTTGTAAAATACAGGAGGGTTGGCACATGATTTTACATACACCCTAGGGAGTTCGGGTTAAGTGGGGTGTCATGGCCGAGCGGTCTAGTGTGTCGAACTTAAGTTCCTGTGCTAGTACTAGAATGTAGTTTCGATTCCTGGCCGTGACGGGTTGTGGCACCTGTGCCCTTGAGCAAGGCACTCGACCACACTTGCTCCCATTTCTGTAATTGGCGGTCCCTCCGCTGTTGGATGTGGTATATAAATAAATAAGCAACCGCTGACAAAGATCGAATTAAGCTGTGTTATGTTCCTAACTTGTTACATGTCAAATCACTGTCGAATTACAAAACGGCTTTGTCAAATTAAGCAGTCTTTGTTTAATAAAGCTAATTTGCTTAATCTAATGAAGCGATTCTAATCTGTGCGTTCACATGAGGAAATCTTTGTCAAATCATCGTTAAATTTTCATCGAATGAAGTAATTTCCCCGATGTGAACACTAAGGGAAGAACACAAATCTAACCGCCGCTACCAGCGTTTTTTTTTAATGGTACCGCCTGCACGAAAGGAGAAACCATAATCTTCCTCCCTTTGTGCAGGCGGTACCAGCGGTTAGATTTGTGTGTCTCCCCTAACGGGGTCCTACAGTAGATATTACTCCAATCAGTTATTCGTCTCCAGTTAAATTATTTGACATTATTATGCATTAACAATGTGCATTACGGTGCCAGAAATGTCTAAGTTACGATTACTCAGACAACGTCAAACTCGCTGTACAAAAACTGTTTGCTAGGAAAGGGGGGCGACAATTTGTGTGTAAAAAAGCTATATTAGGGCGACAATAGACAGCTGAAGTGTGACGTGCGTTGCCATGACAATTGGATCTAAACTATCATGGCCGTCGGGAAAAGTACCATTGGAAAAGCACTGGGACGCGGTTGAGTGATTTTTAGTTTAGATCCAATTGCCTAGGCAACCAACAAAAGGTGACGTATTCACTTCGGCAGTCTATTTGGTGTTGCCCTAATATTTTTGAGATTAAAAACCATTTTTTTAAAGGTCAAAAACCATTTTTATTAGGACTAGAACCATTTCTCTTGGGTCTGGAACCATTTTTGGAAGCTTTGGGTAAAACAATAAGGTGTCAATTTGAGTGATTCTTGCCAAAATTTCGGTGGTCCCCGGGGAAAGGTTTCCCATAATGTCGCCCTATTGCGGCATCCAGGGTTTTTACAACAGTTCAATTATACATGTACTTGGTTTGAAGATAATCACTTAAGGCCTTTGAAATGCTGAAAGTACTCGGGGGAAAGTAGTCGGTGAGTACTTTCAGAATTTCAAAGACCCCAGGTACATGTAATTGTAAAAGCCAAACTGGGGTTATTACCGTCAAACCAAGTATAAGTACAGTTCTCATTGTAAAGCGAGTTTTACATTGTCTGTGTAATCATAACTTGTATTAGACAACATTTCCTTCAAGTACTCGACTACAACACTGTTAATGCTCAGTTAAATGACTAGGGTACATGTACTAACTGCATGGGGACAGGTTTGAATTACATGTAATTTTTGAATTGACCATTCCAACTGGAGACCTTTCGTCAACATGGATCAAGTGCTCTGCCAACTGAGCTCTTTATACATTTTTTATTTGGTATTGATTTCACTGGTTCAATTATCAATTCATAAAAACTATCCGTTCCGTTAAAATGCCATTATTTCACCTTTTGGACCACCGTTTTTTTTGTGACACCTGTGTGCTGTGAGTGTTTAATTTGTCCAAAGTAATTCAAATGGTGCTTTCAAATGTAGGAAAACTGTCAGTTAAACTAAATAACAGTACACGTAATTCAAGTACTAAGCTATAAACATTGCATTTCGCATGCAAAAGACAAAGAATTAGAAAAATAAATAAATAACCTGGCAATACCTCTGCAAAGAACATTAAGAGTTCATTATTATTAGACAGACTTTTTAAAAAAGGGCCAGCATTTGTAATGTGGTGGGGGGAGTGGGTGGTCTTAGCCATGGAGAAATATAGGAAATTAAAGGTACTAATGCTTTCAGAATCTTCAGGGATGTGATTTGTTCCGGAATAATCTTTGTCACAAACCAATGAGACAAAAGAAAGTTACGGGAAAAACCGGAACAATCACATCTTGATTAAGGAGGCTTGGGCCCAGTCTCCTATCAATCTACATTTTTCATGAATAATCTTTAAGCTTACCCATATTCATAGTGCTGCTTAGGCATTAGCTGAAAAGGCATGCTTAAAGGAGCTTGTTCAGATTTTTCCAGAAAATGGATTTTGTTCTAACCTACATCCCCAAAATACTATCCATGGAAAGAAAACAGGAAATTTGCAATCTCCAATTTGGAAGCAAAACGTTTGGTGTATTCATACTGCACTGCTTTATCTATTAAACCAGGGGTCGATTTCACTAACGTTTACGATCCTTCGTAACTCAAGATGCGATGGATTACCGCTCCGTAACTCGTGTTGCGTCCTAAGATCAATTTCAAGAAACTTGCGATGAGTGTACCGATGCATATCTGCCATGGCAACGCACCGTAAGCTACGATGAGGCAATGGGTCATCGTAGCGTACTTTTTGACCAACGATGGTCGTGGTTTTTGCCATTTTTGGAAAACGAACTCTGGCTCACCAAAAAACTGATTGTCACCCTTGATACAGTATATGCTAAGCGATAATAAACGAGATAACATTTTAAAATTCTACACATACGATTTTAGCAGGTGACAAAGTGTCACTTTAAAACTGTTTAGTGTCCATGTTTTTATACTGCATGCAAAAACACGGAAGCTATGCTGCGGCTGCTGCCGCGCGCTGCAGCTAGCTGTTGGCCATCCATTGTCTACGTCGGCCACAACGTCGTGTACGTGTACATGGAATACAAATTTCAAAGATGCTACCGTGTTCTACACGCGTCCTACGCGCGACTTAAAAACGCGAAAAAAAAACCGCCTACGCGCTTGGTGACTGCACAAAATGTATTGGTATACGCGTCCCGCAAGCTGCGCGCCAAATTTAACGCGCGCGCTTGCACTACGCAGAACGGACACGGGGACCTTTTGAACTCGTGTAGCCAACGACCGTTTTATTAAAAACCTAATTCAGCACAGCAAACAGCCTCAGAGTAAATATGCAAATATCCTAGACCTTAATCGATAATCGAACGCATCACGCTTACGATAGGTTTGGTGAAATCCACCGCAGCACCTATCATAGCCACGATCCATCGCAGCCCTACGATCCATCGCAAGCCTTATATTGACCTTAACTTACGAAGAGTTTGGTGAAATCGACCCCTGATAAATTAGTTTGCAAAACATTGGTGGTTTTTGACAATATCCTTGAAAATAAGCGGATTGAGAGTGCCAAATTTCAGAATGGTAATGAGAAAAATATGACAAATGATATGGTTTGGAAAAAAATGGGGGGTGGGGACTCAAAAATGTGATCTGGACATCTCTTTTAAGTGTATTTCATAGTCCCTGCATTCTTTAGCATGCACGTGCTTGGAAACTGCTATTGTTTCATCACTAGCACAGTGTGGCTCTGCAGTTAACGCACGTTTTCAAATGCATACCATTAATGATGCCTATAAAATTAGCCTGATGTTCGGTTAACAGAAAATATGCTGCGTTTAAAGCGGCTCTATGAAATTGGGCCTGGTGGGGAGACGATCATCAGCATTGTATTCTTTCAGAAACAGAAGACCAAAGAGGACACACTAAGCAATATCTTGTTAATATACAACTGTACTGCTAATTAAACTTTCTTTTTGTATATATGTTTGGTGTAATATCTTATGGCAGCTGATAGAGTGTTGATATAAATGGGTTATTTATTTATAAATAAGTGTCATTCCTACCACATGTGCAGACATCAGATCTATACATGTGCGGTTCTGTGCAAGGGGTCCGTTGAATATATTTTTTTATAAAACACCCGAATAAATCCCTGTCATCTGATTAGTGCGTTGCCAGTCATGCGTCGTTGAATTATTTGGTATAAACTGCGCGCCGTTGGTTATCCACGATGTGGCGTGGTATATCCACTTGAACTACATGTTGCGCGCAAAAAGTATGTACGGCTGTACTGCACGCATGCTTTAGCTGCCATGGATTATCCTCTCGAATTACACATTCGCAATGGCTCCATGAACGACTAATGTATATCACTATCGTGCACAGTTGGGCCTACATGTGTTTATTTGAAGCCGTCTGTTTGAACTCTCCGAAGTGTTGTTCAAAATGAACCACAAAAAGACACGATGATGGGGATTTATTCGGTTTTATAAAACAAATAATGAATGTTTAAAATTTGTGCAACAGTACAAATAATTTCATTCGGTGACAGATTCAATGGTCTATTCTCTTGGAATAGAACATTGAATCTGTCGCCTCATGAAATTATTTGTACTGTTGCACAAATTTGCATAATATGCAGTCTGAACAAAATAATAATATACTTAAAATCAATTGCAACGGACAATACACTTGAGGCGAATGACAATTTGGGATCAATGTTTGTTCAGTAATTTGAAAACCATTTGCACCAAACCGCTGATGTCAAATGCACCAGTGAGTATAGCATACTGCTCAGGCAACCAAACTTATATTTTCTTTTGCAAAAATTTGACAGGCCCAAAACCACAAACTGATTTGCAATAAGCATGTAAATCAAAATCAACCTAGAATTAAGACAGAAAACGCGACAATTAAGATTCAGAATTTTGTCTTGGCCACTTTCCTCAAAATATTGTGTGAATTGCATCCCGGAACTTATGTACTTTCATGTGTGTTCATGTAACCCCTATGGATAGAAGATGTGCATTCCTGTTTAAAGTTCAGTGTTTTTTTGTTGAATTTCTGCCTAAACTGCCAAATATTGTGTACTAGTTAGAATTATCACCCAGTGTGTACAATCCTTCCTAAACAATAAAAATCATACAGGTGCTATACAGTGTATATACATAATCTACTGGTGCTAAATAGCTGGTATATTGATTTGTGCTGTTAAAATTGCAGTTTTATTTTGTCTGGGGTGGTGAAAATGTGGTTAGTTTTTGGAAGATAGGATTTAATTTAGCTTGGTCGGTTTTAAATGCACATAAGCAAAAAGCAGCTTGTAACACAATTTGCTGTTGAAATAGAACCAAGCATTAAAACATTACCTATGCACTAAATTCAGATGAAACAGAAAGCATGTATTCAAGCATTTTTCCTTATCTAAAAGTGTACATAATCACACGACAGACTTGTAACCTTGTACATGTTTTGAATGCACAAAATATTCATAGTATTTGCACATTTGTGCTCTAGCCTGGTTTGAAGAGGAAAACCTTTAATTGTTACCCTTATTCTAAATTCTACATTAACCTCCCATGGAATCTCATTTCCTACACAGCTGGGAGTTTCCGTTGTGGCAAGCTGTGTGTTACATATTCAGTAAGCAGTTCATTACAGACTTGAAAATTTAAAACAATAATTGGTTGTCATTCCTGATACAATGTTCCAGTAATTATAGCAAGTCAATTTGCAGGACCTCTTAATAAGGTTCGACTGTGCAAACCAAGTGGTTTTTTCAGGCAGGGCGAGTGTGGCATCCTGGGGACGAAACTGGGAAGGTACAATGTAGTTTCATATCTGTTAAGATATATGTAATAAGGCTAATTTTCCTCTCTCCAAGTATGAAATACTGGGTGGGTGGGGGGGGGGGGGGGGGGGGTGGGGGATATTAAAGCTTTTAATTTACTTTTTGTTTTTTAGAGTCAAACACTTAAAGGCCTATTGTATCATTTGCAATGACCCAATTTTGTTTTTCATGAGTTGACAAGAAAACCTTACTCAAAGTGTTGATAGCAATGGTAACAAACACGTCAAAAATGGTATTTCATGTTGGAAATTGACAACCAAAGGTGGGTTTCTAAAACAAGGTCTGTACACAGCACTTTTTTACCATTCACTTGTACACAAAAATCCATATATAGATATTTCAAGGTTTTCTGAAGCACTGATGCATCTATGTAGCTATTTCTTCAGGCTAGTTTACCAACATTCTTCCTTAGATAAACTCCTAAAAAAAAGTTCAGAAAGTCAAGTTTGACTGACGATTTCTCTCTTGTTACTAAATCATTTCCCTTGAATTTGGTATCATTGGAAAGCCCCGTTATTCCTCTTTACAGTGATGTGTCATTTGTTATGATTAATCAATTGGGGGATGTGCAGTATAGCGGAATACAGGGGTGGGTGGAAAGTGAAAGGTCACAAAATTCACTGCTATTGTCATGCAGTGCATTCCTTTTGCTTGGAGGATGGGAATGTGTCAATGCACTTTTTGACAATAGCAATGCATTTTGTGACATTTCACTTTACACCCGCCCCCTTATTCAGCTGTACTGCACATCCCCCAATTGCTTAATCATAACAAATGACGCATCATCGTAAAGAGGAATAACGGGGCTTTTCGATGATATAAAATTCAAGGAAAATTATTTGCAACGAGAGAAATCGTCTGTCAAACTTGACTTTCTGAACTTTGAAGAGTTTATATTACACTTTTCCACGAATTTGCAAAAGGTTGTATCTTGCGAATACTCTTATTAAACATTTTAGTTCCGTTTGTTTTTCCTTGTGAAACCATTTACTTTATGTATGAACCAAGTTCATTTTAAAGTTATCAACATTTTAGTTCGTTTTATTTATTGTTTTCTAGGAGATTTAAGCCATGGGTTACCGTTTGGCATATTAGGTAATTTATGTACAGTAGTACAATGTTATACTTGTGTATACTTTCAAATGCTAATGTACCCATTGCCAAATATTGATTGTACATAATACATGATGTTAATTATGAATATAATGGAATGCGAGGTTTATTTGATTATACATGTCATTATAGACATGTACCAGTTTTTGTGAAGATATTGAGTTACATATTCACAGTACTCCACTGTTTTAATTCTTGGTCAGCGTTGAAAACTTTTACTTTATTTCTAAAGACCAGTTGTAAGTTTCACGTTTTTCTATGCAGTGTTTGAATGTCAAGTCCCTCGGACTTAAGATACTCACACACGGGAAAAAGCGTGAGCTTCAAGAGTTGGCGAATTTGGGAAACTCTTGGTAAAACCCTTGGCATTACGATGTCTACGAGTGTACTACAAGTTTTGCTATGCTATTGGGCGTTTCTATAAATTAGGGGTCCAAAAGTGTGACATTTGGTGTCCCCCGGGGGTTACACCTTATGTGTTATTCTTCGTACAAAAATCATTAAAATGGCTTTTAAACCATTTTGTATGAATTGTACTTTATGTACTCACTCTTTGAGATGGAAAGTATTTAAAGAATGTGTCCTGAATTTACAAAAACAAGATGTAAAATGTAACGGGGGACACCAACACTGGACCCCTAATTTATAGAAAGACCCTATTACAAATTAGACGGGAGTTTCCCAAGTAGGTCATGAGTTTGCTGCGAGCGGTACTTGCATAAGTTACCCAACTTCGGCATTTTGCATTTGATTTGGCACCAAGCCATCTGGAATTTCACCGACTCCTGCAACTCGCATGTACAAGTGGTCTACAAAATAAAACCCCCTGTCAATCCGTCATACAATGCTATATACGAGTTGGCAACTCGTGGCAAAAATTGTAAACATGTTTTAACTTTTTGTTTACGTGTCGTCTCCCGAGTTACACGAATCATCCCGAGTTCGCCACCTCTTAAAGTTCATGCCAACTCGCACCCAAAATTTTTCCCGTGTGTGTGAGAGGGCCTTTACAGGGGCATGGAATGGACTCGCTACAACACTTTAACTTGTTGAAATTTTCCTGCTTTCACAGTATCTTAACATTTGTTATAAATGTTGAAAAACCAAAGAATCAACATTTCTTGAATAATTTATTCAAATTTATAGGGTTTATAAAGTTCAGATGTCCAATAACTGGCCTTATTATGTGACCTTTGGAGAACTTGGCCTATGTGTGTGTGTTTGAAAAGCAATACATAATTATTCATAAGCTGATACACTGTTGTACATGTACTTGTGAAAAATTAACCACCTGCAAGCAGTAACAAGAAGCCAATAAAAAGCTCTGTAAAGCTCTATCTAGGGAAAGCAATCTATTGGTGTTAAATTTAATTGATTCGTTTCTCTCGCGGATGGAAATATGACATTTATATTGTGCAGTTATACATGTGTGTATACTCAACCGCTCATCACAAAATCCATAATTTGCCGAGACTTTCTTAGTATTGGGTAAAACTTTCAGAAAAGCAAGTTAACACTGCTTTCAATGCACCAACAGATTTTGCACTTCTTCAAACTATTGTAGAAAGGGCTTAATTGTAAGCGGTTTGATCAAGATTCACCAACTAAAAATTTGTACCAAGTTTAGGTAATTGTTAAATTCAGACACGCCAACATTGGAATTTGAAAAAGTAATTTGCCACGGGGCACCTGCTTTGGACACAAATTTTTATAAATTACACCCAAACCCTTTTGAAACCCCACATTTCAAGCTATGCATTCTAGAATTATGTCACAATACTGGTCGTTATTGGCTGAAACAATTGTACAAACTACACCTAAATCGTAAATGTTGCCATCTCTAAATCGAGGCTTCATGTAATTCACCAAAAACTAAACCAAGCACCTTTCACACTTAATATTTGGGGCAAGCCGGGCAGAGGTTTGGGTCAGATCTTTAGTGATCTACGGGAGGGGTGGTTATGCTCGCGTGAATACCAATTCCAACTAGTGAGTAACAACTACAATATGCGCACACGTTAAGCACAAGGTCCGCGGTTCAAATCCTGGTGGAGCCAACTTGTTTTTCACTGTATCAAGATTTCCTAAACTCGTGGACATTTGTCAACATATCTATCAAGTAAAGAACCATGTGAAACTCGGAAGTACGAATAAAATACAGTAGAAGCAACTTACATGTCCACACTTAAGTTAACATATGGCTCTCTCACTGCATAGCCCTGTACCTGGTCCTGCCACACCCAGCAGACTCAAGGAACAGTCAGAAGTGCCTGGGTTTTACAAGGTAGTCACAATAGACCAAACACAGGAATGCTATGCACGAGGACTGCAACAATGGCCTTAGAACCCTGTACAGCACAAGTGCAAACAAAATATTTGGAACATAACCCTAAAGAACATGCAGAGGGTACAGCCACCACACCCACCCTTCCATTGTTCACCATTATGTCTCGGACATCCAAGGAATTTAAAAGGAATTCCTTTGTTTTTAGAGGGAGTTGGTGGTTAACAAAAGGGAAGAGTGTGTTGAGGGGTTAGGAGAGTCCCTTTGCCACATATCGTGCTGGCTTTTCCTACCTCCATTAGCCTTTTTGAAGTATGGCGGACACAATAGGAGGGCGCACTTTGCAGTGGGTATAAAATCGACTAAAATGCAAAATAACTCAGTTTTTTACTTTACACTTATTAATTTTATTGATAATTCTGTCTATGTATTATAATTACAACATGTAAATCAAGTTTTTGGAAAGAAATACAATTGATAAAAAAATTCATACCCAAATGAAATTGCGCCCTCTCCTTTTGTTCCGCCATACTTCTAAAAGGCTAATGGTATAACTATACCCAGCACGATATGTGGCAGAGGGACTATCCCTAACGCCCCTGTACCTCAACACACTCTTCCCTTTTGTTAACGCACCAATCCCCCTAAAAACTGGAAGGAATTCCTTAGAAATTCCTTGGATGTTTGAGACACAATAGGGTAACAATGGTAGGGGGGGGGGGGGGGGGGGGGGAGTCCGTTTGCCACATATCGTGCTGC
The DNA here is from genome assembly GCA_037783545.1 of Henricia sp. BOLD:AAB3569. Lineage (NCBI taxonomy): Eukaryota > Metazoa > Echinodermata > Asteroidea > Spinulosida > Echinasteridae > Henricia > Henricia sp. BOLD:AAB3569. The sequence continues at coordinate 391,989 of JBBELK010000218.1, forward strand.
ATACGGGTATAACATAGACCCAAGTAACCTTAGCAACACGCAAGTGGTGACATTTTCACTTGAGTACTCTATTAAGATTGAAATACATGTACAGAAGTCAGTCACACAGGAATAATAAATTTTCTTCCAAATTAATTTCACATCTTTAATTTTACAATTTATTAGTACTCAATAATATAGGTCTCCTTGACCAAAGTTACAGTTTATCCACTAGGGCGCACTACAATGTCAACTTAAGTATGAGGAAGTTCTAAAGTGGAAAGCGGGCTGTGAATGATTTTTATGGCTACATCCAGTATCCTGAAATAGGATCAATGGTAGTCACTAGGTAGACGGCTTGCTCACTTTCCATAGACTAGTGTGTAATTTCGAGATGTAGCCAGATATGTCTTGTTGTTAAAAACTCAAGACATATTCGAAACCCCGTTCGAGTGTTGTCAGAACACGAGAACGGAGTTTTGAATGCCAAGAATGAACATGCAAACATTGTTCGCGAACAAGATTCTTACTCCCCGCTCAGTGGGAAGTGGACGAAGAGCAAAGATGGCTGACAAAGAATGAATGGCTACGACTGGAAGTAATTTAGCTGACTAACTACCGGTAATTTACTCGCAACTTGTAAGTTAAAGGAACACACCGGCTTTGATAGGCTATTTTTTGTCGATGATGCTACATCACTAAATTATGTAAACAGTTAGCCGGTGTGTTCCTTTAACTCCCTATTTTTGGTAGCACAGGAGAGAAAACAACGACCTAAAACATAAGGTCCGCTCTATGAAGCTTATTTTGAATGAGATTTTGAGGCAGTATTTTCTCAACAGCCAGAGCGTTACCAACTTTCACCATTTTTATGCAAAATTATGCAACCAAAATTATGCAACCACACACTCAGTAGACCCTATGCACTTCTGCATTCATAACTGTAGACCCAAGAACGTCGTTCTCGAGTCATTCGAGTACTACAGGGTTTCGAATATGCCCAAAGTGTACAAAGGCCATAGACTTTTGAATCTAGACTAGTGACCATGGACTGCTAGACTACAAAAAGACCTACATGTAAATGGACAGACAGGCTTCTTCAAACTGCTATAGCATACATATTTTCATCTACTGACATCTGAAAGCCACCGTTATTGTTTTTAAAACTATTAGGATTACAACAAAAATAACCATAGATTTTTGTTCTCCATATAATTACAGTCGCACAGTGTAGGATAGTTGAACCAGCCATGTGGCACCGGCAAGCTCGGTGGCCGAGTGGCTAAGACTTCTGCCTTGTATGCAGAAGGTCATGGGTTCGAGTCTCTTCTAACCTCAAGTTTGGTTCAACAAATGCACTGGAAATGGATACATCACTTGATAATACTGATAACTTAAAATTTATGGAAATGTCTAAAATCCTTTCAAATCTTTTCCATATGGCATCGACAGCAAAGCTCTGACTAACCTTAAAGGAGCTTGTTCACGTTTTTCCAGAAAATGGATTTCGTTTTAACCTAACAATCATATAAAATATCCATGGGAAGATAACTGGAAATTTACAATCTCCAACTTGGATGTAGAGGCAAAAAGGTTGGTGTGATCACTGCACTGGTTTATGGAACTGATAAATTAGTTTACAAAACATTGGGTTTTTTTGGACAAAATCCTTAAAATTATACAAGTTGAGAGCCCGAAATTTCAGAATGGTAATGAGAAAAATATGAGAAATTATATGGTATCAAAATCTCAACACCCATTGGAAAAATGGGCGGCTCAAAAATGTGATCTGGACGCGCTCCTTTAAAACTCTTACTTCCAGTCAGATATTACATACAGCCAATTTCACAAAACCTGTATTTTGCGTACGTCCGCTTATGCAACATTTTACTGCATAAGCTGCATAAAACATCTTCCGATAATTACAAGTGATGCCATTTTCAGAAGCTATGCAAGCTCTGCACCTTTTTGTAAAATCGAGTACTGGGCTGGGTTCCACTTATGCGAACGTTTGTAAACGTTGGGGATAACGTTTTGCTCAATGTGGAACAGATTGTTTGCTAAAATATGGTGTCAAGATGGCGGCGCTCACTTCCAAGCAGTCGTAGCGATGTTGTAATGGGCGCTACTTACCAAATTTTTGAAAAAATATGACACGTTGCCATTGATTGTGTATCGCTAACGATAAGGGGGAAAAAGACACGAAAGGTGCGATTTATTTGTTATTTTCAAAACTTGAAAGCATCGTCTGTCATTTTTCATGTCGCGTACGCCCTTTTGAAATGACTCGCGAACAACCCAAAAGTTTGTTGGCCAACGTTGGCGAACATTGGTGGTGCACAGTTCGTTCCACTCGAAATTGTTGGCCAACGTTGCCAACGTTTGCAAACGTTCGTGTGTGTGGAACGCAGCCCTGATCTCTGTAATGTTTTGAAAGTTACAACAGCTATCGGAATGACAACAGCACTTTATTGCATACAAGATAATATATATTACTTTTTCTTACAAACCAGCATTTCTCCTTCGAGGTACACATGTGTACAGTGGTGGATGTCCATAAGATTCTTTTTTGAAAAATATATATCCTAGTCTTCAAATTTCCTGTTTGGGTTGGGCCCAAAAAGCATCTTCCTCACTTCTGGTAGCATCTGAAAAACAAAGGGGAAAATGGGACAGTTCAGTCAAAATCAAGAATATAAAACAAGTACATGTAGTATTGTGTGACTTGTCAGAGGAATTTGTTAGCAAAGAGAAGGACTTCTCCCCGGTGTCTCTGGCTTGGTTGCCCAAGGCAGCACCCGACTATGTATTTTGATGTTCAAGCAGTTTCTAATATAGGTTTTCTCGCTCGAATTCATCATAAATGCATTCAATTTCGTTTGTGGAAGTACGTATTCAAGTGATTTCGATCAGGACGCAATTTCTTCGGTTCTTATTCATTTGAACATTAGTCAATTTTGTTTAAAGACATTCACATTTGTTCGCTAAGAAATCCAGATTAGAATTTGCGTCATTCAAATACAAAGCATTGAATCTTCATTTAATTTAGCACAAGCTCGGGGGTTGGGCGAATTTGAATGATTTTTGCTGGTATTTCAAAATTGAATGTGCATAGTTTTAAATTTGAGTGCGAAATTTTCCCGTTTGCGTGCTCGAAAAACCAAATTGAATGCTCTCTTTAAATAATTGAAGAATGATCTCAGACTAAATTCAAATTTGTGCTAAAACGAATGCATCTGAAACGAATTCGGGAGGTACTTTGTTAAAACTAAATGAGAAATTCTCTACATGTAGTTGTAAAAGGCTATATATGAACATATATACAAGTTGCATGAACAATAGACCAATCCAGTAAGCTCCGCCCATTTTGGAATTGACCAATCACAGCCTCAGGTTCAGGTAACCAAAAAGCGTATCTCCATTTTGGTTACCTGAGTCCTAAAAATGTTGTGCACAGAGCTACGGCAAATGCAGCACGAGTGACGCAAAAAACCATAAACATCATTTTTATCAGCGCAGAGGAGGATAGCGGGTTTAAAACGGATTGTATAAGACTATCCTAACCTACTTTTAATCCCTTTATAAATGTGTTTTTGTGTAAACGTGAAAAACTTACCAATATTTGCTTGTCGTTTTGCTAAGTTTTGCATTCACTTCGTTCTAGATGAGTGTCAAGATGTTTTTGTTCGATGGCGCGCGTTACGCGTATTGCAGGCGTGTTGTACGTGCACGCATACGACCGGATACCTAAGTGCACATTTTGTTTTTGAGTTTCAATACGCGCTGACCAGGGCGCGGACGCTGACGCACGGCACGGCCACGCGACTCTACTGCACACGTGCATGGCACGTGTGGCATGTTGCTAGGCAATTTCTAAATGAGCGGAGCTTACTGGATCGGTCTATTGGGAGCCAATTGTGCTTTTTGTGCTTATGAAACATACTCCGATCCGAGGCCCCAACCCCAACTACTATTATCTATACTGAAAGTCAAAAGAAACTTATCAAGATTTTTAAAAATATTTTCAGCAGAAAGGTCAAATGGGGCAGTTCACAAATAGAGAGGCACTCAAGCATGTCATGCTTAATTTTGGGTTTAATACCATTAGGTGAAACTGACATTTAGGAATAGTTGTAATCAGATGCATTAGATGCATACAAAAAGGAAAATATCTTGATAAGTTTTTTTTTATGCTCAGTATAAAAGCACAAGGAAACTGCTTGAAATCAATTCAATATATAGCGACGAGAGTTTTTGCTGGAAAGGGCATTTTCTGACTGTCCGGTTGACTTTGGTGCATTTATTTATTGTACACACAATGATTGGATATGAAAACATTATTTAGCATTTTAACTTACTTAGGATGCCTGGGTTTTTAAAACACGGTTAACACAGTGTTTGCAAAGAGAAGAGGTCAATCTATGTCATTTCGTTTTGAGAATATGCAATACAGGGTGTTTTAAAAAAAAAGGAAACCGAGATTAATTTGTTAATTTCGTGGAGATGGCTAAATATTTTGGAAATTGGCAACCACCATCTATTAGCTAATGATGTCCTCTTTCTTATGACACCAAAAAATCCAATTTACTTTTAAGGAGTGTGCAATGAAATAACAGGCTGAGGATTGCATAATTTGGAGGCCCAACAAAAGCCCTGCACACTAGGCAGACATGGTTCATTATGAAAACATCTTTTTGGTGCAAGACCAGTTCTGACATGGTTGATTACACTGCTCCGTGCTCAGTCATGTGTGACCGTAAATTGGATTTCGTTGCATCATAAGAAAGAGGACATCATTAGCTCATAGATGGCGGTTGCCAATTTCCAAAATATTTAGCCATCTCCACAAAATTAACAAATTAATCTTGGTTTCCTTTTTTTAAAAACGCCCTGTAACTATGTGCTTTATCACTCGTCTGACAATGTGCGTGCCAACGTTTTCCCAACAACACACAGCAAAAGATGACTTCCTGTGTCAAACTTTAAGGGGCGTCTGTATTATAATTTCAAATCAAGTTGAATTTGACCTACGCAGGTGTAATCTTCCAAGAAATTACAACAAGACAGCATAGCTACCCACCTGTCTGCTCATTAGGTCTAACCGGCTTTCCAGAGTGTTTACGACTTTGATTTTATAGTAATCAGTGAACATCTCAATCCCGCCAGTGCTGAAAATTAAACAAAAAGGAATAACAAAGTTCTTGATACAGGGTAGTCCGGAAAAAAAAGTTTTTAAAATTAATTTTGCAGTTTTTCCCAAAATTATTCTGTCAGGGGTAGGGGAGAGGGAATTAGCCAATCAGTAGGACGAAATCTCACCTGCGGTCACTAGTATCTAGACAAGGATATTTCTTTCACAAAAACTGTAAAAAATCCATGCATATTTTATGTCATTTGGAATCACGATTTGAGACTTCAAAATGTAAGTTACCAATGCATAGTTCCGAGTTTGCCCAGTTAACTCCGCCCCCTTGGATATTGTTGCTATGCCTCACACGCTATCGTCAAAATTTCCACACACACTGCACAAACCAATGGGACTCTCAACGGAAAGCACAGATTCATTGGAGAAAACTCAAAGGTATTCATGTTTCAGGGTCAACAGTTATCTTAGAACACACTGTGTAAATGGCCAGTAATACAGGGATGTCATATCATCATGAAATACATGCTTTGAACAGCGAATCGTCCGGCCTTGAAACCAAAAATTTACCCGGATCATCGCATACAACAATCTACAAACTGTATGTTGCTGTGTTGTTGTGAGGCAATGCACTTTGACCTATGTGGGCGATGTCTGCTAGCTCTGTTGTGATTGGTCGGAACTATGCATTACATTGAGTTTTCAATCAATCAATTACTGTATTCAAGGATTTGCCCAAACAATTTAGCAAAGTTGCCTGCATTGGTCTGTTTATAGTTGGCATGCAGGAAAGGGGTTTAAAAAGAACACCAAGAACATTGTCAATAAATGTCTTGACTTACACGTCAGCGCCGAGGAAGTTCTCTTCATCAAAAATGACCTGGCAGTCCTTCTTGGTTTCCTTCTTGTAGTCCGCCAATGCTGCTTTTGTCTGTTCCTAAAATGCAGCAACAGAAATTAAAATGTTTCAATACAGGGTAGGAATTTCGTTACCGAAGGGGCACTTCCATTTTTGTGTTTAAAAAGGGCACTTCCATTGGAAAATCAAAAAGTCTATGGAGAGTATTGCAAAAGGGCACCAAGGCAAGACCAAGGGGAACGGAGGCAATGGCCTCCGTGGCCTCAGTGAAATTCCCACACCCGCTACCATTCAAACTATTTTGAAAATAAAACAATTTGAGTGGGTGGTTTATTAACTGCACATGATTGATACTTACTTCACACGTACCTTGCATAGTTTAAATTTAATATTTAAATACATTTATGCTGGGAACAGTTTATTTGCCAGTGTGTTTTGTTCCAGATTCAAACCTATTATTTGTGTACACAAAAATCTTTTTCAACACAAACTGCACTAGTAATTTACCACTGGGAAAAATTGACACTTGGGTTTTGGGTGGGAACCTTGTCATAAAGGCATAAGTGAGCTAAGTTTTGTTTTTCATTATAAACTCCTCAAAAAAGTTCGGAAACTCAAGTTAGACCGACAATTTCTCTCTTGTTACCGAGTCATTTTCCTTGAATTTGGTATCATTGAAAAGCCTTGTTATTCCTCTTTACAATGATGTGTAATTTGTTAAGATTAAGCTATTTGGGGATGTGCAGCACAGCTGAACACGGGGGTACGGGTGGGTGTAAAGTGAAATGTCACAAAATGCATTGCTAAAAATGTCAAAATGTGTATTGACACATTCCCATCCCCGAATCAAAATGTAAATTGTGGAGGACGTGTGGTCTAGTGGGTATGAAGCGGGACTCCCAGTCAGAGGTTGGGGGTTCGAGCCCCACTTCGACCAACGTGTCTGTGTCCCTGGGCAAGGCACTTAATCCCAGTTGCCTCGTCAACCCAAGCGATATATGGGAAGCTGTTATGGGGAATGCCACAATCTAACTGCTGATAGGATTGTGCGCCTTGGCCGGGTTGCACACCTAGTTGAAGCGAAATGGTTCTGGTGATTTCCTGATGGCAGCGGTAATAATGGCAACAGCCGCCTCGGAATATGTTTACATAGATAGATGGCGCTTTACAAATGCATGTGTTATTATTATTATTATTAAATGCACTGTATGACAGTAGCAGTGAATTTTGTGACATTTCACTTTACACCCACCCCACTCACTTAATCAAATCAAATGACACATCATTGTAAAGATGAATAACAGGGCTTTTCAATGATACAAATATCAAGGAAAATGATTTGGCAACAAGAGAGAATTCGTCTTGTTAAAGTTTGTAATTTGTTCCTGCGGTATACTCAAGCAGATGTTTTGGTCTCAAGAGAGCTGACCATTTTAACTGCCATTTACAAGCCCTTATTTAGGATTTTTATCAATGAAATCTATGCTTTAAAACCACTCTACTCAGTTAAAGTCATAAAAATCCTATTTGGAGCTTGCTTTGGGGGTTAAAACAAAGGTTTTTAGTTTTTATGCTAATGCGAATATGCATATTCATGACCAAGGTCACTATGTCACAAGAGGCAAACACAGAAAAATCACATTCAACTGTGCACAAAAGATTCCACTTTTTTCTCAATTTTCCTGAAACTTTTGTAATCCATGGCTGTTTGAGTTTGTTTTACATGTTGCCTGCTGTAAGCCATGACAAAACTGGGGGTAGAAACTGCAGCAATTTGCCACAAGTCCAACTTGAAGTCTTATGTTTTTTCTTAACTTTTCTCTTAAACACTGGGCAGATGCTCTACCAGCCGAGCTTCGAAACACAGTGATATACTCCCTCAGGTTTCCCCCAAAATGTCAAGAAATGTCAATACCTTAACGAGAGCCAGGTCACACTGCTTGCATCGCACCGTTATCCTTTTCTCCATAAGCTGGTACAAGCCCTGGCCCAGCAGTCCCTTCAAGATTTTACTGTACTTGCTTTGATCCTTGATGACTTCACCAAGACGTTGTCTGGCCTCTTCAAGAAGAACCAAGATGTGGTCCTCACGACACTTGAGCACCTTGAGACGGGCTTGGTTGTACATGTTGGATTGCTGACTGCAGGGACATACCGGTAGAAAGAACATTGCACAACAAGCATAACATGTAAAGGTTGATATTATCTCCATGTGTGACCGAGGATGTGTATGATAAAAACCAACTTGTGTGTAAGTCAGCTCAGTACCTCATCCATTTTCTAAGAAAACAATGAAAAATCGTGTCCATGTTTTCAAGAAATTATGCGAAGCCAGTCCTATTTAGGCTGGTTCCCTGGCTATACTGCATAGATAAGGGAGCCACAATACCATGGCAGTCAGGGGCCCAGTTTAGTTTACATGAGAGCAAAACGCTTTTATATAAATTCAAAAATTGTAAAAATTCACTTATAAATTCACCTGCAATTATCGTTTTGTCATAAAAATCATCAGGCAAAAATATTGCATTAGACGATATGTGACAGAGGGTACTCGCCTTTCATTGTTCCCCAATTAAATTCCTTTTTGGTTTTAGGGGAGGGGTGAGGGAGTTGATGTGTTAACAAAAAGGAAGTGTGTGTTAAGGCATAGGGCCAGTAGAGGGGGAGTCCCTTTGTCAAATACCGTGCTGGGTATACTTCTATCTTCTTTTTTAGTCATTTTGTTTCAGTCAAAATGGTTTCTTAAAATTTGGGATATTGCAAAATTTGAAACTTTTCCAGTTTTAATTTTTGGGATATTTTTGATGCAAATCTATATTGGCCATTCAAATAGTGTAGCAAAACTAGCAATATGGTCCTTTGGACACACAATTATTGGAAATAACACTGCCCGATGTCCCTCTATGGCAAATTATGAATCGAGTCTTTCCACAGTAAAGGGGGCATTTTGGAAACACAGACCATATTTTCCAGAAATTACCTTTGTCTGGTATCAAAATAAAAGAAATAAGTTTCAGTTGTTCTGAAGAGATAACTAAGGCCCAAAAAGGGTTACAAATAGTGTGACAACATGCCTAAAGTGTAACAAAAGGGTTCGTCCCGGTTACGAGCGTATATTGGAAATTTGTACACAGGGTTTTTAGAAAGACATGTTGTCACACTATTTGTAACCCTTTTCAGAACAACTTAAACTTATTTCTTTAATTTTGAGACCAGACAAAGGTGTGTCAGACAAAATGCCCCCTTTACTGTGGAAAGACCCAATTCACAAATGAGATGCATAGCCACATCCACTAATACCACTCATAGGAACTAGCCGCTGCCACTAGCCAATGCTTACATTTTCTTCTGCAACTCTAAATTCTTTTCCTTGCGTTCAAAGTACTCCATGATTTTCGATCGTTGCTGCTGAACCAGCCTTCCTTTCTCAATTTGAAACTCTTCCTCTGCCTGCAAATAAATGAAAGGTCGTATTAAATGCATATTGTATCATAAAATGCGGCCGACAAATTTGTGCATTTAGATTTTAAGACTTGTTTTTGTAAAATACACTATCTTCCAGCTGTTGGAGGTATTACCAAAAATATATTAACTTTGATGAAAACATCAAGAAAAACAATTGTACAGTCATGTTTAGTTAAGGGTAAATGTTCAACAAATGCACAAATGTTCAATAGAACATACAGAAACTGTTTTGCAGTAAAATTAATGAGTTTTTGACCTCCGATCTTTTTGATATTTTGATTTTTGATATTTGATGAGAAGTTTTCGTCTCTGCCATTGTGGCCAACTAGCCTTCGTGAAGTATGAGAGGAGGTAATTTAAATTGGGTAGGATTTTCTTTTTGTAAAAATGTATTTCTCTCCAAAAACCTGATTTTACCTGTTGTAATTATGTTATAAAGACAATATATGGATAAAATAAATAAGTGCAAAGTTAAAAATGCAGTTAATTTGCATTCACTCAGAATTCACACTCTTATCAAAGTGCGGGTAAGAGTTGAGAAGTTGATCAGAATTTAGTTTTCTTTATTTAAAAGTGACTCATAACGCATCAGTAAGTGCAGATTTGATGGGGAAAAAAAAATTCACTCAAATTATAATCAATTAAATGTATTCAATTCTTTCCCCACACCTATGCTATATTAAACATTGTCTGGTGCAAGATATTCTCACCTTGGCCTCAATTTCCTCAGCTTTCTCCTTAGCCTCCTGGTCAATGAAGGCCATCATGTGTTGAATCTGTGCAATCAAAAGACAAAGACAGGTCAGGTCAGGTCAGGTGTGGGAGCACTTGCCGCGGCGACACTTCGCCGCATTCACCTTCTTTCCCCACCCCTCTGATCGATCTGGCCCGTGCCGGGACCATCCCCTACCCCTCCAGGTAGTCCCCCATCTACGCCAACCACGACGCATGGGGTCGACCAACAGGTCCCCCCCACCAAGGAATTGACAAAGACAGTATTCACATCAACTGTTTGGAATTTTTTCCCGTCAGACTAGTGGCCCCACGCAATGCAAATTATGTAACCAGTGCCAAAGCAAAGTTCATTAAGGGCGTGTTTGTTTCGGACGGATCCAGATTCAGATCTGTGCAGATCCAATTCACGTGACTTGAATTCCTAGTCGAGAGCAGTTACGTTTGTTTCTGCGCGTAAAATAACTCGGGATCTGGATTCGGATCTGTCGTGAAACAAACACGCCCTTATACATCATCATTCTACTGACTGTCAGATTACATGTTTACTGTGTCAGGTGACAGAATCTGGCCAATCACAGCAAGTGTTATTCAGGCCTGGTGTAGGGTGTTGTCATGAAGCTCTTTGCTGGTTCTCATGCAAAGTTGACCAGTGGTTGGTGCGGTAAAACCGCGCAAAACCACTGCGAAAGGAGTGTATCCAATCGCGTGATGCTCCGACTTAACAAACATCAGTGAGTGCAGGGCTGTGTTCCACGTTGGCCAACAATTTTGAATGTAACGCATTGTGCGCCACAAACATTGGCAAGTGTTGGCAAACAAACTTTCGTTTTGTTCGCGAGTCATTTCAAAATGGCACACACGACATTAAAGGCGATGATTTCCAGTTTAGAAAATAAATAAATTGCACCTTTTGTTGTCTTTTCCCTTATCGCTGGCGATACAGACAATGACAACATGTCACATTTGTCATTTCTTTAATAAATTGGTAAGCAGCAGCAAGCCACATTACAACGTTGCTGCAACCGCTGGGACTGTGGGCGCCGGCATTTTGACAACGTAATTTTGCAAACAATCACAAACAATCCGTTCCACATTCAACGAAACGTTGGCCCCCAATGTTTGCAAATGTTCGCATAAGTGGAACGCAGCCCTAATTTGACAGAAAAACCTAAATTTAGGAATAGAAGTGGGGGAAAAATTAGCATTTTCTTAGAAAACTTTTTTTTTTAGCCAGCAGTCCCATGTTTTGTACACAAGGTGTAAAGCCATGGTCAAATACTTAATTCTTTCCGAAATTTGTTTATTTAACTTACCTGCTTTTGAACTTCAGCGTCATTTTGTGACATCTTGATTTTTTTACGATAACTCGCAAATTTTGGAACAATTTAGTGAGCGCGCCGTAAGGTGCAATGGGAATGAATGAAGAACCGAAATGATAAGCAAAATAGTCAGGTATATATTTACTGATATATTGCGAAATACATGCGCTGAGACAAGGAACTATACATACGAGGAACTGGATCGTTCTCAGTGTAGAAAGTGATGGGCGGTAAAAACCAACACAAACTGTGGATCGAGGTTGCGTACCATAGGAAATCATGTGATTTGCAGTTTTACACTGACTCATCTCAAACAACTCATTTCTAAACCATATCATATCTGACAGACTGAGACTGGCAGTACATACAAATTTAAATATTTTTATCCTAGATTTCAACCACAATTAGAGTGGTTTTACGTTGTTACAGGTCACTATTAATCTCCCATGTTTCTTCTCTGGAAGGAGGAAAACATACAGTCACATTTTGTTTTGTCCTCCTGCAGCCGATTTTACGGAAAAAGTGCATAGCTTGCGCAATTTTTGAAAATGGCATAAGCCCCAGAGGCTCAGAGGACAAACATCTCACAACATCTACATATAAAAGCATCATACCCACTGTTTGTATGTCTCATGCATTAACTGCTACTGACTACACAATTTCAAAAATCAAAGTTTGTACACTTTTAAATAAAAGTGAAACAAAAAAAAGAAAAAAACAGCAAAACCTTTTGAATTTCACAAATATACTTTATTTTACTAAATTAACAGGGGTGCCCTTCTGTTTATATACAGTCAAAGAATCAAAGCTGTTTTATCAAAAAATCACACACTTGAATATTACAATTGTTCAATACTTTAGTATCAGCCATGTAAAAAACAGAATAGACTAAAAGCATCAAAAACAATATATTTCTGACCCTTGTATGTCTAATAAAAATAAATACAATGTATATCGCAATTAGCCTTTATGGCGGAACAAATGAAGAGGGCGCAATTTCATTTGGGTATGAATTTTTTTATCAATTGTATTTCTTTTCAAAAACTTGATTTACATGTTGTAATTATAATACATAGACAGAATTAGAAATAAAATTAATAAGTGTAAAGTGAAAAACTGAGTTATTTTGCATTTTAGTCGATTTTATACCCACTGCAAAGTGTGCCCTCCTATTGTGTCCGCCATACTTCAAAAAGGCTAATAGACTAACAGTTAAAGCTCATACGAGCTGCTAAGAAAAAATATTTTGTTGAGTCCTTTGAAATAAATAAAAATAATATGAGAAATACTTGGAAAGTTATCAATAAGGCTCTCAATAAAACTGGAAAGAAGTCTAGCACACCATAAACTTTCAACATTAGTACTGCTGTGATCCAATATTAATTGCTACAGCTTTATTTTTTTTTTATCAATGTAGGCCCCAAACTAGCATATAAAATCCCGAATTTAAATGTTGACCCCGTTCACTTAATTCATCCAATGTGATTGTTCACATTCATTTTTCTCATCTCCAATTACGAAAGAAGAACTTTTGCATTGTATAAATAAGCTACCATCTAATAAAAGCCCAGGCTATGATGAACTAAGTGGCTTCATCATTAAAGCAATAGCACCTACATGTTGTTATTGAACCATTGTTAAAAATATTTGAATTTTTCCTTTACTTGTGGTATTGTACCCGATGAACTTAAAATTGCTTGAATCATTCCTATTTATAAATCTGGTGATTCGCGTAAAATAACTAATTATAGACCAATTTCAATACTGCCAGTCCTCTCAAAACTCCTTGAAAGATTAGTAGCTGATCGTTTAAATAAATTCCTTTGTAAGCTTAAAATCTTGTCAAATTCGCAGTATGGATTTCGAGCAAATTATTCCACTGAATTAGCCCTGGTTGACCTTGTGGATAAAATTACTCAATCATTGGATAACTGTATAGATACAATTGGAATTTGTCTTGACCTGTCTAAGGCATTTGATACAATCAACCATGATATACTACTTGCTAAACTGTCAAAATACGGAATTAGAGGAATCGTATTAGACTGGTTTAGAAATTATTTATCAAATCGTAAGCAATATGTTGGATGGGGAAAATAGGACTTCTACGCATAAATCAATTATATGCGGTGTACCCCAAGGTTCGATTCTAGGTCTACTTCTTTTTCTTATATACATTAATGATATATGTCATTCCTCAAAATTGCTGTCATTTATTTTATTTGCCGATGATACAAATATTTTCTACAGTAGTAAATGTTTCAAAGATGATATTGGTCTGGTTAATACTGAATTGGCAAACATCTCCAGATGGCTCAGTATGTAATAAACTATCCATTAATATTGACAAGACAAACTATATGGTGTTTTCTAAGAAGAAAACAACCTGCTTTTTCGCGCTTAGGTCGACCGGTTATGGGTAAAAAAGGCGTATTAGGACGAACGACCGCATTAGGGCGACCGTATTAGGTCAAAAACCATTTTTATTAGGTTCTTAACCATTTTTATTAGGTCACAAAACATTTTTTTCAGAGAATTAGGTCGAGAAAATGGGTGTCAATTCATGAGTTTCTTTCCGACAATTTTGTGGTTTTAGTGGTCTCTGTAAGCACTCTACCCAAAACGGTTGTCCTAATACGGGAAAAATAGTTGTTTAACAAATGCAAACTATATTTTAAATGTGTACTTTAATAAAATTTTAATAAATCAAACTCGCAATAGATAACAAAATTACATGGAAAGAGCACCGTCAAAAAGTCCACTCTGTGATCTCAAGGAACTTGGGTATTCTTCGCAAATTGATGCACATACTGCCCACTAAGGTGCTTATTTCCATTTACAACACTTTAACCCTTCCCCACTTACAATATGCTGTTTTGTCTTGGGGGAAATACATATCAAACGTATTTAAACAAATTATTTGTAGTCCAAAAGAAATCCCTCAAAGTAATTAATAATTCTACCAGTGTACATGTACCAAATACAGATGTTTTTAAAAACTTGAAATGTCTTACAATTTTTGACATTTACAAATACCACCCTGGGGTCTTAATGTTTAAGTATGATAAAGACATATTACCCTGCACTGTTAAGAGTATGTTTACTTTGAATAGTGCAATCCACACCTATTATACAAGATTGTCTTCTATGTTTCACATAAATCCTGTTAGAACAAGTATTTGTAAATATACGGTAAGACACCAAGGTCCACTACTGTGGAATAATTTTAAAAATATTCCATACATGCGTAGTATTTTAAAAATTATCTCCTTTCAAGGTACTAAATATTTCAATAGCTGAATAAGTGTACACAAAAAACCTCGAAGTGTAGCTAGTATGTACGGTACATAATGTCCTTTAGAGGTTTTGACAATTGTATAAAGTTATGTTTTATTTATTCTTGTTAATTTTGCACCTCACCTTAATTTAAAATTACCTTGTTAATTGTAACGGGGGTGCTAGGTCTTGTATAAGCCTGATTGGCTTTTTATCTAGCATCCCATACATCTTCCATTAACAAATATGCCCTTATTGTGTTGTGTTGTGTTGTGTTTAACAACAAAGTTAATTTTCATATACATTCATGACATGTTTATATAACACAGCTTGTAAAGATTGTATTAAATTAATCCAGGGAAGATGTATGAAATAAAACCATACCATAATAATAAAATCTTAAGTTTTAAAATGATGAAGCCTCTAGATAATTCAGTAAAGGTTTTTAAAAATGTTCT
Source organism: Henricia sp. BOLD:AAB3569 (assembly GCA_037783545.1). Classification (NCBI taxonomy): domain Eukaryota; kingdom Metazoa; phylum Echinodermata; class Asteroidea; order Spinulosida; family Echinasteridae; genus Henricia; species Henricia sp. BOLD:AAB3569. The sequence continues at coordinate 407,223 of JBBELK010000218.1, forward strand.
ACTCTTGGAAAGTAGTAAGGTAGATATTCACACTTGCTATTAATCTCTTGCACTAGAAGGAAATAACATTTTCAATGAAAGTACTATAGACAGCCGAAGTGTGACGTGGGTTGCCCATGGCAATTGGCTCTAAAACTATCATGGCCATCGGAAAAAAGTACCATTGCAAAGCACAGGGACATGGTTTAGTGATTTTTAGTTTAGAGCCAATTGTTTAGGCAACCAACAAAAGATGACATATTTACTTTGGCAGTCTATATACGGGGCTGTTCCGGTTGATTTTTTATGAACATGATTGGTGTTTGACATGACCTATTATTATTATCGACATTTAGTTTATTTGCTGGGCAAACATTGCTGCAAGAGTTCACTTTAAGACATTTTTTTATTTTGTTGTTAGAGGGCGACCTTCCAGGTGATAACGTTCTACATGTACTTACATTTTTGGAAAGCCCAGCAACCCTGAACACTAAACACCGTCAACCACATGCGTATTGACCCTAGGCTATTGTCTGTACCAACTTTAGACAAACTTCCCCACAGATATCTGTTTAAAATACGTTTTAAAGATTTGTATCTTGTCGATAGAGGGTGCTATTTCGCTTGATGACGTCATCACTTTTATTTTTGGAAAGCTTGAGTAACTCCGACACTAACACTGTTGACTCGATCACAATACCTCCTACCATTTTCAAACTTAGGGCCATTTCGGAAGTGAGCAAGTTCAAAGGTCATCGCCATATTTTTTGGATACCCACCCTTGTTGAACCTTAGCACAGTTAACCCCATTCAGATTTCTCTTACCACTTTCAAATGGAAAGGCAAAATCTGCTTGACCAATAGGAAAGGTCAAGACATGTGCACATCTTAAAGACCTTTGTTAGTGATCATATATGGTGCAGGAATCATGATCGTAGGTCAAACAGCTGATTTTGTATTGATTATTTAATCATCTTGTCTGTAGAGGGTGCTATTCCATATGATGACGTCATCACTTATATATAGTACAGCCATACGTCACTGAGACTGCTCATTTCCGGTGAACTGCTAACCAGCTTGAACCATGTACTGGTACCCGTGGTGGATCAAATTTTAAACCTTGGCGCCTTTTTGTAAATGGTCATGCTAATTGTATTTTAAATAAGACGGGCCCTAGCTTTTCTCATATATTTATCTGTTCTTTTTTTATTTCTCATAAATAAACCTAGTTCTATTTGTGCGGCATATTTTGTGTTCAAAGGAGTTTTCTTCCTTGGGAGTTGATTTGAAAAATTGGCTCCTGCGAATTGGAAGGCGAACCTAGGGTTACACTAATACATGTACTCTGTTATGGTGATATTGCTAGAGACTGTTGAATTGCCTAAATCGGGAATGGCCGGTCGTACACGGGGAACAATGTACAAACAAACAATGATTGAAGCGATAAAAAACAAAACCAAGAAAATCAGGAGTAATCCACGGCGTAGGACAATTTGAGTCCAAGACAGCCTGTTCAGTGTTAGTACTGTGACAAATTTTTCCTCTATTTCATTGTCACTATTTTTATCCCCGTCGTACTTTTCATCTGAAACGCAGCCAGGTTCATCAAGTCTGGTTTCTGCCTCGGCACCATCCTTACTAAATGCTGCATCGTCATCCATCGGAACGGATCCAGACTCTCCGACATCCTCAACACCGATTTGATGATCGTTTTTGGATAAAACGTTTCCGTCTTCGTGACTTTGATAAGTGTTTCCTTCAATCTTGTCTTCCTTTAGATGGGAAGCCTCATCAGCAACAACCTCTTGAGCGCCTGTTATTTGCTTTAGTTGAATTCCTTCATTTATTTCCAGTTTCTCCATTTCACTGGATGGCACAACTGCAGCTCGTCTCTGGGCCTACAGCAGAAATGGATAGAAATAAAATATCAGTTTTATAAAAAGTAACAGACCCCAAAGTGATTTTTATTCCCTCTTTTGGACAGATATAGAGAGGCGGTGTTGCATGCCTCTGACAGGCCTTGCTAAGGGATTTACTGCTCAAAACACAACTAGCGGCATTAATTCAATGACTACATCTTGGATTTTCTCCAAAAGTCTTGAGTCTCAAGACTTGCTTGTTTTTGCATGTTGTAGACCTACTTAGTAGCTTCCGAACAACAGTTTGTCTGCAATTTCTTATTTTAAGGTTCCCTTTGATCGACATATAGAGAGGCCATGTTGCATGGCTCCGACAGGCCTTGCTAAGGGATTTACTGCTCAAAACGCAACTATATATAGCAGCATTCAGTGACTACATCTTGCATTTTCTCCAAAAGTCTTAAGTCTCAAGACTTGCCTGTTTTTGCATGTTGTAGACCTACTCAGTAGCTTTCGAACAACAGAGTTTGTCTACAATTTCTAATTTCTTGTTTTAAGGTACTTTTTGATCGACATATATTGAGGCGGTGTTGCGTGGCTCTGACAGGCCTTGCTAAGGGATTTACTGCACAAAACGCAACTAGCGGCATTCAGTGACTACATCTTGCATTTTCTCCAAAAATCTTAAGTCTCAAGACTTGCTTGTTATTGCATGTTGTAGACCTACTCAGTAGCTTCCGAACAACATTAGTCAACAATTTATTATTTTAAGGTTCCCTTTGATCGACATATAGAGAGGCGATGTTGCATGGCTCTGACAGGCCTTTACTTGCTATGGGATTTACTGCACAAAACGCAACTAGAGGCATTCAATGACTACATCTTGGATTTTCTCCAAAAGTCTTGAGTCTCAAGACTTGCTTGTTTTTGCATGTTGTAGACCTACTCAGTAGCTTCCGAACAACATTAGTCTACAATTTATTATTTTAAGGTTCCCTTTGATCGACATATAGAGAGGCGATGTTGCATGGCTCTGACAGGCCTTGCTAAGGGATTTACTGCACAAAACGCAACTACCGGCATTCAGTGACTACATCTTGCATTTTCTCCAAAAGTCTTGAGTCTCAAGACTTGCTTGTTTTTGGATGTTGTAGACCTACTCAGTAGCTTTCGAACAACAAAAAGATTTGAGACAAGTCATACTGGTGAGGCCTTGAACATCCTGTGGGCTGGCCTTTGTTTGGGGTCGCGAGGGTCGAAACACAATGACTTCATAACTATGAGTCAGCACAAACGGTCGACGTGTTTTAGTGCTCGTTCTCCAATGGCGCTAGATTTGAAAGCACTAACCCTGCTATTTCAGCTTTATTTTTGGAGTAGCATTCGTTGGATCCACAGCTCTAAGACATTTATTCCTTCATTTCAACTCAACGCAGTTTACAACATTTTTCAGAAATACTGCAGTAACTTAGCACATCGACGCTAAGACGGAATGACATGGTAGTCAAGGTACGTTGTAAAAAAAATTGTACACGTCAATTTGTTTGTTTCCTTTGTGTTTTCCCTATAAGCTGTTTGCCACCTGAATATACTGTAGGCTCCTATCATGTTTATTTGGTGTATCGGGCAGATTATTGCTCCTGTGTGATACAGAACAAAGAAACTGTCCTTGGAGCGCGAAAATTAAATCGCTGTCAACACCAAATGCCGTAGACTGGTATGATAAAATAAGTTTACTAACATCATGCATGGTTATGTTTGAAGTCTTACATGAGTTTTATTTGTACATTTTGTATCTTTTCAATTTTCGGGGGGGTCAACTGATGAATTTTAGGAGAAATTTCCATCTGAAGATGATCACCCTTAAAAATAGTCCTGAAGCCCATCGCCATTTAAAAAAACGATCCCTATTTTACACTCCATTGCAAAATAGAGCGCTTTAAGGGCCATAATTTCATCCAAATAGAACGGAACAACAATTTCACAGTCCTGTGCACGCGGCTTCCACCCACATTTTTTTTTACAAACCCTCAAGTTCATGGCCCACAGCATGCTCAAATAATAAAGATTTTGAGGGCATGCAAATCGTGATTTGGCCGGCGTAGGCAATAAGCCAGTTGCGTGATAGATTTGCATAAATCCTAGAGTCCTGCCTCTGCGCTATGGCGCTCGCATAATAAGAGAGTACTGCACCAGACTACCAGGCCGTTGGCAACGGTTGCCAAGTGGCAAGGGGGTGCACGCTAGAACATGTTAGCCGGCGCGAAAGTCTGTACGGTACCTGGAATACCTCGCACAGTACTCTATGCATTTTGAAGCTGGACCATCCGAAATTACATGTTGAAATTGCATGTTAAAACATGTACTCGCCATGAAGTTTCGTCAAAATAACGAGTTAGAACGTCTTGTTTGACTCGAAATGAACGTTAACTTTGAAAGCTGGATTGTTCCCAATCTGTGCATGATCAATTCAAGAAAAGAGTAACGATTTCGGGTTATGAGACCGGTTCAAAGTTGCCGATTGAACGTCGAACCCGAACGAAGGGAGACGTATACACTTTACAGCAAACTTGACTTGAAATAGGGGAAATAAGATCACATGCAGCTAGTAAATCTTGCCACAATATGATAAAAAATTAATATCGCCGTTGATTGTTTAATATCCATTCGACGGAACTTCGTCAGAAATTGGCGAGTTTTGCTGTTTCAGATCGCCGTTCAACGCGACAGCGAGCGACTCTCGTTTTGCGTACATGACCGGCATATTCCGAAGCCCAAGTAAAATCGCGAGAAATACATCAACGTACGCGACTTAATTAAGTGGAGATATAAATACCGTACACCCTCGCCACTAATTCTTTCTAATATTACATGATATTATGCCCCCATAAAGTTTAAATTTGGTTAGGAAACGTGATTTGGTTTAATAGGAAACATGAATTTTGCGTGTGTGGACCGGGAAAAATGGAAATGCGAAAATTATGCGATGCCTACTAAATATACCAAAATAAAAAGGTCGATCGTATCCCGGTTCGTGTTTGCTAGACAGATTTGTGAAACTGAGGACTGTTAGGAGATATAATTGTTTGTCTTTGTTTAAAATTTTATTCTAATCGAAGTGTGTTACGGGTGCTGTTTGTCGCCCACAAATTAGAGCCTGCCCTTTTTTCCCATCTCAATTTTTAGTGGTGAATTCCGTATTCCGCACGGATATAGACAAACTCAACAACGTATAACACAACAACCGCTCGGTCAAGTTTTTGCAGCCAAAGTATTTCTAAAATCTGTTGTAACTTGTATGTAGCTAGATAATCATTTAAATTCATAATTGAATTACTTTTGATTTTACCCAAGTTGCTGCGAGATGTCGATCATTTGCGGAAACAAACAGGCATGACCTTTTCTTTTCAAAAAATTCGGAAGGTGTATTTGAAATCGTATGCCGGTCTTGTACGCAAAACGAGAGTCGCTCGTTGTTATGTTGAACGCGCGTTTTGGAACAGTAAAACTCGCCAATTTCTGACGATGTTCCGTCAAATGGATAAACAATCAACGGCGCTATTAATTTTATCATATTGGCAAGATTTACAATCTGCATGTCATCTTATTTCCCCTATTTCAAGTCAAGTTTGGTGTCTAGTGTATACGTCTCCCTTCGTTCGGGTTCGTGACGTTAAATCGGCAGCTTCAAACCAGTCTTATAACCCGAAATCGTTACTCTTTTTTTTGAATTTATCATGCACAGATTGGGAACGATCCAGCTTTCAAAGTTAACGTCTATTTCGAGTCAAACAAGACGTTCTAACTCGTTATTTTGACGAAATTTCATGGCGAGTACATGTTTTAACATGCAATTTCAACATGTAATTTCGGATGGTCCAGCTTCAAAATGCATAGAGTACTGTGCGAGGTATTCCAGGTACCGTACAGACTTTCGCGCCGGCTAACATGTTCTAGCGTGCACCCCCTTGCCACTTGGCAACCGTTGCCAACGGCCTGGTAGTCTGGTGCAGTACTCTCTTATTATGCGAGCGCCATAGCGCAGAGGCAGGACTCTAGGATTTAAGCAAATCTATCACGCAACTGGCTTATTCCGGACCGATTTACTGGTATGCAACCCTAGGGGCAAAGTACGTTGCTTATCTGGAAGTGTTTTATCTTGTTCAAGCAAGCCTTACAAAGGGATTATATATGTGTGTACGTGCACGATGAAAGCCTACAGGAGTATATTTCGCATGTCAACAGTTTTGTAGTACGATAATGACATAGACATTGCTTAGCTCCTACAGATCGAGTTTATTGAAATACAAGCTATACGCACACGTAAACGATTGCACTGGGTAAAAAGGAAAATTTAAAAGATGGATCAAGATCCAGGATTCTTACAACTTTTAGCTCGTCTAACCGAGGAGAAAGATCCCAGCATTTTTTGCAAGGATGATATGGACAGCGACGTCTCCCAGGAACAAAGCCATTGCAGCCAAGTCAGGCGATTCCTTCAAACAGCGAGGGAAGATGGGGGACCCGAACTTCCAAAAGATTCGGACTATCTCCTGATTGTCCTAATTGGAAAAGATATGTTGGCGAGAAGCAACAAACGTGATTGGGCTACAATGATCACTGGAATAACTCTTGCCTTTCGCACGCTGACCCCCATCGAAATCGATGAAGTGGGCAGGGAGCACCGGGTTTACCACAACCGCAGCATATATAATATGCGGAACAAATTGCTACTCAGCTGGTACAATAAAACGGGCATCTGGTCTCTGGTCAGCAACAAACACTCTGTCAATCAACAGTTCGACAAAATTCAACATATCAAGAGAGCCGTCCAGTTTCAAACAGACGATTCACTGACCCACGATATCTACCTGATGAAGACGAAGAATTTCGTCCGCTTTGCCCCTAGTCACTTTATCATTCTGGTAAACAAGTACTGTCTCCATCTTACCAACGTTGGGATCTTCAGCGGAGAATACCGACGAATGAAAGCACAGATTTTCAGCAGTGTCATATCTATAGAAAGAGCCGGTGCTACAACGCTAGACATGGCCGAAGTGGATCACATGTGCCAAATTCTTGCCTCCCAATCACACAGCCTCTTCTTTAACAACTGTCAGAATTACGCCAAAAACGTTTACGACTGTATTTGCCAAGACAAAGGAGTCCAGGTGGAAATGTCATCCTTCTCTGGAGCAAGTGCCATTTTCAAGTGGTTATTAGCAATTATAGTTATGTTGTGCACTGTTCTTGTATTGGTGTTATTTCGTTCATGGCATGGAATCCATTAGTAAAATCTGCCATCCTTATAACCATAATCTTGTTATGAATGGAGTCTGCATGATAACATTGTGTGGGTTATTATTTTTATGCTGGTCAGCAAGTGTATTTGATTATTGTGTGAGTACATGTATTATTAATGTAAATAGTACAGTTGTGCAAATGTGTCTGCTATCTTCAGTTTATAACGATCAAATTTGAGTTGTAATTTGATGATTATTGTTGTGAGAAAATTGTACATGTGCCAGTCTGATATGTAATTTGAGTACAGCCCATGCAAAGTGGTGTAATGATAAAGATTTTGCATACGGTCATTTGTTAAAGGGAGAGTTTGGTGACATGGGGGAGTTGGGGACAGGTAACTGTTGTGTAAAAATTTGGGAGGGGTAAAATTTCCAACAAGTGTGGGATGGGAGAATAAAATATTGTGGAGATGGTAGGTAAATTTGTGTGTGAATGTGAAGGTCTGGTTATTTGTGAGTAAATTTGTGTATTAAAATTGAGTTGATATTGTATATGCACAGTGAGATATGTAATTTTGGTACAGCTTATGTAAGGTCAATGGGGATTTTAAAATTAGGTGTTTTTGGTAGTATTTGTAAAGTATGGGCTATGTTGTTTATAAAAAAAAAAAGATTTATACTTTATGAGCATTTGTAGCACATATAGAAACAAAGTTGAAGTTAATAATAATAGTATACTCCCCTGCATTTAGTGTGAAATGGACATCAAAATTAAAGGTTGTGTACACTATGATTTCTGTGAGGGTAACCATGATGATGCTTATTTGTGTCACGAAACAATGCGAGGTGTAGAAGTTGGATTTTGATATCTGTATTTTGCTGAAGCACCCAAAATGCCAATTTCGAAATAATGTTCCACGTCAAAACTCACAAATTATAATTCAGAAACAATTATTTGAAATTATTGAAAAAGTGTAATAAAGTGTAAACAAAACGAGTTACAAAAATGAACATGTGTTTTTAATGTTAAATTTACAGTTGAGATTTATGTGTATATTTCATACTAATGTGTATAGCCCAAATGATTAGGCCATAACAAATTTAGGTATTTTTGCATGTGGGTATTTCCATAAGAAAAGGAGCCAAAGTGTGACATTTTTATGCATTTGTAAAAATGGCCTTTGCAAGTTAACAAAAATGTTTAAAGAAATTTCTGTACAATTTCTGAATAATGTAGAATATTTAGAATAATTTACAAACAGTTAGACATGTCTTGGTATCATAGTCTTCAAAATATTCAAGAATGTTGTTTCACGACGTAAGGGGGCACTCCAAGGCATTTTCAACTCTTGCGACTACATTTCAAGTGTTTTTGACCAGTTTCGCTCTGGAAAAGGTAGTTGCTGATTTTACCCAGCTGTAGAACCTGGACTTTATTGATTCAAATTACAGTATGAGCGAAATTTGTTACATTTTGAGCGAAAGATTCAAAATGTCACACTTGCATTTACAAGATCGCACTAGTTTATTGAATCGTTCTCGTTATGTTTTAGGTAGTATCAACAGATAAAGGTGGTGTTCGATTCATGAGGTCATATATTCTTTATATGCCGAGGGTAACAATTCTCTGAAGTCCGGTAATTATAAAAAATCAACTCTAGAAGTGTCACGACGTAAGGGGGACACCGTGTCCCATTTTCATGGAATGACCCATGTATGTGAAAAATATTGGTGCCTGTGTGGAGCTGCGAAAACTGTGATTACATTAGAAAATAGTCAAATCTGCGTATCAAAATGTCAAGGAGGAAACTTTGGATTTTAGCCTGCTTTGTGTAACGATGGTAACTGCACCAAACTGGTCTTGCCAGAAATTATGCAGAGATTCGGGTGAACAAATGTATGCATGTACGGTACAATGAAAATATTGGGTGTTGCAAATATTATGCTAAAATGAATGTGTGAAATATAGAGGGAGGGAATTTTATGTCAAGGTTCAGAAACAGGGAGGTGAACAAAGTTGATGTGAGATTGTGGAATATTATTTTATTTGTGGTATATTATAATTTGAAAATGTTTTGAAGCTTGATGCAAAGTGCATTGACCCTGTGCATGTGTTGTGTTGTGTTGTGTTGCGCAAGTACAGAACTTTTTCTGGTAGTGCTAGCAGCTTGGGGATGGAGTGTTTTAAGTGGTTTATCGAGGTAGAGTAGGAACTTTGGATGTTTTCACAAATGGAGATGCAGTAGTAAAATTATAGTCGGATTTTGTAGTAGTAATTTTGTCGAGTGTTGCGGGCTGCAGGGAGTAGTCGCAACTAAATTGAACCAATCAGGATGAGTTAATTTAGATTCCATGAGTGTGTAATTAAACAAAAATTACAGTAGCAGTCATGGCAGTTGTGGGAAATTTTTTTTTTTTTAAATATTACCATCTATTAAATCTGACCATAGAGCTATTACTTGTTGGTTCTCAATTGTACAAGAGGAAAAGGTTTCTGGAGATTGAATACATCTCTTTTAAGTAACGAAGCATATCAAAAGAGTATGATTGAAATTATGGAGAGGTTCTCTAGAGATTATTCTGATTCAAATATTGATCAAAGAATCATTCGGGACCTTCTGAAAATTCAGATTAAAGAGTCAATTAAACAAGCAAACAAAAGGAAAATAGAAGTAAACGACCTCTAATGTCAATTGCAGGCAATAGTAAAGCTAACAGATGAAAACAGTAATTATGAGAATTTAATATTAAGGACAGGTAACAATATCAAAAATAGATTTGAAAATGTATTGCTCAATTGAAAAATACAGTCATAGTCAGAGCTATAACCTACTGAATAAAGTGTACCAAAACGTGCAAGTCGACAACAACAATAATATTTTTCTTTTTTCTGTTGTTCTGAAAAAAAGCATGTTATACTATGCAAAAATTATATATGTATAAATATTGTAATATGAAAACAGGTAATAAAAATCAGGTGGCATCACCATGGCAGTCGAATCCGAAAAAAAGTTAATGATGAGAAAGGGCCTGTTGGAGTTGACGTGACATGCATTAGATTCTCAGGCCCGTAACCAGCGAGTTTTGCGGGGGGGGGGGGATCGAATAGTGCCGTCAGGGACTAGTTTTGAAACAGTAAAATGCCGGCTATACATAACATTGCATACATAACGAAGAATGCATGCCATGGATAAGTAGATGACTCCTTTTCAGATATGATCACTGTGTGATATACATGTACAACAACATAATACAATAATAATACACTAAATTAAATTGTGAGTAAATTGCTGAACATATGTGAGCTGAACAAAACAAACACAATAATTTGTTATCACACCAAAAACACTTAGCGGTACTAACTTTTTCAGATATTTGGCTATATTGTGCGACGAACAATTTAATTATTCGAATTATTGAATCTTTATTTTGTAGAGCGGAACTCCCTGTTCCGCGAGGGGGGGGGATCGTTCGATCCCCCCCTGGTTACGGGCCTGATTCTAAAGTAGTAGTAGCCAACTTTTATGAAGTTGCTGTATACTCTAAATCCGGTACCATCCAACATACTTTCCCAGTAACTCACTGTGTTGGAGAGGACGTTGTTGTTACACCAAATAACAGTACAGTTTTCCTTGGTTTTAACAGGAATGGGTGCTGTTGCATGTATAATAGTGGATCTCAGCAAGTAGACAGTTTTCAAGTTGTTCATTCAAGCGAATATGCAGTTGATACAAATGGATGCGTAATAGTTGGTTTATAGAGATGGTAAATACTCTTTGAAATTCAAATTGCATTGTTCACCAAAAAGTATTGCTTTACCCCGACCCGACCCGACCCCCCCCCCCCCCCCCCCCCATAGAACCGCGCCTAAATGCTGCTGACAAAGACATGATGGGGGTATGCGTTAGTTCATTGGCAGCATAAGACTAAAAAAGGGGGGGCGGAAATTGGGGGTTAAGGAAATATTTCAAATATTGTTTTTTTTGGGGGGTGGGGTTCAACTAAAATCCAGTGACAATGGGCACGCGGGCAGTAGAGCAACTTAGAAGACTTGTAGTCCTTCTAATGAATGAGAAATGTATGAAACCGCAGAATGGCGTATGAGAAAAGACGTTGGCTGCACACTATCTACGGGGTCCGCTCATAATTCCGACGCCACATAGGTCTGACGCCTCATAAGTCCAACGCCTAATACGTCCAACGTCTCATAGTTCCTACGCCTCACCGTTGGTCCGACGAATTAAACGCCTCGTTTTTCCAATGTCGGACTTATAGGGTGTCGGACTGAGGCATCGGACCTATGAGGCGTCGCACTTATGATACGGCACCCTATCTACGGCTGTAGATAGGGCGTGTTTTGTTTACCAAATTACCATTGTTTATGTGTTATAAATTTAAAAGCTGAGAAATAAAGTACATGTAATGAGAAAAAACTGGGGGGGGGGTGCAAATTCCCCATTCCTCCCCCAGTGCCGTCACTGGGTTGGTCCCCCTAATTGCTATTTGATGCTTAAAATAAAGGGAATTGTCTTCTAGTGAAAAATTAATTTTCCACAGTTCAAACCTCAAGTCTTCCCTTCTAGACACCACTGCAAGTGCCACGAAGTGTTTCTGTTTGCCAATGGCACTCCCAATAGAAAACTAGTCAACAGGGAAATGCAAAAGATCAGAGTACCAAAGCCAGGGACAACAGAGGTAATAGCCCTTGTGGCCACTGTGAAATCACTGAGCAAAATCATCTGAAACCAAAGTTTCAACATTTGTAAAAACACAGACATGGGTATTTCCATAAAAACAGGAGCCAAAGTGTGACATTTTGATGCATTTGTAAAAATGGCCTTTTCAAGATAACAAAAATGTTTTTAAAAATTTCTGTGCAATTTGTAAATAATGGTTAGACATGTCTTGGTATCATAGTCTGAAAAATATTCAAGAAAATTGTTTCACGACGTAAGGGGGAGTCCAAGGCATTTTTCAACTCTTGCGATTAAATTTCAAGTCTTTTTGACCAGTTTCGTTCTGGAAAAGGTAGTTGCTAATTTTACCCAGCTGTAGAACCTGGACTTTATTACGAGCGAAATTTGTTACATTTTGAGCGAAAGTTTCAAAATGTCACACTTGCATTTACAAGATCGCTCTAGTTTATTGAATCTGTTTTGGGTAGTATCAAAAGATAAAGGTGGTGTTCGATTCATGAGGTCATATATTCTTTATATGCCGAGGGTAATCGTTCTCCGAAGTTGGGTAATTATAAAAAATCAACTCCAGAAGTGTCACGAGGTAAGGGGGACACTGTGTCCCGTTTTTATGGAATGACCCACATACAAAAAGAGTAAGTCAAGCAACAGACCTTCAGCGCTTCTTTGTTCCAGTTGATAAAACAGAAGATGAAAATCACCAAAATGATGAAGTTTGATGCGAGTGACAACAATAAACCGATCCACAGTCCTGCAAGAAAAAATTCAACACAATGTTTCTTTACTATAATTATATGGAGACAAATCTTGTGCTTGGTGATATTCATATTTTGTATTTATTTAATGAGTTAAGGTTTGTGGAACAGATGGGTGGCACCATTAGTAGCCGATGGCCAGAGACACTGGCCATTTTTGGTCTTTCCACGGTAATGGGGTATATTTGAAAGATAAGTCAATTATTCCTTTCAAATATCTTCAGTTTATCTCAAACTTAAAGAAATTTCCTTGTACTGTTGTCAGATGAAAACTTTTGCCGAAAAAGGTAAGAAATTGCTGCCACAACACACATTTCTGAAAGCTTGTGTAAACATTTTCCCTTATATACTGAAACGCAAATGAAACTTACCACTTGTTTAAAATGTAATAAAATTGTAACAGTTCAAAATAAAACAAACTAACAATTGAAACATTGGCTTTTTATTGATGACATGTCAAGTTTTTGACCAAGATACACCATCTCATCAGTTTGTTCGACAGTAAAGAACAGAAGAGGGTGCAATGTCAGTCCCCTTTCAATAGCGTGTGTGGCCACCATTGATTTGGATACAGGCAGTGCATCGTCGGCGCATACTGCCTACCAATCGTGACATGTTGCTTGAAATGCCCATTTTGCACTGGCCTTTTTAAAGCCAACATCAAGACATCACGTGCAGCTCATTACAATCATCCCATACCCCTTGGTTAATCACTGACAGTCAAAACAGCTGTTCAACAGCTGTGCCACGAAGTGACCATTGAAGATTCAAGTGACCTTCAGACACCATTTGGTCTGACAGTGAGGACACTATTGTCCACAAATAAGTTCACACATTACTACACGCAGTGTTATTGTTACTATTTAAAGGTTTAAAAGGTGGTAAGTTTCTTTTGCGTTTCAGTATACATATGTAACGCGGACAGACCACTTTGTGACTTTTTTTCTGTCTTTGTTACATACGTAATAGAAAAATTTTTGCACAGGGTTTTCAGAAATGTAAATATTTTTCTTAAACTCCTTGGGGTAAAAGTTATTTCCTCGGTTTAGCTGGATAATTTAAAGGTAAAATTAAGACATTTGAAGTGAACTTGGACCTAAAGATCTTGTATGTCACAGAAATGTACCCTATTACTGTGAAAAGACCCTTTTACAAAAGAGGGTTCTGGAATCTTTTAAGTGCATTACACAACACACTGGACCAACGGCTTTACATCCCTCCTGAAGGATAGAGCAATTGTGGTTAAATGCCTTGCTTAAGGGCACAGGTACTACGATCATGTATCACCCGACCGGGTATCAAACCCGCACGTTTCTACCTGAATGTTGCAATTCAACGACCCACTTGGCCGAGGTATCTCACACAATATCTGACTGCTTTTACAACATGACACTAAACTGATCAGCCACTAACATATCAGCAACTTGTGACCAACTTCAATAGCCCGTATTCCTGAACGCGTGAGGGCGCTCGAACTTGGTGATTCAGGGGAAAATAGCCATAGCCGACAGTGGAAAATAGGGGGAATACGTCAATACGTGGGAAAACATCGCGTATGCGGAGTGCGGGGCCGTGACGTGCACGGGCACAGATTTCCATTAAAAGTAAACATTTGGAAGGCGTACGTGCACAGCGCGTCTTGTGTTCGAACATAACGCGTGATGGGCGCATCTTAAAGACCTTTGTTAGTGATTGTATATGGCGAAGGAAACGGTTGATTTTTTTATTGATTTTTGAATATATTTAATTATTTATTCATCTTGTTGCTAGAGGGCGCTATTTCGTACGATGACATCATTTATATTTTTGGAAAGCCCGAGGCCTCTAACACTAACACCGTTGACCCCATCTCAATAACTCCTGCCAAACGTGACAGCGCCCTCACGCGTTCAGGAATACGGTCTATTGCAATTTTGCAAAAGGAGTTGTAAGTACACCAACTGCCAATGTTACACGGGCAATTTGTCCAAGACATTATGGATGCATACACAGCTATAGACCTTTATCACGGTGTGGCCATCTTCCATTTTCTCCTATTAAAATGAACCCAACCAAGACCAGGCTTGCAGGAAAAATAGTTTGGTCCCGTGTTGAAACCGTTTATTGTGTGCATCACAATGGCACATGCGTAGCGCGATCAAGATAACGCGCTGTGAGGATAGTGATTCTCTCAAAACAACAACAGGAGATTACACGCGCTATTGCATGGTTGTGCACATGCACTGATTGCGCCCGACACGTACTGTGATGAACAAGACAAACATGGAAGCACCATGATAAAGGTCAATAGCAGCAATTTTGAATTAAGCTTGGGCCATATTAAAGGCACAGGCTCGTCAGCAATGCGAGCGCGCCAAATTCGTGCCACGAAATACGCAGCTCCATAGCAAAGGCATGGAGCTGCGTATTAAGTGGCACGAATTTGGTGCGCGCGCATTGCTGACGAGCCTGTGCCTTTAAGCACATACCTTTTAATCCGTACTCATATTTAAACATGAGTGAGATTCCAACAGGAAGAAAAACAAGGTAACTCATGATGCATACTATAGCTCCCACAAACTGATAGCCACAACCCCGTAGAACACCATAGCATGCACACTGTTGAAAACAGAACAGACAATTCCATTTTCAAACTTGTTTAAATATCACTTTTTGCTGATTTACTTTTATGGAGCCAAAATAACAGCACTGAAGTGTTTGCCTATTGGGATCCCTACCAGTTTATATTATACAAATACAACATGGTTTGATGGGAAATAGTATAAAAATATTGACTGCTCACGAGGGTGATGGTGCAAACTATCGTCTCAAGGTGATCTTGAAACGGCAGTTCTGCCGAGGGGCGGTAGTTTGCATCATCACCCAAATAAAAAGCAGTCAATATTTGTTTTATATACCTCATACATTGATTTTTGTGTCAAATAATTGGTATTTCAGGACAAAATTCAGTTTCAGAGAGCCAAGCCAAAGTGCACATTGTTCGCGTGAACGCGAACACCACTGCTAGTTGCTTCACGCGAACGCGTCTCCCGCGCGCTGGCACACGCTCGCGCGATTGCGTACGCGCTATGAAATAGTACTTTTAGAAAGTACTATCTTTGACCTATTGCGCAAAAGGTCAAACAATAGTACTTTTTTCAGTTGCCCACTGAAATGGTTGAACTAATCTATGTCGAGTCTACGTTTAACCAATCAGTGAACGAGAATCAATGTATAAGGTATATAATAAAAACTATCACACGGCCGAGTTGCTGGAATGGACCAATGAAATACCGCGGCTGCCTGATGAATATTTATGAGGTATAATAATATACTAGAGGTATGACGTTTGTTGTTACAAACGCCAGGTGATCGGGTTAAATGAACATTTTGTGATGAATTTCAGACGTTGTTATCACCTGTGGAATGGCAAAAATGGAAGTTCAGCAGCCGATTTCACGAAACTTTACGCAATTGCGCAAGTCCACTTACGCCATTACTTGCGCAATAACTTATGGCGTAAGTGGACTTGCGCAATTGCGTAAAGTTTCGTGAAATCGGCTGCTGTATACACTAATCCGGTAACTAATATCTCCTCCCTGCATATCCGCCATAGCTGGGGGTTGATAGCTTGCACCGTTTTGAGATATGAATTGTTGAAATAATAACCTTTGAAATCTTGTAATGCGACACCTGTGACGACATCATGACGTCACAATTTTGTGCACAAATTGTTGAACAATATGTTGAACATCAAGTTCTTAAATGTGGCGAAGGAATCATACCAATATCTGTTGTAGTTTTCAAGATACAGCATTTTAAAACATCTCAGCTCCAAATTTGCGTGATTTGACACCACATTACGTAACCACCGTCCATGTAATGACGTCACCAATGGTATAGTCAAAAGGTCCACATGTGTGGAAACATTTCGTTCCGTAGAAATATGGTCAAATTCACTACCACTTTGAATCTATTTGCATTCAAAATGCTAAAAAATTGCACATTTTCGAACAACTTCCGGTTTGGACCGGAAGTAGGCGTCACACAGGGGTCATGACATCGTATGATTTGTTCAGTTCATTTAGAGTTATCATGTTGTGAAAGAATTGTTCAAGTATCTATTACGGTTTTTGAGATATGAATTTTGAAAATAATAACCTTTGAATTTTTGTAATTTGACACCTGATGACGTCATTATTACGTCACACTTGATGCCATCATGATACTATACATGCTGGTGAAAGTCTGCCGTAGGGCCTATGTCTGTATCTAATTTACTAACGATTCAGCTTGGTTTGATGGGCATTGTTACTGGTAAGTGTAAAAACTGAGATTTCCGTTTTCGTTGAACTTTGACCTCCAATTGACCCCAGAAGGAAGGGTCAGATGAAAATGCCCACACAAAGAAAGTTGTAGCACAGAATGTCATCTATAAACCTGCCAAATACGAAGATCCTGGGTCACGTGGTTTTCGAGACGGAAGCATTTTAAAATATGCATATTTTGGTTTTTTGGGAGGTGTAATTTGATACTTGATGACGTCACGATGACGTCACGCTTGATGCCATCATAATATTAAACACGCTGGTGAAAGTCTGCTATAGGACCTATGCCTGTACTTAGTTTCTTAAAGATTCAGCTTGGTTTGATGGGCATTGTTGCTCAATAAGTGGAAAAATTGAGATTTTCGTTTTCGTTGAACTTTGACCTCAGATTGACCCCAGAAGGAAGGGTCAGATGAAAATGCCCACACGAAGAAAATTGTAGGCTATGATCTGATATATAAGCCTGTCAAATACGAAGATCATGGGTCACGTGGTTTTCCAGACGGAAGCATTTTAAAACATGCATATTTTGGTCATTTTTGGTTTGTAATTTGATACCTAATGACGTCACAATGACGTCACACTTGTATGCACATCTTCACATTGGGGTTGATGTTCCTACCAAGTTTTAAGTTGATAGCTTGAACCGTTTTGAAGAAAACCTCTGGAAACGTTTGAGTGGAAAAAGAAAAAGAAAAAAAAAAAAAAAAAAAAAAAAAAAGAAATCGTACGAGAGTAATAGGTGATCGGGCTGTTGGCCCGATCACCTAATAAATATCTGCTCTAATGATCCAATGTAAAACATGACATTTGCGTGTAGTGAACATAACCATTACCCACTGTTTTACCAACACCCCCAGATCACATTTTACAAATCAACTTATAATTATACATGTTATGTGCATTCAATCTCAGCTAGTCCATGGTGCGTGTGCTCTTGGGCAAGGCACTTTGCCATGAATTGCCTCTCTCCACCCAGGAGGAAATGGGTACCTGTGAGGGTAGTGAAAGCTGATGTGTTTGATTAGTCCCTGTATGTGTAAGCTGCACGCGACTTCATGCACCCCAGGTAGTTGAGAAGGATTAAGAAATGATATTACTGATCGCAATGACCAGGGGTAATAATGTAAAGAGCATTGAGACTGTTTGTGTAATGCGGTATATAAGAATGGGACATTATTATTATGGCAGTTCAACCGTGTCGGACGTACATTTTTGACACATTGACAGGGTGTATTCATTAACAGACAAGTGGTAGTTAGTACAATGATTTAGTAAAAACAACTAGCCCCAAAAAATCTTTGTTGTAGAAATACCATACAAATATCAATTTCTCTGCATACGTCCGACTTTAGAAAGCGGCTCAAATGAGCCACTTTCTAAAGTATCAAAGATTTTTTGGGGCTAGTTGTTTTTACTATTAAAATCATTGTACTAACTTCCACTTGTCTGTTAATGGACTAACAATCCACTTTCAAATTGTAGCTTTAAGAATACACCCCGTCGAAGCAGTTCAAAGTGTCCAAAATGTACGTCCGATACCGTTGGACTGCCCCTTATCAACTTACAGCTCCACTGTCCCACACTTCTGACAAGGCAACAATGGGTAGAATTTCACTCACCAAGCGAACCACGTCACTAGAGAAAAAAAAATTGTGTTGCTAAAACATTTTACTCCACTATTAATGATAAACAAATTCCTACTCGTAGAATTGGCTATTTTATTTCTGGAGAATTAAGCAATCTTTTGCCCCTCCTTTTAACTTCAATTTGGTGTTGGAGTGTACATAGTGTTAGTAGACATGTTACGCACTGTGACAGATATGCACCTATCAATTGTTTCCCCCACCCCGGGCTACCCCACCTAAGAGGTCACTTTTTTGCGTGACAAAATCCCCACCCCTGAGGCAACATTTAGGTGACAAAAATCCCCACCCTCGGGTGCAAAACATGCGCAAAAATGCACAGATAATGGGCCAAATGCCCCACCCTGGGGCATGAAAAATTTGACCAAACCCCCACCTATGGGGTGGGGGTAGCGGGGGAGGGGGGGGGGGGGGGGGAAACAATTGGTAGGTGCAATACTGGTATGGATATGGCATCACTTTATTCTGTGCTTTCTTCAATGGTTATTGGCCTCCAAATGCATAGTATAAAAACGGATACACATTTTGCCAGATTAATAAATTTTAGTTTTTCCTTTTCAATGTACAGATCATTTTGATGGGTCATGTCAAAGTGAAAGATCAGCTGAAATCAGAGGCTCGCACAGAGCAGATTTGAACAATGACTGGAGATAAATGTACACACACATATAAGGGGCGTTCGAGATGCTTACACCGGGTAACACCAACTTACACCGGAGGGTTCTTTTAGCCATCACGTGCTACCTGAGTCTGCCCCGGTGGCAGCCACCACTGCCCAAGCTCGCGGCTGGGTCTGTGGTGTAAAGCAAGGTGTAATGACGTCACCTAGTAACCGCGAGTAGTAAAACATGGCGGACAGTTTGGAATCGAAGGAAAACACTTATTTATGACACAAAATAGGAGGAAATAGGGCTGTAAATACATTTTGCTGAATCAGTAGATATCTGTGGGCATTGACGAAGTTTATTCCGGTACTTTAGGGCTACTATTTTTGCGTGGCGCCGGCTTAATTTTTCATCCCGAGTCAAACGATAACGGCGTTTATAAAGCCCTACCCCACAACAACCTTTGACCACGTGTTCCCAGAATTCAAAGCGAGACCCTGTGTCGTTCGTTTTGCATCTTCTGGGGGCTTCCCCCAGTGTAAACCCCCTTTACCCGGTGTAAGCGTCTCGAACGCCCCTATAGTCACACAGCGTGAAACCCAGTTCAGTGTGAGCATCAATGTAAACGTTTACCTTTATCATATCCGTATATGTAACTAAATTCTTACGTGTGCAAAACCTCTATTCTTACTAAGGCTATACCAAGCCCAAGCTTGGGCTAAAACTCTAGTTTTCAATGTCGTACCAGATGCAAATTTCGAACAACTTACACATCTTTGGTGAAGATATAGCCCAATACGTTCTTGGGGGGCAGGTAGAACGCAATGTAAATCACACCCAAAATTGCTGTCAAGACAAAACAAAATTACATCACGATTACAACACAAGTGTTACAGTCAAGACTTTTCACAAGGACATCAGTAAAGGGGGCATTTTGACAACACAGACCATATTTTTCTAGAAAATACCTTTGTCTGGTCTCAAAATAAAAGATCATGATTTTTAGCCTGAAGAAATACATTTTTATCTTTATCGATACAACAGCCACGGCGCAACAACATAAAGCAAGGTTAAGCAACATATGTGACCGACTCTGGCAAAACCCGACGCTTCTCGGCATTTCCCATTACGTGATATGGGCCCACAGCCTTAACAAATGGCCTCTAGGACCAACTTGAAAATATCGCAGAATCAACATCGGGATACATTCAAGATTTGTTTTGTTGTTTGAACTGTCTCAAAATTCCTCATATTATTGACAAAAAATTAAATAATCAACTATTTTGTCAAACTTTAAAGACCAATCGCTCCATTTCACTTTTTCTGATCTGTCATACTTTAATTGGTCATAACTTCGCCCAAAATTATCAGAATTTCCTCAAACATGTTTTAAAAGATACCTTTTTGTATGCACACTAAGCTGATACCAAAACTTAAAATTTGAATTTTCATCACAAGTGTTGGGTTTTGCTGGAGCCGGTCACATATAGGTAAGTGCAACTAATGTGCTTTTCTTGCTCTTTTTGCCGGTTATCACTCGGGCCACATGGGTCATGAAAAATGACACCCAAAATGGTGGATTGAAGGCTTTACGTCACCGGAAAGCAATCAATACTGGCGTAAGTATTGTGCTGTTGAACGCGCCCCAAGTTTTTTGAATAGTTTAATTTTCTGTATAATTTTATTATATTTAATTAACACTGTAATGGAGTCCAACACATAGTAAGAAGTAAGAAGACAACTTATGGTTGTGTACAATACCTGCAAGACTGACGCAGCATATTGCTGTCATATGGGCTCTGATGGGGTCGTTGCCCCCGAGGTGATTCCCGATCAATATGGCGCCACCAATGGCAATCCCTGCTGATATCTGAAGAAATAGCAAAATAGGGGAAAAGTGGATCAATTTTTTTTACAAATAAATTTGTTTTAGTTTTGCACATAATGCACTAAATGTACTACATGTAGTAATGAACTTGAAGTTTATGCTTTTAGTGCGGATTTGCTTTCAAAGAAAATAACTAAGTTTGCGGCATTGAGAATGGTATAGTCACTTTTTTGTGAGCTTCTATATTATCCTCTGGCATTTTTGTTCAAAATATTTTACCAACAAATCTTGCCAACTTTCACATACTGAACAAGCATCCTATTTTTATTTGACAGATTTTTTTTCAGAAAATCATACAAAATGCTCGATTTGATATGAAGCTCCTCTTTTTAAGCCCCGGCCGTTACCCTATTCATCGGGGTTTAATTTAGGATTTCCCAAATTTTCAAAATCCACCTGTCATTTTTAATGTCCATTTTACAAAATTCTACCCGTCATGTTTTGTCCATTTCGCAAAGTGCCTGTCTAAAATCACACACTGCCCGTCCAAAAGACGGTTGGATGGGTGGCTAGATGAAATAGTGACCCTATTCATTGTGTATGTATTGGTTATTGCACTGTCTGGATATAAAGCTAGCATTAGTTTGGTCTCTTAAATTGTGCTAATAATGGGAATTTACTGAGGAATAAAAGTGGGTTTGGCCAGTCTTAAACATACGTTTAAAACCGGCTAGGGTCCTGGACGCTGATAATGGCCCTAGCTGCAAGGCGAGGGCTAGTCTGTGCTACTCTGTAGATTTGTGGGCGGAACCAGACCTTGCTAATGACCTACTCACGAGAGTGATGACGGACATCATATGCAAATTTGGCCTCGCAATGTTGTAGTGTTGATATCATATTTATCGTGTGGTGCCCATTCTATAGGCTGTATACAATGCAGTGCGTGTTTACTGTATGAACATTCGTACGGTACGTGTGCACTTGTTATGGTTTCAAATCGTAATACATAAATCATTAGCGCATCTGATCTCGATCGGCTCCCCCGACTTTCCGGGGGAATATTGGCTGAAAACAAAGAAAAAGTTAAACAGCCGAAGAACAAATTTCCAAAACCTTTGTGGAAGTATGGTAAAAACGGTAAGAATCGAACCCAACATTGAAACAATCGCACAGCAGAATTGGCGCTCTACGAGAACAAACAAACGATGAAGGTCTTGGAGCCAAGACTAGGTGAGGGCCATTATCAGCATTCATAGGTAGGGTACTTACACTCCACGTGAAACCGCAGGCATAGAACAACACTGCATGTGCACCGACTTCTGTCGTTCCCTGTAACCCTGAAACCAAGCAGATAAGGCGGTAAGGACTCGGAGATTAATAAATATACAATATTTTACAAAAAGTACATTATACAGGCGCCGAAAATTATTTGAAGTGTCTATTGTAATTTATTTTGGGGCCGAAAGTATTTCGAACATGTGAAATAAAATTCTGAGAATGTAAAATAAATAATTTCTACCGCTTAAAATAATTTTGAGCACTCAAAATGTACCTCACCTCCCAAAGAAACATTTTTCTCGGCCTAAAGCAAACTGACGAGCTGCCAAAGATCACAGGCACGCTCATTGACATTTGCACTTGAAATTGAAATAAGGACTCGGGACTCGGACTCGGACTCAGCCTGCTCAGGACTCGGACTCAAGGACTCAGCCTGCTCAGGACTCGGACTCAGCCTGCTTAGGACTCAGCCTGCTCAGGACTCGGACTCAAGGACTCGGACTCAAGGACTCGGACTCGGACTCAAGGACTCGGACTCAAGGACTCAAGGACTCGGACTCAGAAAGTGGGGACTCGACTACAGCCCCGATTTTAAAGAAAGTGATTTTAGGAGTGAAAAACATTTAACAATTTTCTTGGAAATACTTAAACTTTTTCTGCCCTGTTCCATAAACTTACAACATGGCGACCAGTGAACGGAATTCATACCTGCGATAAAAAAACCTGCTTCAAAGACAGTCCACTCCACACAGGTGGTACCCAATCCAGCTGCCGATAGCTTCATGATGGTGCCCCATTCTTGAAGACATTCCCAGGACCAGCCTTCAAACAATGAAAATGAAATTAATAACAGAGACTACATCATTAACATCACTATATCACTACAGGGTGTATCAGAAAAAAGTAGACACTCTTGTAGATACATAAAAAAATTATATTATTTAGAAAATTGGCTCACAAATATCAGTAGACATAGGTTTCATGTTTTGGCTGATAGCAAAGAAAGGACATGTCAAATTGACCTTTCATGCTCCTTGATCCTGTTTTGCATCTGCCATTTTTATGCGCAAGTTATTTTTAGCTTTGTTTACAAAACTAGCTCCTGTTCAGTCAGACGTGAAATTCCCAACATGATGACAACGTTAATGAAAACATGAAACCTATGTATACCAATTGATCACGTTCACAGACGCCATCTTCGTAGGAAAAAATGGTACTGCGTATTAAACGCCATAAAGTACGCGCACGCACACGCTGGAACATGTTCCAAACACGCGCGCGTGTTGCTCAAAATTTGTTCGAAATACGGCGCAACCGAAGCGCGTCACAAAAAAATACGCTCAAAATCATGATGCACCTGGCAATTTATGAGGGTCTCATAATTTTCCAAAATCCACAAATCTACAATTTTATGAGGGTCTACTTTTTTTCTAATAACTTTCCATTGTTGTATATCCATTGTCAAACTCTGGGCTCTCACATTTTCCTTCTTTTAAGTTTACTACCGTCATCATGTTTATTTTGAGTAAGTTATGTGTAAATCTGTGAACATTTCTGATTTTCGAGATTCCCAATAGTGAGCAGAGCTTTAATGAATCTGTCATTTTGTTTCAATATGATGCAAGTACTTCTAGTGTAGTGGAATAGGTTTTTCCTTGTGAAAAGAATGTACTGACTATTTAAAGTAGCTGGGCTGGAATGAGATACAGAATTAAGATTCGGTATGTCACAACATTACCCAACCTCTTCAAACGACCTTTATCTATTCTTTTGAATGTGTTGGAGATGATTTTGTTATGTACAATTATTTAGCTCGTGCCAATGACGTCATTTTGGGAGTCAAATAATGCTGCGTCGTTGTGGAAGCAATGTGCGTGCGCGTTGTGTGTGTCCATAGCGTGCGTAACGCGCAATGCTAAGGCTCCCATTGGTGAATTAAACCGTGTTACGCCCACCAGAGACACACACAGCGCGCACGCACATTGCTTCCACAATAACTCGGCATTATTTGATTCCCAAAATGTCGTATGTGCACGTGTTCGAAGGGGGTCAATACTAAACAAATGTATCTTTCTTCATCAAATAAGTGTCCTAAATTGCACTGTTTACCTGGCCATGTCTCCTTGTGTAGTTTTTTTGCATATATGTAGCCTAGTATCATTGCAGCTCCTAGATAGTATGCTATCACCTGAGCCCCAACAGCTCCCCTGTATTGTTGGGAGAAAAATGGAGGGAAAAAACAACCTTATCAATATAGGGCAAACATTTCGAAGTTTACAAACTCCAGTGAACAATTTCGTTCTAAAATATTTGATAGCAGATTTGCTATGCGATCTTTTTTTAAGTAGCAATTTTTGAATTTTGTTTAGCAATCCTGTGTTTTTGTATAGCAAATTCAAAAGAATTTTGAGAAAACAACGATTTTCCGACCAATTTTCTTAAGTACACGAATACAAAGAAACGTCCACAGTGCGTATGTAATGCGCGACTGTGTGAGTGTGTTTGTGTATCAATGTGCATGTAGAAAAACTAGCTATTATCATCACTTACAGCATTCCCAACTGGAGAGCAGAAACTGTGATGAAATGAAGGAGAACGTTGAATATGGCCATCAGGATGACGAAGACCAATATAGGGCGCACTATACTCTGGCATTCCAGGTACTTGATCAGAAGACAGAGGACTGCATCCGCCTTCAAAATTGAAAAAATATATACAATTATTGCACTAATTTTTATAGTAACATTTTTAGCCTAATGTTTTCTAAAATGGAAAAAATATAAATCAGTGTTGCAACGATGAGACAATTCAAGTCCCAATTTTTACTGACTTGACTCAAGTCTCATCAAAACTCATGATTTGTCTTGGGCTGATTTACTGTTGCAGATGACTTGATTTGGAGTTACTGATGACAGAAATGACTTGACTCAGATTTGAACCTTTTTTTTTAAAACTTGAATCTACCAAAAAGAACATTTTGTTTTTGTAATAAAATTGCAATGCAGTATTTGATTTTGGTAATTTAAGGGACAATAGGAAGGTTTCGCAAGTTGACGAATACGGTTATGAATACGGATAATGATAAAGGTAACCGTCCACACTGAACTAGGTTTCGCACTGTGTGAATACAATACATTTCTGTCATCAGTAACTCCAAATCAAGTCATTTATAACAGTAACTCAGCCCGAGTTGACTCGACTTGACCAACGTGCTTGAATTGACATTGTGTCAAATGACTAGGGACTCAAAGGCAGTTGGACTTGACTGGAGACTCAAGTAAAGAGAGACCCATTCCAACCCTGAATTCACAAAAAAGATAAATTCTCAACAGAATAGGCTTGTGCATTTTCGAGTAATTTACTGTTCGAAAAATAGGTTTCATTTTCGATCGAATATTCGATATTCGATGTGTGAATTTTTTTTATCAAGATTTTGGGAAAAAAAATTGCCGTGAAATTAATTGATTTTGGCACATCCGAACTCATCACAGCTCACAGGAATACAGCAGCCTTTTTATTGCCGAATTTGCCACCTCAAAAATAATGTGTGCTCAAATTATAGACTTCATGTTGTAACTTGCATATCAGTCTCTCACCCGGAGAGGTTTTTGCTGGACTTGTACACTGGACTTGTGGTTACAAATATGACATCAAAGCAGCCGCTTCAGCAAAGGAGAAAAGATTTTAACTTCTTCCTAGCTGAAAGACATGTTTGGTTTGGAGTGGAAAAAGCATGTACCGAATGTTCGATTTGGTAAAAAGCTATTCGAATATTCGATGGTGACCGAATATTTGAAAATAATTCCTTTGACAACTTACAGGCGTGGCTGCCATGAAGACCATTCCATACCCTGCTGCCAGTCTAAAATTAAAAAGTTCAAAAGGAAAGATTGTTTTAAAAACCTAACTTGGTGAAGTTTGAAATGAGTAAAATAAAAACCTTTACTTTGTATTTGTTTTTCTCCTATTTTTAATAAAACAGTAAATGTTGAAAGCATTTTTTATACAATAAAAGTAGCATAATGTGAAGTCAATGAATGAACAGAAAGAATTGAGTTGTTAGTTGACCCATGGTTGACCATTGCTTCAGACCTTTTGTACAAAACACACGAAACTGGCTAAAAATGTTTTAGGTGTTTCCTAAAGCCCGGCGCAAACGGGAGGCAAAAACATGAAACAAAAACGTTTTTCTTGTGACATTGACATTCGTCTGCGTTACCCCAAAACAGAAAACGTTGTTTCGCAAAACAAACAGTGCTTGTTCCGCAAAACATGTTTTCATCGAAACAGACGTTTCGATCTACCGTATGCGGTACTCGTTTCGATACTTGAGAAACGACGACTTAGCGATGACCAATCATCGATCGTATTCCGGATCATGTGGTATCAAAATATCCTGTCACTGTACTGCTTTATTGTCGCCGCTGGCGGTGCTGTATCCATTTCTGTGGTATTTTTGTTTCGTCGCGTGGAATTTCTGTTTTCCGTTTGTGGGATAGACACACTGAAACGCGAAACAGGGGGTAAACAAATTTGTTTTGTGTTTCATGTGTTTTGCCTCCCGTTTGTGCCAGGTCTTAGAAAACCCTTTTTTTTTCACTCTTAAAGTTGGGTTTTCCATCAAACTTGTAATATACTAAAATATGACCCAACAAAATTGTGATATTTTTCACGCTGAAAATGGCCATGATTTGTATGAAAATGAGGGCATTTAGGAGAAAAAATAATCTTCAACTAAACAAACATTTGATAAAAAGATATTGAACTCTATGCTAAAATAACCTTGCAATCTTAGGATCTTGTTTGCAGACCAACAAGATGGCTTCCGTGTTGATTAGAAGACCACTGGAAAAGATGGCGAGTAGAAATGACATGACCAGAAACCGCTGTAAGATGATCCCCACACGCTTTTTATTCTTGCTGCCATAAGTCTTGATTAAGATGAAATTACATGTTCAGATTACAATAAAAGGTAATGTCAGCCATAGCCACATAATGTGCTGCAGAAGTATACATCAATTTTCGGATTTTATCCTGGCGTGGTGGGGTTCACTCTGTATGCCGGTATAAACCCATGTGCGTTGTAAATTTTGCATGTTAGGTTTTTTTTTTGCCTTCTAAAGAGCAAATAGGCCCCCCTTTAGAATGCACGCTTCCGCAACAGGCCCTCTCGCGTTTCCCTTTCTAAATAAAGAGCCAGATGGGTCATTCTATAAATTTGGGGTCCAACGTGTGACATTTTCCTGTCCCTGTTACACCTGACATATTGCCATTTGCCATACAAGTATTATTAAAAATGCCTTCAAAACATATTTTTATGAATTGTACTTTATGTAATCACTCCTTGAAATAGAAGGCATATAAAGAATATGTCCTGAATTT
Source organism: Henricia sp. BOLD:AAB3569 (assembly GCA_037783545.1). Lineage (NCBI taxonomy): Eukaryota > Metazoa > Echinodermata > Asteroidea > Spinulosida > Echinasteridae > Henricia > Henricia sp. BOLD:AAB3569. The sequence continues at coordinate 434,802 of JBBELK010000218.1, forward strand.
ACAAACTACAACATTTTACAAGATGTCAGACGTAACAGGGGACAGAAAAATTGGACCCCAAATTTATAGAATGACACATATATCCTGTAAATATTGCGGTAAATGAGACTCCGGGCACCACTTTGGGAATCGTAAAATGCTGTGACGATATTCTTTGATTAGTTACCCCGCACCGTTTTTGGAAGTTCGTTCAGAATTTGTGGGTTAGTGGGGTGTTTTTTCCCTTTAAAAGCAACCACGTGCACCCGCAATAGGGGATGGGGATATGTTATGTCTGTCTGCAATGGGGGCCTATTTATTTGAGTGAGAATGCACATGGGTTCGTCCGGCAAACAGAGTGACTCTCCCGGGGATTTTATGCTGGAATTAGCATGTAATAGGGTCTTTCTAAGATCTAGAGCCCCCTTTGGTGATCAAGATATTTGTTTTTATAAATGCTTTGATCTTCTTTTTGACTAGTCCTCAAAAGAGCACCAAAGAGCAACATACCTTTCTAGAACCTCCCTGTACAAATTTCCCATGTAACTTATGTATAAAACAAGGACACACCAAAGATGTCCCACAAGTGTCTGTCCTTAATTGTTACGTAAGTAAATGGGAGATTTGTTGGGTAGTTATACCATTTTAGAAAGGTACAGTATGTTGTTAGACTCTGGATGCATTGAAAAGCAACTTGGCTCCACCGGGATTCGAACCAGGGACCTTCTGCTTAACGAGCAGACGCTCTACCAATTGAGCTATGAAGCCAACTGGTGGTCTCGAATCACGGTATTGCAGTTGTTTCTTTTATTTTGAGAGAAGACAAACAGATTTGCAGGAAAAAATTACTTTGTTCGTCTAACGACGCTCTAGACCTGAGAAAGGCCCCAATAGAGCCTTTGCACGGCGGCCATGACAGGGGACAGCCACATTGTTACCATGTGTCATGCATGAGTAGGTGCTTTGTGGTTCTATTGTTACATCATTTAAATAAGAAAACCTGCCCCCTGTCATGGCCGCTGGTGCAGAAGCTCTGTAAGCTTTGAAAGCATGGGTGAACCACCTTAAAGGCACAGGCTCGTCAGCAATGCGCACGCGCCCAATTCGTGCCACGAAATACGCAGCTTCATGCCTTTGCTATGGAGCTGCATATTTCGTATTTCGTGGCACAAATTTGGCGCGCGCGCATTGCTGACAAGCCTGTGCCTTTAATTAGCCTTTTGCGTGTACCATTTGCATACCCTGGGTATGTGACCCAAAAATGCCAGTTGATACGTGGCATTTACATGTTCACATTTTAACCCTTTGCATACCGCATTGTTTATTGCCACATGTTTATTTCGAGTAAACTCGACATTGGTAAGGAAACGGAGCCGCCAACCCTCCCGGATTTTGGGGAGGACATCTGGGAAAACAGGTTCATTCCGTGACTCCAAACACATCTGAAAATCCCCAAGGTTGTCAATTGACAATCCAGGAGGGTTTTTATCCATGTCAGCAGCCGATTTCACGAAAGAGTGCGCAGCTTGCGCAACTTTTGAAAAATGGCGCAAGCCCCATAGCTTGCGTGTTATCACTGCTAAATTGTTGCGCGACTTACGCAATAAAATGTTGCGCAAGTGGGCTTACGCAACTGCCTAAGTTTCGTGAAATCGGCTGCAGGACTCAAAATCCGGGAGGGTTGGCAGCTCTGAGGAAAGGGTTAATATGCATAGATTTGCCGCCGGATCGGGTATTAAACAAATGACCAATTGCGGTTACAGATGTGTCTCTATTAAATACAGTGAGTATAGTGGCTAAGAGAGGTCAACTTACCTGTGCTAACATGGTGTCTGCACCCGATGTATAGCCATATAAGATGGCTCTCCAACACACATGGACTACCTGTAGAATAAAAAAAAAAAACATATGGCCTTCATCAGGATTTGAACCCAGAACCTCCGACTCACCGGGCAGCTCTACCAGCTGAGTATAAGGCAGTGGTATATTCCCTCAGGTTTTCCCTATGAACCCATTTTTCCCTGAGTGTTGCACTAATGACCACTGGGAAAAAAAAAAACAGAACGAGAGAAAAATCACATGGTCCTTTTTGGGATTCATACCAGAGACCTACCGTATTAGGGTAATTCCCAAAATTAGGGGTCCAAAAGTGTGACATGCTTTTAAAGATTTTCAAGTGTATTTAGTGATTGAAAGTGGTTTTCCAGTAGAAAATATTTATTTTTATTAGCATAAACGCCACTTAAATTTAATGTTTGTGTGTGGATAACACACCAAGGTTAATGCAAACTCATTCTACAGCTAATTTTCATTGGCGTAGGTAACCCGGGACACCAAATTCCTATTCATTATAATGGAACAAATTATGAGCCTTTATGGTCTGGAACAAATTATGAGCCTTTATGGTCTGGACAAAATATTCAAGAAAATGATGCCGTCCCTTACTGAGAATCTGTGATCATGTGTGGTGGTTTTTGATGCACATGGTGTCGTACATAACTGGGACACCAAACGTTTTGGACCCCTAATTTTGGGAATTACCCATAACACTCTGGGCAATCCTATTGAAGACGGGACACTGCTGTTGCTTCTAGTTGGTATTAGACTTGCCCTTAGACTTCCCAGCTCCCTTCCCGGCATTCTTTGATGGGATAGTGAGATCAGAATTTCATCCTGGTTTGGAACCAAAACCTTGGTCGACCGTAATGCACCAGCGCCAACTGGGATGCAAAACCGGGAATGTGCGACAGGGCCCTTAAATGATACCTCGTGTAAAAGTGCAAATGTTGCAATTATTATTATATAATCATTTTTCCATAACTGGCTAAATATCAACTTTTTGCCCGATGTCTAGAAAGCCGAAATAATAAATTACCGACTGTCCCAGAGAGGCAGCAGCGATTTCATCTGTCCCTAGATGTCCAGAGAAAATTATAGTTGTTACCGAGAGGAGAAGGGATGAAATCATGTACAGCACCTGGGAAAAAAGCAAAACATTTTTAAGAATTTACCTCGAGGTATGGTCATCATTGTTTTGCAGGTGTGTACTTCATTATGTCATTGCTTCTTTTCACATCAGTGAACGATTTCGTTCTGAAATATTGTATAGCAGATTTGATATGCATTTGTTATTTTTGCGTAGCAATTTTTGAATTTTGTTTAGCTAGGGACTTGGAAAAAAATTAAAAATTTGATCTTTATTTAAAACGTCATTCCACATTATAGACTATACTTCCTGTTAATTACAAAACTGTATTTGTCGCGTAAATCGAGCAAGCGGTAACCGAGATATGCATCTTAGAAATCCGCCGTTTTCCAGCGAAATCGTGTAAGTAATTCAATTGAAAAGAGATATGAAGCGCCCCTACAGTCACCGATTGCGCCAGTGAAAACTTTTTATATCTGATTAGTCTACATCAACACGCTTTCTCGTTTTTCATTAAACTGAGTTATAAGCTACATGTATGCGCCCTCACGTGGCAATTGCGCGTGTACCGAAGCGTAGAAGGGACAGGAATAAAAAAGTCACATTATAAAGACCATTGTTATTAACAATGGTGTGTGCCCAATTTCCATTGTTAGGTGCAGCCTGTGCCTTTGTTGAGTTTGCCAAACATGTGTTATTTAGCCTTTACGAATATTTCTTAAAATTTCAGATGACAATAGGTGTCGTTTTTGTTGAGTATATTTTTCGTCCCTACTTACATTTTTTTGAGCCAGTCTGGAACAAATTGTTATTAAAACAAAAACAAATGGTAAAAATGAAATTGTTGACAAGTCGGCCACTTCAACATATTTGTGTGTGTGTACCAACTTCCTATTGTATTTTTTGCACTATAAATGGAGCAAATAGAGATCATTTTTAAAAAGAAACCATACACCGTCTTGGAAAAACTGTCACATTAAAAAACAACCTTTCTTTTTTCAAAGGGCTCGGACAAGAAACTAATTTTAATATAAATAAACAAAAAATGCATACCACTGGCCAAGATATTACACCAAGTTGTTTGAGTGTATGTTTGTATTCGGAGGCTGGCCGAGCTGGCGGAAGACACGTACGACAGTTGAATCTCTGGCGCAACGATTTGGGCGTTGACGTCTCGACCATGTCAGATCCAGCCTCTCTGACGGGAACGATGTCTTTTGAACATGACGTGTGAATATTCTGAATACTCCCTCCATGGGGAAAAGGTAGAGCGTCTGCATGTACTCGCATGTAATCGGCCATGACGGTGACCTGTACTCTAGGAAACAGAAAAAATAAATAAACTAATAAATAAATAAATACATAAAAAATGGTAGGCATTTAACAAAAAATTAAAAATCATTTCATTTCAATTTGACCAGATATAGATTCAATTATTTTTTGGGGGGACTAGGGGTTTGTAAGCACATTGCACATGCATCTATCAACACCAGCAACAATTTGTTATGTCGGCCGAACGGTTAAACAGTTAACCGACACTTGAAAGAATTGCAAACCGGTTTCTGAATTCACCGTAAATTCCCAGCTCTAGTACCTGTGCCCTTGAGCAAGGCACTTAAACACCCTTGCTCCATCATTCAGAAGGGATGTACATGTAAAGCCGTTGGTCCAGTGTGTACTGTTGGGCACTGCACTTTAAAGATCCCATTCCCAGAGCATTCTTTTGTGCAGAGCAAGGGGATTCCCTGGTGTCTCTGGCCGTTTCTAATTCATGGTCTTCTCCTCATGGGCTTCCTCATGCCTGTGAGCGACAGTTCAATGCCAATGGGCACTTTTGAGGAATCCTTGGTTTCAGTACCAGAAAGAAGTAGGCATTTTTTTTCGTATACAATTACATTGAACAAAGATTTTTAGGGAATTACCTCCTGGAATCAACAAATAATCTTAGAAAAGTTAGAATTGATGATCTGTTGATTCCAGGAGGTAATTTCCTTAAAATCGGTTTCGAGTCATGTCGGACCCAAACCAAGTCGGACCTGGACCAAGTCGGACCCGGACCAAGTCGGACCCACGACTGACTCGGACCTGGACCAAGTCGGACCTGGACCAAGTCGGACCTAGACCAAGTCGGACCCGGACCAAGTCGGACCAATGCATGACCAAGTCGGACCCACATATATCTATTAACAATAATAGATATAATAATAAATAATATATATCTGTGGTCGGACCCTAGCCCAGCCCTTCATTGCATTACGAAAATACGAGTGACGTCCAGGTTACGATGTCTCTAAACAGGGGGACTGAAACTTGCACATTATCTTTTGAGCTATTTTACCTTTTATTGGACGTCGAATACATAGACAGAATTATAAATAAAATTAATAAGTGTAAAGTGAAAAACTGAGTTATTTAGCATTTTAGTCGATTTTATACCCACTGGAAAGTGCGCCCTCCTATTGTGTCCGCCATACTTCAAAAAGGCTAATGTAGTATAGTGATGTCCCCTAACTTGGCGCACTTCGACAACTCACTGGAAATCCGCTCACCTTATAGCAAAACCCCCTAGCAGAATTAGTTGAAACTTACACACCTTGTAGTATAATTCATAGGCTCCAAGATAAAGTAATACTTTAATATTTTGACTCATCAACAAGTACAAAATAACACAAACAATCAGGACAAAACGATGAACACTTTTTTTCCCGAAATCGCCCCTACTGTCCCCTAACGTGGAGCGCGTCGCTGATTGGCTGAAATGGTTTGATGCCTTACTACGATGGCCCACAAAGACCACTTGCACGCACACACTGTGACACTGTACACAACGCCAGTATGCCTGGTTTTATTCACGTGAAATGCTTATTACAGGCTTCCGTGTATGGTGTCATGACAACCTGAAGCAAACGGCGATGCCTTCACATTCCGGTGAATTTCTAGTAACTGAATGATTTTTCTCCGTATTTCAGTTTTATAATTTATGAAGGTACTTGAGAACTTTATTTCTATTTAATGCCAAGTGCAACAGATTGTTTATTGCGCCAAGAGAGAACGGAAAGTCAATTGAAGCCCGCCACGTTAAGGGCCGCGCCATGTTGGGGGACATCAACAATATGCGGTACGGAGTCCGACCTGGGCTAGTCGGACCCATGAAGTGCGCGGTTCAGTGTCGCTGGACTTTTATTTGATTAATGCAGTTTATCATCAAAATATGTATGAATAGGCCTACATGTTTCTTGAACATAAAATATTTTTTTTTTGCACTTTTGACTCCTTTTACGATCGTAATTAGAACCAATTTCCATTGAAAAAGTGCACGTATAGATCGTGCACACGTCATGGGTCCGACTTAGTCATGCATGGGTCCGACTTGGTTTGGGTCCGACTTGGTCCAGGTCCGATTTGGTCAAGGGTCCGACTTGGTCCGGGTCCGACTTGGTCCGGGTCCGACTTGGTTTGGGTCCGATTTGACCTGCTCCCTTAAAATCTAGGCCTATGTTCAATACGAAATAATACAAATACTAGTATAGGTCTAGTGCCTCGATCAGAAAATATAAATTTATTTAGGAAAAAGTATTTTAGCTATGAACAAATATCAAGTTTTTCTTTCAAAACACAGGTTAGTGCACCATGTCTCAACTCAAAGGTTTGCGAAATGTTTTGTTTGTGTTTCACGCCATTGCGTAATACGCGTACGTGAAGCACAAAGGACGAAGACAATCAAGAGATGTTCGATTCGTAATCTTGCACTTGCAGTTTTACATGAATATAATTCAACCCAAAACATTGAAGCAAACGTACCTCAACAGTGGAGTGCAACGGTTAAGGCGAAGTTTTCACAAATTCTGCTGCGCATTTGTTACTACTATTACAATAAATATCGAAAACGAACAGCTAGCTGCTGATGAAAAAATATGAAATGTTGCAACAAGTGCAGCTAGCGCAAGTGGTTGTATAAATAGCGCCCTCTGTGGGCGGGAGGGCGGAGGTAGTGAGCACCTCGAGGAGGGCCAGGGGAGGAGGGGTGTAGGACTTTCGTAAGTGGAGGACTTTTGTAAGTGGCACGCCAGTAGGAGGTTGGCAGAGGAAGAGGGGAAATGTGGCAAAAAGGAGAAGTTTAAAAAAGGGGAAGTTTAAAAAAAGGGGAAGTTAAAAACAAAGGGAAATTTCTAATTTTGTTTTTGTTTTTCTTTTGGATTTGTTCTGTATTAAAATTGGCCAAATATGAGAACTAATTGGTGCAATGATAACGATAAAAAAAAATTTTTTTTTACATCGTCCAATATCAATTTTATTTTGATCCTGAGATTATACAAAAATATACAGATTTTACAGAGTCAACAATTTAACATTACACAAAATGTTTCACATTTTAAAGACCATTTCTGATTTTAAAGACCAATTGCCGATTTCAAAACAGTTAATTTAACAGGTTTGCAACTGAATGCCCTATTTCGGGAAATAAAGTGTCATTTCATCTTATTCAACATCTTATGGCAGAGTTGTAGTCGAATACTTTTTGAGTACATTAAGAAATTATTGATTAATATATGTTTAAGATCCCACAGAGAATCCCAAAGTCTTTAAACATCAAGAACTGTACATTAGCTAAACTTGGTTTGAAGATAAACACTTCAGTTCGACTTTTAACATACTTGTTGAATTGTTTGTTTTTAGGCTCAATAACAAACTTTGTACTTGAAAGTGTATACATGTATGCGATCCCCGCTGGAAAAAGGTAGTATAAGTCGCGCAGGCTAGGTCAATTTTTTTGCGACCATAAGTAGAAATCTGTGGCAGATCCACGCTCATTAAAATACAAAAACACAAAGGAAATTCCAGACGAAACCTGGGCACTTCAGGCGGTATCTGGGTACTGCCAGGAATTTACATTGTGTTTTTGTATTTTAATGAGCATGGACCTGACGCAGATTTCTTCTTATGGTCGCAAAAACTCTACCTATAGCCTGCGCGATGCTACCTTTTCCCAGAACGGGTCACATATTTGGACTTGACAAGCCAATATTACATATTTATATAAAAATTACTTGGAACTCAAAAAGTACTCGACTACAACAATTCATTTTGGACTCATTTAGCAAAACAAAACTTTTGTAACCATCCTATGCCTCCTAGATCTGCGCACATTTTTTTTCACGATGGAGAAAATTTTCTGTGGTTTTAACTGACATAAAACACCCATTGTATGTATGCTACCTTTACAAACAGCCGTCTTCATACATTCACACAATAGTACTACATTTTTCACCAATATGGTTTTGCTTGTGTAGGTTTGCTGATACATCTTTTAAAAAAAGCACCGTCTATTGCAATGCTGGTTTGTAGAAGAGAACAGATCACACACAGACTGAACCCTATATTTAACTTAAAATTCTACAAAAAAATTGTTTTCTTCTAAAAGGCATCTTGTGAAATATATTTATTTAGCGACAAATGTTTAGCGACAAGCCATGTTCAGCTGTAATAAGTAAACTTATTCTAAGCAATTTCTTAAATGTCAATGATACATCCGTTAGTAGTTTGCCTCACAAATGCTAAACTCATAAGGCTAATGGGCCTATTTGAAAAATAAGTCAATAATTCCTTTCAGATGTCTTCAGTTTATCTCAAACTTAAAGAAATTCCCTTGTACTGTTCTCAGAAGATAACTTTCCCAAAAAAAGTAAGAAAATGGTGCCACGACATACATCTCTGAAAACCCTGTGCACAATTTTTCATATATGTGGACAGACAAAAATGTCAAAATTTTGTCTGTCCACGTTACATACGTATAAGGGGAAATTTGTACACAAGCTTTTCAGAAATGTATGTTGTGGCAGCATTTTCTTACCTTTTTCGGCAAAAGTTATCTCCTGAGAACAGTACAAGGGAATTTCTTTAAGTTTGAGATAAACTGAAGACATCTCAAAGGAATTATTGACTTATTTTTAAAATAGCGTGGAAAGACCCAAATATGCAATTTATTCCGTGCATGGAACTACCAAAATATCGGGAAAAACAGACTGCAACACTTAAACTGAGTGAAGGTCAACTAAAATTAAGCCAATCCGACCGAAAGCAAACTTGGAATCAAATTCTTGGAATTAGACACAACCCGTTTCTTATCATCAATATTAAAACTTCCACACGACTTTTTCCGTCATATTTCATAAGCAGTGAGGACTCAAACTCCCGAAATGGAGAAATTCTCCCCTTCTGGCAAATTCTCCCAATCGGCCTTAAAATTTGCCTTGTCATGTGGCCCCAGTGATGCAGACGCTTTACAATATACAAGCATGCGACCATAGGAGAAATCCAGGTATAAAATCTGCAGTAATCGTCATGAAAACTGTGCCATCCTTTGGCACAGACCACAAATTACACCAGAAATTATCGTCTTTGGTGCAAAATTGTCGACAAAAAGCCAAATTTACATAGATTTTCATTGTTTTTTTTGCAAAACTTACCTCACTTAATTCTGTTTTAGCTAACTCTATGCATGCGCAAATGAGCGGATACGTGCACAAATGGTTCTAAAGAATATAATTCTCCCGATCGGGTGAAAATCTCTACATCGAGGGAAAAAACTTCTCCCGATTGGGAGAATTCACCAGAAGGGGAGAATTTCTCCATTTCGGGAGTTTAAGTCGTCACTGATAAGTGCAGGTTCTTTTGAGGGAAATCCTGTTCAGTATTTTAACTGCCATGAAGGAATTGATCACCGTCTCTTTACAGATTTTGGCTCGGGATAGTTAAAAACTTTGTCTTTTCACAAAATCTTTACCTCAGAATAAATAAAAATCTGGAAATAGAGGACTCAAGTGAAAATTGTACCCTTTGTGTGTTGCTAAGGCTGCTGTGTCTACACTAAAACCAACCAACTGTTTTCCTGCACTTAAAGTTATAATGTCCGTGGTTCTCAACAAATTCAATTTGTTTTTCTCCTAATGAATTGTTAAATTACATGTATTTACTTTATTTTAACGAAAACAAAATCATACTTTGTATTTTAGACATCGGCAACCCTGTGAAAAACCCAGTTTTTATTACGGCCGTTTTTGCGCCTTGGCTCTATATTGACAGTAATTGTTCAATAAAACGTTGGTTGATTTTTTTCGTTGCTTTCTCATTTGAAAGCAAATAACTTTTGTTTTTGTTTTTAAAATATTTTTCAAGGTGAAACACCCAAAACGCACGGACAATACATCTTGGCCGTTTCAGATTACCAGTGGATGTTTACCCTGATAACTGACGCCACATTTTGAAACACATCAAAGTACACAGCACATACGTCTTTTGACTAAAAAAAACCTGCAGCAATTTTTTTCTTGGCAAGTAAAGCATTTGAGTTTTAAGGCACAACTAGAAAACTGGCTTAAATTCTGCCGAATTAAAAACTATATTTTTTGTCTTTTAGAGATCAGGTATGTTGACCGATACACCAAACTGTTGGGAGAATCTCCGTAACTGTTCCTCGTATTGCACGTTGCGCTGCACTGATTCCCTGTAGTTGAACTTTAAATCTTCAATTTCTTCAAAGAATGCCGGATCAAACTGCTCTAATTCCTTTCGAAGCTGAAAGAAAACATTGATAAATTTGAGGTTCAGGTTAGTGTAGTAGTACTTTCCTCATCTCCCACCTCTGTGGCCCTGGTTCAAATATATCCAGCACGATATGTGACAAAGTAAGGAGGTTTTGCAAGGTGACGGATACGGTTACGAACACGGATATGATAACGGTAACCGTTCACGTTAATGTACAAATAAAACTGGGTTTCGCACTGTGCGAATGTATGTGTACATTTATTTGCTAAGTGCTTGGCTTTGTTTTCAGCAGATTTTATATGTCCATTCCAAGCCTTGATAAAAACATTAAATACACGATTAAAAATCTGATTTATTTAACCCCTTGCCATCGGATGACGGCTATAGCTGCGGCCTTGCACTTCAACTTATAGAATACCACGTGTTGGACCAATTTTCGGACAGGCGTTAAAAGGTCTCAGAAAGGTCTCAACAACATCTTTGCAAATAAAGCGTGACTCTCACTCTTTCATTATCCTTCTTGAGTCGATCGTGGTCCAGCTGAAGGGACTTCATGTCAGTTCGGATCTCAACATTCTCCTCCATCAGTTTGTTGTAGTTGTGGAGTCGTTCAGTCAGAAAATCATCCTAGATGAAATTTATTAAGAGTGAAATTTGATGATGGGGCCATCCATAAAGTACGTACACAAGGAGGGGGATTTAGAGCCAATGCGTATGCCAATGTTAAAGTCTATGGATGACGTCACAAATTTTGCTAAAACTAAAAAGTTGGCATTTCGTACGTACGTATGTACTTTATGGACGGCCCCCAAGTCAGTAATTCTGTAAGAGTAAGAATCCACGCTTGGGTTTGGTGGTTCTTAACCCCTTCCAACAGGGAACTGCATATGCAGATGCAGTTCTAAGTGTGAGTGTCTTGGGGGCAGTTATACAGAATTAGCCCATAGGTCAGTACTACCAGGGCAGAGCTGGTCTCTCATCTTGTTGGCTTGGGCTCAAGTCAGTTTTTGGTTTTTGACATGCGACTGGACTCAGGAGAAAATGACTTGTGGTTGGACTTGGGAAATAAGATTGATTTACGACTTGAAATAAATACTATTCATCAAGTCTCCAGCCCCAAAGACATACATGTATACTGCATAACCAAAACTGCTAGTGCAGTCTCCCACTCCAGGGGAATAAATTGGAAAATGCCTAGCCGCCTCGCAGTAATTAACTACAATGGCCACACTAGGTTGCACACTCGTCAACCTTCATAAAATGTGACCCACTCTGAAAAAAGGGGTATGATGTCGCACGAAGCAAGTCATGTTTTTATGACCAGCAGCCAGATATTTTCACAAATTTGACCAATGATGATCTTAGAGTGATGCAGTTTAAACCTGACAAGTTGTCATGTCTTGTTTTTGTCGCAAAAACTCTTCCCAAATTAAACTCTGAATTTTTGAAGAGCAGATCAAAAATGTATACGACTCTAAAAATGTCCATGTTTTAAAGGCCCATTGTATCATTTGCAATGACCCAATTTTGTTTTTCATGAGTTGACAAGAAAAACCTTACTCAAAGTGTTGATAACAATGGTAACAAACACCACATGAATTTATTTCCGTCCAAAATGGTATTTCATACTGGAAATTGACAACCGAAGATGGTTTTCTATAAAAAAAGTCCCTTGCACAAGACTTTTTTACCATTCACTTGTACACAAAATCCATATATAGATTTTCAAGGTTTTCTGAAGCATCGATGCATCTATGTAGCTAAAATTTCTTCAGGCTAGTTTACCAACATTCTTCCTTAGATATGTTACACTCTTATTCCACGAATCTGTAAAAAGTTTTATCTTGCAAATGATACATAGGCCTTTAAAGACAAAAACCTTTCAGCAAGGTTAAATGAAATAGAATCCCTCAACAAAACCTAATTCACAGGGATGTGATTTGTTCTGGTTTTTCCGGAATAGTCTTTGTCACAAACCAATGAGACAAAAGATAGTTCCAGGAAAAACCGTAACAAACACATCCTTGAATTCAAGACGGGCATGCTAACCTTGTCTGCTCCACCCTCAGCCGGCTGGCTTCCCTGCAGTCGGAATAATTTGAGCTCATTCAGTAGTTCAGCCTTCTCATTTTCAAGACGATTGGCCGTTAACCTGCAAGGAAATTTTTAAATCAATGAGGTGGTCAGCATTGAATTGATGTACAAATCACAACACAACTATTTAAAGACAAGCTGTTCGTCTCTGCCTAAAGTAACGTTATTAGTACCGTGTACTCGAAGCGCATTCTTCATGACACCATGAACAGACCGTATCGAATAGCTGCCATCTTGTGGGGCAGTTTCTTTGTTCCTTGAGGAACAAAGAAATGCATCGTTGCACATTTTGTGCTTACATTGTTGACCAATTTAAATGTCAAAAGTTGCCCTACAAGATGGCAGCAATTCGATACGGTCTATAAATGCTTTACCTGGTTTGTTGCAATTCTCGGACGAGCTCAGTGTCCGACGTCAAGGCATCCGTTGGGAACCGTTCCAAGATGGCTACCTTCTCCCTCAGCTCACCCACCTGCTGCATCAGGCTCTGCTCCCTCTGTGCTGAATCCCTCAACAGCCGTTTCATGTCATGAATGGTGGAGTTCTAGTGGACACGAAACAGTCAAACATCAAACAGTCAAATGTCAAAAACTCAAAGTCAAACCAGTTTTATATTGCATCTGGCTCTGCTCCCTCTGTGCTAAACCCCTCAACAAAACTGTTTCATGTCTTGAATGGTCGAGTTCTGGTGGACACGAAACAGTCAAAAATCAAACAGTCAAATGTCAAAAGCAAAGTCAAACCAGTTTTATATTGCATCTGGCTCTGCTCCCTCTGTGCTGAATCCACAGATTTCCATTAAAAGCTAGATAAGAAACGACTGTGTTATTGAATGACACATCACCGTAACCGGTAAATTTCTAATTGAGTGAGGGGTGGTTATCTCATTGAAGGGTTTGTCCCTCTGTAGAAGCTTACGTGATAGCCAATCCCAACCAGTGAGGAACAACTGCAATACCGTGTTTCGAGACCACTAGTTGGCTTCATAGCTCAATTGGTAGGGTGTCTGCACGTTAAGCAGAGGTTCCGCGGTTCAAATCCCGATGGAGCCAAGTTGTTTTTCATGCATCCATATTACACAAACTCATTTGTTGACATTTGTTGTTGACATTTGTATCGAATCAATTTTACATCGTCAAAAAAACCAAAATTTTAAAAATGCCCCCAAGTTGAGTATTGTCTTCTATCTATTTTCCCTTCCTACCTTTTTCTCTGTTTCCTGTTCCATGTTTTTCATCTTCTCTTCGTACATCCTCGTAACGACGATTGATTTCCAACTCTTGCTATCGGCGCCCTCTAGCCGTGGTCCCCTGGCCTGCTCGATTTGAAGCTTCTCATGGCTCTGTTAAGTTAAAAACACAAATAAATCTGCTTACTTGGGGATCCAAAAGCCTTGTAGGACTTGTTTTTCGGGAGGTTTTACCGAGACGATGGTGAAATGGAAAATGGCTAAATTTTTACTACTGTCCACATTTGGACTTTTTCGACATGGGAACATTTTACCAAAACCGTTGGAGAGCATGCGCAGTGCCCCTTTGCAGTATGACCTTCACGGCCCGGACGTATGCTTCCAGAGCGCTTTTACCGACTCGATGTGTCCGCAATGGACTTATCATCTCAGGAAAAATTACCTGGTCAATTTTCCAGGGCAGCAGTTGGCCAGGAAAAGTAACCGCTGGACCCATGAAAAGTTACTGAGAGGAAAACTTCCTAGGGTGTCTACTCTGGATTAAAAATGGTTAAGTACCCATCGTCTCGGTAAGTTTTACCAAAAAACTCCAATGCGGACATACCTAAAGACTTTCTGCTTTGTCAAAATTTTATTTAAAAATGGTTAGCATTTCAGGCAGGGCAGAATAGCTCTGTTGGAAGAACAGAGTATGTTAGAGACAGATCTGCCTGGAGAAATCACCTGACATGTGTCTCATCTCTGTTGTTAATTGACAATCCATGAGGGTTTTTATCTGTATTGAAAGCCACAAGATTGGCCATTTTTCAAGGAAACCGTTGCAAAATCAGGAAGAGTTGGCAACTCTGTAGAGGTATACTGTCTGTACATGCAATCAATTTCACCCTAAATAATCAATTTATATGAGTTTTTGTTTAACCAGCTGATGCTAGGATTATTTTTGGCAAATAAAAAAATAACAATTTTTTAAAAAGGCAAAGTGACTGGCCAAAAGGTAAGATAAGTTCAAGCAAGACAAATACTGACTTTTGAGAGTCGTTTCTACATTCAGTGTATGAATCTTCTCACCAAAGAAAAACAATACTCCAAGGCGGCGGCCACCCCTGTGACTATACATTGACAGAACATGTTTACACATCCTCCGGCACCAAATTGTAAAGACACAGGAGAAAAAAATACCAGTCGGAGGTTATGGAACAAAATGTGTAATTCTGATATCTTGGTAGGATGTCAACGATTCAGAAATTAAACCTTGTAGCCTTTCCTCCAGACTGAGCTGATTGTGACTGACCCTCAGTTTCCCATCCCAACCCTTACCTCACTCAGCTGTCTATGTAACCTCTCTTTGTCGAGACTCAGCTGGCTGTGACTAACTCGCAGTTTTTCGGCAGATTCCACCTCTCTCTTCAGCTCCTGCCGTAATCGGTTGTTCTCTGACACTGCCTTGGCTACACCTTTCTGTGTGCTCTCGTAGCGAGTGCTCAGCTGGCCTCCAACTTGGTGCTTCAGTTTCTCAAGATCAGTCTGTGGAATGAAATAGGGATTTCATTTTAACCAAGAATCATATAAAAAGCCTCCCCAAAATACTATTCGTGGAGGAAAAAAAAGACCCTCTCAATCTCCAATTTGGATGTGGAAGCTAAAAGGTTGGTATAATTACTGCACTGCTTTTAATATGGAACCATGTAAATTAGTTAACAAAACATCGGTGGTTTTTTGATGATATCCTTGAAAATATATGGATTGAGAGCACAACATTTGAAAATGGTAATGAGAAAAATATGACAAATGATATGGTATCAAAATCTTAGCACCCATGGAAAATATTTTAATTAGGGTTTTGTTTTGCCCTTTACCAGACGTAATTATTATCACTGTATACTCAGTGCTTTCCCGAGACACTTTGAAAAACATAGTGTGCTCGGGTGGGACTCGAATCAACAACCTCCTGCAAACAAGGCAAATCGAGCTTGCCGGTGTTGAATGTCCGGTTCGAATTATTTCGCAACGGGGATCGCAATTAATCAGAGCATACTATGAAGGTTTTTCTCACAGTATCTTGGCAATGAGTATACTGTGCTA
Source organism: Henricia sp. BOLD:AAB3569 (assembly GCA_037783545.1). Taxonomy (NCBI): domain Eukaryota; kingdom Metazoa; phylum Echinodermata; class Asteroidea; order Spinulosida; family Echinasteridae; genus Henricia; species Henricia sp. BOLD:AAB3569. Next base: position 450,617 of record JBBELK010000218.1, read on the forward strand.
ACCAAGTTACGTCGGGTAGGGAAAAACAAACCCTAACTGATACAAATATTCTCCTGAAAAATAAAATAGACCAACCTTTAGTTTGTGGTTTTCTTCCCTTAATCCATGGATCTCAGTCTGGATTGTGACTCCCGGTGCCTTCTTGAGTTCTTCATTCTCTTTCTGTACACGTTCTACAACCTTCTTCATCAGTCCAATGGTCCTCTCAAGCTCGGGTACCGACTTGCCGCTGGAGCCAAGGGACTGTGCAACGGAATGAGTTGTCAATAGAACTATATAGGGCTTGTTTAACATACAAATCTGGTACCTGGGGTCTCCTTCCCTGTACATCCGCCATAGTCAAGGGTTGGGGGTTCCCAGTGCATGATGTACATCATGTGTTGTTGCTAAGAGTGGATTCACATTGAGCTGTTTGACGGGATATGGAGGGAATTTGGAGTAAAAAGACGCACTGAAAATCACAGAATCACAGCGCGTGGTTCAACTCCAAATTTCCTCCACACCACTTTTTCTAAAAGCGACGCACGTCATATTTACGTGCGAAAAGGTTCAGTGCGACTCCAGCCTAAAGCATACAGTGCGCATCCTTTACACGCGCGCGCGCGATGCAACCCCATTACGTGCACAATCTTACAAAAAGGCGCAACTTGTTCGAAGTGAAGACAAAATGTAATAGCACAAAACATACAATTCATTTATTGGAAGCTCCCAGCTAATGGCAGATATACGGAGGAGTCCCCAGTTCTTGGATTGGTGTATAGCATGGATAGGCATTTTGAAAAGTTATCAACATTGGGCCAAATAATTCAAGGGTGTAAGGTTATTTGAAACCAAAGTGTTAAGGTTTGAGCCAAATTTTAGGTACAATTCAATTTACTAGCTTTATTTTATAATAAAGTGAAAAGAATTCAGGATAAACTGTTTAGAAACCCTGTGAAAAGTTTTAAGACGCTGTTGAGTACGAGTACTGGCAGTAATGACCTACACGGCTCATAAAATGACGACATTTTATCGTACGGTCTAAATTGCCCATGCTTACCTTCCCGAGTCCCTTGGTCACGTTGGCCGCGGCCCTGTTCTTCCCTCTTTCCCGTTCCATGTCGGCCTTCAGGGCCTCGTTGTACCCCTGCAGATCCTCAATGCGTTGTTTCAGTCTCGGTACGTCCCGTTTGGCCTGCTCCGCATCAAACCGAAGCTCTAGGTTTTCTTGGGATAGCTCAAAGATCTGTTTTTGGAGTTGTTCCTCTCGTCTTGGATCCGTGGCTGGCGTGGCACTTGGATCGGTTTGGTACTGGTCAAAATGAGAGACAGATTACATGATTGGAAAACTTTTAAAAACCGGAACAACAGCATCACATAACTAAAGAATAATGTTGATAAACTGCCTTGTGGGTCTTTCCACAGTAAAGGGGGCATTTTGGCAACACAGACCATATTTTCGAGGAAATACCTTTGTCTGGTCTCAAAATAAATGAAATAAGTTTAAGTTAGGCCGTCCTGGTTACGAGCGTATATTGGAAATTTGTACACAGGGTTTTTAGAAAGGCACGTTGTCACACTATTTGTAACCCTTTTTGGGCCTAAGTTATCTCTTCAGAACAACTTAAACTTATTTCTTTTATTTTGAGACCAGACAAAGGTATTTCCTCGAAAATATGGCCTGTGTTGCCAAAATGCCCCCTTTACTGTGGAAAGACCCACTTGAAAATTTCAGCCACATAGATGTAGTTTTAAAAAGCACCTTCGTCGGCAATTTCTCCCACAAAGGTACCATTTTACATGAACAAAAAATCATGTGGTGTTTGTTACCATTGCTATCGATACTTTCAGTCAGATTTTTCTTGTCAACTTGTGAAGCAAAATTTGGGCAACTGTGAGTGATGTATTGGGGCATTAAATCCAGCTTCTCGGTCAGCTGCCTGTTCTCTTGCCTGATATCCTCAAGCATTGGCCCTTGACCTAAGGCTAGCTGACGTTTCAATGACAGAGCCAATAGACATTAATAAGAACTTGCAGGGCCTTGTGGCAGCCCTGACTACAATTCTAATTACCTCAGTGCTTTTTGACATGCGTTTGGCAATCTAACGTTCCATTAAATCTAGCTTCTCGGTCAGCTGCCTGTTCTCTTGCCAAATATCCTCACGCATTGACGCTTGTCCCAAGGCTAGCTGACGCTTCAATGACAGAGCCAATGGACATTAAAAAGGACTTGCGGGGCCTTGTGGCGGCCCTGACTACAATTCTGATTACCTCAGTGGTTTTCGCCATGCGTTTGGCCATCTGACGTTCCATTAAATCCAGCTTCTCAGTCAGCTGCCTGTTCTCTTGCCTGATATCTTCAAGCATTGACCCTTGACCTAAGGCTTGCTGACGCTTCAATGACAGAGCCAATGGACATTAAAAAGGACTTGCGGGGCCTTGTGGCGGCCCTGACTACAATTCTGATTACCTCAGTGGTTTTCGCCATGCGTTTGGCCATCTGACGTTCCATTAAATCCAGCTTCTCAGTCAGCTGCCTGTTCTCTTGCCGGATATCTTCAAGCATTGACCCTTGACCCAAGGCTAGCTGACGCTTCAATGACAGAGCCAATGGACTTTTAAGGACTTGCAGGGCCTTGTGGCAGCCCTGACTACAATTCTGATTACCTCAGTGGTTTTCGCCATGCGTTTTTCCATTTGACGTTCCATTAAATCCAGCTTCTCAGTCAGCTGCCTGTTCTCTTGCCTGATATCTTCAAGCATTGACCCTTGACCCAAGGCTTGCTGACGCTCCAATGATGCAACCTTAGAAACAAGAAATAAGAAATGTATACTACATACTATAAAGTTGTTATATTTAAAGATAAAAGTTGGATCATACAAACCAGTGAAAATTAAACCATTCATTTCAAATTCATCATTTATGTTGGGATGGGGGAAACGTATAGTCCTAAATGGGATTCAAACCTAAGACCACTGACACGCTGGACAGATGCTCCACCAGCTGAGCTATGAGGCACGGTGGTATACTCCCTCAGGTTTCCCCAAGAACCCAACTTTTTCTCCGCGTTGCATTGATGTGCAACTCATCAATTAATGAATGTAATAGTTGATGAATCACCTTACTGTCACAAAATGAAATAGCCAAATGTGGGATGAGAAAAAAGTTATGATCCTCATCGGGATTCGTACTCTAGACAAAGACAACTTTCAACATGCTCCGAGTCGAATTTTTTGACAATTTGTTGAAATTGTTCGAAAACAGTGTTCATCTCATTTTGCGACAAAAGTCTTCAAATTTAAGCCCAACCTCTTCCTCTAGCTCATAGTTCCTCTTCTTAAGTTCCTCAACGGCAGAGTCCGGGGTTCCACTCCTCTTGGTGGACTCGAGCTTTGTGGCTGTGGTAGGCTTGATTCTCTCCGCCCTAAAATTGGTTGGAAAATCAACAAGAAACACACAGGGAAGGTGTGTGAATGTTAGTATTACTTTCTCTCATTGCACATTGAGGGTTTGCGCTGTGACCCCTTCCAATACATGTTTTATTTTTCTGGAAAAAAAACTGTTTTAACCCAATTCTAAAGCTCATTCCTTCTTTCCTTCTTCCATTTTTAGGTACGTACCAAATTTCACTTAGTTCTAAGTTTCATTGGATTTCCACCACCCCACCCCCATAAAAATCCACCCAAAAAGTAATAAATAACTCTGATTCTTAAATGATATTTTTAATTAAAATTTCAAATCCAAAAGTAACGAACGCAATATCTGGTATGGTGCCTAATCACCATTGAAATAAAACACCGAAATTTGGGATGAGAGAAAAATCGTGATAAGTGAAAAATCTGCCCGGTTAGTCAGAGGTCTCAGGTTCGAATCCCGATGCCTTTAGGCCCTTATGATTTTTCTCTCAGCCCAAGTTTTGTGTTTGTAAATGTGTTAACTATACTATACTATACTATACTGCACCAATTGTGCAATCCAGTCCTGAATATTCAAGTATCCTTCAAGTAAGTTTCTCTTGTTCATTATAAAATAAATGTTAATTCTTTTTTTCTTAAATGTACAGTTTGAAGGTTTCCATCATTTGGGACTTTTAGATTTTCATGCTGACTATATGACTGAGACTTGTTGACGTCATGTTCCGGATTTGGACTGAATGCCAAAACCATACGTAACGCATTCTTGATTTCGGCAGTGGATGACAGAGATGAGTTAATGCATGTGCGAAGTCTCAAAATAAGGTCATTACGTCGCAGTCCATATACTCGACGTGACAATCTAAAACTCCCTTATGATCTAATCAAAGATACTGAGTATATCTGACCTATTGAGAGCGTCCTTCATCATCTTGTTTGCTTTCTGCAGATGTTCAATGTCTTTGTCCTTCTCCTTCATCTTATTCCGCAAGGTCTCAACTTTCTTCTCCCATTTCTTGCCCTCCTCCCACTTGGCAACTTCCACTGCACTCTTTGGGAAAACACACACAAAAAAGCAGGCTTTGAAACAGACGTATTTGAAGAAGAACAAAAGAAATTGTCAGACATAAGGTGGGAAAAGGCTGCATCAGAGACTGCATCCTTGACCGCCGACCCCTTTTTTTGTTGGAGCTGTTCCTCCAGTGATTGTATCCGTTTCTTCAGCTTGTCCACCTACCTGCTCCCTCTTTGGATCAGAAGCTGCATCCTTGACCTCTGACCCCTTTGTTTGTTGGAGCTGTTTCTCCAGTAATTGTATCTGTTTCTTTAGCTAGTCCACCTACCTGCTCCCTCTTTGGATCAGAGGCTGCATCCTTGACCTCCGACCCCTATGTTTGTTGGAGCTGTTCCTCCAGTAATTGTATATGTTTCTTCAGCTTGTCCACCTACCTGCTCCCTCTTTGGATCAGAGGCTGCATCCTTGACCTCCGATCCCTTTGTTTGTTGGAGCTGTTCCTCCAGTGATTGTATCTGTTTCTTCAGCTTGTCAACTTCGATGGAAGGCCCTCTCTCTGGCTCATCACTCTGCAAAATGATAAAGAGCATTAGGTGAATATTGTCACCACGGTCCTCTTTTGGCAATCAAAAGCAGACACGTTTCTTATGTCATCATCGACTCCATTAAATCATTTATAAAATTTAAATAATATTTTTTAATTTTTTGAGTTTGTTAAATTTTAAACTATAAAATCGTAAACTGTTCAAGATCTGACCTTTTGACCCCTGTCTTGCTCTTCCATCTTCTGCTGCATCTTCTTGTTTTCTTCTTTGAGTTTCTGAAGAGCAGACGACTTAGCTTCCAAATCCTGCAAACATACAAACAGATGGAAAATAACGTTGTATGGGTTACACTAATTAAGGTCTAAAATAACAGCGCTCTACCAACTGAGTCTCTCTCTTTGACTAGAAGCAAAGGTCAATCAGTGATGAAACTATGATTTCCGTACATGGCAGTGATTATACAGTGCTGCCATGCTAAATTAAAGGGTCAAAAACTAATTCAGTCCATTTTTTAAACCAGTCCAGTGTTAAACCGTCTCCGTATTGGACTTGTTTTTTGAAAGGTTTTACCGAGACGATGGTAAAATGAAAAATGGCTAAATTTTACTGCTGTCCGCATTTGGACTTTTTGACACAGTAAAATTTTACCGAGACAGTGGAAGAGCATGCGCAGTGTCCCTTTGCAGTTTGACTTTCACGGCCCGGACGTACGCTTCCAGAGCGCTTTTACCGACTCGCTGTGTCAATTTTCCTGGGCAGAAGTTGGCCAGAAAAAGTAACCACTGGACTCGGGAAAAGTTACTGAGAGGAAAACGTCCTAGGCTGTCCGCATTGGACTTAAAATGGGAAAAGTACCCATCGTCTCGGTAAGTTTTCCCAAAAAAAGTCCAATGCGGACAGGCCTTTAGTGAAAATTGACTAAACCCAGTTCATTTAGTGTCTTCCTCACTTATTGCGTTCAGTGTCGGCCGACAGCCAATTTTGATATGAAACTGCAGAGATGCCAACATTGCAATTTGAAAAAAGAGTTATTTGCCACGGGGCACCCGCTTTGGACACGAAATTTTAAAACTTTACAGATAAGCCCTATTTAAACCCCACATTTTAAGCTATGCATTCTAGAATTATGTCACAATACAGATCATCATTGGCTGAAACAATTGTACAAACTTCGCCTAAATTGTAGATGTTGGCATCTCTGTAACTGTATTAACAAAGGAATGTTGCACCAGGCAGAATGAATATCAACCAGGGTTTGTTTTTGCCCTTAACCAACGTAACTTGGTTAGCACTGTATACTCGGTGCTTCCCCGAGACACTATGAGAAAAACTTTATTGCATGCTCTGGTGGGACTTGAACCCACGACCTCCTGCATACTAGGCAGATGTCCTAACCACTCGACCACCAAGCTGGCCAGTGTTGGCCGGTTTGAATCATTTAGCAGCGGGTACCGCAAATGACGAAGAAATGTGATTTGGCTTGCATCGGGAAGAATAAATATGAATTAGGGTTGGAATTAACAAAAGCTAGACATGTTTGAATATCGATACTACAGGTACCAGTGGTTTCGGAATAAGGAGTATTGAATATTGCCCAATGCAAAGGACTAAATGCCTTGTGACTTGATTGAGATTGACAGACTGGACTTGCGCGCAGGGCCTTGTATTTGTAGCTGCCTTTATAACTAGAACACTGGTCAACACAATATGTACTATGGTAATTCCAGTATGAGATTTTACCTGCTTCAAACCCTGAATATCTCGGTTGAGATCCGACGATCGAGCCCTGTGTTTCTTTAACTCTTTCCTGGCAGCATCCAGCTTACCCCTCGTTTCATCAAGTTGATCCTGTCACACACACACAAAAATAAGAGGTTTCCACAATTATCGATATTTTCAAAAGCATACAAAATAATCATTTGATAGACCCTGCCCCTTCCCTCCTCTAAAGGAGTACATTAAAAAAATATCAATATGCAAGAGATTTTCCATGAATACACAAAGCACTGGGACACGGTTCAGTGATTTTTAGTTTAGATCTATTGCCTAGGCAACCAACAAAAGATGACATATTCACTTAGGCAATCTATTACCTTGATGTGCTTAGTCTCCTTCTCCAGCAGTTTTTGCACATTGATCTGTTGTTCCTGATCCTCAGCATTAGCCTTGACATTTTGCTGAGCTGTATCCACCATGTCGGCCCTCAACTTCAACAGCGCCTGACTCAGAGACTACAAGACAAATACAACATTTCATTCACCCAGTGAGCTGTGGAAAGGTTTCACTGATTTGACAGTGTGGCAGTGTTGAAGGTATACTGAAATGCAAAAGAAACTTAATTTTAACCTAACAATCACATAAAATACTTCCTCAAAATACTTTCCATGGAATGGACAAATTAGTGAACAAAATATCGGTGGTTTTTTTGGGACGATATCCTTGAAAATATACGAATTTGAGAATGCCAAATTCGAGAATAGTAAGGAGAAAAATATAACATATGATATGGTATCAAGATCTCAACACCCATGGGAAAGATGGAGGCTCAAAAATGTGATCATAAGTACTGCTCATAAATCTTTACGTTTATGATTGTGGTTCTGTCGCTTTGTCTGTCAATAAATCACGATCATCGGTAAGTTTATCTCAAATCGGTGTATGTCAACACATCGTGTATAATGCATGTCAGGTGCGTGACACATTTGGAAGGAGCCCTTTTTTCATAAATGATGGTGTAGACAACGCTGTAGGACTCAAGTCTGGACTCGGACATTTAGGCTGAGTCCATCCGAGTCTATTGAAAAAAAGTTAATATACAATATTTTACAAAAATTACATTATTACAAGCATCGGAAATTATTTTAAGTGCTAATGCAAATTTATTTTGGGGCCAAAAATATTTAAACATATGAAATGAAATTTGAAGAAAATGTGAAATAAATCATTTCGTTTGAAATGATTTTGCGCACTTGAAAAGTATTTCACCACCCAAAGAAATATTTTTCTCAGCCGAAAGCAAACTTTGCAAGCTGCCAGAGATCATAGACACGCTCATTGACACTTGCACTTAAAATTTAAACAATAGGACTTGGGACTCAGAATTGGCCTGCTGAGGACTCGGACTCAATGACTCAGACTTGGACTCAAAAAGTGTGGACTCGACTACAGCCATTGACATCAGGTGATGTGATCAATTTAGACTCTGCTTTTACTAAGACCAACCTTGTGTTGTTTTTCCTTTAATGCTAAATCATGTCTGAGTCTCTCCACAAGGGCCTTCATGGTCGTAGTTGGAGCTCTGGTGTTGGCCTCCTTCTGTGCATCCAGCTCCAACTGCACACTCCTAATCTGTAGTGTGGAGAAAAAATCCTCCATTTACTCATTTAATTTCAAGAGGGCAAATTATGTCATCAACTAGGGAAGAGTATTTATATAATATTGGATGGCTTTGGGGTGATATGAGAATGTACCGCATGAGTCATGAAAATACTGAACGAGCCGAAGGCGAGTTCGGTATTTTCATGACGGGTGCGGTATATTCTCATATCACCCGAAAAGACATCCAATATTATTATTGTTATATAAAATGAAGCTTTGTTTTAAAAGATTTCCGCGAGATGATTGTCTGTTTGGTGTTGAAAACTTCAGTTTAGAACTGCATGAGCTTTTGTTATTGTTGTACAGTATTTTTTGTTACTGTACTCTTGCGTGCTAATAGCACACATGCGCAATCCATTCACTCGATGTACAACGTAAGCGCAAGCGTGTGCTTGGGTGCGCCCAGCGTGCACGCGCATCAGATTGGGGCTCTGTGCTGCACAATATCAGAAACGCACAGTATCCGCAAAAGCTTCATTTTATATAATAATAGGCAATACAGTGCACAGTGTTAAGTGATCAGAACAGTGCAGTGATCAGGCGTGCGTTTGCTGTTATGCTAAGGCCGAGTTCGGGCGGTCTGTTCTTGACAAACAAAGGGAACAGGACCCGAGAACGCTGCATTATTTACTGGTATTCTTTTCTTTTTCTAAATATAAATCAGCGACATCATTAGTTTACCTCTTCTTCCTTTTCCTGGATGACAATTTTCAAGTCGCTGATTTCTCCTTCCAGTCGTGCTACCTTGGCACTGTGCTCGCCCGCAATCCTGCCCCAGAACAACATAACAAGCATGAAAACTGCCTCTACTGAAAATTAATTTCAGACAATGAAGAGATGGTACGGTATGACCAAGTAAAATGACTTGGTTAAAGTTTCTGTTCCGTGCCGTGCACGGTATAGACTGCCCAAGTGAATACGGCATCTTTTGTTGGTTGCCCAGGCAATGGCTCTACACTGAAAATCACTGAACCGTCGGCCATCATGTTTAGAGTCAATTGCCATGGCAACCCACGTCACACTTCAGCTGTCTATGGGTACAAAAACGTGTCAATTGTTAAAATGTCCCTGAAGTTAAAGAAGCATAAATTTTGGAAATCTGGAAATAGCCAATATAGGGAACATGTGTTGGCCACGAGTAACAACTTCTTAAAGAAAATCTAAAAATAATAAGAAATGAGGAGTTTTGTGCATGGTTGGTCTGACCACAGGTGGAAATAGCTATCCAGTGACATCACGCCTTCCGCCATTTTGGGTGTCATTTGACAATCATGACCCACGTGGCCCGAGTGCTAACCAGAAAAATGAGTGAGAACAGCCTATTGGTTGCACTTATATCTGTAACTTTACCTAGCTCTTGGTTGTTGCGCCATGGCTGTTATGCAGAATAAAATCAAATGTCTTAATTCAGGCCATATCGTGAGTCAAGTAAAAACCCTTTTGCTTTGACAAGTTGAGCACGTGCTCAATATTTGAATGTATTGCAATGCGCGCGCGAGGCATTTTGGAACAAAAACATGTGGACAAGTGGGTTTCTTAACGTATGTCCCCCTCCATCGATCGGTGCGTGCATGTGCGGCCAGTGACACCCAGAGTTTTTGTTGATGTTGTACGTCATGAAAGAAAGCAGTCTGTATGAAGCTCGCAACACTTGGGTAAAAACTTGAGGAGGTTGCTGGTTCGATACCCAGCCGAGGTGTGTCTGCGCCCTTGAGCAAGGCTCTTAAACACACTTGCTCAATCCTTCGGAAGAGATGTTAAGTCGTCGATCAAAAGCTCTCAGAGCATTCTTTCGAGGGGAGTAAAGGGATTCTCTAGTGTCTCTGGCCGTCGGCTGCCAATGGCGACACCCACCTATGTATCTCGATGGTTAAATGTGTGCGCTATATAAATGTAATTATTTATTTCTTTATTTTTCTTCAAGAGAATCTAAGAATAATGAAGGTATAGGAGCTTTGTGTGTGGTTGGTCTAAACCATGCAATGAGGTTGTGGGTCTTGTACCTAGCCTTCTCTGCCTTGTTTTCCTGCATCTTGCGTTCCAGCACCCCTTTCCACTTGCTGGTCTCCGTGTGTGCTGCCTTGAGCTTAATGGACATTGCGGACAGCGAGTTGTCCTGTTCAGCTAGCAGATCCTCCAGCTCTTGCAGGCGAGCTAGCTGCTTGTTGGTAGGGACCGGGGCTCCTTGTTGGTTTACGAGGGTCTGGGAATTGTTCAGGATAAATTTGAGATGTGATTAAGTTAAATAAAGTGTCAGTTTTTTTAAAGGTATATATATGACAGGATTGATAATTGAAAGATGAATTTAGAAACACGAAACAAATGCAGTGCCCGGACTAGGATTCGAACCCAAGTCCTTGGCTTACATGGCCAATGCATAGTTCCGAGATTGCAAATTAACCCCGCCCCCCTTGGATATTGTTGCTACGCCTCACACGCTATCATCAAACCAATGCACAAACCAATGGGACTTTCAACGGAAAGCACAGATTCATTGGAGAATACTCAAAGTTATTCATGTTTCTGGGTCGACAGTTACCGTAGCACACACTGAGTAAAAGGCCAGTGATACAGAGATGTCATATATTCATAACAATTCGCTTTCTTACCTTTGAACAGCGAATCTCCCGGCCCTGGAAACCAAAAATTCACCCGGAACCCCGCATAGGCCGTACACAACGTATCGGCAAAATATCGCGTGATATTTGACATGTGCGCGATGACGCGCGCTGTGATCTGCGCGCTGTCTGCGCGCTCTGTTGTGATTGGTTGATAGGTTCGGTTGATTGACAGGTCGGAACTGTGTATTACTCTACCAACTGAGCTATCTGGGCATCCCGCTGGAGCACCACAACAATCTCATGTTTTTTTATTTTTATTATTTTAAACTTGGATGAGGCCCCAAATTCAGTCGGTCCAATTTGAAATTTTATATAACACCCAAGAAAATCCTTGTCATTTGATTGGAGGATTCTGCGTCACACCTTAAACATATATTAAACACATATATAGGGTTAGGGTTTTAGAGGTCTTAGAAAAAAAAGGGAAGTAGAAACAAAAAGAACCGACACTAACCTGAGCAGCTTGCTTGAACTTGTTAAAGGCTGCATCCGACTGTCCATGAAGCTTCATCTGCAGGGCGTGCATCTCCTGAAGATGCTTCTTATGCTCTGCTGCCGATTCCTGCAAGACCAATAAATAAGATCTTAGAGATGAATCTGATTGTCCATGAAGCTTCATCTGCAAGGCGTGCATCTCCTGAAGATGCTTCTTATGCTCTGCTGCCGATTCCTGCACGACCAATTAATAAGACCTTATTGAAGGATGAATCTGATTGTCCATGAAGCTTCATCTGCAGGGCGTGCATCTCCTGAAGATGCTTCTTATGCTCTGCTGCCGATTCATACAAGACCAATAGATAAGACCTTACTGAATGATGAATCTGATTGTCCAAGAAGCTTTATCTGCAGGGCGTGCATCTCCTCAAGGTACTTCTGATGCTCTGCTGCCGATTCCAAATTCCTAAGACCTGAGACGTCTTTCCTGTGCAAGTGGCAGCTGTAGATCAGAGGCTACTAAAGTCAAACATGGAGATGGGTCTTTCCACAGTAAAGGGGGCATTTTGGCAACACAGACCATATTTTCAAGGAAATACCTTTGTCTGGTCTCAAAATAAAAGAAATAAGTTTAAGTTGTTCTGAAGAGATAACTTAGGCTCAAAAAGGGTTACAAATAGTGTGACAACATGCCTTTCTAAACATCTGTGTACAAATTTACATTATACGCTCGTAACTGGGACGGACACTTGTGTTACATTTTAGGCCGTACCTTTTAGAAAGGCATGTTGTCACACTATTTGTAACCCTTTTTGGGCCTAAGTTATCTCTTCAGAACAACTGAAACTTATTTCTTTTATTTTGAGACCAGACAAAGGTATTTTCTGGAAAATATTGTCTGTGTTGCCAAAATGCCCCCTTTACCGTGGTCAAAACAAGACAAGCCCACAAATCTACTTTTTAAAAAAAGACAGAGAAAAGTCACTCTTCTGTTTCAACCCAAATACTCAGCCCTATTTGAAGCTTTCATGTTTTAAACTTTAATTCAACATCTCTCTGCATCACAATTGTGTTTCAAGCAGAAATAGAAAAAACTGTCACAAAAATATTCCCTTGCTGGTTCCAAGCCAAAATCTTGACTAAAAAATCCCTGTTAAAAATTATTTTCAAATAAAATCTTTCTGAGAACAAATAGAGTCTTTCTGATTTAAAGATACTAATAAGTATCACAGAGATGTAAAGAGCGCCCTCTTTCTTAAAAATTATTGAGTTATATTAAAGGTTGTAACAAACACGTGCTGCCTTACTTTTCCGAGCAACAAAAGAGGCGTACATTTTCTTCGTAAACAAGTTTAATCAAAAATTGAAAATTTCTTTTCAAATTAAGTTGACATCGTAACTAATTTAAATACACGTGAAACCTTCTTCAAGCACTGTGTTTCAGTACAGAGCGTGATCCAAAACTGGTAAACACTGGATGAAGATTTCAACATTTCTTAAATTAATCAAAATAATACCTGGGCACACTGTGCCATCACATTATCAAGAAATAGTTGAAAATGCATGTAAAAAATTTGTGTTTTTTGTCAATTTTATAGATTATCTGTCCCTCATGCATAAAAACAACCTCCGCATAAAATTGTAAAGTCAATTTCAACATGTGATAAATGGGGTGTGTGTATTAACATCAGTAGAAGGTAAACGAACAGGTTTACTTTAGTTTTCATTTGTTGTTGACTAAGGAAAGGCATTTGTCTCTTGATTAAATCACCCTCTACATGTATGACATAGTCTTTTGATGCCATAGGCAAAGCAAGCCTTGCCAGATGGTCAGTTTAGTGTGCAGAAAAATGTTTGCGTTTATTTTGTATAAATTGAATTGTTCACTTTACTAACCTGCCGTGCCTCATCCAACAGTTCTGTGTATTTCTTCAGTCCCTCTTCCTTCTGCTGTAGACGAGCCTGAGTTAAAATGAGACAATCCAGATTTTGCATCAGACAAGGTTTTTATTTTTTGATATATTTTTGTAATTAAAATTTTCAAATAGTTCCATTTGGATTTTCAATGTGAGAAAATTTTAACAAGACATTGGTTAAAATATCTTGGGCCACCCCGTCCTTGATCACCTCATCTCAGAGGTCTCAGGTTTGAATCCCACTGAGGACCATATGATTAACTTTTACCAACCTGCAATCCTTCAATCTGTGTCTGTGCAACCTTCAATGCTTGCTTTTTTTCACAAGTTTCCTCCAGACATTAAAGCGGACTCCTTGGGCCATCCCATCCTTGATCACGAGGTATCAGGTTCGAATCCCACTGAGGACCATTTTATTGTTTTTTACCAACCTGCATTCCTTCGATCTGTGTCTGTGCAACTTTCAATGCTTGCTTGTGTTCGCAGGTTTCTTCCAGAGCCTTAAAGCGGACTCCTTGGGCCATCCCATCTTTGATGACTTCGTCTCGGTCTGAAGACGCCGGTAGTCGCAGACGAAGCTCGTTGATAATCTTGTCTCGTTGCAGAAGATTGTCCTCTGTCTCCTTGAGTTGGGTTTCTGTGTCAGAGAGTTTCTGAAAGAGGATAGGGAACAAGATGCTAATGTTAGAAACTTGATGTCCAAAATAAATTATTCTATACATCCATCAGCAAGTTCATTTATAAGGGGCCCTATTACACATTTCTCGGTTTTACGTCCTGGTATTTTATGGCATCCCGGTTGGCCCCAGTGCTTCCTGGTGTACCTCTGCTATGGTTAGCCACAGATTTGGCTCCAAATCAGAATGATTTTCTGATTTCATGATCCTACCAAGGAAAGCCTGGAGGCAAGTCGGCAAGTCTAATTTTCCCAAGAAACAATAGCAGTGTCCCAGTTTCAATAAGATTGCACATGGTGGCACTAGGGGGCCCTATGGCTATGCCGGTGGCACTAAGGTCCACTAAGGCTTTAGTACGGATTACTGCGGTTTACTGCTAGGTTTAACTACGATTTCAATTTCTTCCCAGTTGATCCCGGCAAAGTATTGCATGCAAAACTCCACCGGGACACGTTGCCAAATAAAGACGGTTGGTAAAGACTGACTACAGGTCACTGGGTTTGAGTACGGTTTAACTAGGATTAACTAAGATTGTTATTGTTGCAGCTTGTGGCTTTACTAAAGCCCATATAAGCTTGTAAATATACATACCAAGCCCTTTGACAGTCTTGTAGATGACCTTGTCAACTGCGCGGTAATTACTGGTGTTTGACCCGATTACAACTCAAAAAGGTGGTTATCCTGTACCTTTTGCAGAGCTTGATTCTCGGCTCTGACATCCAGGATTGTCTTAATGTGTGTCTTGATGGAGCGGATGGCATGCTCTAGCTGGTTGGATATGGGCAGGCTGGGGTCGGGGAGAGATCCAGTTGCCTCCTCAAACTAGAAAAGTAAAAAAATGCAGAGTGAATTCATTTGAATCAAGATTCAAGCTTGAGAGCTTTTATACGTTCAAGGGATGTTTAATATTGTGTTGTGGTCTTGATGGAGCGGATGGCATGCTCTAGCTGGTTGGATATGGGTAGGCTGGGGTCTGGAAGAGAACCAGTTGCCTCCTCAAACTAGAAAAGTTGAAGAATGCAGAGTGAATTTATTTAAATCAAGATTTGAGCTCAGGAGCTTTTTAGACGTTCAAGGGATGTTCAAGATTGTGTTGATGTCTTGATGGAGTGGATGGCATGCTCTAGCTGGTTGGATATGGGTAGGCTGGGGTCTGGAAGAGAACCAGTTGCTTCTTCATACTGAAAACGTTGAAGAATGTAAAGTGAATTTATCTAAATCGGAATTTGAGCTCAGGAGCTTTTTAGACGTTCAAGGGATGGCCAAGATTTTGTTGATATCAAGCCATTTTGCGTTCATCTTAACCATGTCCCTCATTGCAGTCAATATTTGTATAATATTCACCCTGAGTGCAGCATTAGCTATATCTTTCTGCTGTCTTTCCAAGCTGTCAATCATCCTCTCTAGCTCCACCTCCCGTTGTTCCCACAGCAACTGCCTCTCTTCGGACTCTCTCGTGATGCGGACGTTGTCATGTTCGAGGTAGGTGATGGTTTTCTCGTGTTTGGCCGAAAGGCTGTCCAGGAACTTGTTCTGAGATAGAGAAAAAGGAAAACTTCAACGTAAAGCTGCATACAGGCGTTGCAATGTTCAAAATGTTCAAAATGTTCAAAAACGGCTCAAAACGGTTCAAAACGGTTCAAATTGTTCAAATTGGTTCAAATTGGTTCAAAATGGTTCAAATTGGTTCAAAATGGTTCAAAATGGTTCAAAATAGTTCAAAATAGTTCAAAATGGTTCAAAATGTTCAAATTGTTCAAATTGTTCAAATTGTTCAAAATGTTCAAAATGTTCAAATTGTTATTTCCACTGAATGTTTGGATAAACTGACAATCATGATGCAGAGATTGTGTGTAGCTGTCATAGCTGCTAAGGGGGGATTCTTTGATAGAGTTTAGCCATTTCTTTTTGCATGCTCTCCAATTTGTTGATAAAGCCCATTGCTGAGGCCGAAGATGGCACTAAAATTAACAAAAGTATATATTGCTTTTTCACATAATTAACATTCACAAAATTATATTATTCTTCTCGAAAACCTGAAACTTTCAAGGTGTTTCCAAAGTTTTGATGGGTAGTGTAGGTGGCGCTATCATGTCCACACCCACCCCCACCCCCACTCCCCTGTTCTGTCCTGACCTGTTCCTGCAGTCGGCCGATTTGCCTTGACAGTTTAAGCTGCTGCAGTCTAGTATCTTGCATCTTAGAGTGCCACTCGGCCACCTTCACGGCCCCTTTACCATCTTGCAGTGTCTGTATTAGTTCTTGTAGCCCATCGTGTCTCAGCTCTAACTCGGCCAGTTGGTCTGATACCTTCTCTCGTTCATACTTTAGCTGCAATGACAACAGTTATTATTATTATTATTATTATTATTTATTCGGCCAATACATAAAAAAAACCAAGCACACACAAATTACATGAAGTGAACAATAAACAAAAGTTACATAGAGAGCACAATTTACGATGTAATACTGAATAATGCAGAGAAAAATAGACAGGGGTGAACTAGGACAAAACAGTCCAAGCCGGCCAGGGTAAGCAAAAGTGAACCTAAACACTGTAGCCCTAAAGCCTGCTCACCCAAGCTTGGATTTCCTCAGGGTATTGTAACGTCGCTTAGCAGAGTGGAAATTCCCTGAGATCTCAGGATGGTTTTCCCCGAGAGCTGAACCTTTCTCTCGGCATTGTATGGATGTGCAACTGAGCAAAGTAATGGACACAATATTGGCATGGTACGTAATCAACATGAAAAAAAAAAAAGGTTATGTTTGGCATGATCATACCACTTTGACTTGAGTCTGCATTTCTTCTTTATCTGTCTTCAGCTGCAGCATGGCCTTGGAGAATTTCTCCTGATCGCTGAGTGGAACAGCCCCGCTGAACTGCCGACGTAGCTCCTGAAAAGGTTAACAATCAATTAACAGGTGAAACAAGTGGCGAAACTGGGTAGGTGGATGCAATTAATGAAGTCACCAAGATAGACCATATGCAGCACGATATGTGGCAGAGGGCATCCCCCCTACCATTGTTCCCCCATTGTGTCTCAAAAATCCAAGGAATTCCTTTCAGTTTTTAGGGGGCAGTTGGTGCGTTAACAATAGGGAAGAGTGTGTTGAGGTATAGTGGCGTTAGGGGGGGCGAGTCCCTCTGCCACATATCGTGCTGGGTATAAGATAGACTGGTATAAATTCCACAGCATTGTATAAGCCTGATAGCTATGTAGCACAGTATACAATTCAGCCATTTCACAATAAAGGCACCACCAAGCGTTTGACGTGAAAAGGTTACATTCGATGTGCACACGCGCGTGTCTGGTCGACACGATTATTGCTAGACGTCTGAATATTTTAAAGAAAAGAGCATCATAAATAAACTTCATTCTCTAAATCAGGTATTCGTTTTCAAATCAAAGCCGATATGTTTGTGCAGTAAACGAATACACCGATGTCGACCGCTCTCTGTCACTAAAAGGTGGCTACAGGGCAGCGACTTATCAGTCAGTTCATCTTAGATTCCACAAAAAAAATTGCATATTAGGTGTAACAGCAGACAGCAAAATGTCACACCTTTGGGCCCCTAATTTATGGAAAGACCCATTACTATATTACATAACCTGCTGGATGAATAATTTTATCCTGACAAGCCTTGATTACGACACTGCTACTGGTTTGATTCCCAACCTGTATGGTTCTCTTGAGGTGCCTGGCCTTGTTGCGTGCATCAACCCGACAGTGGTACAAGCTCTGAGCTCTCTCATCCAGCTGCCTCTCAAGGCGGAGTATCCGAGCCTCTTGCTTCTTGTTCTTAGTATTGGCTGCCTCTAGCTTGCGGACGGCCGTCCCTTCGCTGATCTGTAGGGCCACGATGTGATGGTGCAGCTTACCTAGACGGATACAAGGGGAGAAGATACATGAAAGACAGATTACATGATTGAAAAAACTGCTAAAAACAGCATTAGTGGCCGTCCACAGTTGCCAACATTTTCACGGTTCTACAGAGTGTAGTATTTTTCAAGACTCCCCTTCCTCCCCCGAAATATATTACTTATAAAAAATTTGTTGTCAATACCTTGAAATGTCAACATTTTACAGAGCATGTAAAGTCGTACGCGGCCCTCAAACCCCCTCCACCTTCCTACGCTCTGCAGACCCTTGAAAATGTTGACGGCCTCTTACATAACTAAAGAATAATGTTGATAAACTGCCTTGTAGAAATTTCAGTTACGTAGATGCAGTAACACTTCAGAAAACCTGAAAAATCCATGCATGGTTTTTGTGTTGTCTGCAGACAATTTTTTAAAAAACACCTTCAGTTGACCATTTCTACAACAAAGGTACCATTTTACATGGGGATAAATCATGTGGTGTTTGTTAAATCATTGTGGTATTTGTCTTAACCTATGCAACATAGACACCACATATGTTTAACACTACGAGTATTTTTTGGTTTCGGGAGTTTTGTTACAATGGGATGTAAATACTTCTATATTTTTTTACATACGTATTAATGTATTTTTTTTTCTTTCTTAAATCTTTTCTTTTTTGTATTGTGCCATGAATTTGTGCGAATAAAGATGATAATAATATTGTATTGTAACATTCTTTATGAAATGAATATACTTACTAAAGTAGCTGGGCTGGAATGTTACTCATATTTACAGGCAGTATACATGATTGGTATCTCGAAAATCAGAAATGTTCACAGATTTACGCTAACTTACACAATATAAACATGATGACCGTAGAAAAGTTCCCCTGAAATGGTTTTGTCTAGAGTGCTATAGTCTTTGAGAAATGAGTAAAACAATTGGTTTTCGTCTCATGAGACGAAAATTCAATTCGCCCCAAAACCATTTCGCCCAAGTGCCATTTCGCCCCCAAACCACTTCGCCCGAGTGCCATTTCGCCCCAAATCACTTCGTCCAAACACTACATCGTCCAAATGCTACTAAAAGTGGTTCTAGGGCGAAATGACTGCAAACCCTTTTTTGACTGTTTTCTCAAAAGTTAGCTAAGTACGGAGCTGGTTTTTGCTCAGGTTGGTTTTAATCATGCATATCTTCAATCACACAGGGGGATAAAACTATTTGTAACAGTTTACCAATCATGTATACTATCTTTAAGATCTGGTATGCCACACTTTTTGTACCCAACCTCGTGGAATGACCCAACTGCAAATGATGTATTGGGGCTTTAATGATAGATTACAGGATTGGACAACTGTTACATGTTACCTCCATGTGTGATTGAAGATGTGTATGATAAAAACCATCCTGTACCTCATCTATGTTCTGAGAAAACAGTTTTAAAAAGATGAATCACTTTAAAGAGTAAAGAACAGAAATACCTATAATTGCCTTTTCGTTGCTCTGAGTCTGAATATCAATGAGTTGTTGCCGTAGAGATAGGACCTCCTTGTCCCTCGAAACCTGCCTTGATTCTAGAGCTTTGGTTTGAAATGATGCCACCTCCACCATTTCCTTAAAAAAATGAAAAATGACAGATTTTACAAAAAACAAACGAACAACAGACTACAGATTTTTCATTAATGACCTTAAAAAACTTCTGCAGCCGATTTCACGAAAAATTGCTTAGCTTGTGCAACTTTTGAAAATGGCATAAGCCCCATAAGGCTTGCGTGTAAATTCACAGGAATGTTGCGCAGCTTACGCACTAAAAAGTTGCGCAAGCGGGCTTACGCAGTGCATAAAGGATTCGTGAAAATCGGCTGCTGGGGCAGACACACTGGCATATTTCGCATTTATGGAGATAATATGCATTTGCGATGTAGTCGAAACCTATCTGTTACTTGGCCAAGACCTTTATTTTAAAAATATACAGTTCAAAGCAACGAAATGCAAATTACAGTCAGACCGAAAGTACTGAGGAGGCTGAGAGATGACATATTGTATCAGTCAGTAACATGTATGAGCACCTCTTGTAGCAAGGCCGACTGCACCAGCCTCTGTAAGAGCTGCTGAGGCAGGGTGGCCTACTCTGCCTAAAGTACCCGAGCTTCTGCACATCCCACACAACAGGTGCAATCGGTTAAAAACAAAACAACAAAATAGGTTTTCTGAGAGCCCTTAACTGCTGGATTCCCCCAGAAACAGGAAATGTCACATTTCACTGCTGTGGGAATCACTTTGTTCAAACAGGTCCACTTGGACCTGGAGGAAATCACTGAAGTGGAACAGTCTTAAAAGCGATTCCAAAGTGATTGGTCGATCAGTGCCTTGTTATCCACAAGTTCACTGCATTCAACAAACTTGTGTTCTAGACAAAAATTGACATTCTAAGAAAAATTGCATTTCTTTTTTGGGCGAGTATGTTTTTTTGCAAGACACTGTCCAATATCCACATATTTCTCCTACAATTAATGCAGATTTCTATATTTTCACAGATTAAAATATGAGTCTCCCTCTGCTCAAGTCCCAAGTCAAGTCAAGTCAAGTCAAGTCAAGTCAAACTGCCTACGAGTCCTGAGTCAAGTCAAGTCGAATCGAGTCCCGAGTCTCAAGTCCAAGTCATTACAAATACTTCCACATTTTTCACAAGACATACCTTGAGTTTCTCACTTTCAAGACGTAGAGTGGCCTCTGATCTTTCCAGCTCCGTAATGTGCTTCTTATCATGGTCACTTGCTGCCTTGGTAACGCACACTGTCAGCTCATCTCGTAATTCACTCTCAATCTTCTGAGCTTGCAAATTCAATCTGGTTAACTTTATGGGTGAGAACACAAACAATTGCACAAATTAGATAAAAATGTGGACAAAAGTCCATGAGTTTGGGAAATCTGGATGCAGTGAAAACAACTTGGCTCCACCGGGATTTGAACCGCGGACCTTCTGCTTAATGTGCAGACACCCTACCAATTGAGCTATGAAGCCAACTGGTGGTCTTGAAACACAGTATTGAAGTTGTTACTCACTGATTGGGATTGGCTGTTATGTGAGCTTAACAAGCCCTACAGAGGGATAAACCCTTCAATGAGATCACTTACATACGCCCCAAGCCCCTGCCCCTGCCCGGCTTGCCCCTATGATGAAGTATGAACTGGTAATTTATTTTATATCCCTGGCTCATCATCCCTAAAAAAATCCCATATTCATGCACTTTTTTTAGTGGGGTGCAAATTGTGCCAATGGCTGCAGTAAAAACATGTTCAAAGTTTTGCAAAGCTAATCAACCCATAATATCGAACTTCTGATATCTGATAATTATGTAATATTGAATGGCTTTGAGGGTGATATGAGAATATACCGGAGTCATGAAAATACTAAACGAGCCGAAGGCTGGTTGCCTTCTAACTCCCCCACCACCCCCCCCTAGCACCCCCCTCCCCCCAAAAAAGAACTATATATTTATAACGGCTTGTTGCGGACAGGCACACACAAAATGCATTACATTTAAAAAATGAAAAACAAAATTCCAACATTTACAACTGCATGCGCTTTTGTTACTATTGTACAGTATTTTTTGATACCGTACTCGTGCATGCGTTGTGCAATACATTCACTCGATGCATGACACGCGTGTGCCTTCATGCGCCCATTGTGGACGCACATCGGATTGGGGCTCTCTACTGCACAGTATCAGAAACACATGGTATTCGTTTTATATAATAATATCCGATACCTCAGCAAACTTCTGCTCCAGTTCCAGGTTTCGGTTCTCCATCTCCGTAAGCGTCTTGCGTAGCTGATCTTGCATCCTAACAGCGTGATCTGCTCTTTGTCTTTCATTAAGCTCCTTCATCTCGACAGTAGTCAGCCGCTTGGCTAGGGATAGGTGTTCGCTGGTTCCAACATTGGATTTCATTCCAAAACCATCTGGTGGAATGAGGATATAAAGATGGCTAATGACTAGTGTTATATAAGTGTTTCAGATTAGGGGTATGCTCCTCAAGATATGCAGTACATTTTTTTTTCTCTCCGAGACCTGATTATTATAAATGCAGTGTCCAAATTATGACCATGTCTTAAAATTACACAATAGCCAATAGACAGCCGAAGTGTGACGTGGGTTGCCATGGCAATTGGCTCTAAACTATCATGGCCGTCGGAAAAAAGTACTATTGCAAAGCACAGGGACACAGTTCAGTGATTTTTAGTTTAGAGCCAATTGTCTATAGGCAACCAACAAAAGATGACGTATTCACTTCGGCAGTCTATGGTATACAAATATTGACTGTACTTTATTCGGGTGATGATATACAAACTATCGTCCTGAAGTGATCTTGAGATGGCAGGCCTGTCGTCTCAAGATCACCAAGGGACGGTAGTTTGCACCATCACCCGAATAAAGAGCAGTCAATATTTGTTTTGTTTTATATACCTTATACAAAATTGAGTTTTCCAGGAGCCAATTCAAAATACACATTGTCTGCGTGAACGCTAACACAGGTACTGGTTGCTTCACGCTTACATGCTCGTGCTGGCTCACGCGTGTGCGATATTCCGTTCGCTCTGGGAAATAGTACTTAAAATTGTACTATTCTTTGACCTATGACGCAAAGGTCAAACAATAGTACTTTTTTCAGGTTCGCACGGAAATGGTTGAACTAATCCATGTAAACTAAGTTATTTTTGAATAAGGTCTCTCACCTCCAATCTTGCCAAGTTCTTCCACAGCCTGCTCCAACGTATGTAATTTCTCCTTCTCTGTGGCCAGTTCTCTCTTCAAGCTAGCCACGTCATTCTCAAGTCGTGTGTTTTCTGCCTGTAAGTGAAATATAACAATAACTACGCTGTAAGGCGAATGTCGGGATTTAATAGACAATAAAAAGTAAAAGACAGTTATGAAATCAAGGATCAGTAAAAGTTTGACAAGAAAGTTTGGGTGTGAACGTTGTGCACATGCTTCTGCAATGACAGTCAACATTTTTCAAATTTTGGTGACGGTTATGAAATGGCGTACAAGGTTTGCCAATAAATAAAATGTATATTTTGGCAAATTTAAAAACTGAACTTTTTCACGCCAAACCATCGGCATATTTTAGAAGTGTAGCCCATTCAAAAGCTCAATCACGAAATATGGTTGGGAGCGTCAGTATTCTGCAACCGAAATAGCTTAATATTGAACAACTGTGCATCCCAAAATGTACAATCAAACATGACTACTGTAAACAATGCCGTTTTTTAAGCACTGTGGCTACACACTTTAATACCAAGAAGATTTTGACAATTACATTGTAAATAAAAAATAACGCTAACTGCTAACTCAGCTGGCAGTGGTCTTCTACATTCAGAACGCAACATGAAATTCTGCTGGGCATGGCAAATGTTGAAGCAAAATATCAACTTGAAACCCCCCGAGGTTGTAGCCACAACTTATACGTCCACCATCTTGGTATGGTAAGCGCACCACCTCTAAGGTGCAATACATATTTGAAATACTGTGCACTCAATGATTTGGGTATACAGGGATGCTATTGAACACGCCTATGAATTATGCATTTTGATTAAAAATCACACATTTGTATCAAATAAAAAATCACACATTTGTATCAAATTAATTCACCTCGGCGGTCCCTGGGTTATAATCCCTAAAAATATAATCACTTATTCACACTTAATAATTGGGGCAAGCCGGGCAGGAGTTTGGGGCGTATCTTAAATGATCTCTGGCAGGGGTGGTTATCTCATTGTAAGGCTTGCTAAGCTCACGTGATAGCCAATCCCAATCAGTGAGGAACAACTGCAATACCGTGATTCGAGACCACCAGTTGGCTTCATAGCTCAATTGGTAGGGCGTCTGCACGTTACGCAGAAGGTCCGCGGTTCGAATCATGGTGAAGCCAAGTTGCTTTTCACTGCATCCAGATTTCCCAAACTCTATCAAGGACATTTGTCCACATTTGTATCAAATTGATTCACCTCGGCGGTCCCTGGGTTATAATCCCTAAAAATACAATCACTTATTCACACTTGATTAAAAATAAACGTATGCTTAAACCCAGCACAGCCACTTAATTATGAAACCATCCGTGTATGTGCAAAGACAAAAAGTTGGCATTTCTGCTGAAAAACGTGTACACAGTGAAAGTCAATAAGCCTTATTACTTATTTGTAGCCATACCTCAAGCTGATCAACATGCGTGTTCCGTGCCACGAGTTGGTTGTCTGTCTGCAACAGGTCCCTGTATTTGGCAGCTAGTTCATTATACTGACGATTAGATGACTCCAGCTCAGCTGCTGGGACACTTTCATCTAATGCTCGCTGAAGAGCAGCAATCTTAAACTGGGATGCTTCCTGTAAAAAAGGTTTGTTTTCAAAGTTATGAAAATCTATCACCAAAAGACTGCGCCAACTTCTGCAGAAATAAATTATTTTACGGCATTTCACACAAACGCGATGTGATCCAGAAAATTAGTCCGAACTCGACAATCCTTGTTTTGAGATGTGGGCCAAAATATGTTTGTAGGGGTGAACAAAATCAAAGTTTACTTCTTTTTTTTCTAGTCAAAGGTATCATTGCTAATACCTTTTTTGTGTGACATGACTCAATTGAAATGACTCAATTAAAGCACTGTAACTTTGAACTTCATTTTCTCATTTTAAATACAGTGCCAATGTTCAAACAATTGTGACACAGGGTTTTCACTAAGAAGTAATGAATGTGTAAAAATCCCAAAATTAACCAGGGTCTACTTCAGACTGATTTTGCTTGATCAAATCACAAATGAACATTAAGTAAAAAAATAAAGATTTTCAATTTTTTCAACATTAAGTCTTGTCACAAAATGAGTGAGACTCCCTACCATATCTTATCAACAGTTATTAAAAATGAGTTTGACTTTAAGAAAGACTCGATTTGGATTGATACGTGAAGTAAAAATTACAGTGTGAACATGCAATTTTAAATTGTGTCTCATGTTCTTTCAAGATGCGACATTATTGTACCTTGTGCCTCTGGAGGTAGCCAAGTCGCTCTGTGATCGCCGTTTCCATTTGAACCATCTCATTTCGAAGCTTATTCACCTCCTGATGACAGAAAAAAAATGTACGAAACAAAATTCAAACTCCAGTAGAAGACGTGAGGAACGACATATACCAAGCAACAAAAGAAACAAGAATTTTTAGTTGAATCAAAATTTGAAAAATTATTTTATAATTAGGCTGACATTGAAATATTCAATGTCATGATTGCATAAAACCTCTGTGCTGAAAATTCCCACTCTCAGATTGACTGCTTTTTCTATTAAAAAGTGGAGAAAAGTTTTGCGTTTCTTTTGGTATAGTTGAGCCCAATGACCAAAAATATGGTTCTGGCAATTCCCCGATGGCATTGACAATAATAGCAACAGCGCCAGGAGTACCCACCCTGCAGGATAGACATGTCCGCTGTAGTGGCAAAGGAAACAAAGTACTGCCTACAATCCTCTGTGCCTACCTTTCGTAGTGTTCCCTCGACCTCTTGACTGGCTGTGAATCGCCTAGTGAGGGATCTCTCATTGACCCTTAGTACAGTGATCTTTCTAGTTGCCTCAGCACTGCGACGCTGCGTTTCATCCCCACTCTGCTGTAGAGTGTCCAGTAGCCTCTGAAAAAAGCCAATATGAAAAAATGTGAATCTTAATTTATTTATTTCATTAAACAAGGCAAAAGCACCATTGACGCCAATGCATAGTTCCGACCTGTCAACCAACCGAACCCGCCGACCAATCACAACAGAGCTAGCAGACATCACCACATAGGTCAAATTGCACTGTCTCACAACAACATCACGATGTTCTGCCCCATACAATTTGTACAGTGTTGTATGCGATGATCCGGGTGAATTTTTTTGTTTCAAGGCCGGTCGTTTCGTTGTTCAAAGGTACGAAAGCACGTATGTCATGATATGACATCCCTGTATTACTGGCCCTTTACTCGGTGTGTTCTAAGATAACTGTCGACCCTGAAACATGAATACCTTTCAGTTTTCTCCAATGAATCTGTGCTTTCCGTTGAAAGTTCCATTGCTTTGTGCGTTGTGTGTCGCCATTTTGACGATAGCGTGTGAGCCATAGCAACAATATCCAAGGGGGCAGGGCTAACTAGGCAAACTCGGAACTATGCATTGCAAATTGAAATTGTAATGCAATATTTGGTCTCGGGTTCAAAGCCAAATGTGGACCACATTAATTTTTTCTAATCCTATGTTTAGTGACTTCATTACCATGATGATCAGGTAACATACCAAATTATTTTATCTTCGAGCAAACTTGAATCGGTGGTTCTGATTGGTGGATCCAGTGTGACTCTGCACTATGTACCTCTTCTGATTGTATGTCGCACTCTTCGCAATGCGCCCTGGCATTTCAAGCGCACTGAGTTCCCCACACGGAATAATTTAGAGATGTACATTACATTTAATACTGCGAATTCAAATGACGGATAATATCTATAATTCGAGAGATATTTCTCCAGCTCGATTCTGCCCAATACTTACATTGAACTCCTGCACTTTGGCCTCCTGCTGCTCCATCTGATCTAGCAGTTTCTGCCTGGCCTTCTCCCATCCTTCAGACTGTTTCTCCCACTCTTCATGTTTCTCCTTGTACTCCCGATACAGCAAACCCTGTTGGTGTCTGAGCACGGCGAATCGCCGTCGGTACTGAATGAGGGATGACTCGCATCGGTTCATCTGGTCCTCTTTGTTGGATAGCTCCTGAAATGGAAGCCAAAAAATGCGACGCAACACCGCAAAACTAGGCGTAAGTCGACAAATACCATTTCGAGATATGGCACTTTTAGGCTTACAATGAACACAAAAAAAGCGTTTTTCATAAACCTCTAATTCTATTAAACAGTATGTTTTAAGAAATAAATAAAAATGTACATTTCAATCAGTGTCTGCATTTATATTTAGCATTAATGTTATTTCAAGGTACGCGTAATATCCGAATGTCACAAA
Organism: Henricia sp. BOLD:AAB3569; assembly: GCA_037783545.1. NCBI lineage: Eukaryota > Metazoa > Echinodermata > Asteroidea > Spinulosida > Echinasteridae > Henricia > Henricia sp. BOLD:AAB3569. The sequence continues at coordinate 477,496 of JBBELK010000218.1, forward strand.
AATCTATATGGGTCCTTCCACAGTAATGGGGTACATTTGAAAAATAAGTCAATAATTCCTTTCAGATGTCTTTAGTTTATCTCATGTCCATATCACAAACACAAATTAGATGCCTTAATTTTGACTCCCAAAATGGCAGTTTGCACACGTGTGCAGTGGTTCGCGAAAGCCCATTTAGAAAAATACACTTGCTGGTAAGAAAGTGATTGTGGAGGCAGACCTACCTGTAGAGCATGTATGAGTTGTTCATTGAGCGAGCTGATAACTTCAGCACTTGACACTGCCATGCCTTGTGGTAGCTTCATGTGATGGAGAGTAACGGCACCCTGACCCGCCTCCCTCAGAGCCTGTAGGTCCTGTTCTAGTCTGGTGATCTGCATCACATGGGGGAAAGGATAGTTCCTGCTTAAAGATACAATTCCAATGACTGTTGGCTTTCTGCTTTTTTGTCTGGCATTTAATGATCATTATCCGCACAGTCCGAGTGCTCACCAGTGAAATGAGTTAGAAAGATATTGCGTGCCCATTCCAGGCCATTCCAAATTGGGCACAGTCCATTCTAGCCCATTTTCAATTGGGCACAGTCCATTCCAGCCCATTTCCAATTGGGCACAGTCCATTCCAGCCCATTTCCAATTGGGCACAGTCCATTCCAGCCCATTTCCAATTGGGCACTGGACATTCCAACCCATTCCCAATTGGGCACGGCCTATTACAGCCCATTCTCAATTGGGCACAGCTTATTACAGCCCATTGGGCACAGCCCATTTGGTAAATCGGTATACGAGAGTTGTCCGTAACTTACGTGGTTATTGGCTCTGTCCAGATTAATGCCAGCCTTCTCACTCTCGTTTCTTATCTGGCGTAGCTCACGTCGTAGTTCTTCATTCCGTCCAGTCAGTTGATCCAATTGGGCCTTCATTACCACTTGGGCCTCGTAGGTTCCACCTGACGTTTTGGCTTCTAAAAGCTGTCAGTTACACAAACAACTTCACAATTATTTCACCACTTCTTTAGGCGTGAGGTCAAAATAGAAACGGTCTGTATACCGGGAAACGGTACATAAACGATACACCGTTGCAAGGTTTTGAGTTCAGCTGGTCTGGCCAAACGGTAGATAATTGGCAGTGTTCAACCCACCCGTACCGTGTTCGCTGAACAAATGGTTTTCTGCCCACAGACAAACAGTTCCATGAGAGATTAACTCCAACCGTTTACCAGTATACAGACCATTTGGTATTTTGACCTCGCGCCTTAACCCAACACATGTAGCACTTACTGATGTGCATCTTTCTCTTACTGATCCTCAGAGCTTTTTTTGTAAAGTTAAGTTCCTTGTTCCTTGTCAAGGTCTATAAGGGGCCGTCCAAAGTTGTCAACATTTTCACGGGTCTACAGAGTGTAGGAAGGGGTCGAGGGCCGTGTAGGACTTTACATGCACTGTAAAATGTTGACATTTCATGGTACTGACAGAAAAAAATGTTGATAAGTAATATTTCGGGGGAGGGAGGGGGTCTTGAAAAATACTATGCTCTGTAGAACCGTAAAAATGTTGACAACTTTGAATGACACCTAATCAAAGTTATCTAATATTCGCTACCCGTACTAAACACAACATTTGATAAAGGATGAGTCAAGCTATGAGTAGGCCCTACTTGCCTATTTTCAGAAATTTTAATTTCACCGAGTTGAACATGGAAGAAATACAGGGTAGTTTGAGGCACTTTTAGAAAGCTGCAGAGCGTTTTGGGCGATTTGAGGACTAATGAAGTGACACACAAAAAGGCTTTGTGTGAAATTTTTAGATCTATACAATTTAGGATGCAGGCCTCTCAAATAGACAGTATCTAAACAATATTGTCTGCCTTTTCACGAAGTGGCGAATCCGCAAAAGCAGTAGAAAAACTGTTTTTAGAAAATTGCTTTTGAAATTGGTCACTTTTTAAAACTCCAAATTCGCTGGTTGTTTCATCAAAAGTCGTCAGTATTTTTTAGGTTTTTTTATTGTACTAATTGTCTAATTGAACACTTGGGATCAAAACTTATTTCTCACTTTGTGAAAACGCAAAATGCAGAGCATACCTGATTCGCCTAACAGTAAGTGTACACACTTGACCCCTGGCTGTATGTTCACTAAGCGCGTATTGTACAACGTCGCTCTGTGCGTGGAGTTCCCACAAAGTGGCGAATAGCATTATTCGCCACTTCGTGAAAACTCAATATGTGCATTTTCAAAGAGTGCACTTCGTGAACAATTTTGTAACTTAAAAAATAAAAAAACTTTGCAGAAATGTTAAGGGCATCAAATAAAGCCAAATTATACAAAAAAACAGAAATTGCTTCTTTTTTTTTTACGGATTCACCACTTCGTAAAAATGCCAACAATGTGTGTCAGTAATCTCAGTTTGTGTTGTTTTCTTAATATTCCTAAATAGGAATCATATTCATTATTTCCAACTGGGACAATATATTCCTAATTCGGCACCAATTCCTAACTAGGAATCCTCACCGCAAGCAGTCTGTCCAAGTTGGGTATCTGCAGCTCAACCCCTCCTCCACTGTGCTGTCCAGTCTGCTCCTTCAGTGCATGTAATATCTCCTTCATACTCTGTTCCATCTGTCTGTTCTCCTCTTGGAGTCTTTGGTTCCGAGCCTCGATCTCCGCAACCTGGCTACGGTTACGCTCTGCTACTTGGTCGACCTTGGACAGTTCACGTTCCAGCTGGTTTGCCTAATGAGAGTTTGAAAGTAGAACAGACTGCTAGAATTGTTTTACAATTTTTGGGACAAGGATCAAATGGTTTGGATCATTGTTTGGAACATAGACTACTAAACTAAGTGTGACGTCGGTTACCAGGATAACTGGGTGTAAACATTTGCTGGTAATCTAAAACGACTGCTGCTGAAGGTAAGTCGTTTAACGAGCCAATTGGCTCATTACGGCCGGTACTCATCCACGGTTTCCGTGGCATGAAGTGACTAGGAGCAATGCTACATGTACTCCTCCTGGATGGGATGCCAGTCCATCGTAGGTCTACCCCCAGCAACTAGTTGGGTTTCCCCAACCGTATTTGCTGGTACCCATTTATGGGACAGTGCAACTTTAAACACATTAAATTAAATAAACTTATGACATTTATAAGTATACAAAAATTAAGAAGGTTAAAGGGGCAGTGCTTAGTGGAATTTAATGTGTGCAGGCACTGCGGTCACATTTTTATTGGCAAGGCCATACAGTGAGGTTTCCCTTTAAGCCTCAGTGAATCTGCTGGGCCAATTGGCTGTTCCCCCTTCACCAGCTGTGACATCGTGTCACCTAATGCCAGCCAGCCCGACTTCCTGGGTTTGCCGTGGACCTACCTTAAGCCTCAGTGAATCTGCTGGGCCAATTGGCTGTTCCCCCTTCACCAGCAGTGACATTGTGTCACCTAATGCCAGCCAGCCCGATTTCCTGGGTTTGCCGTGGACCTACCTTAAGCCTCAGTGAATCTGCTGGGCCAATCGGCTGTTCCCCCTTCACCAGCAGCGACATTGTGTCACCTAACACCCCTTTGCCCGTCTTCTTGGTTTTTAGACCCTCTGTGAATTGTTCAATGGCTACCATGTCATCTGCTGATAAGCCCAGTGCCACTGCCCTGGAAAATAATGGTATTGAAATTGAAATTACACCAGTACTGCAAATTGTTTTAAATCATGGGCATTCACAATTATAAAATAGGAGACAACCCTAAAACATTACAAAAGCAATAACTCCAACGTATATGACCCGCTCTGGAAAAAAGGTAGCATACGTCGAGCAGGCTAGGTCGAGTTTTTGCAACCATAAGAAGAAATCTATGGCAGATCCATGCTCATTAAAATACAACATATTCCACATACAACGAATGAATATGAAATTCATTCGTTGTATGTGGAATATGTGGAGCAGGAACCACTCTACTCGCGATTTGGTACAAGCATGTCCGCACGAGTTCGTTTCAATGACAGTTCAAAAAATGGGTCATTAAAAGTCTTTTTCTATGCAAAATATTTGGATTTTGTGCATGCAGGTTCCAATGCGAGTAGAAATTATGCTACAGCTATTAGCACTATAAAATATAGTCGGAAAAGCCAACTTTTGTCATGTCAGTCCGATTTCGAGTTCTGGTAATGAAGCGAAACAGCACGATATCGATTTGTGTCACCACTTGCGATTAAAACATTAACTTACTCTCAGATTTTCACCTTAATATTTTTCTTTTCTTTTCTTGTCATGAATATTATTTTTGGGAGGTATTTTATATGATTTTAACAGATCTTAATAAAATTTCCAGAAAATCTGGACACGCTGCTTTAATGTGAAAGTGAAATATTAATGTAAAAATTTAGTGCCAATGAAATGAGAAAGAGATACACTTGTGTCTACGCCCATCCTACCTCTGTGCTCTCTGCTGAGAGAGTAGTCGCACTTGCTTCTTAAGCTCCAATCTCTCCACTTCAAGTCGCTCCAATTCCTGGCTCAAGACCTGCGCAAAACAATTTACTGTTACTGTCATCTTGCAGAGTCACGAAGACATGTTTTTGTAAAAAAGTTACAAATACGAGTTTCACCTCAAACAATATTTGCAATCAAAGCTTGAAGTTCCTGCCTCCTGACATTCCATTGCTTTGTGTTAAACATGCATCCTAAAAGGGCTAACAAGTGCAATATATATTGACATATGCAGCATATGTGGCAGAGAGCATCCCCCTACCATTGTTCCCCCATTGTGTCTCAAATATCCAAGGAATTTCTTTCAGTTTTTAGGGGTGGAGGGGTTGGTCAGTATTCTCCACTGCTAAATATTTTGTCCAGGCGCACCGAGCAGCACCCTCAGTTGGTGAACACTGATTCGCTGCGTGAGGGCGCTGTTCAAAACAAATGCATGCAACTGCCATGGCCGTTATCAACTGTGGATTGGGTCGCCGATGCGATAGATATGCGTTGTAAGTGAACGATAATGACACCAGTGGCTAGCGAATCATGTTTTTTGAAGTCACCTAATTTTGGAATGACTTGGATTATTTTTGTACGGGCGGCCAAGTTTTTTGTCCAGGCAGCAAATTTTTGCCTGGGTGCTAACGGTACCTCTGAATTTTTGTTTTCGGGCGGCGCGCCCGGACAAAATCGGTAGTGGAGAATGCTGGTGATGGTGTGTTAAAGGGAAGAGTGAGTTGAGGTATAGGGGTGGTAGGGGGGGGGGGGGGGGGGGAGTCACTTTGTCACAAATTGTGCTGGGTATAAATGTTAAGAGCACTTAGCATGTGCAGGCCCCTTGATTCGAGGCCTGGTCACTGAATCCTGTGAATACAGGGCGTATAAAAAAAACAAGTAGACACTCAGAAAAAAGTTCTGTATTTTTTTGAAATTTGGTTCATACATATTGGCAGACATAGGTTTAAAGCTTTTATAATCATGTTAGGCATTTCACGCATGAATGAACAGGTGCTAGTTTTGTAAACAAAGGTTAAATTAATTGGCGCAGAAAAATTGAAAATGCAAAACAGGATCAAGGAGCATGAGGTGTCAATTTGACATGTCCTTTCTTTGCTAATTAACACTTTGCTTTGCGATCATTTTAAAAAAAAAAGTTTAGCTAGCCTCTTAAGTCTTAGTCCTCCTTTTCTTTGCAAACAGATTTGCACGCTTAGCGTAAGACCAAAGGCATGCCTGATCCCTGCTCTGTTCTACCCGAGAAGGGTGACTTTTGTTCTGCTTTTTTTTAAACACCCTGTATGTGAAAAATATAGTTCAACACCATCATTATTTATAGGACTATACCTGATTGAGTGCTCTTTCCTGCTGATGCTGCAGTGCCTTAGTGAGTCTGACCTCACCCAGATCAAGAGGCTCCTTGGGGTCAAGACCCAGTCTCCCTCTCAGCTCCTCGTTTTCTTCCAAGAGGTCGTTTAAGGTCAGTTCTAGCTTGTTCACATTCTGTGTCAGCTGCTCAACGTTCCTGCATAAAAGACAACAGCTTTGATGAAGCACATACACAGCATTATCACTAGTTTGGGAAATCGTCTTTGTTTGTGTGGAAGGCCTAAAATGTAACACAAGTGTCCGTCCCGGTTACGAGCGTATATTGAAAATTTGTACACAGGGTTTTTAGAAAGGCATGTTGTCACACTATTTGTAACCCTTTTTGGGCCTAAGTTATTTCTTCAGAACAACAGAAACTTGTTTCTTTTATTTTGAGACCAGACAAAGGTATTTTCTGGAAAATTTGGTCTGTGTTGCCAAAATGCCCCCTTTACTGTGGAAAGACCCAATTCCAGACACTGCATAATTACAAGCATGGTGGCCTTACCGATCTCGAACTATGATATTCTTCTTGCATTCCTTGATTTCTTGCACAGCTTCCATTAGGCCATATTCTCCCTGTAAAAGAATTTGATTTGTAATTTTGGCCAACAAAATTTTAACAAAGTGGCCTAAATTCTAACTAGCCTTTTGCATGTAACATTTGCATAATGACTGGTGCCCCGAATTCCTCACTGTCAAATGGAGGTGCAGTTTAGAAAGTCACATACTATGCTGTTGTTGCTATGTGGTGCAAGTTATTGCCAAGCAACCGAAAGTCCGGTTGCTTTATGCCATTCTCTCCCACGGTGAACACAGTATTGATTCTGTACTTCACACCTACCGTGTGCACCACATAGCAACACAAATTTAGTCTGGTATGCATGTGAACAGAAGTACGTCAGTATACCAGGTGCTTTGACAATATCATTACCCTGGTCATTGGGCACAACTTCCTGGGGAGTATGCAGCCCTGGCAGCCTGACACAAGCGCTCAAATGCTGCAACCCTTGCAGGTACTCAATTACTCCTGGGTGGAGAGAGGCAACTTATGACAAAGTGCCTTGCCCAAGGGCACACGCACCATGGTCGCGGCTGGGAATCAAACCCACGACCATGGAAATAGACACGCTCCTGAGTTCAACGCACCAAACCACTCGGTCATATGGTACTCCGTATGGTACTCCATATGGTACTCCGTATGGTACTCCGTATGGTACTCCGTATGGTACTCCGTATGGTACTCCGTATGGTACTCCGTATGGTACTCCGTATGGTACTCCGTATGGTACTCCGTATGGTACTCCGTATGGTACTCCGTATGGTACTCCGTATGATACTCCGTATGATACTCCATATGGTACTCCATATAGTACTCCAGGAACGTGTGTGTGGCACAGGCCGGCATCATTCATGGACGTTTTGAGCCGCTTGGCGATAATAACTGGGTCATTGTCTGCACAATATGTAGTACCGTCAATGTACACGTACTTAAACATGCTTAGTATATTTAATGATTTCCCATGAAAAATGGAATCGATTCCGAAAGGAATCAAGAATCTTTTTTTAATTTTTTAATTTTTGTATTAGTTATTTCTCTCCACACACAAAAAAAAGAAATCTATTATACCCAGTAAAAGAGAAAAATACAATTAAGACAACAACCCAAAAAAATGTGGAGAAGGCCAGGCCGAGGAGGAAAATTATTTTCCTGAAACGGCATCGACTCTGAAAATGCTGGAGACCCCCAGCCTAATACAGATAAGTGTACTCACAGATTCATATTCCCTCATGCGTGTTAGAGCCTCGTTCAACACTTTATCTTTCTCCCGTGCATCAGCTTCAGCCATCTGCATGCCTTCCTCGGCCCGCTTTCCCTCCCGTTCTTGTTCCTGGAGAGTTGCGGTCATGTTGCGGATTGTGTTCTGTAGTCGCACGCCTGGGGCTTCAGAAAATAATAAATGGAATTGGTTGTTTTTTAAATTGGGAATTGTTTGCCTTTCACTGCATAATTATAGAGCTGAGTCAAATATTCAAATATTCGATCGAAAACCAAATATTTAAATAATAATTTTCAGGTTAAATTAATATTTGATATTCCATCAAACACTTGGTTAGAATATTCAAACAATAAATTTTTTGAATTGACTCGGCCATACAATTGTGACCATTGTGACAATACACCAATCCAGTAAGCTCCCCCCATTTTGGAATTGACAAATCACAGCCTCAGGTTGAGGTAACCAAAAAGTGGATCTCCATTTTGGTTACCCAAGTCCTCAAAATTTTGTGCACAGAGCTACAGCAAACTGCAGCACGAGTGACGCAAAAACACCATAAACATCATTTTTATCAGCGCAGAGGACCCTGAGCCGGTTTAAAACGGATTGTATAAGACTAGCCAAACCTACTTTTAATCCCTTCATAAATGTGTTTTTGTGGAAATTGGTAAAACTCACCAAAATTAGCTTGTTTTTTTGCTATGTTGTACATTCACTGCGTTCTATGTGTGTAAAGTTGTTTTTGTTCGATCGCGCGCGTTACACGTAATGCAGGCGTGTTGTACGTGCATGCACACGACCGGATACTTAAGTTCACATTTTGCTTTTGAGCGTGCAGTTTCTGTGTGCGCGTGTGTGTTTCAATACGCACTGACCACGGCGCTGCCACGCGACTCTACTGCACACGTGCCTTACATGTGTGGCATGTCGCTAGGCAATTGCTACTTGGGCGGAGCTTACTGGATGGGTCTATTGTGACTTGGTATGACGTTTCCTGCTGCCAAGATGTTAAGTTTAACACTTTGACACTATAGATGCGTACCTCCACCCTGTACTGCATCCTTTTTTATATCCTCCAGCTGGTTCGTCAATTGGGCCATTTCGTCAGCTGAGATCTCTAGCTGATTCTTGAGAGCATCAAGCTGCGCATCTTTCTCTTTCAGGGCCTTTATGTCAAAACATGATTAATCAAAATATCAACTACATACGGATTGACAGAAAAATCAAATTGGGTTTGGGAGAAAAATCACTATGATCAACTGCAGTGTACTGCAATATCGCTGGGGCCTAGTGAAATTTTGAGTTAATTTTAAGCCGAGTAGTAAACCCATTTTCCTCCACTTTTGAAAGAAACGGACTCCTGCTTTTAGCTAAACTGAGCCCGTTTTCTGTCTGCAGTATAAAAACATTTTTCAAAAAAAGAAGTGTCCAGCAGCCAATTTCACGAAATATTTCGTAGCTTGCGCAACGTTTGAAAATGGCATAAGCCCCATAGGCTTGCGTGTAATTATTCCAGAAATGTTGCGCAGCTTACGCAATACAAAATTGCGCAAGCAGGCTTATGCAATGCGTAGGGATTCGTGACATCGGCTGCAGATCGCATTTTTGACCACCTTCACATTTTTTCTATGGGTGTTGAAATTTGATACTTTTTAATTTGTCATATTTTTCTCATTACCATTCTGAAATTTCAAGCTCTCAATGCATCTATTTCCAAGGATATCGTCAAAAATCACCAATGTTTTGTAAACTAATTTATCCGTTACATAAAGCAGTGCAGTGATTACATCAACCTTTTTGCTTCCACATCCAAATTGGAGATTGCAAATTTCCTGTTTTCTTCTCATGGATAGTATATTGAGGAAGTATTTTATATGATTGTTAGGCTAGAACGAAATCCATTTTCTGGAAAAATCTGGACAAGCTTCTTTAAAGGCATTGCCACACATATCGCTAAGAACTGTTTAATGCTGATGCTTGCATTAAAAACACACTCACACACACCTGTGATAGATACACCACAGATGTCTTATCAGTGTCCATTTGAGCAGCTGTCAGTTGCTCCTTCTGCCGTTGGATGACTTCATTCAGTTCCTCCATCTCCTCGTCCTTCTCGGCTAGGGAAGTCTTCAAAAGTTGGAAGAAAATCAAAAGTCATATGAAAAATTGCATCAAAATTCACATGACAAGTAAGAGCAAGTTCGATTCACGACTAGAGTTAACCACTGGTCGAACTTCATTTAGGCAACACACATGCGCGTTAACGTTCAAGTGCAAATGCCTTTGGTCAAGTTCCAGCACGATAGTGCCCTTTTGGCTGGTTCCAAATGGTCAACCAGACACGACTAATCATCGTTGACTAGACTGCGTTCGGTTGGAAATAGCCGAACTATAGTTAACTGGGTCTTTCCACGGTAAAGGGGGCATTTTGGGAAATACCTTTGTCTCAGTTGTTCTGAAGAGATAACCCTGTGTACAAATTTCCTATATACGCTCGTAACCGGGACGGACATTGAAAATGTGTACACTTTTTTTTTAGAAAGGCATGTTGTCACACTATTTGTAATCCTTTTTGGGCCTAGGTTATCTCTTTAGAACAACTGAAACTTATTTATTTTATTTTGAGACCAGACAAAGGTATTTTCTGGAAAATATGGTCTGTGTTGCCAAAATGCCCACTTTACTGTGGAAACCCTCAACTCTAGTTGTGAATCAAACTTGTCCTGACATTGTAAGTCAACCTCTATACAAAACTTTAAATTTGTATTATTTCATAATCAGTCGATGCTTTGAACAACTTGTGTTGTTTAAGTTAGTCTTTAAGTCCTACCTTAATTTCCACCATTGTTGTTGGACAAGACATTAAAACAAAACGGATGTGGTTCCAATTACGATCGTTTTGTGACTTACTTTCCATTCCTCGACTTTCTTGTTGAGTGCTTCCATTATTTCGTCATCGGCACCGGATTTGCCTCGTAACTGGTCTGTCAAATCTTCAATCTAAAGACATAGCACAGAATTCCATTATTTATCTTAAAAAGTTATATGATTAATTCACCTTTATACAATAATTATGCTGAAACTGGATGGCCTCACGGCTCGGGCCATTATCAACGTCCAGGCCCCCAGTCGGTATTAAACATACAGTTTAAGATTGGCAGAACACACTTTTATTCCCTTAATAAACAATCAAGGTCCAAGTTGTCCACTTTACCTGTTCTCTGAGGATCTGGTTTTCCTTGTCCAGGTTTTGGGTAACAGTATCCGACTGCTGCAGGACTAGTTTGAGCTTAGCGTGTATCTCAGCCATCCCATCCATGTCCTTGGCAGCAGTTTCCAGTTTGGATGTCAGGTCGGCACACTGCTCTTGCAGCTTCTCATTGGCTTCTGTCAGATTCTGGATACAACAAATATTGGGATGAGAAAAAAATCATGTGGTGGTTAGAATTTTAACCCGAGACCAATGAAACACTGGGCAGATGTTCAACCAATGTTCAACCATTGTTCAACCAATGTGAAATGTTGCTCAGGAAAGGTTGTATTTTAGAGTGAAAGAGTCTAACTTGTGTAACAGGGGTTCAAGACAGACATTTTTGCAAGATTGTTATTGGATTCGAGCCTGAGACCACCGACACACCAGGCAGATGCTTAACCAATGTAGCTCTAGAAAGAAAGTTATATTCTCACTGAAAGAAAAATTGGGTCCTTAGGGACTGGTAGAGCTGGTAGAGCGTCTGCCCGGTTAGTCAGAGGTCTCGGGTTCGAATCCCGATAAGTCCTTACGATTTTTCTCTCATCCCAAGTTTGGTTATTCTTCAGTGAGAATGTCTAATGTTTGCTTAAGCTACAGTCACATAGAACACGGTACGTACACGGTGGCGCACGGTAGAGCACGGTAGAATGCGGTGCTATACCGTGCTCTACCGGCCCGAAAATCACGTAAAATCGCGTCGACAGTCGTCTCGAGGGTCGACGGTCACTGTCCCCCCGGTAGGGCACGGTTCCCACACGGTACAACACGGCAGAACGCGGTAGAGTGCGGTAGAATGCGGTAGCCACATGGTGCCAACACGGTAGAGCACGGTACAGCACAGTTGAAGATAGGCGTCTACCGTGCTCTACCACAGAGGTAACCGTATCGGTACCGTGGTCTACCGCGGTCTACAGTATCTCTACCGTATATCTACCGTGTTGCTACAGTGTTCAAACGTACCTCCCGGTAGAACGCCCCGGCGCCAACACGGTGTCCACACGGTAGAGCCAACGCCAGCACAGTTCCAACACGGTAGCGCACGGTAGAGGCGACGCAGCCGGTACAGTGCGGTGTCCGTGCGGTGAATTCTTAATTTTTAAACATTTTAAAAATTAGAAATCCGTTTCCCGGCACAGCGCGGTAGCCCACGGTACAGCACGGTAGAGCGCGGTAGCCCACGGTACCGATACGGTTACCTCTGCGGTAGAGCACGGTAGACGCCGATCTTCAACCGTGCTCTACCGTACCTCCAATGTGACTGTAGCTTTAATAAGGGGTTCAAACAAGACATTTGCTAGATATTTTGTTCTAAAAGGCTTTGGGTAATGGCGAGGTCTCGCAATAATTGTTTTTGACTAATTTTTTATCAAAACATAAATCACATACTCCAAAAAAACAGTCACCAAAAATACATTCCAGGAACAAGTTTTTAATAAAAAATAAAAACTTCTTTAGTCGAAATCAAGAAAAAATGTTCTTCAAACATTTGTCCACGGCAACAGAACAGTCTTTTGTTGCCATGGACAAAACATGGTCAGTATAGTGTGTAGAGAAATTTCTTTTGATGCTTGGTTTTAATCAAAACCCTCAAAACAAATGACATGTAATTTGAGACCATCTAATTTTTGACAGATTATCAAATTGTTAAATTGTTTCCTTTTTTCCCCTCAAATTCTCGTTTATGGTATCAGTTCACCCAACATTTTAATAGCCCACTCTCACTTTAAAGGCTCTATGTATCATTCGCAAGATACAACTTTTTGCAGATTCGTGGAATAAGAGTGTAACAAATCTAAGGAAGAATGTTGGTAAACTAGCCTGAAGAAATTTTAGCTACTTAGATGCATCAATGCTTCAGAAAACCTTGAAAATCTATATGGATTTTGTGTACAAGTGAATGGTAAAAAAGTCCTGTGCATGGGATTTTTTAGAAACCTACCTTCGGTTGTCAATTTTGAACATTTGGATGGAAATAAATTAATGTGGTGTTTGTTACGTTTGCTATCAACACTTTGAGTAAGGTTTTTCTTGTCAACTCATGAAAAACAATATTGGGTCATTACAAATGATACAATGGGCCTTTAATGGGCCTTTAATAGGCCAGACAAAACTTGTTCTTGTTAGTCACTGATGAGGATCAACGGATCGAAACATTTGACTCCTAACATTCTGCTTGTTGTGCGAAACTTAGCTCAAAAATTGCATTATTAATATCAGTTATTTTAACCCTTTTTGTACCTGGATTTCTTCCAGTTGGTCATTCAGTTCTCTGTTCTTCATACGCAACTTGTCGTGAAAATCCATATCGTCACCCCGCCGTTGGAGCACGCTCTCTCGCTGCGACTCCATCTGGCGCTGGTAATCTCGCAAGTCGGTACGGAGCATGTCACTCTGTAGCAGAAAAAAAAAATAACGCAAAGTTAAACAGTAAAACATTTGAATTGTTTTTAAAAAGGTCTTACTGGTAAAAAATGTGACATACGGGTCATGAGTCACAAGTGTCAGGTCGAAGTCACGACAGTCGAGTCCGAGTCAAAGTCCTTTGCCTTTATGATTCGAGTCAAGGCCAGTTCATTAAAATTGTGACTTGAGACGGACTTAAGTCCAAGTTCTGGACTTTAGTCCCTACAATATTGTAATAAGTTATTCCGTGTTACGTGTCACGCCGAACTAAATTATCCCAAAAATTTGAATTAAGTTCGACGTATGAAACAATTTGGAGTGACTTGGTTCGCCAGCAGGCGTAAGATCGACTGTTCTAGTCAGTCAGTCAGAATGACTAGCTGGAGAGCGACTTGCGTAAAAAATACCCACCAGCGTATTTTCATTCGAAAATGTCGCACGGGTACGTTGGGATACGTTTAAATTATTGAGCATGTACTCGGCTTGATAAAAACGAAATTGTTTTTATTTGATCATGATTTAGCCTGAAGAAAGATAGTTTTATCTTTCTCGATGCAATAGTCGTGGCGCAACAACATAAAGCAAGGTTAATCAACAGAGGTAAGTGCAACCAATCCGCTTTTCTTGCTCTTTTTGCTGGTTAGCACTCGGGCCACGTGGGTCATGATTGTCAAATGACACCCAAAATGGTGGAAGGCGTGACGTCACTGTAAAGCTATCAATTAGGTCCAACGGCCTTCAGATCTTCAACATTTTGACCTCTAGTTAACTTACATCTCTCTTGAGCTCCCTAATCTCTCTCCCAGCTTCTTCTGCTCTTTCGGCAAACTAAACAGGAAAGAAAATTGGTAATAATAACAGAGGAACATACAAAATAATCGGAAATTGCTGCAACCTTTGTAAAAACCTCCTAAATGGATTTTTGCAGCATCATTATGCGTCAACCAAAACGACTTACTGAATTACTGCATTCCAAAATGTACAATCAAACATGCCCACTATGAACACCACTATTGTAAAGCACTACGACTACACGCTTTAAGGCACAGGCTCGTCAGCAATGCGCGTGCGCAAAATTCGTCCCACAAAATACGCAACTCTATAGCAACGGCGTGGAGCTGCGTATTTCGTGGCACGAATTTGGCGCGCGCGCATTGCTGACTACATGCTTAACAGGAAAATGTTGACAATTAAATCCAAAATATTGCAAACTTCTAACTCAGCTGGCAGTGGTCTTCCACAGGCTGAATGTTGAAGCAAAATATCAACTTATCTATGTGCCATCTTGGTACGGTAGGCACATCACCTACGAGATGGGATTGCTTGGGCTGCTATATATGTATTTGGAAAAGCCTCCTAATTTGTGAATGGGTCTTTTGGCAACACAGACCATATTTTATCTCAAAATAAAAGAAACAAGCATAAGTTGTTCTGAAAAGATAACTTAGGCCCAAAAAAAGGTTACAAATAGTGTGACAACATGCCTTTCTAAAAACCCTGTGTACAAATTTCCAATATACGCTCGTTACCGGGACGGACACTTTTGTTACATTTTAGGCCGTCCCGGTTACGAGCGTATATTGGAGATTTGTACATGGGTTTTTTAGAAAGGCATGTTGTCACACTATTTGTAACCCTTTGGGGGCTAAGTTATCTCTTCAGAACAACTGAAACTTATTTCTTTTATTTTGAGACCAGACAAAGGTATTTTCTGGAAAATATGGTCTGTGTTGCTAAAATGCCCACTTTTTCGTGGGAATACTTATCTGTCAGGAAAGCCCATCACTTACTCTCTCTCCATCACGTCGTTCCTTGATCAGCTCACGCTCCTTCTCTTTAAGCTCACGTTGGAGAAGTTCTGACTGACGATTCAGCTCCAGAATTTCATTCTGGAGGGATCGCATGTCCCTCGAGCCAGTAGCTCCGCCAATGCGCTAAGTCAAATGGTAAATAAAATGAGATAGAATTTTAAAAATGAGAAGCAACTGAGTATATGGATTTCAAATCAGATATGGGTCATTCTATAAATTTGGGGTCCACTTTTTCTGTTCCCGTTACATCTGACATCTTGTAAAATGTTGTATTTTGTAAATTCAGGACATATTCTTTAAATGCCTTCTATTTCAAAGAGTGATTACATAAAATACAATTCATAAAAATATGGTTTGAAGGCATTTTTAATGATACTTGTATGGCAAATAGCAGTATGTCAGGTGTAACGGGGACAAAAAAATGTCACACGTTGGACCCCAAATTTATAGAATGACCCATATGTTAAAAAGGAAATGCAAATGTTGTATTGGAGCTTTAACTCTGTTCAGTCTTTGAGTAATTTTCTTTTAAAAGCGACCATTGCCAGTTTATGATGCAGGCAAAGATGGCACTTGCTTAGGGATTAGACTTGTACACGTCTGCTTCGCTACTCGTTGCAGTCTCGGTCTGCTCGCTGAGCGGCACAGTACAATGAAGAACAATGGATTGGTATGAAGAATTGTCCTTGTTATAAGCAGAATGTTGTATTAACAGTCTTATTATAAAGGTTTGACTGTATTCTCTTTAATGTGAAACCATCCCCCTTGATGCCTAAAGCCGGCTGTACACCTTGCGTTTCGTCCGTGATCCGATCACGATAGCGCATGTTGTGCAGTCACATCACAAGGTGTATGGGTTCTGCGATGCGTTCTGATGGCGATGTGGTCACAATTTTGTGTAGCGACGCAATCGCAGAATTTCGAGCATGCTCGTAATATTTTCTTGTCTGTGCAATCGCAACAGATTCTGAACGCAAGGTGTACGGCCGGCTTTACCTGCAGCCTTCTGTTCTCTTCTTCCAGGTCTCGGATCTGATCCAGAAGAGCTTGTTCTGAATTTAGAAATATAGAAACAAAAAACAGATTGGAATGAACCCTGACAACAAAAAACAACTGCGACCACCAATTTGGTACAGTTGACACTTGTTAATAGGAAGTCATTGGGACTTTGCAGATTACTGTGTTATAACAGGAATATTGTATCATCATGCTAATACAATTAAAACAATGACTCATGAGTAATGTACGTGACTCATGAGTAATGTACAAATACGTTCTAACTGTCGCAGTGCAGCACTTAAAAATAGACAAGTTTCTTGTCCCTGCGGTGAACTGTCGCTCGCGCGTACGTACACGGACGGAACTAAGTTAGACTGTCTTGCACAAAGACTACCTAAGGGCGTGTTTGTTTCGGACGGATCCAGATTCAGATCTGCGCAGATCCAAAGTGAACTCGTTCACTTCGCGCACATCCTGATCGAGATCTGTGATCTGTGGAATCCTTCTCGAGAGATGGTTCAGCGCTTGATCCAAAATGGCGACGTAAACATCGTGGAGATTTTGTGTAAGTAAAACCGTGTCGTTTCAGTTTTCGGAGGCAACACACGAAAACAAACAAATTTAGAACGCTTGTTTATTTACGACGAATGTCGTGGGAGAAATTTGGAACAGAAATTTGACAAATTTGGTAAATAAATGCAGTTCACGTGATTTGAGATCCGAGTTGAGAGCGGTTTCGTTTGTTTCTGCACGGTAAAACAGATCGGGTCTGGATTCGGATCTGTCAAGACTCACCAGTGCGTACCCCTTCCTGGCCCTGTGTCTGTGCCATATTCTCCAGCTCTTCCATTGCAACCTGCACCTGTGTATTCTTAACCTGCATAATGGTACGTGATACTTCAAACAACTGTAGCAGTCGGTCTGGGGACTCGGATGCAGAGGTAGTCACCTATGTGTGGGAGGCATTGGACCAGTTTATAGACATTTTCTCGGTATTGGATTATCATTGGCAAGGATGAGAAAAGTTGTGAAAACAGTGCCAACTACTGTCACAGTCCCAACTATGGTCACAAAAAGTGAACAAATTTAGATGATGCTTACTGAATAGTTTTGTTTTGAAAGAAATGTGGACAGATGTCCAGAGTTTGGGAAATCTGAATGCAGTGAAAAAAACATTTTCTCCACGGAAATTCGAACCGCAGACCTTCTGCTTAACATGCAGACGCCCAACCAATTCAGCTAGGAGGCCAACTGGTGGTCTCAAAACACAGTATTGCAGTTGTTCTTCACTGATGATACAAATGCAATACCGTGTTTCAAGACTACTAGTTGGCTTAATAGCTCAATAAACCCTTTCACGGTTATCGACGCCATCTTGTTCACGGAGCACTGCGAACACGCATTGCCGTGTGCATGCGCGGATCGTAGCTAATGCACAGTGACCTAACAATGCATTCGTACACGATCCGCGCACACACAGCAACGCGTGTTCGAACTGCTCTGTAAACAACATGGCGTCGATAACCGTGAAAGGGTTTATTGCTAGGGCGTCTGCACATTAGGCAGAAGGTCCGTGGTTCGAATCCCGGTGAAGACGGGGATTCGAACTGCATCCAGATTTCCCTAAACTCATAGACATTTGTCCACATATTCCTTTATGGACATTTGTCCACATTTCTTTCGAATTAAACTAGAGTCCCGAGTCTTGAGTATGAATCATTGTTGATGCCAACATTCTGACCTGAGCTAGGACATCATAGATTTCATCAGCATCCTCCTCATTCAGCCTCTTGGCATCCAGCCTCATTAAGTGACCCCAGTCCACAGGGGCCATGGTGGCTGCTAGACTCGGCCACTGATTCTCAATTTAGAGAATTCTTCACTATAGACAGAGAAACAGAAAACGAATAATCAGAAGTTGCATGTTTGTGCCTGCATACGAGTGTACACCAGCAGCAGATTTCACGAATCCTTAGGCAACGGCGTAAGCCCTTCATTCATTCATTCATTTATTTATTCTGCTACACATATTTAAAAACAATATTGTAGAAATCGTATTGGTTCTGTGTGCAGACATAAAAAGTCTTGCGCAACTTTTTAATGCGTAAGCTGCGCAACGTTCCTGTGATAATTACACGCAATCCTATGGGGCTTATGCCATTTTCAAAAGATGCGCAAGGTATGCAATTTTTCATGAAATCAGCTGCTGGGCTGTAGTCGAGTCCACACATTCCGGGTCCGAGTCTTTCAGCCGATTTTACGAAAGAGTGCGCAGCTTGCGCAACTTTTGCAAAATGGCGCAAGCCCCATAGCTTGCGTGTAATTTTCACAGGAATGTTGCGCAGCCTACGCAATAAAATGTTGCGCAAGCGGACTTACGCAGTGCGTAAGGATTCGTGAAATCGGCTGCTTGAGTCGGAGTCTAGCATACATCCGAGTCCTCAGCATCAATAAGTGCAGATTTAGAGAAGCCCAAAATTAAAGATTTTCTTAGAAAACACTTCAGCCAGTCTCATGGCGTACAAGGGACATTGCAAATCGCAAATATCTTTGCAAATATTTACAATGTCGCACATTTGTTCGCAAATATCTTTGCAAATATTTGCGATGTCGCACATTTTTTCGCAAATATCTTTGCAAATATTTGCAACGTCGCACATTGGAAGCTAGATGGCTTCAAAGCCAGTTTCCCATCTTTTCCTGGCGACGCGCATTAGGTAGACCCTTGTCTTCTTACCAAAAATGCACCATTAACATTCAGTATCCCCGGCACAAGCTAATATTAATCAATTAGCTAATAATCTGATGCGAAATGATTCGAACCAGCCATTCAACACCGGCTAGCCCGGTGGTCAAGTCGTTAAGACGTCTGCGTTGTTTGCAGGAGGTCGTGGATTCGAGTCCCACCCGTGCATGCTATGAAGTTTTTCAGACATAGTGTCTCGGGAAAGCACCGAGTATACAGTGTTAATAATTACGTCGGGTAACTTAGCCTCTTAAGTCTTAGCTTAAAAACGCCCACTAGACAAGTAGCCTATGCGACAAAGTAGGCCTATGACATGTGACAAAAATAATGTACGACATTGCAAATAAATGCAAACATGGGCCTGGCCCTGTAATAGGGCTAGAGCTAGGCCTACTTGGCCTATTTGCGGAAAAAGTGTGACATCGCAAATATTTGAAAATATATTTGGGACAAAATTTGTGACATCGCAAATATTTGCAAAGACATCTTTGATGATGTCCCTTGACACCAAAGCAAACAGAAACTGATGCGTACAGGGAAAGGTATTTTTTTAGTTTACACTTTATGTCCCAACTCGAATTTAAGGAAAATTATTATTGGAATCGATAGCTTGGACGATTATGGAATACCTTTTCCATTGGCATTTCCGTCGCAAATGTTGCGTTTCCATGAAAATTCTGTGTTTTTGTCGGCGCCCACCTCCATACAAAAGTGTGTGAAACTGCTGCCGGCCGAGCAGTGTGTGAAGCGCGCGAAGAAAGAGGGCGTGCGCGTGATGATCCGTTTGGTTTCTGGCCGGCCGCTTTGTGTGCAATCATATGGGATATTGGTAAAACGCGGAACGGAACGCGGAACCGTTCCATTCCACTGTACCATGTTCCGCATTCTGTTCCACCCCTCCACCCCTCTGTTCCACCGTTCCGCGTTTTACCAACGTCCAATCTTATGCAATATTTTTCCCGTGATTTTTCTCGAAAACGAAACATTTGCAACAGAAATGCATGTAAGTATTCCTATTCTAAAATCGTCCAAGCTATCGATTCCAATAATAATTTTCCTTAAATTCGAGTTGGGACATAAACTAAAAAAATACCCATGGAAACATCGAAATGCCGAACCCGCTATTTCATTTTGTTTGTCCGGAATTTGGGCAAGTTTTCAGTTTGCCATTTTTGTCTTAAGCTGCACCAGATTAAGAAGATTCTCAATTAATCATGTCCACGGTCTATGAAAAACGTAAATGTTATCACTGACTGTAAATATATTAAGCTTTTTTTTGTTTTTAATAAAATTTCCTGACGTTTCGGCCGGAGTTCTAACTAGAGGTATGTCTGTTGATAACAGAGCATATGGCTTTCCGCTTTTCTTTTTTTGTATGTTTGTATGCATGTAACACTGCATGCTGTATAATACTACTTGTACAATATAAATACATACCGTACATATACATGTACAGTATGCAGTGACAAGATTCAAAAATTCATAATAAATCAACAAATCATGCATGTCATACTAATGTAACTTGGTATGTTACATGTTAATGACCAGGTCCAGGCACCTGATAGTTTTCAAGGTCATACGACCAATGAAGAAAGTAAACGACCTTGGTTAATGTATACTTGAGGAACTCTTATTTGATTACGTCATCGTAACGTCACAATATTTAGCTGATAATATACCTTTGACCAATTCAAAATACGTTTTGGTCTTTTTTCAACTCGTCACTAGAGGGCGCTGTTTCGTGTGACGACTTAACTTTTTGTATTTTTTGAATGCCCAAGGGGTCCTGAGACTATAACACCGTTGACACGATCTCGGCATCGCTTACCAGTTTTAAATGACAAGGCAGCCTCGTTTTCGACCAATAGGAAACAAGATTCAAGGTCAATGTCTCTGCATGAAATTTAGACCTTGGATAGTCATGACCAGTGCCGAAAGAATAAATATTGTATCTCAAACGGTTGAATTTTTACAGATTTTTCAATTTGTAAGGCATTAAATTTCAGACACATGTAATCTGACACCTGGTGACGTCATCAAGATCTAACCTCTTTGGTATAGTACTTTACTATGGGTTCCTTATTGTGACTAAGTTTGATGATGATCCAAGCTTTGCAAGCGACTCTTCTAGCACCGAGACAGACTGTGTGCTTTGTCTATGGGATAGTGCAGATGTATGCATATTGTACATGCTTATGTACACTCGTATACATGTATATACTGCACTGTGTGTATGCTGTAGTATAGGTTGCCAGATTCAAAAATTCATAACAAATCAACAAATGACGTCACACTAATGTAACTTGGTATGTTATATGTTAATGACCAAGTCTACGTCCCTGCTCGGTTTCAAGGTCATACGACCATTAGAGGAAGTGAACGACCTTGGCTAATGTATGCTGTCAAACGGGCTTATTTGATGACGTCATCGTTACGCCACCAAATTTTGCTGCTAATATGCGTTAGACCAAGTCACAACAAACCTAAAACAAAATATTTGACCTTCACCGGCCGTTTCGTTCTCTAGATATAACCGTTAGAAGAACGCATGTTCAACTGAGTGTAATTTGACACCTGGTGACGTCATCAAAGTTTTGAAGGTATGGGCGTGTTCACTGACCCTCAGTGAACATATGCACCAATTTTGGGCCAATTTGCAAAAACTTCGCCACAGACATCTCTTCAAAATAGGTTTTGGCCATTTTTCAACTTGCCGCTAGAGGGCGCTCTTTCGTGTCACGACTTAACTTTTGGTATTTTTGTAATGCCCAAGGGGTCCCGAGACTAACAACGTTGACCCAATCTCGGTATCTGCTACCAGTTTTAAATGACAACGCAGCCTCTTTTTCGACCAATAGGAAGCAAGATTCAAGGTCATTGTCTGTGCATGAAATTTATACATTGGATAGTCATGACCATTGCCGAAACAAAAATGTTTGTATTTCAAACGGTTGAATTTTTACAGATTTTTGAATTTTTAAGGCATTAAATTTCAGACACATGTAATCTGACCCCTGGTGACGTCATCAAGATGTAACCTCTTTGGTATAGTACTTTAGTATGGGTTCCTTATTGTGACCAAGTTTGATGATGATCCAAGCTTTGCAAGCGACCCTTCTAGCAGCGAGATAGACTATGTGCTTTGTCTATGGGAAATGGGGTAGTGCAGATGTATGCATATTGTTCATGCTTATGTACACCCGTATATACTGCACTGTGTGTATGCTGTGGTATAGGTTGCCAGATTCAAAAATTAATAACAAATCAACAAATTACGTCACACTAATGTAACTTGGTATGTTATATGTTAATGACCACGTCTACGTCCCTGCTAAGTTTCAAGGTCATACGCCCATTAGAGGAAGTGAACGACCTTGGCAAATGTATGCTGCACAAACGGGCTTATTTGATGACGTCATCGTTACGCCACCAAATGTTGCTGCTAATATGCATTAGAGTAAGTCACAACAAACCTAAAACACAAAATTTGACCTCCATCGGCCTTTTCGTTCTCTATATATAACCGTTAGAAGAACGCATGTTCAACTGAGTGTAATTTGACACCTGGTGACGTCATCAAACTTTTGAAGGTATGGGCGTGTTCACTGACCCTCAGTGAACATATGCACCAATTTTGGGCCAATTTGCAAAAACTTCGCCACAGACATCTCTTCCAAATAGGTTTTGGCCATTTTTCAACTTGCCGCTAGAGGGCGCTCTTTCGTGTCACGACTTAACTTTTGGTATTTTTGGAATGCCCAAGAGGTCTTGAGACTAACACTTTTGACCCGATCTCTGTATCTGCTACCAGTTTTAAATGACAGGGCAGCCTCGTTTTCGACCAATAGGAAGCAAGATTCAAGGTCAATGTCTGTGTATGAAATTTAGACCTTGGATAGTCATGACCATTGCCGAAAGAATAAAGTTTGTATCTCAAACGGTTGAATTTTTACAGAAGTTTCAATTTGAAGGCCATATATTTCAAACGCTTGTAATCTGACACCTGATGACGTCATCAAAATGTAAACACATTTGTGCAGTACTTCATTATGAGGTGATTGTTGTGACCAAGTTTGATGATGATCCGAGCTTTGCAAGTGACCATTTTGCCAGGCCGAAAGACCATGCGCTTTGTCTATGGGGTTTTGGGAGAAGAATAAAAAAAGCTAAAAAAAAAAAAAAAAAAAAAAAACTAGAGGTATGTCTGTTGATAACAGAGCATATGGCTTTCCGCTTTTCTTTTTTTGTATGTTTGTATGCATGTAAAACTGCATGCTGTATAATACTACATGTACACTTTGTACAATGTAAATACATACCGTACATATACATGTACAGTATGCACAGTGACAAGATTCAAAAATTCATAATAAATCAACAAATCATGCATGTCATACTAATGTAAATTGGTATGTTACATGTTAATGACCAGGTCCAGGCACCTGATAGTTTTCAAGGTCATACGACCAATGGAAAAAGTAAACGACCTTGGTTAATGTATACTTGAGGAACTCTTATTTGATTACGTCATCGTGACGTCACAATATTTAGCTGATAATATACATTTAACCAATTCAAAATACGTTTTGGTCTTTTTTCAACTCGTCACTAGAGGGCGCTGTTTCGTGTGACGACTTAACTTTGTATTGTTTGAATGCCCAAGGGGTCCTGAGACTAACACCGTTGACACGATCTCGGCATCGCCTACCAGTTTTAAATGACAAATCAGCCTCGTTTTCGACCAATAGGAAACAAGATTCAAGGTCAATGTCTCTGCATGAAATTTAGACCTTGGATAGTCATGACCAGTGCCGAAAGAATAAAGATTGTATCTCAAACGGTTGAATTTTTACAGATTTTTCAATTTGTAAGGCATTAAATTTTTTAGACACATGTAATCTGACACCTGGTGACGTCATCAAGATCTAACCTCTTTGGTATAGTACTTTACTATGGGTTCCTTATTGTGACTAAGTTTGATGATGATCCAAGCTTTGCAAGCGACTCTTCTAGCACCGAGACAGACTGTGTGCTTTGTCTATGGGATAGTGCAGATGTATGCATATTGTACATGCTTATGTACACTCGTATGGGTGTATATACTGCACTGTGTGTATGCTGTAGTATAGGTTGCCAGATTCAAAAATTCATAACAAATCAACAAATGACGTCACACTAATGTAACTTGGTATGTTATATGTTAATGACCAAGTCTACGTCCCTACTCGGTTTCAAGGTCATACGACCATTAGAGGAAGTGAACGACCTTGGCTAATGTATGCTGTACAAACGGGCTTATTTGATGACGTCATCGTTACGCCACCAAATTTTGCTGCTAATATGCGTTAGACCAAGTCACAACAAACATGAAACGAAATATTTGACCTTCATCGGCCGTTTCGTTCTCTAGATATAGCTGTTAAAAGGATGCACGTTCAAGCGAGTGTAATTTGACACCTGGTGACGTCATCAAACTTTTGAAAGTATGGGCATATTCACTGACCCTCAGTGAACATATGCACCAATTTTGGGCCAATTTGCAAAAACTTCGCCACAGACATCTCTTCAAAATGCGTTTTGGCCATTTTTCAACTTGCCGCTAGAGGGCGCTGTTTCGTGTGACGACTTAACTTTTGGGCTTTTTGTAATGCCCAAGGGGTCCCGAGACTAACAACGTTGACCCAATCTCAGTATCTGCTACCAGTTTTAAATGACAGGGCAGCCTCGTTTTCGACCAATAGGAAGCAAGATTCAAGGTCAATGTCTGTGTACGGAATTTAGACCTTGGATAGTCATGACCATTGCCGATGGAATAAAGTTTGTATCTCAAACGGTTGAATTTTTACAGATGTTTCAATAATGAAGGCCATATATTTCAAACGCTTGTAATCTGACACCTGATGACGTCATGAAGATGTAAACACATGTGTGCAGTACTTCACTATGAGGTGATTGTTGTGACCAAGTTTGATGATGATCGGAGCTTTGCAAGTGACCATTTTGCCAGGCCGAAAGACCATGCGCTTTGTCTATGGGGTTTTGACGGAAGAATAAAAAAAGCTAAAACTAGAGGTATGTCTGTTGATAACAGAGCATATGGCTTTCCGCTTTTATTTTTTTGTATGTTTGTATGCATGTAAAACTGCATGCTGTATAATACTACATGTACACTTTGTACAATATAAATACATACCGTACATATACATGTACAGTATGCACAGTGACGAGATTCAAAAATTCATAATAAATCAACAAATCATGCATGTCATACTAATGTAACTTGGTATGTTACATGTTAATGACCAGGTCCAGGCACCTGATAGTTTTCAAGGTCATACGACCAATGGAGAAAGTAAACGACCTTGGTTAATGTATACTTGAGGAACTCTTATTTGATTACGTCATCGTGACGTCACAATATTTAGCTGATAATATACATTTGACCAATTCAAAATACGTTTTGGTCTTTTTTCAACTCGTCACTAGAGGGCGCTGTTTCGTGTGACGACTTAACTTTTTGTATTTTTTGAATGCCCAAGGGGTCCTGAGACTAACACCGTTGACACGATCTGGGCATCGCTTACCAGTTTTAAATGACAAGGCAGCCTCGTTTTCGACCAATAGGAAACAAGATTCAAGGTCAATGTCTCTGCATGAAATTTAGACCTTGGATAGTCATGACCAGTGCCGAAAGAATAAAGATTGTATCTCAAACGGTTGAATTTTTACAGATTTTTCAATTTGTAAGGCATTAAATTTCAGACACATGTAATCTGACACCTGGTGACGTCATCAAGATCTAACCTCTTTGGTATAGTACTTTATTATGGGTTCCTTATTGTGACTAAGTTTGATGATGATCCAAGCTTTGCAAGCGACTCTTCTAGCACCGAGACAGACTGTGTGCTTTGTCTATGGGATAGTGCAGATGTATGCATATTGTACATGCTTATGTACACTCGTATACATGTATGTATACATGCTGTAGTATAGGTTGCCAGATTCAAAAATTCATAACAAATCAACAAATTACGTCACACTAATGTAACTTGGTATGTTATATGTTAATGACCAAGTCTACGTCCCTGCTAGGTTTCAAGGTCATACGACCATTAGAGGAAGTGAACGACCTTGGCTAATGTATGCTGTACAAACGGGCTTATTTCATGACGTCATCGTTACGCCACCAAATTTTGCTGCTAATATGCGTTAGACCAAGTCACAACAAACCTGAAACAAAATATTTGACCTTCATCGGCCGTTTCGTTCTCTAGATATAGCTGTTAAAAGGATGCACGTTCAAGCGAGTGTAATTTGACACCTGGTGACGTCATCAAACTTTTGAAAGTATGGGCATATTCACTGACCCTCAGTGAACATATGCACCAATTTTGGGCCAATTTGCAAAAACTTCGCCACAGACACCTCTTCAAAATGCGTTTTGGCCATTTTTCAACTTGCCGCTAGAGGGCGCTGTTTCGTGTGACGACTTAACTTTTGGTATTTTTGTAATGCCCAAGGGGTCCCGAGACTAACAACGTTGACCCAATTTCGGTATCTGCTACCAGTTTTAAATGACAACGCAGCCTCGTTTTCGACCAATAGGAAGCAAGATTCAAGGTCATTGTCTTTGCATGAAATTTAGACATTGGATAGTCATGACCATTGCCGAAACAAAAATGTTTGTATCTCAAACGGTTGAATTTTTACAGATTTTTGAATTTTTAAGGCCTTAAATTTCAGACACATGTAATCTGACCCCTGGTGACGTCATCAAGATGTAACCTCTTTGGTATAGTACTTTAGTATGGGTTCCTTATTGTGACCAAGTTTGATGATGATCCAAGCTTTGCAAGCGACCCTTCTAGCAGCGAGATAGACTATGTGCTTTGTCTATGGGAAATGGGGTAGTGCAGATGTATGCATATTGTTCATGCTTATGTACACCCGTATATACTGCACTGTGTGTATGCTGTGGTATAGGTTGCCAGATTCAAAAATTCATAACAAATCAACAAATTACGTCACACTAATGTAACTTGGTATGTTATATGTTAATGACCACGTCTACGTCCCTGCTAGGTTTCAAGGTCATACGCCCATTAGAGGAAGTGAACGACCTTGGCAAATGTATGCTGCACAAACGGGCTTCTTTGATGACGTCATCGTTACGCCACCAAATTTTGCTGCTAATATGCATTAGACTAAGTCACAACAAACGTAAAACACAAAATTTGACCTCCATCGGCCTTTTCGTTCTCTATATATAACCGTTAGAAGAACGCATGTTCAACTGAGTGTAATTTGACACCTGGTGACGTCATCAAACTTTTGAAGGTATGGGCATGTTCACTGACCCTCAGTGAACATATGCACCAATTTTTGGCCAATTTGCAAAAACTTCGCCACAGACATCTCTTCAAAATAGGTTTTGGCCATTTTTCAACTTGCCGCTAGAGGGCGCTCTTTTGTGTCACGACTTAACTTTTGGTATTTTTGGAATGCCCAAGGGGTCCTGAGACTAACACTTTTGACCCGATCTCTGTATCTGCTACCAGTTTTAAATGACAGGGCAGCCTCGTTTTCGACCAATAGGAAGCAAGATTCAAGGTCAATGTCTGTGTATGAAATTTAGACCTTGGATATTCATGACCATTGCCGAAAGAATAAAGTTTGTATCTCAAACGGTTGAATTTTTACAGAAGTTTCAATTTGAAGGCCATATATTTCAAACGCTTGTAATCTGACACCTGATGACGTCATCAAAATGTAAACACATTTGTGCAGTACTTCATTATGAGGTGATTGTTGTGACCAAGTTTGATGATGATCCGAGCTTTGCAAGTGACCATTTTGCCAGGCCGAAAGACCATGCGCTTTGTCTATGGGGTTTTGGGAGAAGAATAAAAAAAGCTAACTAGAGGTATGTCTGTTGATAACAGAGCATATGGCTTTCCGCTTTTCTTTTTTTGTATGTTTGTATGCATGTAAAACTGCATGCTGTATAATACTACATGTACACTTTGTACAATATAAATACATACTGTACATATACATGTACAATATGCACAGTGACAAGATTCAAAAATTCATAATAAATCAACAAATCATGCATGTCATACTAATGTAACTTGGTATGTTACATGTTAATGACCAGGTCCAGGCACCTGATAGTTTTCAAGGTCATACGACCAATGGAGAAAGTAAACGACCTTGGTTAATGTATACTTGAGGAACTCTTATTTAATTACGTCATCGTGACGTCACAATATTTAGCTGATAATATACATTTGACTAATTCAAAATACGTTTTGGTCTTTTTTCAACTCGTCACTAGAGGGGGCTGTTTCGTGTGACGACTTAACTTTTTGTATTTTTTGAATGGCCAAGGGGTCCTGAGACTAACACCGTTGACACGATCTCGGCATCGCTTACCAGTTTTAAATGACAAGGCAGCCTCGTTTTCGACCAATAGGAAACAAGATTCAAGGTCAATGTCTCTGCATGAAATTTAGACCTTGGATAGTCATGACCAGTGCCGAAAGAAGAAAGATTGTATCTCAAACGGTTCAATTTTTACAGATTTTTCAATTTGCAAGGCATTAAATTTCAGACACATGTAATCTAACACCTGGTGACGTCATCAAGATCTAACCTCTTTGGTATAGTACTTTACTATGGGTTCCTTATTGTGACTAAGTTTGATGATAATCCGAGCTTTGCAAGCGACTCTTCTAGCACCGAGACAGACTGTGTGCTTTGTCTATGGGATAGTGCAGATGTATGTATATGTACATGCTTATGTACACTCGTATGGATGTATATACTGCACTGTGTGTATGCTGTAGTATAGGTTGCCAGATTCAACAATTCATAACAAATCAACAAATGACGTCACACTAATGTAACTTGGTATGTTATATGTTAATGACCAAGTCTACGTCCCTGCTTGGTTTCAAGGTCATACGACCATTAGAGGAAGTGAACGACCTTGGCTAATGTATGCTGTACAAATGGGCTTATTTGATGACGTCATCGTTACGCCACCAAATGTTGCTGCTAATATGCGTTAGACCAAGTCACAACAAACCTGAAACAAAATATTTGACCTTCATCGGCCGTTTCGTTCTCTAGATATAGCTGTTAAAAGGATGCACGTTCAAGCGAGTGTAATTTGACACCTGGTGACGTCATCAAACTTTTGAAAGTATGGGCGTATTCACTGACCCTCAGTGAACATATGCACCAATTTTGGGCCAATTTGCAAAAACTTCGCCACAGACATCTCTTCAAAATGCGTTTTGGCCATTTTTCAACTTGCCGCTAGAGGGCGCTGTTTCGTGTGACGACTTAACTTTTGATATTTTTGTAATGCCCAAGGGGTCCCAAGACTAACAACGTTGACCCAATTTCGGTATCTGCTACCAGTTTTAAATGACAACGCAGCCTCGTTTTCGACCAATAGGAAGCAAGATTCAAGGTCATTGTCTCTGCATGAAATTTAGACATTGGATAGTCATGACCATTGCCGAAACAAAAATGTTTGTATCTCAAACAGTTGAATTTTTAAAATTGTTTTAATTTTTAAGGCATTAAATTTCAGACACATGTAATCTGACCCCTGGTGACGTCATCAAGATGTAACCTCTTTGGTATAGTACTTTAGTTTGGGTTCCTTATTGTGACCAAGTTTGTTGATGATCCAAGCTTTGCAAGCGACCCTTCTAGCAGCGAGATAGACTATGTGCTTTGTCTATGGGAAATGGGGTAGTGCAGATGTATGGCGATTGTTCATGCTTATGTACACCCGTATATACTGCACTGTGTGTATGCTGTGGTATAGGTTGCCAGATTCAAAAATTCATAACAAATCAACAAAGGACGTCACACTAATGTAACTTGGTATGTTATATGTTAATGACCACGTCTACGTCCCTGCTAGGTTTCAAGGTCATACGCCCATTAGAGGAAGTGAACGGCCTTGGCAAATGTATGCTGCACAAACGGGCTTATTTGATGACGTCATCGTTATGCCACCAAATGTTGCTGCTAATATGCATTAGACCAAGTCACAACAAACCTAAAACACAAAATTTGACCTCCATCGGCCTTTTCGTTCTCTATATATAACCGTTAGAAGAACGCATGTTCAACTGAGTGTAATTTGACACCTGGTGACGTCATCAAACTTTTGAAGGTATGGGCATGTTCACTGACCCTTAGTGAACATATGCACCAATTTTGGGCCAATTTGCAAAAACTTCGCCACAGACATCTCTTCAAAATAGGTTTTGGCCATTTTTCAACTTGCCGCTAGAGGGCGCCCTGTTGTGTCACGACTTAACTTTTGGTATTTTTGGAATGCCCAAGAGGTCTTGAGACTAACACTTTTGACCCGATCTTTGTATCTGCTACCAGTTTTAAATGACAGGGCAGCCTCGTTTTCGACCAATAGGAAGCAAGATTCAAGGTCAATGTCTGTGTATGAAATTTAGACCTTGAATAGTCATGACCATTGCCGAAAGAATAAAGTTTGTATCTCAAACGGTTGAATTTTTACAGCAGTTTCAATTTGAAGGCCATATATTTCAAACGCTTGTAATCTGACACCTGATGACGTCATCAAAATGTAAACACATTTGTGCAGTACTTCACTATGAGGTGATTGTTGTGACCAAGTTTGATGATGATCCGAGCTTTGCAAGTGACCATTTTGCCAGGCCGAAAGACCATGCGCTTTGTCTATGGGGTTTTGGGAGAAGAATAAAAAAAGCTAAACTAGAGGTATGTCTGTTGATAACCGAGCATATGGCTTTCCGCTTTTCTTTTTTTGTATGTTTGTATGCATGTAAAACTGCATGCTGTATAATACTACATGTACACTTTGTACAATATAAATACATACCGTACATATACATGTACAATATGCACAGTGACAAGATTCAAAAA
The DNA here is from genome assembly GCA_037783545.1 of Henricia sp. BOLD:AAB3569. NCBI lineage: Eukaryota > Metazoa > Echinodermata > Asteroidea > Spinulosida > Echinasteridae > Henricia > Henricia sp. BOLD:AAB3569. The sequence continues at coordinate 508,259 of JBBELK010000218.1, forward strand.
TTCATAATAAATCAACAAATCATGCATGTCATACTAATGTAACTTGGTATGTTACATGTTAATGACCAGGTCCAGGCACCTGATAGTTTTCAAGGTCATACGACCAATGGAGAAAGTAAACGACCTTGGTTAATGTATACTTGAGGAACTCTTATTTGATTACGTCATCGTGACGTCACAATATTTAGCTGATAATATACATTTGACCAATTCAAAATACGTTTTGGTCTTTTTTCAACTCGTCACTAGAGGGGGCTGTTTCGTGTGACGACTTAACTTTTTGTATTTTTTGAATGCCCAAGGGGTCCTGAGACTAACACCGTTGACACGATCTCGGCATCGCTTACCAGTTTTAAATGACAAGGCAGCCTCGTTTTCGACCAATAGGAAACAAGATTCAAGGCCAATGTCTCTGCATGAAATTTAGACCTTGGATAGTCATGACCAGTGCCGAAAGAATAAAGATTGTATCTCAAACGGTTCAATTTTTACAGATTTTTCAATTTGCAAGGCATTAAATTTCAGACACATGTAATCTAACACCTGGTGACGTCATCAAGATCTAACCTCTTTGGTATAGTACTTTACTATGGGTTCCTTATTGTGACTAAGTTTGATGATGATCCGAGCTTTGCAAGCGACTCTTCTAGCACCGAGACAGACTGTGTGCTTTGTCTATGGGATAGTGCAGATGTATGTATATGTACATGCTTATGTACACTCGTATACATGTATATACTGCACTGTGTGTATGCTGTAGTATAGGTTGCCAGATTTAAAAATTCATAACAAATCAACAAATGCCGTCACACTAATGTAACTTGGTATGTTACATGTCAATGACCAAGTCTACGTCCCTGCTAGGTTTCAAGGTCATATGCCCATTAGAGGAAGTGAACGACCTTGGCTAATGTATGCTGCACAAACGGGCTTATTTGATGACGTCATCGTTACGCCACCAAATTTTGCTGCTAATATGCATTAGACCAAGTCACAACAAACCTAAAACACAAAATTTGACCTCCATCGGCCTTTTCGTTCTCTATATATAACCGTTAGAAGAACGCATGTTCAACTGAGTGTAATTTGATACCTGGTGACGTCATCAAACTTTTGAAGGTATGGGCATGTTCACTGACCCTCAGTGAACATATGCACCAATTTTAGGCCAATTTGCAAAAACTTCGCCACAGACATCTCTTCAAAATAGGTTTTGGCCATTTTTCAACTTGCCGCTAGAGGGCGCTCTTTTGTGTCACGACTTAACTTTTGGTATTTTTGGAATGCCCAAGAGGTCTTGAGACTAACACTTTTGACCCGATCTCTGTATCTGCTACCAGTTTTAAATGACAGGGCAGCCTCGTTTTCGACCAATAGGAAGCAAGATTCAAGGTCAATGTCTGTGTATGAAATTTAGACCTTGGATAGTCATGACCATTGCCGAAGGAATAAAGTTTGTATCTCAAACGGTTGAATTTTTACAGAAGTTTCAATTTGAAGGCCATATATTTCAAACGCTTGTAATCTGACACCTGATGACGTCATCAAAATGTAAACACATTTGTGCAGTACGTCATTATGAGGTGATTGTTGTGACCAAGTTTGATAATGATCCGAGCTTTGCAAGTGACCGTTTTGCCAGGCCGAAAGACCATGCGCTTTGTCTATGGGGTTTTGACGGAAGAATAAAAAAAGCTAAAAAAAACTAGAAGTATGTCTGTTGATAACAGAGCATATGGCTTTCCGCTTTTCTTTTTTTGTATGTTTGTATGCATGTAAAACTGCATGCTGTATAATACATGTACACTTTGTACAATGTGAATGCATACAGTACATGTACATGCAGTAACAAGATTCCAAAATTCATAATAAATCAACAAATCACGCATGTAATATGCATGTTAATGACCAGGTCCAGTCACCTGCTAGGTTTCAAGGTCATACGACCAATGGAGGAAGTAAACAACCTAGGTTAATGTATACTTGAGGAACTCTTATTTGATTACGTCATCGTGACGTCACAATATTTAGCTGATAATACACATTGCACCAAGTCAAACGAACTTGGCTAATGTATGCTGCACAAGCGCGCTTATTTGATGACGTCATCGTAACGCCACCAAATTTTGCTGACAATATGCATTAGAGCAAGTCACAACAAACCTAAAACACAAAATTTGACCTCCATCGGTCTGTTCGTTCTCTAGATATAGCCGTTAGAAGAACGTATGTTCAACCGAGTGTAATTTGACACCTGGTGACGTCATCAAACTTTTGAAGGTATGGGCATGTTCACTGACCCTCAGTGAACATATGCACCAATTTTGGGCCAATTTGCAAAAACTTCGCCACAGACATCTCTTAAAAACGCGTTTTGGCCATTTTTCAACTTGCCGCTAGAGGGCGCTCTTTCGTGTGACAACTAACTTTTGGTATTTGTTTGATGCCCAAGGGGTCCTGAGACTAACACTTTTGACCCGATCTCGGTATCTGCTACCAGTTTTAAATGACAGGGCAGCCTCGATTTCGACCAATAGGAAGCAAGATTCAAGGTCAATGTCTGTGTATGAAATTTAGACCTTCGATAGTCATGACCATTGCCGAAAGAATAAAGTTTGTATCTCAAACGGTTGAATTTTTACAGATTTTTGAATTTTTAAGGCATTAAATTTCAGACACATGTAATCTGACCCCTGGTGACGTCATCAAGATGTAACCTCCTTGGTATAGTACTTTACTATGGGTTCCATATTGTGACCAAGTTTGATGATGATCCAAGCTTTGCAAGCGACCCTTCTAGCAGCGAGATAGACTATGTGCTTTGTCTATGGGAAATGGGGTAGTGCAGATGTATGCATATTGTACATGCTTATGTACACTCGTATATACTGCACTGTGTGTATGCTGTGGTATAGGTTGCCAGATTCAAAAATTCATAACAAATCAAGAAATGACGTCACACTAATGTAACTTGGTATGTTATATGTTAATGACCAAGTCTACGTCCCTGCTAGGTTTCAAGGTCATACGCCCATTAGAGGAAGTGAACGACCTTGGCTAATGTATGCTGCACAAACGGGCTTATTTGATGACGTCATCGTTACGCCACCAAATTTTGCTGCTAATATGCATTAGACCAAGTCACAACAAACCTAAAACACAAAATTTGACCTCCATCGGCCTTTTCGTTCTCTAGATATAACCGTTAGAAGAACGCATGTTCAACTGAGTGTAATTTGACACCTGGTAACGTCATCACACTTTTGAAGGTATGGGCGTGTTTACTGACCCTCAGTGAACATATGCACCAATTTTGGGCCAATTTGCAAAAACTTCGCCACAGACATCTCTTCAAAATAGGTTTTGGCCATTTTTCAACTTGCCGCTAGAGGGCGCTCTTTCGTGTCACGACTTAACTTTTGGTATTTTTGGAATGCCCAAGAGGTCTTGAGACTAACACTTTTGACCCGATCTCTGTATCTGCTACCAGTTTTAAATGACAGGGCAGCCTCGTTTTCGACCAATAGAAAGCAAGATTCAAGGTCAATGTCTGTGTACGAAAGTTAGACCTTGGATAGTCATTAACATTGCCGAAGGAATAAAGTTTGTATCTCAAACGGTTGAATTTTTACAGAAGTTTCAATATTGAAGGCCATATATTTCAAACGCTTGTAATCTGACACCTGATGACGTCATCAAAATGTAAACACATTTGTGCAGTACTTCAATATGAGGTGATTGTTGTGACCAAGTTTGATGATGATCCGAGCTTTGCAAGTGACCATTTTGCCAGGCCGAAAGACCATGCGCTTTGTCTATGGGGTTTTGACGGAAGAATAAAAAAAGCTAAAAAAAACTAGAAGTATGTCTGTTGATAACAGAGCATATGGCTTTCCGCTTTTCTTTTTTTGTATGCTTGTATGCATGTAAAACTGCATGCTGTATAATACTACATCTACACTTTGTACAATGTAAATGCATACCGTACATGTATATGTACATGCACAGTGACAAGATTCAAAAATTCATAATAAATCAACAAATCATGCATGTCATACTAATGTAACTTGGTATGTCACATGTTAATGACCAGGTCCAGGCACCTGCTAGGTTTCAAGGTCATGCGACCAATGGAGGAAGTAAACGACCTTAGCTAATGTATGCTGCACAAACGCGCTTATTTGATGAAATCATCGTGACGCCACAAGATTTTGCTGACAATATGCATTAGAACAAGTCACAAGAAACCTAACACACACAATTTGACCTCCATCGGCCTTTTCGTTCTCTAGATATAACCGTTAGAAGAACGCATGTTCAACCGAGTGTAATTTGACACCTGGTGACGTCATCAATCTTTTGAAGGTATGGACATGTTCACTGACCCTCAGTGACCATATGCACCAATTTTGGGCCAATTAGCAAAAACTTTGACGCAAATATCTCTTCAAATTACGTTTTGGCCATTTTTCAACTCGCCGCTAGAGGGCGCTCTTTTGTGTGACGACTTAACTTTTGGTATTTTTGTAATGCCCAAGGGGTCCCGAGACTAACAACGTTGACCCAATCTCGGTATCTGCTACCAGTTTTAAATGACAACGCAGCCTCGTTTTCGACCAATAGGAAGCAAGATTCAAGGTCATTGTCTCTGCATGAAATTTAGACATTGGATAGTCATGACCATTGCCGAAACAAAAATGTTTGTATCTCAAACGGTTGAATTTTTACAGATTTTTGAATTTTTAAGGCATTAAATTTCAGACACATGTAATCTGACCCCTGGTGACGTCATCAAGATCTAATCTCTTTGGTATAGTACTTTAGTATGGGTTCCTTATTGTGACCAAGTTTGATGATGATCCAAGCTTTGCAAGCGACCCTTCTAACAGCGAGATAGAATATGTGCTTTGTCTATGGGAAATGGGGTAGTGCAGATGTATGCATATTGTACATGCTTATGTACACTCGTATATACTGCACTGTGTGTATGCTGTGGTATAGGTTGCCAGATTCAAAAATTCATAACAAATCAACAAATGACGTCACACTAATGTAACTTGGTATGTTATATGTTAATGACCAAGTCTACGTCCCTGCTAGGTTTCAAGGTCATACGCCCATTAGAGGAAGTGAACGACCTTGGCTAATGTATGCTGCACAAACGGGCTTATTTGATGACGTCATCGTTACGCCACCAAATTTTGCTGCTAATATGCATTAGACCAAGTCACAACAAACCTAAAACACAAAATTTGACCTCCATCGGCCTTTTCGTTCTCTAGATATAACCGTTAGAAGAACGCATGTTCAACTGAGTGTAATTTGACACCTGGTGACGTCATCAAACTTTTGAAGGTATGGGCGTGTTCACTGACCCTCAGTGAACATATGCACCAATTTTGGGCCAATTTGCAAAAACTTCGCCACAGACATCTCTTCAAAACGCGTTTTGGCCATTTTTCAACTTGCCGCTAGAGGGCGCTCTTTCGTGTGACGACCTAACTTTTGGTATTTTTTTGATGCCCAAGGGGACCTGAGACTAACACTTTTGACCCGATCTCGGTATCTGCTACCAGTTTTAAATGACAGGGCAGCCTCGTTTTCGACCAATAGGAAGCAAGATTCAAGGTCAATGTCTGTGTATGAAATTTAGACCTTGGATAGTCATGACCATTGCCGAAGGAATAAAGTTTGTATCTCAAACGGTTGAATTTTTACAGATGTTTGAATGTTGAAGGCCATATATTTCAAACGCTTGTAATCTGACACCTGATGACGTCATCAAAATGTAAACACATTTGTGCAGTACTTCATTATGAGGTGATTGTTGTGACCAAGTTTGATGATGATCCGAGTTTTGCAAGTGACCATTTTGCCAGGTAGAAAGACCATGCGCTTTGTCTATGGGGTTTTGGGAGAAGAATAAAAAAAGCTAAAAAAAAAAAAAAAAAAAAAAAAAAAAAAAAAAAAATCAGAACAGTTTCAAAGGCTTTCCGCAGGAGTGCGGAAAGCCAAAAAAATCAGAACAGAAACAAGGACTTTCCGCAGGAGTGCGGAAAGCCAAAAAAAAAAAAATCAGAACAGTTTCAAAGGCTTTCCGCAGGAGTGCGGAAAGCCAAAAAAACTAGAAATGTGGTGTTTGTTAGAAACAAACACGCTGTTTCGGACATTTTTAATTATCTGGTTTTCAGCTTTAAAAAAACTTAATGAACTAGAGGTATGTCTGTTGATAACAGAGCATATGGCTTGCCGCTTTTCTTTTTTTGTATGTTTGTATGCATGGAAAACTGCATGCTGTATAATACTACATGTACACTTTGTACAACGTAAATGCATACCGTACATGTACATGCACAGTGACAAGATTTAAAAATTAATAATAAATCAACAAAATATGCATGTCATACTAATGTAACTTGGTATGTTACATGTTAATGTCCAGGTCTACGTACCTGCTAGGTTTCAAGGTCATACGACCAATACAGGAAGTGAACGACCTTGGCTAATTTATGCTGCACAAACGCGCTTATTTGTTGACGTCATCGTGACGTCACAAGAATTTGCTGAAAATATGCATTCGAACAAGTCACAACAAGCCTAAAACACAAAATTTGACCTCTATCGGCCTTTTCGTTCTCTAGATATAACCGTTAGAAGAACGCATGTTCAACTGAGTGTAATTTGACACCTGGTGACGTTATCAAACTTTTGAAGGTATGGGCATGTTCACTGACCCTGAGTGACCATATGCACCAATTTTGGGCCAATTAGCAAAAACTTCGCCGCAAATATCTCTTTAAAATAAGTTTTGGCCATTTTTAAACTCGCCGCTAGAGGGCGCTCTTTCATGTGACGACTTAATTTTTGGTGTTTTTGTAATGCCCAAGGGGTCCCGAGACTAACAACGTTGACCCAATCTCGGTATCTGCTACCAGTTTTAAATGACAACGCAGCCTCGTTTTCGACCAATAGGAAGCAAGATTCAAGGTCATTGTCTCTGCATGAAATTTAGACATTGGATAGTCATGACCATTGCCGAAACAAAAATGTTTGTATCTCAAACGGTTGAATTTTTACAGATTTTTGAATTTTTAAGGCATTACATTTCAGACACATGTAATCTGACCCCTGGTGACGTCATCAAGATGTAACCTCTTTGGTATAGTACTTTACTATGGGTTCCTTATTGTGACCAAGTTTGATAATGATCCAAGCTTTGCAAGCGACCCTTCTAGCAGCGAGATAGACTATGTGCTTTGTCTATGGGAAATGGGGTAGTGCAGATGTATGCATATTGTACATGCTTATGTACACTCGTATATACTGCACTGTGTGTATGCTGTGGTATAGGTTGCCAGATTCAAATATTCATAACAAATCAACAAATGACGTCACACTAATGTAACTTGGTATGTTATATGTTAATGACCAAGTCTACGTCCCTGCTAGGTTTCAAGGTCATACGCCCATTAGAGGAAGTGAACGACCTTGGCTAATGTATGCTGCACAAACGGGCTTATTTGATGACGTCATCGTTACGCCACCACATTTTGCTGCTAATATGCATTAGACCAAGTCACAACAAACCTAAAACACAAAATTTGACCTCCATCGGCCTTTTCGTTCTCTAGATATAACCGTTAGAAGAACGCATGTTCTACTGAGTGTAATTTGACACCTGGTGACGTCATCAAACTTTTGAAGGTTTGGGCGTGTTCACTGACCCTCGGTGAACACCTGTACCAATTTTGGGCCGATTTGCAAAAACTTCGCCACAGACATCTGTTCAAAATACGTTTTGGCCATTTTTCAACTCGTCGCTAGAGGGCGCTGTTTTGTGTGACGGCTTAACTTTTGATATTTTCTAAATGCCCAAGGGGTCCTGAGACTAACAAAAAAGACTCCATTTCAATACCTACTACCAGTTTTAAATGGCGAGCCAGCCTCGTTTTCGACCAAAAGGAAGCGAGGTCCAAGGTCATCGTATGGAAACTAAATGTAGTACTCTGTGAAATAAGGTCAACCCTGAAGAAACTTTTCCTGTATCTCAAACGGTTGATTTTTTACAGATTTTTAAACATGACAATCACCGATTTTTGACTGCCTGTAATCCGACACCTGGTCACGTGACTGTGAAATTACGCAACGGTGGCACATCCTCAGGGGATGTACTAACTACCTGCCAAGTTTGACTGGAATCGGACGAGCAGAAGTGTGTAAACTGCCGGGTAGAAAGAAGGGGTACCAAGAGGAAATAAAAAAAGAAAAAAAATCAGAACGAAAACAATAGCTGTTTCGGCCCTACCGAAACAGCTAAAACTAGAGGTATGTCTGTTGATAACAGAGCATATGGCTTTCCGCTTTTCTTTTTTTATATGTTTGTATGCATTTAAAACTGCATGCTGTATAATACTACATGTACACTTTGTACAATATAAATACATACCGTACATATACATGTACAGTATGCACAGTGACAAGATTCAAAAATTCATAATAAATCAACAAATCATGCATGTAATACTAATGTAACTTGGTATGTTACATGTTAATGACCAGGTCCAGGCACCTGATAGTTTTCAAGGTCATACGACCAATGGAGAAAGTAAACGACCTTGGTTAATGTATACTTGAGGAACTCTTATTTGATTACGTCATCGTGACGTTACAATATTTAGCTGATAATATACATTTGACCAAGTCAAAATACGTTTTGGTCTTTTTTCAACTCGTCACTAGAGGGCGCTGTTTCGTGTGACGACTTAACTTTTTGTATTTTTTGAATGCCCAAGGGGTCCTGAGACTAACACCGTTGACACGATCTCGGCATCGCTTACCAGTTTTAAATGACAAGGCAGCCTCGTTTTCGACCAATAGGAAACAAAATGAAATTTAGACCTTGGATAGTCATGACCAGTGCCGAAAGAATAAAGATTGTATCTCAAACGGTTGAATTGTTACAGATTTTTCAATTTGTAAGGCATTAAATTTCAGACACATGTAATCTGACACCTGGTGACGTCATCAAGATCTAACCTCTTTGGTATAGTACTTTACTATGGGTTCCTTATTGTGACTAAGTTTGATGATGATCCAAGCTTTGCAAGCGACTCTTCTAGCACCGAGACAGACTGTGTGCTTTGTCTATGGGATAGTGCAGATGTATGCATATTGTACATCCTTATGTACACTCGTATATACTGCACTGTGTGTATGCTGTAGTATAAGTTGCCAGATTCAAAAATTCATAACAAATCAACAAATGACGTCACACTAATGTAACTTGGTATGTTATATGTTAATGACCAAGTGTACGTCCCTGCTCGGTTTCAAGGTCATACGACCATTAGAGGAAGTGAACGACCTTGGCTAATGTATGCTGAACAAACGGGCTTATTTGATGACGTCATCGTTACGCCACCAAATTTTGCTGCTAATATGCGTTAGACCAAGTCACAACAAACCTGAAACAAAATATTTTTCCTTCATCGGCCGTTTCGTTCTCTAGATATAGCTGTTAAAAGGATGCACGTTCAAGCGAGTGTAATTTGACACCTGGTGACGTCATCAAACTTTTGAAAGTATGGGCATATTCACTGACCCTCAGTGAACATATGCACCAATTTTGGGCCAATTTGCAAAAACTTCGCCACAGACATCTCTTCAAATTGCGTTTTGGCCATTTTTCAACTTGCCGCTAGAGGGCGCTGTTTCGTGTGACGACTTAACTTTTGGTATTTTTGTAATGCCCAAGGGGTCCCGAGACTAACAACGTTGACCCAATTTCGGTATCTGCTACCAATTTTAAATGACAACGCAGCCTCGTTTTCGACCAATAGGAAGCAAGATTCAAGGTCATTGTCTCTGCATGAAATTTAGACATTGGATAGTCATGACCATTGCCGAAACAAAAATGTTTGTATCTCAAACGGTTGAATTTTTACAGATTTTTGAATTTTTAAGGCATTAAATTTCAGACACATGTAATCTGACCCCTGGTGACGTCATCAAGATGTAACCTCTTTGGTATAGTACTTTAGTATGGGTTCCTTATTGTGACCAAGTTTGATGATGATCCAAGCTTTGCAAGCGACCCTTCTAGCAGCGAGATAGACTATGTGCTTTGTCTATGGGAAATTGGGTAGTGCAGATGTATGCATATTGTTCATGCTTATGTACACCCGTATATACTGCACTGTGTGTATGCTGTGGTATAGGTTGCCAGATTCAAAAATTCATAACAAATCAACAAAGGACGTCACACTAATGTAACTTGGTATGTTATATGTTAATGACCACGTCTACGTCCCTGCTCGGTTTCAAGGTCATACGACCATTATAGGAAGTGAACGACCTTGGCTAATGTATGCTGCACAAACGGGCTTATTTGATGACGTCATCGTTACGCCACCAAATTTTGCTGCTAATATGCATTAGACTAAGTAACAACAAACCTAAAACACAAAATTTAACCTCCATCGGCCTTTTCGTTCTCTATATATAACCGTTAGAAGAACGCATGTTCAACTGAGTGTAATTTGACACCTGGTGATGTCATCAAACTTTTGAAAGTATGGGCATATTCACTGACCCTCAGTGAACATATGCACCAATTTTGGGCCAATTTGCAAAAACTTCGCCACAGACATCTCTTCAAAATGCGTTTTGGCCATTTTTCAACTTGCCGCTAGAGGGCGCTGTTTCGTGTGACGACTTAACTTTTGGTATTTTTGTAATGCCCAAGGGGTCCCGAGACTAACAACGTTGACCCAATTTCGGTATCTGCTACCAGTTTTAAATGACAACGCAGCCTCGTTTTCGACCAATAGGAAGCAAGATTCAAGGTCAATGTCTGTGTATGAAATTTAGACCTTGGATAGTCATGACCATTGCCGAAAGAATAAAGTTTGTATCTCAAACGGTTGAATTTTTACAGAAGTTTCAATTTGAAGGCCATATATTTCAAACGCTTGTAATCTGACACCTGATGACGTCATCAAAATGTAAACACATTTGTGCAGTACTTCATTATGAGGTGATTGTTGTGACCAAGTTTGATGATGATCCGAGCTTTGCAAGTGACCATTTTGCCAGGCCGAAAGACCATGCGCTTTGTCTATGGGGTTTTGACGGAAGAATAAAAAAAGCTAAAAACTAGAGGTATGTCTGTTGATAACAGAGCATATGGCTTTCCGCTTTTCTTTTTTTTTATGTTTGTATGCATGGAAAACTGCATGCTGTATAATACTACATGTACACTTTGTACAATGTAAATGCATACCGTACATGTACATGCAGTGTTCATAATAAATCAACAAAATATGCATGTCATACTAATGTAACTTGGTATGTTACATGTTAATGACCAGATCTACGTACCTGCTAGGTTTCAAGGTCATACGACCAATACAGGAAGTGAACGACCTTGGCTAATTTATGCTGCACAAACGCGCTTATTTGTTGACGTCATCGTGACGTCACAAGATTTTGCTGAAAATATGCATTGGAACAAGTCACAACAAGCCTAAAACACAAAATTTGACCTCTATCGGCCTTTTCGTTCTCTAGATATAGCTTTTAAAAGAATGCATGTTCAACCGAGTGTAATTTGACACCTGGTGACGTCATCAAACTTTTGAAGGTATGGGCATGTTCACTGACCCTCAGCGAACATATTCACCAATTTTGGGCCAATTTCAAAAAACTCGCCACAGACATCTGTTCAAAACGCGTTTTGGCCATTTTTTAACTTGCCGCTAGAGGGCGCGCTTTCGTGTCACGACTTAACTTTTTGTATTTTTTGAATGCCCAAGGGGTCTTGAGACTAACAACGTTGACCCAATCTCGGTATCTGCTACCAGTTTTAAATGACGACGCAGCCTCGTTTTCGACCAATAGGAAGCAAGATTCAAGGTCATTGTCTGTGCATGAAAATTAGACATTGGATAGTCATGACCATTGCCGAAACAAAAATGTTTGTATCTCAAACGGTTGAATTTTTACAGATTTTTGAATTTTTAAGGCATTAAATTTCAGACACATGTAATCTGACACCTGGTGACGTCATCAAGATGTAACCTCTTTGGTATAGTACTTTACTATGAGTTCCTTATTGTGACCAAGTTTGATGATGATCCAAGCTTTGCAAGCGACCCTTCTAGCAGCGAGATAGACTATGTGCTTTGTCTATGGGATATGGGTAGTGCAGATGTATGCAGATTGTACATGCTTATGTACACTCGTATATACTGCACTGTGTGTATGCTGTAGTATAGGTTGCCAGATTCAAAAATTCATAACAAATCAACAAATGACGTCACACTAATGTAACTTGGTATGTTATATGTTAATGACCAAGTCTACGTCCCTGCTAGGTTTCAAGGTCATACGCCCATTAGAGGAAGTGAACGACCTTGGCTAATTTATGCTGCACAAACGGGCTTATTTGATGACGTCATCGTTACGCCACCAAATTTTGCTGCTAATATGCATTAAACCAAGTCACAACAAACCTAAAACACAAAATTTGACCTCCATCGGCCTTTTCGTTCTTTAGATATAACCGTTAGAAGAACGCATGTTCAACTGAGTGTAATTTGACACCTGGTGACGTCATCAAACTTTTGAAGGTATGGGCGTGTTCACTGACCCTCAGTGAACATATGCACCAATTTTGGGCCAATTTGCAAAAACTTCGCCACAGACATCTCTTCAAAATAGGTTTTGGCCATTTTTCAACTTGCCGCTAGAGGGCGCTCTTTCGTGTCACGACTTAACTTTTGGTATTTTTGGAATGCCCAAGAGGTCTTGAGACTAACACTTTTGACCCGATCTCTGTATCTGCTACCAGTTTTAAATGACAGGGCAGCCTCGTTTTCGACCAATAGGAAGCAAGATTCAAGGTCAATGTCTGTGTATGAAATTTAGACCTTGGATAGTCATGACCATTGCCGAAAGAATAAAGTTTGTATCTCAAACGGTTGAATTTTTACAGAAGTTTCAATTTGAAGGCCATATATTTCAAACGCTTGTAATCTGACACCTGATGACGTCATCAAAATGTAAACACATTTGTGCAGTACTTCATTATGAGGTGATTGTTGTGACCAAGTTTGATGATGATCCGAGCTTTGCAAGTGACCATTTTGCCAGGCCGAAAGACCATGCGCTTTGTCTATGAGGTTTTGGGAGAAGAATAAAAAAAGCTAAAAAAAAAAAAAAAAAAAAAATCAGAACAGTTTCAAAGGCTTTCCGCAGAAGTGCGGAAAGCCAAAAAAAAAAAAAAAATCAGAACAGTTTCAAAGGCTTTCCGCAGGAGTGCGGAAAGCCAAAAAAAAAAAAAAAAAAATCAGAACAGTTTCAAAGGCTTTCCGCAGGAGTGCGGAAAGCCAAAAAAAAAAAAAAAAAAAAAAAAATCAGAACAGTTTCAAAGGCTTTCCGCAGGAGTGCGGAAAGCCAAAAAAAAAAAAATCAGAACAGAAACAAGGACTTTCCGCAGGAGTGCGGAAAGCCAAAAAATCAGAACAGTTTCAAAGGCTTTCCGCAGGAGTGCGGAAAGCCAAAAATGTGGCGCGTCCTTCGCAACTGTCAAAGGTCGATTATGCATTATCTGCCAACAGAGGGCCCACTTCCATGACTTCATGACTTTCCTACGCGCGCGCGCACAAAAAGGCTTCTTCAGGATGAAAAAATATGATAAATTGATCATTCGTGTAAAGGAATACAAAAGACGACTTTTTTCTGACGAGATTTTTTTTTTAATCTTGAGGCAACAGTCGAGTTTTTGGACAAGTTGTGTCTTTTGTTGATGTCCCCTAACGTGACGTGCGCACTTTACTTTCCGTTCTCTCTTGGCGCAATAAACAATCTCTTGCACTTGGCATTAAAGAGAAATAAAGCTCATATAAGTACATGTGTACCTTCATAAATTTCAAAACTAAAATACGGAGAAGAATCATTCATTTACGAGAAATTCACTAGAATGTGAAGGCATCGCCGTTCGCTTCAAGTTGACGTGACATCTTGCACGAGAGCCTGTAATAGGCATTTCACGTGAATAAAATTGTGTCTTTTAGTCGGGAACCTCGTTTCACTTTGGGGAAAACAGGCTGTTACAAACGGCGTTATCTCCTGAGGATTAAACCAACCAATGTATAAAGTCAGCTCAGTACCAGTCCATGCATATTTCAGTCGGATATTTTTTTGTGAACTCGTGCTGCAAAATGTTGGGTAACTGCAAATGTTGTATTGGGCTTTAAACACCTGTATTTTTCCCTCCCCACCACGTAAGCCCTTCGCTTCCTTTGAAGTTCGTTTTGATAAAGTGAACATCCGCTGAAGCTCCCATTTACCTCGTTTCTCTTTCTTGACGGCCTAAACGTATGTAGCAGGTGGCCTTTTCTGACAATGCGTCCATTTTGAAGGATCATCGGTCTGCAGTCGACTATCGATTGTGTGCGTCGTTTCCTCTCCGGTAAAAGTACTATACCTACAAAGTGGACTGTTCCGCTGCAGCCGTTCTTTTTCTTATAATATGGACAAAATCTTAACAGTGATTATAAGAACCGAAATCGTGTGGGATATAAGCAAGGATAAAGGGCAAGGCTTCAAAACCAATTTTTTGTTCATAAACTCTCCAAACGTGGTCGCGAAAAGAGACACTTGTCATATTACCCCATGCGCCAAAGTTGTTATTGGTAAACCACATGCACGCCATATTGCACGGTATATTGCTTCGTTCTAAGATGTCCACTCCCCCATTTTTAAACAATTTGCTGTTTGAAATTTACTTCTTGAAAGGAGATGAATATTGCGTCAGTCTATATAATATTAAATGTGTGTAATTTTCCCACTGACGATGTGGTATATGGTTTACTTCCTATATTTAAGAATTCATTATTTCGAGCGAGAATGAATTAGAAAAATCTGTGAACGATTGCTCGTGGATCAACGTTTTAGCTATTTCGTTGTGATTTCGTTTACATGTACATGGTTGATGTCAACACAACCTTTTATGTATTTGAATGAGTATCCCTTGTCTTTAATTTTGAGAGAAACCAAAGAAATATATTGATGTGATTGCACGGATCTTTCGTCCGAATCAGCTGTTTTTGAAATCAAGTCTGCCTTATTGAAATGTTTTGTTCGACACGACGCAATTAATATCACGACATACTAACACACACATCACTTTGTACAGCTTTTCGTTTTCGGCCAAAGATAAAGGAAACAACCGCATGTGTTGCTTGGTTTACACTACTTAGTTGTATCATCCATGCTAATTAATTTAACACTAATTAAAGAGCACGTGTCATCTAGTGTGTGAGGTTGTGGGTTATAGCCTTGCTCTTGCCTTGTTAACCCGATCGATATTTAGGGAGCTGTTAGAGGGAATGCCACCATCCAAATGCCGGTAAAATTGTGCGCCTTGGCTAGGCAGCCACCTAGTTGAAGCGAAATGGTTCTGGTGATCCCCTGATGGCAGCGGTATAATAATGGTAACAGCACCAGGAGTATTCTGCAGGCCACGTAGACATGCGCGCTTTTTTGTAAGAGAAAAGTTACACCCGTTTCATACTGGCGCACCAGAGTCGCGCCGAAATAAATTATCCCAGAAATTTGAGTTGAGTTCGAAGTATGAAACAATTTGGAGCGACTTCAGTTGGTGCCCCATAAGTCGAAAGATCGACTGTTCCAGTCGGTCAGAACGACAAAAGAGCGACTTGGTTTCAGATGGCTCGTCAGCAATGCGCGCGCGCGAAATTCGTGCCACAAATACGCAGCGTCATAGCAAAGGCATGGAGCTGCGAATTTCGTGGCATGAATTTGGCGCGCGCGCATTGCTGACGAGCTAGTGCATAGCTTGTGCCTTTAAAGGCAAAGCTCGTCAATGCGCGCGTCAGGCCAAATTTGTAACACAAAATACGCAGCTCCATGCCTTTACTATAATGGAGCTGCGTATTTCGTGGCACGAATTTGGCCTCACTTGCACATTGACGAGCCTCTGCCTTTAAATGGGTTCTCAATGATATTCTGCTAATTTCAAGATCATGATGTCTCGGGTTCGAATCCCGATAAAGACCATATGATTTGCCTCTCCTCTTATTTTGTTGTAAGCTCATGACAGATTAAACATTTTTACTGCACGTTTCTATATGTAGTTTAGTTTTTGTAAGTTTGGCACGACGGATTAATAAAAAATAAATCGAAATGAAGCTGCCATTAAATTGACAGCTTTTATACAGAATATATTGTCTGCTTAGTTTCCGAGACAGAGGAAACAGAAGAAATAAGATTGGACATGCCACCGGTCCGGAGGGCGTATAGCGTACTCTGCGTTGCGCGGTGCAGACGGAGCACGGGAGGTTACTGGCCTTGAATTACTGGCGGACCGCCAATATTTCGAAATATTAACAGTAATTGTTCGATAACTATACGTTGGTCGATTGTTTTCGTTGATGTCGCACTTAAAAGCGAATAACATTTATGTTTCTGGAAAATTATCAATTCAAAAAAACTTTTATTTTTCGAGGTGCCACACCCAAAACGCACGGACCATGTCTTTAATTTAATTTAAATACACGTTACTTGATTGGAAAACTTTTAAGAACAAGAACAACAGCATTACATAACTAAAGTTCATAAACACGCCTTTAAAAAAATTCAGCCACATAGATGCAGTACTTAAGAAAACCATACAAATCCATGCATGTTTTTTGTGTGTGTGTTGAATGAATGGTAAAAAAGTGTCTGCAGACAATTTAAAAAAAAAACAGCATCTTCAGCTAACATTGACCGGTGTCTCCAACCTGCAGCCCCATTATCCATTATCTGCCCATTTCCTCAAAATATTCACCCATGCATTTCCTTCTTCGAATTTTCGGAAACCGCTTCCATTCCATAATTCTGTTCCTCGCTTAATTTTTAATCACCTAAAAATACACAAAGGTTTACAATAAATACACACGCAAACAACATCGTCATCGATTTTTTCACCCTTACAGACTTGACACATTATCGTCTGAAATTCCGGCGTCTTTTACGCCGAACGCGTTCATCATTTTGGCAGGTTATGTCCGTTTACGTTCGCGCGAATCCTATCGCCGCGAGCGTCATCCGCTTGCATGCAGTGCAGGGGCCATCGCGGCTTGATGTCCAGGTGTTATCTACGGCATTGACTCGGGACCGGGCGAGTATAAAGAGGACGGCAGATGCACGACTGCGGTCATGCTTTCTTGGAGTTTTCACTCGTGAAAAGATATCTTGTCACTCGGTTGGTGTGTTTCCAAATTCGCTTCCGAGGATCGGTCCATAACTCTTCCACGTGCAAAAGAAACAGTGCCTTAACAAATCTTCGTTATACAGAACCGAGAGGGTTTTTGCTGTCAAGTTTGTCTACCAGTTTACTGAGTTAAAAGTAAGTCAGATTTGAAATTTAATTTTCCCAGAATGAAAAAAAAAAGTGGTTTTAAATTAATTTGATGTTGGGTAAAGCATTTTTATTTGCAGTTTTGATGGGATTTGTTTTTTAATTTGTGAAAGACTCGTTGAACTTCAAAATGAAAGTTAATTTTATCGTTCTCTTAAAGTTGCACTGCCCGTGTTTGGGCCGATTTGGGCGTACAATTGTTTTTTTTTTAAAGTTAAATAGGTATTTTTCTAGAATAGACAAAGTTATCAGCTTTCATTTGGTACCAAGAACGTAAAAATCCGTCAAGGATTAATGCCAGTCGATTAAAAACAAGAAATGATTAAATGGCTGGCAGGTCATTTTAATCGACAGGGTTATGACGTAAATGTACATTGTGCGCGTACATGTGTACATTGTACACATACTATGTACATATGAGCGTACGCGCACATGTACAACATGTGAAGCACGTTTGAAGAAAAAGGCTTGTATCTCCAATTCCCGACGTCGGAAATTTACGTTTTTGATATTTTTCGTTACAGAGACACGTAAGCTTTCTAAATTCGTTCGCTTGTGTAAATTAATTTTTTTTAATCCTTTCACCGAAACACGGGCAATGCAACTTTAATGTAAGGCCAAAAAAGAACAGCTGCATTCTGACTTCCGCTATGAACGTCAATAATACATGCCGCACGCTTTGCGCGTTCGCGCGCGTGAATGAGGTGGGTCGCGGCGGCGAATAGACCGGATGTTCAACTGTCCAAACACGGTACTAGAGGGTCTAACTTTAGTTAAACCGAAAACGGTCTACGTAGACCGCCTCTCCTCGGCGGTCCACGTAGACCGGAGTTAGACCGTTTTTGGTACTAAAAGCGGTCTACGTTGACCGTTCAGACACAACTGAGATAGACCGTTTTCGGTTGAACCGAAATTAGTCCGCTTTTAGTACTGTGTCTGAACAAGACCTATATGTTTAGCTTTAGCGCGCGCGTCACTTTTAACCCTGCGCGTCAAAGCTTTTTCCCCCTAAAAACCGTCTTATAAAGGCAGAGGCTCGTCAATGCGCGTGTGAGGCTAAATTCGTGCCACGAATTTAAGTGATCCTCGGCAAATTTTGAATATCACAATGTGGCCCATACCATCATTTAATGCATTAGAAATTGCATTTCTAAACATGCACGGTGCTTCGAGGGTCCTGTGAGCTATTTCCCATGGTCGGGATCCTGTTTGCGTGTTTGATTCGGTTTGCCTGATTACCCCCCTGCTTTGCGTCACTCTCAAATTCGTGCCACTACATAGCAAAGGCATGGAGCTGCGTATTTCGTGGCACGAATTTGGCCTCACGCGCGCATTGACGAGCCTGTGCCTTTAAGGCCCGCTTCAAACGTCGCGCTTATGCCGTGTCGAATTAAATTCAACTTGGCACGACGTTAGCACGGTGTAAGCACGGCAGTGGCTTTAAACGTCGAACTTAATTGCAATAGACTACTAAAGTGTGACGTCGGTTGCCATGGTAATTGGGTCTAAACATTCGCTGGTAATCTGAAACATCCAGTGGTATGGCGCAGGGAAACAGTTCACTGCATGGTTTTAGTGTAGACCCAAAAACCATGGCAACACACAAATGGTGACGTTTTCACTTTAGTATAGTCTATATGGCGGATGAATATTGTGCACGCCATGGACGTTGTGCACGTGCGTTTTCCACTCTGTCCAGTGTACGTCGCCGTATTTATTATTTTGATGCACTTGTTTGTTGGTTATTTCTTTGCTCGCATGCGCATTCCTAATTGTGAGTTCACACAATAATGCGGCCCAACTTCGAACTGGAATTAAGTTCGACACGGCAGAAGCACGACGTTTGAAGCAGCGCCGTGCTACTGCCGCACTAAATTGAGTTAGCACGGCAGACCCTGTCGAGCTAAATTATTCTGCCGTGCCGAATTCATTTTGCCGGCCCAATGGCTTTAAACGTCGTGATTGTGCCGTGTCGAATTAAAAAAGTCAAGTTGAATTTAATTCGACACGGCATAAGCGCCGCACTAAATTGAGTTGGCACGGCAGACCGGGTCTGCCGTGCCAACTCAATTTACGGCAGTATAGCATATGGTGCGACTTCAAACGTCGTGCTTTGGTCGACCTAAAGTCGCTCCAAATACATTTAAGTTCGGCGCGACACTGGTGCGCCTGTATGAAACGGGTGTATAATTGTCAAGCATGCTGTTGACAGGAGTCGGGGCTCGAACTTCACGACGACATCAACGTTGCCGTCTTTTCCTGGTACTAACTCTTGGCCACAATGCCTCTGGATTGTCGGCAGTAAACACTGTTGGCTTCATATCTACTTGACTTTATTGCTTTTAATCCACCCCGCCACTCCCCCAAATAAAGAAAAAAACCGCTTCACCACACCATTTTGGGAGACTTTAAGGCCCGCTTCAAACGTCGCGCTTATGCCGTGTCGAAATAAATTCAACTTGGCACGATGTTGGTACGACGTTAGCACAGCAGTGGCTTCAAACGTCGAACTTAATTGCAAACTCCCAGTCGAGCTTAAATACATCCAACATGGCGGATAAGTATTGTGCACGTCATGGACGTTGTGCACGTGCGTTTTCCATTCTGTCCATTGTATACGTCGCCATTTTATTATTTTGATGCACTTGTTTGTTGGTTATTTCTTTACTCACATACGTGCTGCGAGCATGCGCGTTCCTAGTCGGAACAAAATTGCGGACCAACTTCGAACTAGAATTAAATTCGACATGGCAGAAGCACGACGTTTGAAGCCAAGCCGTGCTTGTGCCGCACTAAATTGAGTTAGCACGGCAGACCCTGTCGAGCTAAAATCTTCTGCCGTGTCGAACTCATTTTGCCGAGCCAAATGGCTTCAAACGTCGTGCTTGTGCCGTGTCGAATTAAAAAAAATCAAGTTAAATTTAATTCGACATGGCATAAGCGCGACGTTTGAAGCGGGCCTAACTTACGCTAAAGATAGTTCGCTGAGCTGAATTCAGCCTGTTTTTGCGACCATAACCAGAAACATGTTTCTGACGTACTGCAAGATCAGCCAATGGTCAGGTTTGGTCGTTGGCAATCAGAGCCGTTCATTGGTTGAACCAGTAACTACGTCAGAAACATATTTCTGGTTATGGTCACGAAATTGTTCGACACGACATGCGCGCGAAGCCTAATTCCACAGTTTCAAAATCAGATAAACGTGAACGAACACATAGACTCATATGTCGCCTGTCACCACGAAATAAGCGTAAAGTCGGAATCTTCAAATATTGGATTTTGGTATTTTTGAATTCAGCAGAAAAAGAGCTTTCCAACGGTATATAGGCTATACTACATACGGTAAAACTAGTCCTCCAACTCAACACAGCTTGGAGAAGTGGTAGACAAAAGTGTTCAAACAAATCTTATACAAATCTTCAAACATTTTTTTTACGAGTTACGAAGAAAGCTATCGTCAAAATTGGTCTGAAAATTATGTTTTTAATTGTTGGAGGACGCTAAAAACTTGGAATCACATAGAATAAGAGTTACTCTTTCCAAATATTACATAACCCTAACATTTAAGTTCCTTAAATTTTTGACTTTGAACCGTTGTTATATAGGAAATAGCGGAGAGCGACTTTACGTTCATTTCGTCGTGCGTGACAGGTCACATATAATTACTCAGCTGAAAAACAGTCGACGATATCTCGCCAAAATGTGCTGGTAAAAGCACGTTGTTGGCATTATGGACTCCTTGAGAAGCATGTCCGCTTGAAGTTTGTTTCATGCGTGGGAACTGTACCGATGTGTACCGACGTGTACCGATAAGAATGCAAGAATTTTAGTGGTATACAGTGGCGCACCGTGGCCAAGGCTCGCATCATTCATGTAAAAACTTGATGTTGCGAGTTAGATACCCGGTCTTGATACCTAATCACAATTGCTCCATCCTTCGGAAGGGATGTCAAGCCATTGGTCTAGTGTGTTTGTTGTATAACGCACCTGAAATATAGAGCATTCATTCGTAAAGAACAAGGGGATTTTAAAGAACAAGAGAAACCAGTGTTTCGGCCGTCGGCTGTCAATATAGTGCCACTCACTACCTCCTCTGTTTTCCCCCAACTTTATGTTTTCTTTAGTTTATCCACACATCACTAATTTCGCCAAATATAGCCTGTATATGGTAACTGTCCTCTACGAAATTTCAAGTCAATAAAAGAATGACGTATAGGCCTATACATACTTGAATTTACCAGCTGGTTTAACGCGTTTGGCTCCAAAGCCCCAAACTGACACCTTCCAATCGAAAGCCGTATTCTTTACACAAACAACTCATCACAAATATCACGCCAGCGAAGGACGTATAGTTTGTGACCGTGCATGTAACGGCGTAATAATAAGGTGACACTTGGTGCCGCTCTGGCGATTAAAGATGTATTTTGCCCCCACTTGTCTTTAATTTCGCTTTAAATTAAATTAAGTTCTTGTATAACTATTAATTGCACAGTTTACTTAATTATATAAATGTAACTACAGACATGTCCAAGGAATATGTATAACAGAAAATTATATGCAATTCCACTGACAAATACAGTCGACGAAGCCTGTCAAATGTGCTTTACACAATAACTAACTTTGACCCACCAAGCCGCTGGTGCTGCTTAGTAGACGCTAGCTGGTACCGCGTCTTAAACAAGTTGCGCAAGGGCCAAAATTGGCGTTGCCGATATGGCGAAAGACGCGGCTGAAGGAAGACTATCTCACGGGTTTCGGGGACCAAAATGTTGTCCCTAAAATTCCACAAAACTTTGGCGGACAATCACAGCAAATTTATACCATATTGTCACACTTTTCGGTGCGTTTTTTTCCCGCCACAGCTGCACGGACATAATATTTCTTTAAACTGTACTATATAAGCACGTTATAGATCGTATCTATATAAGGATTAAAGGCAGTATACATCATTGGTAATCTCGAAAATCAGAAATGTTCCCAGATTTACGCCTAACTTACACAATATAAACATGATGACCGTAATAAACTTTCCCTGAAATGGTTTTGTCTGAAGTGCTATAGTCTTTGAGAAATGAGTAAAACAATTAGTTTTTGTCTCATGAGACGAAAATTCAATTCGCCCCCAAACCATTTCGCCCAAGTGCCATTTAGCCCCAAACACTATGCCCGAGTGCCATTTCGCCCCGAATTACTTCGTCCAAACACTACATCGCCCAAATGCCACTTCGCCCCAAAACCGCTTCGTGCGCAGGCCGTGGTTCAGGGCGAAATGGTTCAGGGCGAAGTGGTTTTGGGGCGAAATGACTGCAAACCCTCTTTTGACTGTTTTCTCAAAAGTTATACGAGGTACGGAGCTGGTTTTTGCTCAGGATGGTTTTAATTATGCATATCTTCAATCACACAGGGGGATAAAACTATTTGTAACAGTTTACCAATCATGTATGTATACTATCTTTAACATAGCCTTGGTTATTTTACAGTTTTGCCAACTGAAGCTCAAGTTCACAGGCACTGTGACCGGAGCCAGCATACATAAACCCAAACTCCACGGTATGAATCTATACGTTATACAGTACAGTATTATAAATATGCTGGGAAACGTCTCCCCTTGTTAATCGTCTTTTGATTCTTTGAAGTCAAGAACGTAACGAGATTCATACCTTAAATGCTCGACTTATGAAATGGTGCTCGTGGTTTCAAAGTTTGAGATCGGTGAAAATTCACACACAAAAATGTAAAGATAAGATAAGATTCTTTATTGTGTCCGCATTACAAAAATACAGAAAATTGTCCTCCATTGGCAATTAAAAACAACATACATCTCAACAATAACAATATAGAAGATACACACCAATTTACCTGGTTAAAGAAACACAAAAAAAACAGTGGTTAGACAAAAGTGGTTAGACATACATTGAATCAAAATATCCCAATAAAAGATTTTCCTTGTTAAATGCAAGACCTGCAGCACAAGACGTCCCCGGTTATAGCCCGTTTTCGTAATGTATCCAAATCCATTGATGTTTCTTGCGCCATTGCCTGTAGTGATGAGCTATTTCATTCACATGTTCTTTAAATTCGATTTCTATGGTTGGAATTCATTTTGCACATTAGGTATAGGACAAGCTTTGTGGTTGTTAAGAGCAACAATTGTTTTTGATGTATGCATTGAAATTGCATATATTATTACGAAAATCCCCTATCGCGTGTCTGGGAGAAACAGAGGGTTGTCCCTGCTTTGCCGATGTGGCCCGTTTTGGAGAGGATTCCGCAACCAAATCAAATATTTAATATTTTCTCCTGTATAGCCATGATGCATTCGTTGTCAATGTCCAATTTTCGTCCCTGAAATAGCCGTGTGTTTGATGACAATGTAGCTTTTCTGACAAAGCACCTGTCTATCCGGTCTTTGCTTTGCCGCCAAAATGATAACTTCCTGCACAACCGGAAGCTACCTGTATATGTATACATGCAGAAGGTATAAGTGCTTGCGCACAAAGGCACCTTTCGTTTAACCCAATTTTGCTTGTTTACCTTATTTACTATAAAATATAATGACGATACTTTGGAATATCAAACAGAAATTGATTAATATTGAGTAGTCTTGCCCAAAAGACGACAAACTCTCGGCAGAGATATTCCTTGAAACCCTGGATGTCTTGGAATGTATATTATCTTGGGGATATACTTACTGCATGGAACTATCTAAAAGATATGCATTGAAACGTAAGATATCTTGGAAAGAATCTCTTTGGGATATTATATACAAATATTGACTGCAATGAGGGGCATGGTTAAGATTATAGGCCCATGGTGATCTCGAAGCCATGACTATGCCCCGAGGCGGAAGCCGAGGGGCATATAGTCATGGCTTCGAGATCACCGAGGGCCTATAATCTTAACCATGACCCGAATAAACAGCAGTCAATATTTGTTTTATATACCGAATGTGTAGATTTTTGTCATCTGGTTGGTTAAAAGTAACGAGACATAATATACAGTCATGACAGTGGTCCTTCGCGTTTCGATTTCGGAAGCTGGTCTACGGCGGAAAAGTTGTATATTTACAGCAAACATTGTAGCATAATCACGTGGCACTTTAGTATAGCACATTTCACCTGACACAGTTTTCACTGTAGGCCACTTCTCTTACTTTCTTAAGGACTTCATCATCTACGACAGACGACAAAATGACGTCGAGATTCCGCCATTACCGTCCTGATGAATGTTTACGTGAAGCGCACAGCTGCATAGTTGGTGCACAGCTATATGCTAACACAATGTAATGCGCGCGTCCGGAACCCGCTAAATGACTATGCGCGCCCGGGGCATGGCAAAGACTATTGCCCGGTGGGCATATACGCGCCGGGTCTAGCCGATTCAATGCCCCCACTTTTAACCAATCAGATGACTGGAATCTACGCATGAGGTATATAACACTAGATATTTATTAGAGTCCAGATATTCACGAAATGAAAATATCCGACAGATATCCTTTGGGACGCCAGAGGTGGATTTCCTGGTAATATGCACAAAGACCCTGCGATAGATTTCAGTTTTGAAGTAATATTTTGGGAATATCACTTGAAGCATACTTCAATTTATTATCCAGCAGACCAGGGTTGATTTTAAGTGAGGCCTATTTGTATAAATTGCCACGTTATAAACGTGCCAGTGATATAATACGGTTTTCACATTTGCAGAATAATTGGGACAGCATAAGAAATGCACAGTACATTGTATGAGTGGTATCATTTGGTCGTACCTTTCATGCAGATATAAACAGCAGGGGTGTGCAGATCCAATGTTCCCGGTGGAAGTGACCTAAGGTTTATAAAACTGCGTCGTAAACACTGGTTACACGTATCAATCAACTCCACACCAAAGGCCTCTGTTGCAAAGTTATGCCACCCGAAAGAACCAATCAGAACGCAGCTCATCTGTCGGCCTATCGGATGGCAGGCGTCACGCGCACGTATTTCGCACGTTTTTGCGACAACAACCAGAGTTTCTGACGTAACTCCTTATTCAGCCAATGGTCAGCTTCGGTCGTTGGCAACCAAAGCCGGTCATTCATTGGTTGAACTAGTAATTACGTCAGAAACATGTTTCTGGTCATCGCCGCGAAAACAGGTCTATAGTGTATTATGAGCTCATCTGGCCGTCAGAGTGTTTACCATCGAGGTTTTTGACTCCGCTGCTGGGATAGTTAGACTCGCAGGTGCCAATGTCACAAATGGCTCTCGCGTGGGGCAGACACCAGAGGTTTCGCTTTGTGAAGATGTAGTCTGCGCAGCTACGGGTGAAAGAATCACTCAAGGTGTTACTCCATTATACCTTGCGTCATTCTTTTAGTGACAACTCTGTTAGAAAATGGTCGTAACCTTGAAATTGACACGGAAAAAAAATACATCGAGCAGAGCAATTTCCGGAAATTTCCCGTTCATCAGGCAGCGACAGTGTCAGAGAATTTTTAGAGTTATTCTTGTATAATTTGTAAACCCATCTCAGCAACGCGTGCGTTGGCAACACCTGGGTTAATTGCCGAAGTTGTGAATTTTGAGCTCTATAGCAACCAAAATGACGTCGTCATGTTTAAAGATGATTGGAAAACAGTTACAAATGTGATATGTTCGATTGAGGACGTGCCGTGATAAAAGTCAGCTCAGTGCCTCATCTAGGCCTATGTTCTGAGAAAACAATGAAAACTGTGCCCATGTTTTCAAGAAACTGTGCGAAGCCACTGTCCTACTAGGCTAATTCTGTGGCTTATAGCCTTTTGACAAGGCCTCGTGAATGTGGGCGATTTGGTGAGTTGAGTAGAGTCTACTCACGCCGAGTGGCTCGTACAGAAGGGGTAACATTCGCACATTTGGTGCAAGATATGAGACCGAGTTACCCCCTTCTTAGCCTACATTGTTTCCGTATTGTTTAGTATAGGGGCGGTGGGTGGGTGGGGGGGGGGGGGGGGGGGGGGTGCGGAATCACGCGGTCTCATATCTTGCAGCATATCCATTGGCTCAGCCTTTGTATACTCCTCTCAAGACGTCCAATTATCCCACATTTTTACCAAACAATATATTACCCCAAAGCCATAAGGCCTTGTTTGTTATCATTCCTATCAACACTTTTAGTCGGATTTTTCTTGTCAACTCGTGAATTAAAATGTTGGGTAACTGCAAAATGTACACAATTCATGTCATCCTCACTATGCCATGCCAAACGTAGCCTTTAGTCAAGGCTGCCTTGGCGAGTTATATATTCGCGCGCATTCAGTTTTCCAACGCTTGAGGAAAGACTAGCACGCACGGACTGTCCGCCCAGACAGCCTTTACCATAGCGTTTTTTGGAGCTTATGTTTTTCTTTATTTCTGTCTACCGTTTTGGTAGAGGGGTTACGTGCATAATGCATGAGGTCAGGATTCCCCATTGACCAATGAGAAGGTGAACTGTTAAACTGCATGACGTCATACGCATAGAAAATTAGGCAGTTGTAGTTTGTGTGAATCTTCGAAGAATAAAAAGCTAAATATTTCGGGAAACTTAATAAGTCCCAACATATCCAGGCCAAGAAAATGCTCGCTGGAGATGATCGCGATTTAGGGGAATATTAAATTCACCAAGGCCTGCGCCTACTCGTACTCCCGAACCGGCCGGCCGCACAGTACACCGTGCCGCGCCGGTACGTATATGCCGCCGGTCGTCTGCGGTGGCCGCCCCGCTAGTGCATGGCAATGCCGCACGGTGCATTGTTTGTTGTTTTGCGTACAATGTATGATCATGGGCAATGAAGCATGGCATAAAAATTTCAACAAAATCTTACTGCAAAAGAAAATTTTCTTACTGCTAAAATTGCTTCTTTGTCACCCTCTCTGGAGCATTTATCATGTCATATTTAAAAGGATTTATTAATGATATTTAAATTTATACCCTGAACAAACAGTTCCTTATTACTATTTGTTACGATAAACAAGTTCAAATGTCTGTCAACCTGCGACAAGCCACGACAATTACTTACAACAAGTTACAACAACTCTTAAGTTACGATTACTTACGAAAAACACTGCCACTCTGTGACAATTGTACTAGCTAGCTCTGGTGATCTTTATAAATCATAAATTTTGGGAATTTCAAAGCCAAATCGCACAGTGGTGGGAGCTAAGCTGGTATTCCGCTGTGCAATATTTTCTTACGACTAGTCGCAATTATCTTAAGATATAACAGGTACAATTTCGTAGCGTCTCGCAGGTTGTCACAGACTTTTGTACAGTTTTTGGTCACCCACTGCATGATTTGCCACATTTGTTGCGACTGCGACACATGCAAAAGTAGGAAGTATATTGTACGTGTCGTAAGGATTCTCAGCCACTTCACGACATATCTTTTAATTTTCAAATTCTAACGCTTACGATATGGTTACAATGTGCAATTTATTCCGAAAACATACAAATTTTTCCCTTTATTTTTGTTAGTGATCTCCCAATTTAACAGTTCCTTAAGAGATGACACGGTACGATCAGAAAATTTGTTGATCCTGTTTAAATGTCCATGACAAGCCACAGCTTACGAAACTCTACGACAAGCTACGATTGCACTGTAACAAATCTTAGAAAATCGTAATGCTTAGCGCTTATTGTATTGTTGTGATATGGATTTTTTTATAAATACATACGAATGTCTGCGATTCTTTACGATGACAGTACAAATCTACGACAGCATCTGCGACTTGTTCAGACACATACGAATGTCTGCGATCATGATCATACATTGTGCGATTCATTACGATTCCTTACTATTTGTTATGATTCCTTACGATGACGCAGTACAAATCTACTGTTACGACATCTGCGGGTTGTTCACAGACAGTCATTTTGTTACAAATCTTAGAAAATGTTAACACTTAATTAGCGCTTATCGTATTGTAAAGATAAATGCATTTTCAGTATACGAATGTCTGCGATCATGATCATGAGCACACGTTGTGCGATTCATTACGATTCCTTACTATTTGTTACGATTCCTTAATATTTGTTATGATTTCTTACGATGACGCAGTACAAATCTACTGTGACGACATCTGCGTGTTGTTCAGACAGTCGATCATTTTGTTACAAATCTTAGAAAATTGTAACGCTTAGCGCTTATCGTATTGTAACGATAAATGCATTTTCAGTATACGAATGTCTGCGATTCCTTACGATTCCTTACAATGACAGTACGAATCAACGACATCTGTGACTTGTTGAGATACATACGAATGTCTGCGATCATGATCACACATTGTGCGATTCATTACGATTCCTTACTATTTGTTACGATTCCTTAATATTTGTTATGATTTCTTACGATGACGCAGTACAAATCTACTGTGACGACAGCTGCGTGTTGCAGACAGTCGATCATTTTGGTACAAATCTTAGAAAATTGTAATGCTTAGCGCTTATCGTATTGTAACGATATATGCATTTTCAGTATACAAATGTCTGCGATTCATTACGATTCCTTACGATGACAGTGCGAATCTACGACATCTGCGACAAGCCACGACCACTTACGATACTCCATATGTCAATCTTCGAAAAGCTGTGTTTTACGTAACCCTCCCACTTTGCGATATATCGTATAAAAAGTTGCAGGTAATCTCAGCAAAATTGAACAGTGAAATAGTTGTGCTTGTACATCTTGAAATTTTTGCTTCCAAATACAAAATATGGTAGTCGACAGGCCCAAACCGATTATCCTTGCAACTTGAGAAAAACCTAGGAGAAAAGTCAGATTTTGTTCAAATTAATTGTCATATGGGCTATAGGTTTTGTACACGGGGTGCAAGGACGACTTGTCTCGAGGACGACTTGAGCCAGGAACGACTTGTCTCGGGGACGACTTGACCTGGGGATGACTTGACCTAGGTGTTAATTGAGGGGAGCGAGTTGACTCGGGGACGACTTGTCCCGTTTCGCGTACTAGGCCTACGCGCGGTGTTTTGTTTGCCACACGAAAAGCATTGTTTAGCGAGATTTTATAACTTTAAAAATGGTTAATAAATTTATGTGGAGTTACTCTATAGAACTTTGACTCATCATGTTTCTTGTATTTTGTTTTCCTGGTACGAATAATAACTTTCGCTTTTTTCGTGAATGCTACCTATATTTATATGGATGATTCCAGAAGCTCCCCGCCGCTGGTTGGTTACAATTTATGAATAATTCACCACCTCCGTTGCTGTTGAATTATTCAGCACGAAGGTCACATATACGCTTTGGTAAAGGCGTTCGGGGCGAACAGTCTGCAGTATGAATGTTAGTCTTTCCTCAAGCGCTAGCAAAACAGTGCACAAATCAAACCTCGCCACGGACGCCTTGACTAAAGGCTATGCCAAACGCTGTGACGATGTCATTTTGGTTGTTCTCAAAGTCAATTCACCAAATACATAATGAAGCCTGTTTGTTCTTACCGTCCCATATTTTTCTCATCCAGAATCTTAAGAACAATGGCAAGCGGCACCCGGCATCTCATAGTAGCGGCTTTTCTCCTGTTTTACGTCTACTCAGTCTTGGGTACCGAGTCACAAAGATACTGTGATGGAGACTTCCACCACCAGGTGTACTGGACGTGTGCCGGCAAACGCAGTGGCGGCAGTCCGTACGGTCTACACGATGTGCTCGCCGTCAAACGCTTGCGTGGTATATACAAATCGCATTATAGTTTGTCTTTATTAAAAACAGATTACATGATTGGAAAACGTTTTTAAAAACAGAAACAACTGCATGCATTACATAACTGAAAGTTCAGCACGTAGATGCAGTATTTATTTATTTTTATTTTTTATTTTTTATTTTTTATTTTTGTTGTTGTTGAATGAATAGTAAAAACAAAAAAGCACCTTCACTTGGCAATATCTTCCACAAAGGTATACAATTTTTCACGGGATAAAAAATACGTGGTGTTTGTTACCATTGCTATCAGCACATTTAGTTGGATTTTTTTTGTAAACTCGTGAGGTAAAAATTCGGTTAACTGCAATTGATGTATTGGGGCTTTAAAGGTAGTAACTTGTTTGGTAAACTGTTAAAAACGGCATGATTTCCACTGGTAATTGAAAGCATAGGTCGAGAAAACTACCTTGTAGACATTTCAGCCACATAATGCAGTAATACTTCAGAAAACCTGAAAAATCCAAGTACGGTTTTTGTGCATGAATGAATTGCTCTAAAGATCGCCTATTGACCCCTTTCGAACACGTGCGAATATGCCATTTTGGGAGTCAAATAATGCTGAGTCATTGTGGAAGCAATGTGCATGCGCGTTGTGTGTGTCTCTGGTGGACGTAACGCGGTTTAGTTCACCAATGGGAGCCTCATCATAGCGCGTTACGCGCGCTATGGACACACACAACGCGCACGCACATTGCTTCCACAACGACGCGGCATTGTTTTACTCCCAAAATGACGTCATTGGCACGAGCTCAATAGGATATTCAAGTAGTTTTGTCATTTTTCTCATGGGAATTGGGGCAATTCACACGAAATAATTCCACAGGATGATTACTACCATTACCATCTTGACAACAATAATTCAGATTTTTTTTTTGGAGGGTAATTACCAAACAAGTAGATACCTTTAACTATACAACGACAAATTATTTCTTTCAATTTTCAAAACTTGTCTTTAGGACTCAATTTCAAACGGAGTGCCGGGACTGGGCTGGGTGATGCAGCTTTCCTGATGACCGGTCTTGAGAAGAGAACAGAATATGACGGTATCGCCTCCTACTGCTGTTTACAAGGCTGCACCCCGGAAGAACTGTCAATCGTCTGCTAGAAAGAAAACAAATATGTACGGAGGATTTTTGAATGTGGACTGGAAAAAATCTTGATCCAAGACTGAGATTTGTTTTTTCCTATATACGGAAAGATTTTACGAATCAGAATATGCTAAGCTACGGAACGGATAATGCTATAGATTGGCGAAAAAGTGCTAAAATCTTACTTGTACAATAAAGCAAGAGCGAAGTTAGGTAACAAGTCGGTACCGCAGCTAGCCGAGTCTGGCTCCGGGACCCAAAATAAGATGCAGAAAGAAATTTTTAAAAATGCTAGATTTACGATTTAAAAAAAATCAAGATTTTCCAGACTTTAAGAAAATGCTAGGAATAATGCCAAAATTTCAATATGCCATGCAGATTTTGTTGTTAAAAAAACATGTTTAAAAAAGCTAGATCTCGAATTAAAATGCCAAATATAGTCACGCTGCCCACGGAGATTTTAAAGATTGAAGCATGATTGGTTCCCCCTAGTATTGGCCCGTCGAATGAGTGGTTACGGATACCGGCGCAGGCGCGGGGCGAGCAAAGTATGGGAAAATAAATCTTAGTTTTGGGGCAAGTACACTGAGGAGATGTGTCCCAGCGTCCGGTCTCCACCCGCCAAAAATGTTTATAAATTTAAGGAATACCGTGCATGTTTCAGTGGATCACATGATTTGTTGCAACATAGCCAAACATCACAATACATGCATTTTGGTTATGGTTCCCAAAATGGCGCCGAGTGCATTTTTTTTTTGCAGTGGGGTGCACGTTTAGTTTCGGCCTATGGGTGGAGACACATCACATTATGTCATAACTGAATTAAGGTTCCCGAGTTTCATGTGTCTCATTTAAGACACAAGTTATAAGTTTTTATCGCAAAACAAAATTAATCTATATGATGTCTTAATTAAGAAGACGTCTTAAGTGTTAAGACGGTCGCAATCCACCCCATACCCCGGCTTTGCGACCATCTATTTCCGTCTAACACTGGGCATAGCCTAATCTATTTCTTAACTTCTGGACCTATTAAATGTGAAATTAAAAGTCTTAAAATTCCGCGAAGAGGCCTTGTAGTTTTGAATGGTGCCCCAAATCAAAAACAACTGGGCAGATAATATAGTCCTGAAACTCAGAATACCAGGCTTTCAGCATAGTTTTAGAGAAAAAAAACCACGTATATGTATACTACTTTCAAGTATATTGAAAATGGTGGACGAAAATTAAAAACTACGGAGCTCTAAAAGTGCCAACTGACGAGCTGGGACTCTGACATTTTCTTGACGTAAAATCTTGAAAATAATTTGTTACACAGACATCAGCACGGTGTACATAATGCAATCAAGATACGGCAAGATCTTAACAAGTCCGATAGCACTTTGCAGACCTAATTAAATGACTTACTAGAACCATTAGTTCAACCCATATTATTCTTTTTGAAGTATGGCAGACACAATATGAGGGCGCCCTTCGATTTGGATATGAATTCGTAGTAAATGCAAAATAACTGCATTAGTTTTGTTCACTTTGCACTCATTCATTTTAAACAGTTTTGGAAAGGTGTAATTTTTGCGAGATCGCCCCGGCTTGCAGCACTCTCGGCCTCGGGAGGAAATCCCATACAGCTACGTTTTTGTTGTCCTCGTAAATCAAAAGTGTGATATTTACAGAAAAAAAAATCGAGTACACGCAAAAAGTAGCAAGCGCTAATTTTGTAGATAGAAACTACCTTAGCGTGCACACGCAAAAAAACAATTATGTCCTCATGATAATTATATTATTCTCCCGACAAAATATCCTAGGTTTTTCTTGTAAATACTGTCCCTCGAGAGAAATAAAGTTGGGGTGGGTGTCCTTTCCATAAAATTCCATCTCCTGGCAGGGGAGGGAGGGAGGGAGGGAGTGTGAAACTGTCAGTCACACAGCCCAGTCAAAACTAGTGTCTAAAATGACCGACTGACGCGTATGGGATTAACAATGGGATCAGTTCTGGATCGAATATGTATTATTTAAAAGACTTGTCTATTGCTAATTTTTTTGGCGGGCAGGTGGTTCCGTGAGTCTGTGGTAGTTTCGCCTTTAACTTTTTCTTGCCTTTGCTTATTTTGCTCTTTCTGTGCAAATAAACTTAAAAACTTTATAGCAATGCTGTTTTTCGTGTGGTTTTCCTATATTGTAATGAAGCGTAAAAACTCACAAAATGTGAAACAGAATGTTTCTGTGACTTTGAAATTGGTAGGAGTACACATTGTTCCGAACCCCCTAATTTCAGATGACTGAACACAATAGCGAAAAAAATGTTAGTCACATTTTTCTTTCGCACGCCAACGTATAGCGTCGTCTCGACAAGGTGGAAAAATGTTATACTCATTTTGTTTGCAATAAACCTTGTACGTTTTGTTAGTTCAATTTCCGAACATAAAGCACAAAATATGCACCCAAAGTCATTGATAAAAGTCTGTAAATTTTACCCGGGAATACAGTTCATCATCCGTCGTCAGAGGAGGGCGCCTTCTTTCGGCAACGGATCCAGACCATCGATATCACTGGATGAAGCAACGACGTCTAAAATTGAAGCCACCGTCCGCCATTGTACCCCGCCAAATACAATGCCTTGCCTAGACTGGTCATACTGTCTTCACTAGTCTACATCATGGTCTACAAGTGTTAAGTGGAATGCAAGCGATCGCATGGACCGGGGAGCAGTCTAGGCCAAGCATTGTTCGTTGGGTACAATGGCGGCTGGCGCATGGCTTCAATTCTCGTATATATATATCGATGATCCAGACCATCGATATATATATACACTGGATGAAGTATGCAAATAGCAGTTGGCTATACGAGAATTGAAGTCATGCGCCGGCCGCCATTGTACTCCCCAAACAGTGCTTTTCCTAGACTGTCCAATATGCGATCGCTTGCATTCCACTTAACACATGTATATATAGACTAGTGAAGACAGTATTACCAGTCTAGGCAAGGCATTGTATTTGGGGAGTACAATGGCGGACGGTGGCTTCAATTTTAGACGTCGTTGCTGCATCCAGCGATAATCTCTAGATTGTGGACCAAAATATACTAGTTCCCTGTCCCTACATTTCACAAACCAAAAGAGGGCGCTATGGAAACCAAATCACAATCTCGGACTTGGAACCAAGTCTACAACGGATCGGACAATAGGGACTCGGAGGTTTAGATGCACGTAAAACGCAAACGTGGGTGAACGCGAAATTCTTGGAGCACGTTGTATAGTTATAAGTTAATCTTAGAACAGACGGAAAAAAAAATCCACAAATGTGACTTTCGTGGCAAGATAACTCTTTTGCCGTGACT
This sequence comes from Henricia sp. BOLD:AAB3569, assembly GCA_037783545.1. NCBI lineage: Eukaryota > Metazoa > Echinodermata > Asteroidea > Spinulosida > Echinasteridae > Henricia > Henricia sp. BOLD:AAB3569. The sequence goes on from JBBELK010000218.1 coordinate 542,824, forward strand.
AAAATTTGAACCTGGGTTCTGAGACCTCCTAGAGATTATGACCAGTGCCCAAGCTTTTTGGCGTTCATGCAAGCGCACGTTTGCGTTGTATGTGCAACTAAACCTCCATAATATGAGCGCGTTATTGGGTCGTCCAGAGCTGCCCGAGATTATCTGTCTTTTCTGTGTGTTTATTTGAATTCCTGCAGTCTGTAGTATAACGTTCAATTTGGTATCGAAGCCAGATGTTTGTTTCACCACATTAAATAATTTCTGAGATGCACTAAGCTGAGCCGGAGACGAAGCCAGCCATTTCAAAAAGAACCATAGACTTGACCCATTCTGTTTGGAGTTTTATATTATCAGCAGAATGACAAAATACACACATAGCTTAGCAATTTTTGAGTAAAACACTGCCTGTAAGTTTCATAGACTCGTGCGGAGTGCCTCGAACAACGGATTGTTTTCTCAATAGACAGCCGAAGTGTGACGTGGTCGCCATGGCAATTGGCTTTAAACTATCATGGTCGTCGGCAAAAGTACCATTTCAAAAGCACAGGGTCACGGTTCAGTGATTTAAACATTTTTTTAGAGCCAATTGCTATAGGCAACCAACAAAAGGTGACGTATTCACTTCGGCAGTCTATATCTTTCAAAAATGACCGACCCCAAGAACACCACATTCAAAGACTGGCGAATCCACAACCCACAAAAATAAAGATTGGAACATTTTATTCTAAGACTTCATCGTTACGTCGTTCAAGTCCAGAATTTCATAAAAGAAACTTTGTTTGCTCATATATTTAACGATGCTCGACATTGTCCTGAGTCACAAGCAATTAAATGTACACATACTACATGTATAATACATACCGATGAAAATGACATGTAAATGAAGTAACTATATTGGTCCGGACATATAATTATTAAAAAGTATAATATAAATGTACATGCTAATAAAATACATTTATTTCTTCAGTTGCTATTAAACATATCCATCTTATACGGAAAAGAAATCATGTGGTGTTTGTTACCATTGATATCAACACTTTCCGTCGGGTTTTTCTTGTCAACTTGTGAAGTAAAATTTTGGGTAAATACTGTTCTGGTGCATCAGGTGTGATGTCAGTTGTCGGGTCCAAACATTGGCTGGTAATCTAAAACGCCCATTGCTAAAGCACAGGGAAACAGTTCACTGTTGTTAGTACTCTACAACCTTCTTTTCAATAATAGTCCGAGTACATGCATAAAAAACTATAAAACAACAACAACAACAACAACAACAACAACCACCCAACAAACCAAAGTACGCATTTATGAAGTATTTACAAAAAAATTGCATTATAATTGATTATCATTATGGCCTCAATAATAATCTATTAAAACAATGTACATTAATTGGGGAATAAAAGTGGGTTTGGCTAGTCTGAAACATACGTTTAAAAACCGGCTAGGGGCCTGGACGAGTGATAATGGCCCGAGCTGCAGGCGAAGGCCATTATCACTCGTTCAGTTTCTGTGTGCATGTGCGTGTTCCATACGCGGGCCAGGCAACAAAGTGTTTAAACTGGACAGCCGGTCTTTATCATCCGATTAAGACTGGCCACGTGACGTGCTCTCAGCCAACAGGGATGCGTAAACTTTCTAAGGTATTCATGAACAAAGGAGTATAGCTGGTTTATTGTACATTAATATGTCATAATGTGTTGACAAACAATACAATGTGTTCCGTTATTTACAATTTTAAACTGATAATATTCAAAGGCAAACATTCTTTAGATTTTTTTAAGTGAAAGTATTTTGCGTCACCCATGTTAAAAATAGGCATTGAATGCCGGACACCATTTCTGGAAATACATGTACATGTATAGAAAAGTCCAAGTAATTTAAAAATAACCGCCCTGGATAAAAGTATACAAAAAACCATTTACTAAAATCATTCCGTGCAACAAAAGAAACGAACATTTCCAGTTTAATCAAAATTTGACACCGAAATATTGACAATTAAGTTGTAATTAAGTTGACACCGAAATATTCACATAACAGCTTAATATGCATGCATGACTGCATAGTATTATTATCAGCACTTGTTTAGACACGGTAGCCCATTCAACATAGGCCTAATGTTTTTGTCAAGGGGCCGTGTAAAGAAAACAAACCAGAAAACGTCTGTGTGCTAAAAATTCTCATTGTCAGATTGACTGCATTTTTCAATTAAAAAGTGGAGAACATTTTTTTAATTTCTTTTGTTGCTCGATATAGGCTACATGTATCACCTGGTTTACAGACATTTTTAGAAAAAGTGTGCTGTCGCCACTTTGCATGCATTAAATGCGTTACTAATGACATGCATAAACTCCATTCTAGATAAAAACATCCTTAGAGATAGTTAAACGGTTAAACAATGACACACATTTTGCATTGCTTTCACAAAATCACACAATATGCGTAGGTGTTATTAGTATTACTCAAATAGATTTATGTTACAATTTATTAAACTTAAGGCATGCATGTGTGCGTGTTAAGAATATACATGTAATACCCTGTTAAAACCGACCTTTTCCCTACGATATTGCAATATCGTTTCAGCTCCCTGTGGCAAAAATCTCACAATTTCAAAAAACTGACAAAGAAAGACAGCATTGGGGGATTTTCAATGTAGATGCAATGAAGTCATACGGATAAAAACATTTTTTTAAATCAAATATTTAAAAAAATGTCAATCCAGATGGGCCGTGTTTTCGCGTTCATGACCAAAACCATGTTTGTGACGTTGCAAAATGTTGACCAATGAACTGCAGTGACTGGTGACAACCAAAGCTCATCGTTGGTTGAATCGGTGGGTGTATTCGAAACCCTGCACTCGACTGACTCGAGAACGTCGTTCTTGGGTTGACAGTCACGAGCGCGTAGGTGCATACGAGTGTGATTGCATCATTTTCACAAAATGGTGGAAGTTGGTAACGCTCTGGCTGTTGAGAAAATACTGCCTCGAAAGCCCAGTCAAAGTGAGCTCCATATAGAGGACCTTATTTTGTTGTTTTAGTTTTTTCTCGGCATGTACTGTCAAAAAATTGTAGTTAGCTTACTAAAGGTCCGAGTAAATTACCAGTATAGCCATGAGCTAAATCACTTCCAGCCGTAGCCATTCATTCTTTGTCAGCCATCTTTGTTTTTGAGTGTTCTTCATCCGCTCCACCCAGAGTGTGAATCTTGTTCGCGAACGTTATTCGCGTGTTCGTTCTCGCAGCATTCGAAACTCCGCTCGTTATGTTCTAGCAACAAGCAAACAGGGATTCGTTTACGCCGAGTGATTACGGCAAAAACACGTTTCTAAAATGGTCGCGAAACACGGCCCAATGAATACCTGATGTGAGCTTGGTAGGACCTATACTGCAGCTATGTGCGTTCTAAAAACGCACTTTGATTTCCTTCAATGCACAGTGCAACTCGGGGATTCGATTTGACTTTAACAACACTGAAAACCGTAAGGGAAATCAACAACAACAAACCAACAACACCGTGCACAATACGTATACAGTCACTGGGAGCAAGTTTGATTCATTCACGACTCGGGTTAACCACAGGTCGAACGTCATCTCTGGTAAACGCATGCGCATTAACGTGCAAATGCGAACGCCTTTGGTTAGTCAATTGGTTCCGCGCAAAACGCTGCGTCAACTCAATGCCTGATGGGTACCAGTGCAGCGCGACCGTGCCCTGTGGGCTGGGCTGCGTTCCAAACATGCGAACATTTGTTAACGTTTTGGGGCGTGTTTCTTTCGGACGGATCCAAGGCTGCGTTCCAAACACGCGAACGGTTTGTTTACGTTGGCGCCAACGTTTGCTCAATGTGGAATGGATTGTTTGCCAAAATACATTGTCAAGATGGCGGCGCCCACATGCACATTCACAGCAGTCGTACCAACGTTGTAATGTGGCTCTCCGCTGCTTACCAATCTTTTGTGAAAATGTGACACGTTGCTATTGATTGTGTATCGCAAGCGATAAAGGGAGAAAACCACGAAAGGTGCAATTTGTTTGTTATTTTCCAAACTGCAAACCATCGTCTGTCATCTTTCATGTCGCGCACGCCATTAATTTTGAATGACTCGCGAACATTCCAAAAGTTTGTCAACGTTGCCAACGTTTGCAAACGTTCGCGTATGTGGAACGCAGCCCTGGTTTCAAATGATCGACCATACCAACCGTGATCCATCGTTGACTAGACTGCGTTCGGTTGAAAACAGTCGAACTACGGTTAATTACTATAGTCGTCAATCGAACTTGCCCTGGCATTTTGTGAGCCAAAACAAAGGTATTCAAGTGGTCCAGTGAAGAGCGCTGTGCGTAACCAACAAAACGCGCAACGCGCACGCACGCTGTCCAACCAATGAATGACTCTCGCTGAAAGCTGACTGTACGTGTTCGGTTGTATATATGGGTCCAGCAAACTTACTGAATACACTTGTTGCTTATGTATTTTACAACATTACGCAATACAAATAGCAAATTTCAGTAAATAAAAATGGAAGTACATATTTGCATTAATTGCATTGCTTTGTTTTTTACAACCTAAGAAGAGGCTCAGTTGTACATAGCAACCATCTTTTTGCAATGTCCATCTGATAACGATGACGGAAAATCAGGGCACGTGACCGTCGCCTCCTTTACCCTGATTGGCTATATACATCCACCATGAGACGCAGAATCATTGGCACATTAGGCAACTGCATTGTGCAACTGTTCCATAAAAATGTAAGTTTTGGGCGGTGACCGTCTTACCATGCCGAACACAATCATGGGCCTTTTTCCAATTCTCGGCTTCGTCTCCGTCTCCGGCTCCGGCCGTCTCCGTCTCGATCTCCGGCTCCGTCTCCATTCCGCCATCTTGAAGCCGCATACCAAACTTCGGCTCGGCTTCAGGCTTCATTTTGAGGCTTCATTTTGGCCCAAATGAGGCTCCAAAACGAAGTCAACTAAAGAGGTGACTTCGGCCGGCTTCGTGACGTCATGAACTGGAAAATCACGTGACAGCAACAAAAACGTTGTGAACTTTTGCAGGTGTGCTAAACTTTGCCGCCGACAAAACTCGTCTGCTAGCGCTTTTAAAAAGCCGGTGAAAAAGAGTGGTAGGCCTACTTGGCTCGACTAGTGTTCCAAACGGTTTTTGGTTTGGCTTCGCTAAAGTGAAGCCAGAGGCGGTTGGAGCCGGAGCCGCATGGAGCCGGAGCCTGGAGCCTGAAGACGGAGTCGAGATTTGGAAAAGGGCTATGGTGACATGGAATCAACGAAGTTTCTGTTGGTGCACTGCAGTGTCTAGACGCCAGACTACTCCCCGTATAGCGTAGCTCATCCGTTATACTTAACGACTCAATCTGCAACGTTTGCCAAAAAACCTAGTGCCCTGCTTTCCACAGATGAGTGCTCACTGCAGCAAGTTGTGACTGAGTGTTGCTAACTTTCAGAACGGATCCTATAGATTCTCTTGCAAACATCTGTGACGATGTTCAATTCTGTGCAATGGTTCCAATCATTGTTTAACGAGATTACAATCCGATCGTGGCAAAATAGTTCAGAAATAGTTTGGCTATGATCGTTCCCCAATCTTGCCAAAAGTTGCCAAGCTTAATTTCTGGGCGCGATTAAACACAAGTTTGCAGGTTCCAGATTATCTTCTAGGGCTTATAGTTTGCGATATGCATGTCGACGCCGCGGGCGTACTGGTATGGATTAGAGTATTTTCTGACCACCATGTCGTAGAACAGCATTCCCAAGCCGAAGATGCAGACCATACCGCCGATGAATCCGGCCCACAGCGCCGCTTGCTGGTCGCTCGTTAGTCCCCCGGAAGCTATAGAGAGACAAGTGGTAAACACAAAGTATCGATTTTGTTACCTTTTATTTTGTTCATCTATGACACAGAGAACAGTTTGTTGATATGTGACTTGTGTCAATAAGTTTTGTGGAACTTTGCGTGTTTCCAAATTCAATGGAACTTCTATTAAGAACCCGAGGCCAATTTCGAGACGCTGCTTCTGGCATGGTGATCACAAAGATTTAATTTGCTTTACTTTGAAAAAATGGGTTGCCAGCCAAAGTCGTATGTGATGAGTATTATTACTGGTGTTCTGCTTACTAAGATTATTACAATTTTATAATATCAAATTGTGGCTGGTAACTTATTTTTACAAAGTAAAGAAATTCCGCGCAAAGCATTTTTTGGGTGCTTGGCAGCGGTATGAAATTGGCCCCAGCGGACAAAAATAGATGGTTTTGGCAAATATGTATATACCGCATTTTTAAAGAAAATCCTTTTTCCCACATCTTACCTTTGAGTTAACAATTTCAACTGCAATACCGTGATTCGAGACCATGCACCAGTTGGCTTCGCATAGCTCAATTGGTAGGGCGTCTGCCCGTTATAAAGTCTGTTTTTCACTGCATCCAGATTTCCCCAAATCATGGACATTGTGTCCACATTTGTATTATATTCAGGCCTACTTTTTTAATCATCAGTTTGTCATTTCCCTTTGTGGAAACCGAACGCCGTTGCAAATTGGCGTCGACGCGTTATGGTGCGATTAAGACAGAGCACAAATCCACCTCAACTATATTTTATATACACATGACCGTACTATTGGTGCAATGAATTTGCGTTGTGGGTATCAGAGAAATGCACGCAAATATTTTTTTTTCAGGGGCCCGTTTTCGCAACCATAATCAGAAACATCTTTCTGACATAAATACTGATTCAACCATATGGAGGAAGAACGGCTTCGGTTGCCGACGATCAAAGCTGGTCATTGGTTGACTCCGCAGTTACAGACTGTGAAACGTGTTCCTGATTATGGTCGCGAAAACAGGCACCAGCTTTACCGTGAAACAAAGTCATGTGAAGTCATGCCATGCTATGTAAAGTCATGCTTACCGGAAAAAGACGGGACGTTTTTTAGGTTTGAAGAGAAATGAGAAATAAAATGGGTGCATTGTGATTACAAAATACTTACACGGCACATCTTCACCGTTCGCCATGGGCGGTTCTTTGGTTCCTGCGAGCCCTTTCGGCGTCGATCCGTCCGTGCCTTGGCCATGGGCTAACACCAAGCAGAACCCAAGTAACGTGAATATCCTCAATAACCACATTCTTAAAATCAATCTGTGACCAAAATATCGCCAAAATAGTCTTATGAGCTTGTATTATCAGCGTAAAGGGAGAAAACCAAACACGGAGTCACTTTGTGTTCATTCCACGGAGTCTGCAAGAACACCAAGCCGTACACGTTTTTGACAGCTGCTAGGTCAATCATTTCTTAATGTTCAATATGGTTAACTTTTTATTTGTTACCCGGTGGAAAAAGCCGAATTCAGCGTCCAAATCCATCTGCTGACCTCCTGACATCGAGGTCTCTATGGAAACATAGCCTAGCTACACATTCCGTAAGCACTCTCGGTCAACTTGGAAGGAACGAAATTCGTTAAAAGTTCAAGGACATTGGACGAAAATTAATATTTTCAGTTAAAGTGACCACACCTGTCCCAAGGCTTCAGTAAAAGAACTCGATTTACCACATTACTTTTTTCCTGTGTATAAAATGGTACCTATGGGAGAAATTGCCAACTGAAGGTGCTGTGTAAAAACAATAATCTTTTTGGGCCACTCATTCACAAAAATCATGCATGGATAAGGTTTTCTGAATTACTGCATCTACGAGGCTTTTTTAATGACATTCATATTAAATAATTTCCATGTACCCGATACATCGATTGTTTTTTTTGGTTTTTTTTGGGTTAATTTGGAATACCGAACACACACTCCAATCTACATCTGATGCATTTGAAAATCAATAAATACGAACAACGAAGTAGTCGTTTTATGTGTGAAGGACAATTTTTAAGCCGTCATTTGTAACTGTGAACGTTTCTATAGACGACATTGGACATTCTGTATATAGTTTGTCCTTGAAATGCACCGTATGTTTTACATAGTACCTATATCAATAATTTGTGAATACCTTTATATAGGAAAAAGGGCTAAATGTTACAGTAGACTGATTCCAGTGTATAGGCATATACATGTACTTTTTTTTTATTACACAGCTAGAATTTCGTGAGGGAAACGAAATAATACTATAAAGGTTTCCGTGTTTATACACTACCAAAGTCTTGTTATACGATGTATATTTTTGACTGTCAAACAGAATATCCAGATTCAGACAGTGTCAATATATTTATTTGAACCATTCCGAATCCAATCATTTTCGAAATGTCGATTTCACAACACTAATTTGTTTTGCCCTAACGGTAAATTTTAAACCTGCATTTTAACAAAAATTTCACAAAATCTGATTCCCACCAAACAGTATATAACTAGTAGGCTACCACAAGTGTTTTAGTTCCGAGTGTCTTGATCTATAGTTCATACTAAATTCTCGGATTGACGAGATTACCAGCCTTCGATTGACATTTTGGTGAAAAATAACCCACCAGTTAATAGTTGGAAGTTATGGAGGAAAAAAAAATTTTTATATATTTGTTTGGGACGTCAAAATTAAATTGCAACGATTTGCATCCTTGCTCATCATTTCCCGATGATCAATATTTTTAATTCCAAATGCAGCTTGCTGTAACAGAAATTCGTGGTCACATGAGAAAAAAAAACCATTTCAGTCAGGATATATTTAACACTACGGAGACCCAATAAAAGGCAACTATTTCATGCTTTGAACAGACATCATCTAAAGCAAGAAAGAACAACCAAGGCTTGCAAAAAGTTATTTTCCCATCTCCATGACATAAAAACCCAAATCTGTAATTAAACAAAATGGCTTTCCTTTTGGGCTTGTAAATGTGTTTCAAAAATCATTATCATAATTTGTATACAGTTTATTAAATAATCACTTCACAATTGGCCTAGATTTACGCCACAGGCCTAAAGTGGCCACATCTGTGTTGGGTCCCAAATCAGTTTGTACACAAACATATGGAGGTAGAACCTTGATATAAGGGCCCCTGTCTAACGTGGCCAGTGCACGGGGATTTCTATATGTACAACCCTATGGCAGTTGAACCTGGATATCTGGCCACACACCAAGCTACTGTGGAAAATTTTATGGGAGCTTAAATAAGGGAGCTTAAAAAAGTTGTTAAAAACTAATCAACTTTTTTCAACTTTTTAATGAGGAACCCTTTGTTGCACTTCACTTTTAGCCGTTTTATATTCACCTAAAAACATGCATGTTTTGTGGTGTTTTTATATCCATATGCATGTGCTCACTGAACCTCTATAACCATGATAACCATGCTATAACTGAGGGCAGCCTGCTTATTCTGGCCACATTTTGTCGGTCGGCCTTAGGTGGCCACTACTGAGTTTTGCAATACATGTACTGGAATTTGCGCTGACAAATGGGATGTTATTGTTCATTTAGGCCTACAATGTTGACATTTTTTTTAATGCATTGTAAATCACGTTGATGGCCTGTTGATGAAACTTCATGAATTTACGACGCACAGTCAGACTTCCTCCATGGTCAGACACAGTAGGCCTACATTTTAATAGGCCTAGTACTACGACAGTTGTTTTATGAAGGCAGAGATTTCCAAGTACAAGCACATCAATACATATGAAAGTAGAGTGCCAATCACATAATGACACTGTTATATTCACTAGCATTTTTATACAAAGTACAAATGATTTGCAGTCATCGCGGGGTTACTATCAATCCATGCACGCAGCGAACTGTACAACTCACAAAATGGCCGATGCCGATAGGGTTTTTACAAACCACATTTTCACACAACTCACCTCAGGAATGTTACCGTGATGATGCATTAAATACGACCTTTTGGATGATCGCAGAGAGTAAGCAGCAGTGATGCTGTTATCGGATCCTCCGATATCGATACATTGTCAGCATTTCCGGTAATGTTTTTGGCAGATAAGGATTTCGGAAGCAATTGATACTGTGTAAAGTGCAGTGCAGTGATGATGATGCGGGTTGTAACTTGACATGCAGCGCATCACGAGCATGCACTGTATGCAATGCATGCACAACACATCCGACCGTGATACGGTTTCCTACCTACATACGTACTAGCTACGTTTGTACGTGTACGACGGGCGCGCGCGCGCGCGCGTGCACTCACACGATCGATGACGTATACAAATTTTCATTCACGAGGATGTATAGCTAGCTACTAACATGAGTTTTTACAACGTGAATGAAAATTGCTAATTTGATCGTCTTCTATATATAATGTAGTTCTCTACTGTTTCGCTCTACTGCAGGAGGGAAGCCTCTTCACCAATGTCCCACCTCCCCCTATCTTGAGCTGTCTGTTGCCACGGCCATACAATGCCTATTATGTTCTTAGTTAGCCGATGCGCAGGCGCCAAATTCGTGCCACGAAATACGCAGCTCCATGCCTTTGCTATGGAGCTGCGTATTTCATGGCACGAATTTGGCGGGCGCGCATTGCTGACGAGCCTGTGCCTTTATTCTTCTATTTTGTTTCCCTCTTTTTCTGGTATGTTTTTTTTAAAGTCCAATTGGTTGTTTTGCACGTCCACGCGCCACCGGTTGTCATACCCCCCAGCAGGTGGATGCCCATCTCCACTTCTTTGATCTAAAGCCCCAATACATCATTTGCAGTTACCCACAATTTTACTTCACGAGTTGACAAGAAAAAACGACCTAAAAGTGTTGACAGCAAAGTAACAAACCCTACGTGATTTTCTGTGTAAAATGGTGCCCTTTGTGGGATAAATTGCCAACTGAAGGCGTTTAAAAATAAAACGTTATCTGCATACAACTTTTGTACCATTCATTCATACACAAAAACCATGAATGGATTTTTCACGTTTTCTGAAGTACATGTAAACTCCTCAAAAAAGTTCGGAAAGTCAAGTTTGACTGACGATTTCTCTCTTGTTGCAAAATAATTTTCCTTGAATTTTATATCATTGGAAAGCCCTGTTATTCCTCTTTACGGTGATGTGTCATTTGTTATGATTAAGCAATTGGGGGATGTGCAGCACAGCTGAATACGGGGGCGGGTGTAAAGTGAAATGTCACAAAATGCATTGCTCTTGTCAAAAAGTGCATTGACACATTCTCATCCTCCAAGGAAAAGGGAATGCTCTGCATGACAATAGCAGTGAATTTTGTGACATTTCACTTGCCACCCACCCCTGTATTCCGCTAAACTGCACATCCCCCAATCGATTAATCATAACAAATGACACATCACTGTAAAGAGGAATAACAGGGCTTTCCAATGATACCAAATTCAAGGGAAATGATTTAGTAACAAGAGAGAAACCGTCAGTCAAACGTGACTTTCCGAACTTTTTTTGAGGAGTTTATTATAACTGCATCTATATGTGGCTGAAATGTCTACATGGCAGTCTCCAAATTTTGCCCCTGAACTGCTACTTTGAAGTTTTGGCCATTGCTGCTCATCGTTTTCTTTATGTTCGTGTTAAAGGCACAGAATCGTCAGCAATGCGCGCGCTAAATTCGTGCCACGAAATACGCAGCTCCATAGCAAAAGCACGGAGCTGTGTATTTCGTGGCACGAAATTGGCGCGCGCGCATTGCTGACGAGCCTGTGCCTTTAATCACCATAACAAATAACCAAACAATGGGGTGAGAGAAAAATCATAGGTTGTGGTTGGGATTCGAACCAGGGACCTTTGGCACACCGTACAGATGCTCTACCAACTGAGCTATGAGGCAATGATTCGTGCACTCTCTCAGGTTTCCCGCCAAAAAGCAACATTTCTCTCGAACACAAAACCAAATACGGGATAACAAAAAAATCGAACCCAAGACCTCTGACACTCTGAGCAGATGGCGCCGGCTGTCGAGAATCTGACGTCACTGCGTGACTATTCCGCGGAGCGCGCGGGCCACGACGCGTCTGTCGCAAAATCGTTGCGGATATTTTCGATTTACGACGTCCCACAGAGCCTGCATTAGGGGCGTTCGAGATGCTTACACCGGGTAACACTGGGTTTACACCGGGGGAAGCCCCCAGAAGATGCAAAACGAACGACACAGGGTCTCGCTTTGAATTCTGGGAACACGTGGTCAAAGGTTGTTGCCGGGTTGGGCTTTATAAACGCCGTTATCGTTTGACTCAGGATGAAAAATTAAGCCGGCGCCACGCAAAAATAGTAGCCTAAAGTACCGAAAAAAACTTCGTCAATGCCCACAGATATCTACTGATTCAGCAAAATGTATTTACAGCCCTATTTCCTCCTATTTTGTGTCATAAATAAGTGTTTTTCTTCGTACTCGTCGCGATTCCAAACTGTCCGCCATGTTTTACTACTCGCGGTTACTAGACGACGTCATTACACTAGAGACCCATCCGCGAGCTCGGGCAGTGGTGGCTGCCACCGGAGCAGACTCGTGTAGCACGTGATGGCTAAAAGAACGCTCCGGTGTAAGTTGGTGTTACCCGGTGTAAGCATCTCGAACGCCCCTATAGATTAGCGAGCAAGCAAAGTCACGTGTAGACTAGTTTCCTGTTCACATATTTCAAATACAAACAAGATGTGGACCGGCCGGAAACCAGTCTATGGTTATGGAACTTTGGTCTTTCATCTGTCGACTGATCAATGTCGATGTCAAAGTCAGTCAAAGTTCATTATTCTGACAATAAAGTGAAAATGGAGGTCATGGAGACAGATCCTAAGTTAACAGGCAAACCGAACAGCTTCATCGGACCACAATCCCACGACTGTGAGCAGGACAGTTTTACTTCTAGCCATTCGCAAAATCAAATGGATGTTGACAATTTGATCGGAAGTATGCAGTACAGCTACAACGCAACGGACGACAGCCATGACAGCGAACGCATTGACGTTTGCGGTAAGGTAGTCATACCAGTTTCCGGACAAAGGTCAAAGCTAAAATTTGAAAATAAAAGAACCGAGCAATTGACCGTTACTTTAAACCGTATGTACTAAACATATAGCATCCCATATGAGTCTTAGCTGAAAAAAATCCTAAGGCTAATTTGTTTGAGAAAACTTGCACAAATTTGCATTTGAGTGGTGGACTTGGTCTTGGTCTTGGTCTTGGAAAAAATCAGATCTTCAGGTATTTTTTTCGTATATATTGAACAAATATTTTAAGGAAATTACCTCCAGGAAATCAACAGATAATGTAATTTTAAGATATAGCCTACTTCCCACTCGCACTTGCACTTTTGTCACAAATGTTGCTTTTCTGTAAAAAAAACTGTAAGAAATTAGTACTCGGACGTTACTAATTTTGCCTTAAAATTATTTATTATTGATTGCTTTCCGGTGACGTCACCCCTTCCATCCACCATTTTGGTGGGCATTTTTCATGACCCACGTGGCTCGAGTAATAACCAGCAAACAGAGCAAGAAAAGCGAATTGGTTGCACTTACGTTTGTTGCTTAACTTGCTTTATGTTGTTGCGCCATGGCTGTTGTATCGATAAAGATAAAAACGTATTTCTTAAGGCTAAAAATCGCGATCAAGTAGAAGCACTTTTGTGTTTACAAGCTGACTGCATGCTCAATATTTTGAACGTATCGCAACGCGCGTGTGTGGCATCTTCGAATGAAAATACGCTGGTGAGTATTTTTTACGCGTGTTCATGTGCGTCTATTGGCGCGCGCGTGTACGCGCGTGACTGTTGCCCACCACACATTCCCGGATGTTCTACGTCATCGAAAGCAATCAATACATCAATAAGTGCAAATCTAATAAAGAAACTAAAATTTAGAGGGGAACAAATATGATGAATTTACTAGGAAAAACTTAGAATATTTCTGAGTTGTCCCTTAGGCTTTGTGCATCCGACTTGTAAATTCTTTCTGAAAAATCACATTTTCTCCTTCAAAAATTGCCTTCAGTTAGTGCACAACATAACCATTTACGTGCGTGCGCAGCGCCCTCTGTTGTCGAGCTTACGGACAGACCGCGTCATTTTGTGCGTTACTTTATGCAGCAATTTTATCATTTATTTATCTCAGAAATGCAACATTTGCGACAGACTAATGTCTAATGTAAATGTCGGTATAGTCACCAGGTCCATGATCTTGCCACCCTATTCATCAGGCATTGTTCATCAAAAGGGTGGCGAGGTCACAGACCTGGCGACTATGTCGACATTTACGTAACAGTTAGTTTTAACACAGACATGACAGTTGTCAACGATGCTTTTGCTTCAAAATATTGATAAGTGGTTGCTGTGTTATGCTTGTTAAAATACGTCCGTTTCCAGTTAAAGTGAATGCACCGCTGCTACAAAAATTGACATTATGCCAAGTGCCTTTGTAATAGCACCACTGACATTTTTTTCTTGGCTAGTCTTAAATTTAAGTGTTAATTGGGAAAGAATTCCGTTTACTGGTCGCCACTTTTTTCCTTAATCACCAAAATGTGTTAATATAAAATAAGATAAAATAAGATAAGATAACATAAGATATATAAGAACATTTATTGCCACATTGTCATAAAACAAATTGAATTTGTCTCGATATTGTGTGTGTAAAACATTACTTAGTCAAAGGTCCGCTGTACCAATTTATACCATGCAGGAAGAAACTTCCTTCCTCCATGTTTATACTAACTCCATTATGGCGTACGGCTGTAAAAGGTTCATGTATCACACATACTAAAAAAATATACTAAGAGACTGTACATTTAGACAAGAGTAAAAATCAACGTGTACTACAATAGTCCCCGCTATGAGTCCCAAAAAGTGTCTAGAAAATGACAAAAAAATGAAAATTATGGTGCCTACATGAAAAGTACATGGTTTCGACATTTCAGAGGTGCTGATAACGAAAATGAACCTTTTTACAGCCGTACGCCGTAATGGAGTTAGTGTGAATGCATAGTTCCGACCTGTCAATCAACCGAACCCGCCGACCAATCACAACAGAGCTAGTAGACATCACCCACATAGGTCAAAGTGCACGGTCTCACAACATCACGCGATGTTCTGCCACATACAATTTGTACAGTGTTGTATGCGATGATCC
This sequence comes from Henricia sp. BOLD:AAB3569, assembly GCA_037783545.1. Lineage (NCBI taxonomy): Eukaryota > Metazoa > Echinodermata > Asteroidea > Spinulosida > Echinasteridae > Henricia > Henricia sp. BOLD:AAB3569. Next base: position 557,837 of record JBBELK010000218.1, read on the forward strand.
GGGTAAATTTTTGGTTTCAAAGCCGTTCGTATTGTTGTTCAAAAGGTACGAAAGCATGTATTCCATGATATGACATCCCTGTATTACTCGGTGTGTTCTAAGATAACTGTCGACCCTGAAACATGAATACCTTTGAGTCTTCTCCAATGAATCTGTGCTTCCCGTTGAAAGTCCCATTGCTTTGTGCGTTGTGTGTCGCCATTTTGACGATAGCGTGTGAGCCATAGCAACAATATCCAAGGGGGCGGGTCTAACTAGGCAAACTCGGAACTATGCATTGGTACAGCGGACCTTTGACATGTGTATAGATTGGTTCCCGCTAGAGATGGCAATCTGCAATAAGCGATAGGATTGGGAACTGCCGGTCTATACGTGTCAAAGGTCTGCTGTACCAACTTATGCTAATTCCATTGTGTGCGGGGAAAACCCCGAACAGGTCCATGTAGCATTATTAGAGGATTTTAATTTTTTTGAAAAATGTATTTATTTATCTATTTTTACCAGACTCAACAGCCCTGTTGCAAGCAGTTGTTTTCGTTGAAGATGCAGTGGAATATCGCAGTATTAATCACAAGACGGACAGCGTATCATTATGGTACTACCGAGTTTACTATTGTCGCATTGTGCAATGGTGAGTCTCACATAAATTACTAACAAAGTGACTTTTGAGGGGGTGGGTGGGGGGTGGGATGGGGGGTGAGTACATTTAGAAGGCTAAAAGTGTTTATTTGACGTTTATATTGGGACGTTATCATTTTTTATGTAACACTTTTAGCCCTTTAACAATTTAACCCAATTCGCCTTGGTGAAGCATGCTACATGACTAAGGTCGTCCAAGTACCCGTGTGAAAAATCTTACCTTACAAATCAGACATTTAAAAACACACCATGGAGGTCCTTGTAATCCATCCGCGCTGGTGGAACTACTTTCCTTTTGACTCGATACTAGCAAAGTCAAGTCACCAATCTGTTTGAGATTTGTCAATTTTACTCCAAATTTTGCTCCCTTTTATCCTTTTCTGATGTTTGAGTCCCCATGGGAAAAGAATGACAAGGGTACAAAAGTCTTGAGATTACAAGGTCCTCCATGGTGTGTTTTTAAATGTCTGGTTTGGAATGTAAGGTAAGATTTTTCACACGGGTATTTGGACGACCTTAGTCGTGTAGCATGCTTCCCCACGGCGAATGGGATTAAATTGTTAAAGGGCTAAAAGTGTAACATAATAAATAATAACGTCCCAATATAAACGTCAAATAAACACTTTTAGCCTTCTAAAAGTAGGGGGTGAGGGAGGGATGTGGGTGAGGGAGGGGAGGGCTGCGGGGTGCTAGCGGAAATGAAAATACCTTCCGAAAGCTCCACATTGTGCCTCCGAGGGATTTTATGGGGTGCATGCCTCGGAGGGTTAAGGTTTAATGGAATATCTCATTTTCCTTTTTGACTCCACTAGGACACTAAATCTTGCCATCGCGGCTGTCCTCATGGTCGCTTTCTTCGAATACCCTTCCTCAATAACGGAGGGACACTCATCAGATCCGAGGTATCGAGGAAAGCGCAAGAATCCTCCTTGTGGCGTCACCGAGTCCTTTGAAATCACGTGTCTAGTGATCTTCACTGCCGATGTCATTATGAAGGTATGTATTATTATTATTATTATTAATTATTCGGCCATCAAATACAGTACAAACAAAGCAATAAACAAAATACAATTATTAAAGAAGTAACATACACAAAGGATAGGTCGCAAGGCATGCAAGGTCGCAAGGTACGATGTATGCAGTTTATATGAACGTGTTTACACTAAGCACTGGCATTCAACGTTTTTTGTTGATGCATTTGGGCAATGCCTTCAACCGTTGGCTTTTTCTAGACAAAATACCATTTGGCATGGTACTCATGCACGCGCAGCAGTTCCAATGACAAGCAGTTCCAATGACAAGCAGTTCCAATGACAAGCAGTTCCAATGACAAGCAGTTCCAATGACAAGCAGTTCCAATGACATCATCATCATCATCCAGTGTTTTCCAACTCTAAAATTTAAAGCATGGCGGCAGGGTACCGAACATGATTGTACATGTATGCACATGTATATACACATGTAAATATATATGAAAATACATGTATATACATGTTCATACATGTAAACATACATGAACATATACATGAAAACGTGTATGCACGTGCATGTGGAAGGAAAAAAATGGGGTAGGAAAAACTTTTTTTTCATCTCGGCAAACTGCCGGCGGTCAAATTTAGTTTTGACTAAAATACATGTACAGTTTAATTTTTAATACCTGGTAAGTAGGCCTACACTGTATGTACCTTTTTATAAACGTGGATAATTAAAAGAATATTAAAACATGATCATCGGAAACGAAGACGAGCCAACAAATAACATGTTTTCCACGGCTTCACGACATCGGCCGGCCGATCAACGGAGCTTTGCGATCGCTGCATGTCACATGGCTGGGTGACTAGACTTGCACGAGTCCATGCTGCGCTTCGCGACTGGCTATTTTAAATGCGCGGTTCTTTTAGTTTTATTCAACATTTTTATAAGTTATTTTTTTATATTTTTATGTTACCTATACATTTGAATAAAAATAGCAGTGCGGTGGATTTTACTTATTCAGCTTTCTATTTCGTAAAAACCCCGGTTAAAAACTAAATTGTTGAACCTCGGCCTAAAGAGGGCGCCCTTCCATTCTAGATTCTGCTAGCTTTATGTAGCTAGATGGCTAGCGCTGCTGCGCCAGCCTTACATACGTTACGCGTACTGCGTAGGTAAGGTAGGCAAAAGGTTAATTTTATAATGAGCTTTAAAAATCAAGCACTCATTGTTTCTGAGTTATGTCTGCTCTGGGTAAAGTCTTGTAAAGTCAACAATTTTAAAGCTTGGCGGCATGGTTTTAAAGCTTGGCGGCGACTTCTAAAGCATGGCGGGCGCCGCGGAAAGGATGGCAGGGCACCAAGCTTGTTTTACATGTTGGAGAACACTGCATCATCATCATGCTCTTGATCCATCATGGGGGATGTAGAGCCGCCCAGACTGAACGATCATAAGCGAGCTGCCACAACTGTCGTGCTCGTGTCCCATAGTCGGCTTCCAGCTGACGCACCAAGTGTTGCGTGGTCGGCCCCTTGGTCTCCTCCAGGCGGCATCGGGATGGAGTCCCCCTTGCACATCAACACACAGCTTACGTGCGACATGAGCTGGCGTGTCGTCCGGTAGCCTTTGGACGTGGCCAAAAAGGAAGTGACGTCTCCGTAGGATGGTGGCACGGATGTCTTCGAGACCGGTAGTTCCCATGATTGTGGTGTTGGTGACAAAGTCAGACCATCTCATTTCGAGGATGCGCCGTTGGCATCTCATATTACTGCGATTGTCGACGTCAAACGCAGTAGCAAACGAGTTTCTCCTAAATGTGTTACACCGATGGGGAAATCTTGGCATTTGTACACGTCCTCCGGCGTCAAGTGGTTAATTCTCTCCAATTAAACATCAAAATGTTGCGACGGCCAGTAAACATTAATTTCCCTAAATTTTTGTAATTTACCAGGAGAACTGCCAAAACCGTCTGAATGGTTTCGCATAACTACATGTAGCCTGCCTGATAATTCAAAACTTAAGTGGAATGGTACTTACGTCTGTCTATTTTCTAAATTTTATACAAATGTTGAATATCTAGTCTAATTATAACTAATGTATCGTATACTTTTTGGCAGGTGTATTTAATAGGCTCCAAGCAACTCATCCGGACGCCCTGGCTGATTGCCTATATGATCGTCATCGTTGTGTCTGCTGCCGATTGGATTGTCACCATAAATTACTCCTGTCGGGTTAGAAATACCACAACTAAGGCCCGCTTCAAACGTCGCGCTTATGCCATGTCAAATCAAATTTAACTTGATTTTGTTAATTCGACACGGCACAAGCACGACGTTTAAAGTCATTTGGCATGGCAAAATGAGTTCGACACGGCAGAAGATTTTAGCTCGACAGGGTCTGCCGTGCTAACTCAATTTAGTGCGGCACAAGCACGGCTTGGCTTCAAACGTCGTGCTTCTGCCGTGTCAAATTTAAATCCAGTTCGAAGTTGGTCCGCAATTTTGTTCCGACTAGGAATGCGCATGCTCGCAGCGCGTATGTGAGTAAAGAAATAACCAACAAACAAGTGCATCAAAATAATAAAATGGCGACGTACAATGGACAGAATGGAAAACGCACGTGCACAACGTCCATGACGTGCACAATACTCATCCGCCATGTTGGATGTATTTAAGCTCGGCTGGGAGTTTGCAATTAAGTTCGACGTTTGAGCCACTGCTGTGCTAACGTCGTACCAACGTCGTGCCAAGTTGAATTTATTTCGACACGGCATAAGCGCGACGTTTGAAGCGGGCCTAACTCAGAAAGTTGCACTTTAGTATGAATGTTGTACTTACAGGAGCTTGTTCAGGAAATCTTTCCAGAAAATGGATTTCGCTCTAACCTAACAATCATATAAAATATCTCCCCAAAATACTATCCATGGGAAGAAAACGGGAAATTTGCAATCTCCAATTTAGATGTGGAAGCAAAAAGGTTGGTATAATCACCACACTGCTTTATGGTTCGGATAAATTAGTTTACAAAACATCCTTGACGATATCCTTTAAAATATACGAATTGAGAGCGGGAAATTTCAGAATGGTAATATGAAAAATATGACAAATGACGTGGTATCAAAATCTCAACACCCTTGGGGGGTAAAAATGGCCTCAAAAATCTGGACACACTCTTTTAAGAAAATGAGAAAGATGTTTATTGTTAATGTTTTCCATATTTACTGCAGATTATCAGGTTGCGGCGTATGCTTCGTCCATTTTTCCTTCTGCAAAATTCTACGCTGATGAAGAAAACTGTCAGAAGCATTTGGCGGACGTTACCAAAAGTTATCAGGTAAAAATGTTAAAAAGTAAAGAACATCCCTTTTCATGTGCCAAGTCCAGTTCCCAAGTGTCAAATTGCTTCAGAAAATTTGAATTTTAAAAGCGATTATAATCATTTGGGGAAATATTCCAAAACAAAATTGCGAAGTTTTTTTTATAAGATGTACATGTACTAGCAATCACCATGTGGAATTTCTGCCCCAGATGTGCTGTGGTTTAAAAAAAAAATTAAGTTTTTGTTTGGTTTTGTTCTCATGTGATAACAAGGTCATATTTCCACCGAATTCACACCTGTGCACTCTCCGATCAATAAACAAATTATACATTTGTTTCTAATGAACAACAGTGTTTTGTCTATTGTTTTTTTATAAGCCTGTGGCCGTAACACGTAGAAAAGGCTAATGGAGTGGTACTGGCTTTTATTTTCTTATCTCCAAGACCACCAATTTTCAAATGCTCAACAAATACCGGTACCAATCTTTAAACTTGAAAAATTAGTGCATATAATCTAAAGTGCCATTTTTGTTTCTGCCCAGAAAACAACTGTCATATACAATACTCGCAATAAGTTAAAGCCGGGCTGAAAGCTTGAAGCTACTTGGCGAGGAAGAAAGTTATTTTTATTTCACCCCAAATCACTTCGCCCAAACACTACATCGCCCAAATGCTACTTCGCCCCAAAACCACTTCGTGCACAGGCCGTGGATCAGGGCGAAATGGTTCAGGGCGAAGTGGTTTTAGGGCGAAATGACTGCAAACCCTTTTTTGACTGTTTTCTCAAAAGTTAGACGAAGTACAGTGCTGGTTTTTTCTCAGGTTGGTTTTAATCATGCATATCTTCAATCACACAGGGGGATAAAAGTATTTGTTATACCCCGTCTTGGTATACTGCAGTTTCATTGGTCCAGAACGGTCACATGTCCATGTGATAAAAACTCATATCACCCGGCCGTACTATGCGTGTTCTTGCCCCTGTCCATAGCACGCGTAACGCGCTGTATGAGGCTCCATTAGTAAAGCTAGAGGCGCACAACGCGCACGCACATCGCATTATTCCATACGCTGTGCGCGTGCTACTTTCGCAATGTTACACACGCACAGGTAGTAGTTCGAAAACTAGCGAAAGTGCAGAGACGAATTGTTTTTACAATTTCAACATTCCAAATAATAGAAACGATATTATTATGCTGTACGGAGACCATGAGACGGGATCTATAACAAAACAATTGTTGACTGGTGTGGTGTGGGATATGGGTTTTAACACCCTGAGGAGCTCATAGCACCCTTGGCGTTGCCTCGGGTGCTATGAGCTCCCTCGGGTGTTAAAACTCCATATCCCACACCACACCAGTCAACAATTTATATTGTAACAGTTTACCAATCATGTATACTATCTTTAAAGTAGCTGCTTCTACAGCAAATTCCAAATACTATCGATCTATACACATATCGATCTATTCTTTGCTTTTCCACAGTGTTCTATTACTGCTCATCATCCACCTCTATTTCTTCACCATGCTGGGCATGCTGATTTTCCCCCAGCCTCACGTGAGTTTGTGTCTCAATTTGGCATATGTTGTCTTAAGTATAAACCGTATCTAATAGCTGCCATCTTGTAGGCCAGCTTTTGTTGCTTAAAGGGCCCTTATTTGGGATTTTAATCAATGAAATCTATGCTATAAAACCAATATACTCACAGGAAAATCACATTCAACTGTGCACAAAAGATTCAACCTTTTTTTCTCAAACGTCCTGGAACTTTTGTAATCCATGACTGTTTGAGTTTGTTCTACATGTTTCCTGTTGTAAGCCATGACGAAACTGGGGAGGAAAACCGCAGCAATTTGCCACAAGTCCAACTTGAAGTCTTATGTTTTTTCTTAACTTTTCCCTTCTGTTTTCCTTTCGTGATGCACTCCAAACAGCGCCCTCTGTATATGGTTTATTGCAATGAAATCTTCAAAGTTTAAAAAGTCTACCTTTTATTGATTTTACATCCAAACGAACAATAGCATGTCTTGCTGAACAAGTAATCCATCATATGAAGCAAAGATTAGGCAAAAAGTTGTTTAGCATGTCATGGGCATAAAATGCGCATCCATGCATGTCCTCACGGACCTACAAGATGGCAGCTATTTGATACGGTCTATTGCAGTGATGAACACTTGGGTACATTGTTATGCACGTTGGTCATATAGCCAGAAATAGACTACTTAAGTATGATGTCAGTTGCTAGGGTAACTGGGTCTAAACATTCACTGGTAATCGAAAATGCCTATTGCTAAAGCACAGGGAAACTGTTCACTGGTTTAAGTGTAGACTCAGTAACATTGGCAACACGCAAAGTGTGACATTTTCACTTTTGTACTCTATTGCTGCCACGTATTGAATTTTTGTGCTAAACATCACATTTTGAGTTTGTGATATTTAGAGCATTCAGTTAACTATTGGTTTATTTGATTTGCATTCATTTTTACCTCTGTGTGTTTCTGGGAACCCTAATACATGTGGGTCTTTCCACAGTAAAGGGGGCATTTTGGCAACACAGACCATATTTTCGAGGAAATACCTTTGTCTGGTCTCAAAATAAAATAAATAAGTTTAAGTTGTTCTGAAGACATAACTTAAGGGTTACAAACAGTGACGCAACATGCCTTTCTAAAAACCCTGTGTACAAACTTCCAATATACGCTTGTAACCGGGACGGACACTTGTGTACAGTGTTACATTTTAGGCCGTCCCGGTTACGAGCATATATTGGAAATTTGTACACGGGGTTTTTAGAAAGACATGTAGTCACACTATTTGTAACCCTTTTTGGGCCTACGTTATCTCTTCAGAACAACTTAAACTTATTTCTTTTCTTTTGAGACCAAACAAAGGTATTTCAGATGCAGCCTGAAGGGGCGTTCACGCTTTCGCCGAAAAATGGCTTTGCGCGCGCCTGTGCCATTGGTTTGTACAGAAACTGGTTTGCCGCTTGTGCGTGGCCTGTCGCAAAGTGCAAAATGTTTTGAGCTGGGTCAAAGTTCAACTTTGACCGCGGTGCGTTGACCTTTCCAACGCGCAGCCAATGAGGTATCAGAGAAGCCCCAAGTTACCGGGGTTGAATTTTCTATTTTGGGAAGAGGTGAGCGCAGCGAGGCAGTGTGATTTTTCTGCGATAGTGCGAACGCCCCTTAAGTCATGAGCCTGAAGTACCCCCTCACTATTTGGTGTCATTGGTTGCTGCATATATAATACTGCTGCACATACAGTTGTAGTCAGAAGTTTACATACAACTGTGTTAAAACTGGTGTGCTTAAACTTGCGTTGTCAACATTTTTATAACAGTCTTTACTAAAGTCATGATTTTGTGGAATTCCTCACGTGCTTGCAGTACTTAAAACATAGCTTGCACACCTTGCAAAGGTTCGGGTAGTCCTGTTTACCATTCTGGGTGTACATGTATGTAAACTTCTGACTTCAACTGTATATGGCTTAAAAAGATCATTGGCTGACCCTACCGCCTGTTGCCGTACATATTGAATCATACAAAGAATGAACAAAAATTATTTAATTTGTCCATTTTTGTTTTTTTAATAAATAAAAAAACACTAAGGGGGAAAGCCTCAACAGCTTTTGTTGGACTTTTTATCAAACAAAACATGTTTTTTTTTTTTTTGGGACTTTGTAAACCGTACAGTTGCATTGTTTACAAAAAGCTCCAGGCTGTTTTTGTTGCGCTACTGAACATACCCTCATTTATTTTCACACCTCATTGATAATAATGAAACTTGCAGTGGCTAACTGATAAAAAGCTGTATTTTCATAAGAATCTGGGATAAAAATAGCCTCTGAAATGAAAGGACAATATGTGCTACTGATTGTGGTTTAAATGGAATTTATTGCCCTGACACATACACAATGCAATGTGCACTACAGTTGAACCTTGTCAATAGACTGCTTAAGTGAATACGTCATCTTTTGTAAGTTACCTAGGCAATGGCTCCACACTAAAAATCACTGAACCGTGTCCCTGTGCTTTTGCAATGGTACGTTTTCCGACGACCATGATGTTTAGAGCCAGTTACCATGGCAACCACGTCACATTTCGGCTGTCTATAGGGGGTCCTATAGTTATAAACAGAAACCTTGTATTATCAGAATAACATGGATGTTGTTTTTTAACAGCACTGCTCTTACTGTCGAGGTTTGACTGTGCCCCTTTTCCCAAGACACATTTTCAAAACCTTGAGTGAGACTGATAGGCATGTTCAGACAATTTTATTGCAATTCAACTTTGCTCAGGTGCTGTACGGTCATTGTTTGTATGCTAACAGCTAGTTTAGAAAATGTTGCCATCATTTCATACATTATTTATTTTGGGTATTTATTTTGTTCACACTGTCACCATTCACCAACAATATCTCTATTGCATCTGTCTTTTAGTTTTTATGGGTTTCATTTGTAGAACATTTTTTCTTTTGACTACAGCACAAAATCCCTGATGTTATAGTACCCACGCCTATTCCCTCGAATGGTGAGGTAAATAAAAACAATTTAGGCATGCAGATTTTCACATATTTCAAAATCCGACCATTGGGAGAAAGTTCTAATATAGGTATTAATACCCTGCTTGTCTTTCGACGTGCATATACGAACATACATACATATGTGACCCGCTCTGCAAAAAAGGGTATTAAGTCGCGCTGGCTAGTATTCTTTTTGCGACCATAAGAAGAAATCTGTGGCATTTCTACGCTCATTAAAATACCTAAACACAAAAGAAATTCCAGGGGGAACGCAGACATTCCAGGCGGTATCTGGGCACCGCAAGGAATTTCCATTGTGTTTTGGTATTTTATTGAGCGTGGATTTGCCGTGGATTTCTTTTTATGGTCGCAAAAAGAATACTAGCCAGCGCGACTTAATACCCTTTTTTGCAGAGCGGGTCACATACGAACGTACATTTTTAAAAATGTTGTAATGATAATAGTAATGGTGGATTCTTGTATAGCGCACATACCTACCCTAAAGAGTACTCCTGGCGCTGTTGCCATTATTACTGCTGCCATCAGGAAATCACCGGAACCATTTTGCTGCATTTGGCTGCCTGGGCAAGGTGCACACCCTATAGACCTTTATCATGGTGCGTCCATCTTTGTCTTGTTCCCCAGTGTATAGTACGTGTTGGGCACACTGTGGTTGGGCATGATCAGTGCGTGTGCGTGTCTGCGCAATAGCGCGTGCAGTCTTCTGTTGTTGTTTTGAGAGAATCACTGTCCGCGCTGCGCGTTTTCTTAATCGCGCTGCGCGCATGTCATTGTGATGCACGCAATGAAGATTTTCAACACGGGGCCAAACTATTTTATTTCGGCAAGCCTCGCTTTGGTTACGTTCATTTTAATAGGGGAAAAGGGAAGATGGCCGCACCGTGATAAAGGTCCAGTAGCACTTAGATTGTGGCATTTTCCCCTAACAGCTCTCCAAAAATCGCTTGGGTTGGCGAGGCAATTTAACCTCAGTATTAATTTATAAATTTGCTACCTGCATTAGCTAGCAAACCTGTTATCTATTTTCCATTCAAAGTCACTTATATTGTAACAAAAATACATCTGGTCTATTCCACAGCATAATTCAACAACCGCAGCTCCTTTGGCAACAACGGTAGGGAAAAACCTCTCATTTTCGGTCTGTTTAATGTGATTTTTTGGTGAAATTCTACCTTTTGTCCAAAATTTCCCGTCTTTTTCCCCCCTTGGGGTTGGTGAAATTTTTGTTTAATACTATTGAAATTGCAACCATTACATTTTTCGTAAATAATATGCCATACAATTAGCATTTCTCACCACTTTCAAATCTTGCATGTTGTGTGAAAGGAGCACGACTAGATTTTTCAAAAAGAAAATGGATTTTGTTCTAACCTAACAATTACGTAAAATACCGCCCGAAAATACTATCCATGGGGGAAAAAACGAGGAAATACCTTCGTCTGGTTTCAAAATAAAAGAAATAAGTTCAAGTTGTACTGATGGGATAACAAAAAGAGTTACAAATAGTGTGACAACATGCCTTTCTAAAAACCCTGTGTACAAATTTCCAATATACGCTCGTAACCGGGACGGACACTTGCGTTACAATTTAAGCGTATATATTGGAAATTTGTACACGGGGTTTTTAGAAAGGCATGTTGTCACACTATTTGTAACCCTTTCTGGGCCTAAGTTATCTCTTCAGAACAACTGAAACTTATTTCTTTTATTTTGAGACCAGACAAAGGTATTTTCTGGAAAATATGGTCTGTGTTGCCAAAATGCCCCCTTTACTCTGGTAAGACCCACATGTAACTGGATAAACTAGTTTACTAAACTTTGGTGGACTTTTGACAATATCCCTGCAAATATATAGATTGAGGGCGCGACATTTTAGAATGGTAATGAGAAAAATATTACACATGATTATGGTATCAAAATCTCAACACCTATGGGAAATAAACTGAAAAAAAAAAGCTTTGTTGAAATATTACAAAATAATAAGAGTGAGCTTTAATTTTTGTAACAATTCATTTTATATCCTCATTCATTTTATGTAAGTATAATTCGTCATGAAAATACAAAGCTTGCCTTTGACTAGTTCGGTACTTTCATGATTCGTGCTGTATATTCACATGTCACCCTCAAAGCATTTACTTTTTTTGTTCTGTGTGTATAGCACCCAGGAAAACATTCCATTGGTGCTGACAAGTACCGTGAATATCGGGAGTATTTCATGGACATCCCCACTGCCTTTGTTAACTTGTTTATCCTGCTGACGACTGCCAATAACCCAGATGGTGAGTACACGTTCAACAAACCATCTTGTAAATTTAAAGATAGAGTACATGATTGGTAAACTGTTAGAAAGGGCGTTATTTTCACTCGTGATTAGAAGCCCATGTTGATACAACTGCCGTGTGGATATTTCAGCCAAATAGAGGCAGTAATACTTCAGAAAACCTGAAAAATCCATTCATAGCTTTTGTGTTGGGTTAAATGGTAAAAAAAAAAGTCTTGCAAAAGAGTTTTTTTAGAAAACCACCTTCAGTTGTTAATTGCTGACACAAAATACATTTAGAACCGAAATAAATTCATGTGGTGTTTGATACCATTGTTATGAACACTTTCAGTGAAAAAAAAAGGGGTCACTGGAAATGATGTGTTCTACCTTTAAATATCAAAAGTTGCTCCACAAGATGGCAGCTATTTGATACGGTCTATATCATTGCTTCCAATTGCAATACATTAATATATGAACAAATTGTATGCAAAAACATCATTCTTTGCCCATTGTTCAGTCAACATGGCACTGTCCATGCTACAAGGCATTGCTGCAATTGCCATGTTTAGAGACATTCGATCTGCTTTTCAGTGGATCATTGTTATTTTTATTTGTATGAGAATAATGTATGGGTTGTTTTACATTGCTTGTACAAAATGTTTTTTATTTTTGGGGTGTTGAGCTCTTGCTGACCTTACACAAGTGCTTGTCTGTATTGTTTTGGGATTCAAATGAAACCACAATGCAGTAAGCATGTGTTGCGCCTTTTTAAACACAAACGCACAGCAAAACACCAATAAGATGCCTTAATTTTGACTCCTAAAATGACAGTCTGCACACCTGTACCTGTACGGCACAAGCCCAATACAGGGTGTTTTTAAAAAAAAGATAAAGTAATCCAACTTTGAAAGGTTGTTTTGACCAGACTATAAGTTTGCCAGTAAAAAGCATGGTAGCATCTAGAAGCAGAAGATATGTGCTTTCCAATGATACCTTTGTTACTTTCCTAGGGTCACACATCACTTGTCTTGGAATTGAGGTGCAAACTTTAAACTGATGTGGTTTTTTTGCTTCTTCATTCTCAGTGACGATGCCTGCCTACATGTTCAATAGGTACTATGCTCTGTACTTCATGGTCTTCCTTATTATTGGTGAGTGTTATGTCTTCCTGGTTATGGTTAAATTAAATACAGTGAAACTTGCCATTCCAGTTACCTCCATAAAACAGCCTCCTGGCTAAACCAGCCATGACTGTTTGGTCCAGATCTATTGCTACGTAAAATAACCTTTAATGGACCTTGATATTACGGCCCCTCTACAACGCGGCCAGTGCTGTAGGATTTGTTTGTTTGAGTACACTACACTTGATTTTTTGCTGAATTGTTGCTGGTTTTTGTTAATGTACATAGTCATACACTGTATATATACAATGTACATGCAAGATCATGCCTATGTTTGTGTGTGCACCTGCATATCCCCTTCGATCATGTGTACATTTGTTGAAAGGAACCTTTTTTCTATCCAAAATCCTGTGACTGAAGATGATATACAGGCCACTTGTTTATATTGGCCACTTTTGTCTGGTCGCTTTGGTGGCCACAAGTTTGACTGTATGTGATATGGACAATTTGTGCAAAGTAGCTAGGGAAATGTCCTTTTTTGGCTCTTCATTTATGTTTTTACTATCTCTCTTAGGCTGGATTCACACTAAGCCTTTTCGCGCATAAATTTGATATGCATTGCTTTGAGAAAAGATGGTGTGAAAGGAATTTGGATTGAAATGATGCGCTGAAAATCACAGAATCAACTTGGGCGGAAAGTGTTTTTTTGTGATTCTGTCATTTTCAGCGCATCTTTTCAATCCAAATACCCTCCGCGCCGCTTTTTCTCAAAGTGGCTCGCCTCGAAATTACGTGCCAAAAAGTTCAGTGTGAATTTACCTTTAAATGAAGCATGATTATTTCACGCATTTTCAGGAAATATATCTGCATCACTTCAGAAACAGAAACATAAACTACAAACAGAATTGAACTCCTTTACATTTGGATAAACCCAAACGAGATCCCAGTTAAATTAATATGAATTTTTTTTTTTTGATTTATTTTTCTTCTGCAGGACTGTACTTTTTCTTCAACATGCTGACGGCTGTCATTTACAATGAGTTTCGTGGCTATCTTCTGGTATGCTAATTTTTTTTTGGTTCCATTGTTAAAGTTGGCAGATTGTGAATCAAAATGTGTCTTGTAAAATAAGATTGTTATTACAATGGAAATTCCAAGTGGAACACCGACATTCCAGGCGATATACCTGCACCGCCAGGAATTTCCATTGTGTTTTTGTATTTCAATGAGCGTTAATCTGCAGCAGATTTCGCCTTATGGTCGCAAAAACTTCACCTAGCCTGCGCAACTTAATGGTCCTTTTTTGCAGATCGGGTCACAATTAATGTTTAAAATTCAGACATATACAGCCTTGGAAAATATTATTGGACCACCTACAACCTGACAACAAAAATAAGTACATACAAATTTGTTAAGGAATGTCTTATAGCAATTTTTGATCTCATGTAGCTCAGGAGCTAATAACCATTGTCTAAGACCAAACATCACAAACATAAGCCCTGTTGCTGCCAAAGAGGAGTGATTTTTTAAATACTTCAAGACATTTGTGGTCCAATAATTTTTTTCCAAGGCTGTGTATATGTGTCTGTTTTCAATACTGGAGAGACCTTTTCTTCCAGGATTATATCTCTGTCATTTATCTTCACTCAAAACAAAAGAAATATCTTAAGATAGATCTGAAGAGATAACTTCAGCTAAAGAACTGCAACGAATAGTGCCACAACATACCTTCCTGAAAGCCCTGTGTGCAAATTTCCAATATACCGTATGTAACAAGGACACCAAAAAATGTCACAAAGTATGTGTCCAATGTTACATACGTTAAATAGGAAATTTGTATGTTGTTGCACTATTTGTTGCTGAAGTTATCTTCTTGGATCTGTCTTAAGATATTTCTTTTGTTTTGAGAGAAGATAACTGGCACTGCACAGTGGAAAAGTCTCTCCAGTATTGAAAACAGACTTATATGAGAAAAACATTGGTTGAAAATTCTGAGTGAATACCGGCATTAACCACAGAAATAATGTTTTTCACCTTCTTGCCCACTTCAGCGTTCCATGCAGAGTAGCCTCCTGCGTCGTCGCCTGGGCTTTCAGGCAGCCTTTGAGATGCTGAGGAAACAAGGCCGGCTGACGCTCACTAACACCGGGATCAACACCAACACAACACTCAGTGTTAGCGTAGTCAAGGCAGTCATGCTACAGACTAACATCAAAGGGTCTGCCAAGAAGGCGATAGTTGCTGTAAGTCTAGTGGTGGTTTGGGGGAATGGGGGGCATTGTAGCAAGACCGACTGACACTAACACCGGGATCAACATCAACACCAACACAACACTCAGTGTTAGCGTAGTCAAGGCAGTCATGCTACAGACTAACATCAAAGGGTCTGCCAAGAAGGCGATAGTTGCTGTAAGTCTAGTGGTGGTTTGGGGGAATGGGGGGCATTGTAGCAAGACCGACTGACACTAACACCGGGATCAACATCAACATCAACACAACACTCAGTGTTAGCGTAGTCAAGGCAGTCATGCTACAGACTAACATCAAAGGGTCTGCCAAGAAGGCGATAGTTGCTGTAAGTCTAGTGGTGGTTTGGGGGAATGGGGGGCATTGTAGCAAGACCGACTGACACTAACACCGGGATCAACATCAACACCAACACAACACTCAGTGTTAGCGTAGTCAAGGCAGTCATGCTACAGACTAACATCAAAGGGTCTGCCAAGAAGGCGATAGTTGCTGTAAGTCTAGTGGTGGTTTGGTGGCTGCGGTTGGAGGTGTGGGATCCGTGTCCTTTTGAGGGGTTGTGGAGCTGAAAATGGGACACAGTTATCCAACTTTCATCGGGACACTTCTGGAGCTGATTTTTATTTTTTTAAATAGCGTTTTTTAGAGCCTGATTATTATCGGCATATAAACAGTGTATGGCCTTTATCTGTTGATACTACGATATTACCCAAAACATGACAACAGGTAGATGTCACAGTACACATTTTGCATTTTTGCTGTCGGGAGCGTGCAGATTCTGTGTGCGTGTTCCATACGCTGACTAGGGCGCAGGCAGAAATGCGAGCCAGCCAGTTTTAATCACTAGTTGTTATCGTTCGTTTAAAAACTGGCCACGTGATTTATTAATACAATATGAATGCAATATTTTTAATATTCTACACTATTTCGAAATTGCACGGGAACTTCTTTTAAACATTTTGGCAACTTGGACAAGACATAAATAAATCTCAAGTAAATCACACCATAATAGTAAACACAATAGTCAAAGTTATGTCCTTGTAAATTTTATTCAAAATTGTCTGTCCTATTTCAAATAACAAAACCCGTTTCTATTTTGCAGGAGTTGGATGGCAACATGGGAGGTTCTCTTACTTCATCTGACTTTCAGCAACTGTTTGACATTCTCGACAGAGACACTGGTCGGAGAAAGGTACATAAGGCCTTTTCACACTTGAAAAATCTCGGGGTTGGCGCGGGGTTGAAAAAAGCGATGTTTCAAATTTGAGGAATTTCAACCCCGCGTTAACCCCGAGATTGGTTTCAACCCGGGTTAAACTTAACCCTGCTTGGGACCAGGATTGAAATTGTTTGCCCCGGGTTGAAATGCTCGTCCCTGGTTGAAATGCTTGCCCAGGTTGAAAACAGTAGTGTGAAACGAGCAGGGTTGAGTTCGCCCCGGGTTGAGATTCTTGCCGCTTGTGAGCTACAAATGTCATGCCAAAGCGCACAAATGTTACCGTTTATTAAATAATTTGCATGAATACTACCAGCTGAATAAATGTGTTGAGGTACATGTTTAAGCGGCCCCCGGGTAGCAGCGGTGTGCATGTTGTATGTGTGAAGATCAGAGCTTCCGTTTTGAGAGGCTATTTTTTTCATTGTCCGTCATTCACTTTTGCACTTTCCTGTAGTAAAACAAAATGGATGTTAAGTTCGGAAAAGCGATGATAAATTCGGAAAATTTGAACTATTTCCGGCAGGGGACAGCACTTACGCTTTCGAGCAATGCTCGATTATATCACTCGCCCCGGGATGGCATTGCACAAGTGTGAATCCTCCCCGTTCAACTCGGGGTTGAACTCGCCCTGGGGCGAGGTAAACCCGGTTTGGCCGAAACAAGTGTGAAACGATGCGGAGTTGAATGCGTGGTTGAAAATTGGTATTTCAACCCTGGGCGGTCTCGGAATTCGTCCCGGGTTGAGTTCAACCAGGGTTTAGAGGTTGTAGTGTGAAAAGGCCTATACAGTGTTATTGGTTGGTTTTAAACCAGCTAGGGTTCTGAACGCATTATAATTGCCCTCAGCTTCACCTCGGGGAATTATTCACATCCGGACCCCTATTCAGTTTGAAATGTACAGTACAGTTTAAAACCGCCAAACCACACAAACCTCTCGTGTAATTTTCCATTTCAGAAGCTGCCTGTTCAGCCAAAGAATAATCCGTACTTGAGGAAAATCCAGTTCTGCATCACGCACAAGTTTTTCAACTACTTTGGGGCATTGGTGGCCATATCCAACGTGGTTGTAATATCAGTAAGTTTTCTTTATTTCCAGTTTATTCTATTTTTGTCATTTTGTCTTTTATTTGGCCTTCACAAATTCCTGGTATTATAGCCTTGCATGGAATCTCCATAACTGTAAGGCTGTACATGTATACAAAATTTGGCTTTTATCTATTGTAAAATATGATGTATGCCTGTAGCAGTCTTTGACATTAACCGAGGCCACCAAGGCCAAAGACCTCATGCCCTGCTGAGTTGGTCACGATGACCCTTCAAGATATAGACTTTCTGAGGCCAACTTGGCCAGCATGCCCCGTCCACTTAAATTTCATGAGGTTTGTACAATGTATACACATGACCTGTACATGTTTGGAACAAAGTTGGCCACGGTGCCCCTCCAGTTGGCCTCGGTGCCCTTTGAAATTCAGACAAAATCAAGGCTGGAGTGACCTCAGTTATGGTGGATGCACAGAGAACAGGTCTTCGGCTCTTGGATTGGTGTATAGATCACTCTCACAGACAGCTATCTTTGTAGGAAAAATACAACTACGTATTAAAGGCTTCGGGTATGTGTACGCATATCATGGAAAGTGTTCCCTAAAACACGAGTGCGTATTGCCCAGTATTTGTTCGAAATATGGCGCAGCTGCTGCGTGTCACAAAAATTTACGCTCCTGCAGCCGATTTCACGAATCCTAACGCACTGCGTAAGTCCGCTTGCGCAACATTTTATTGCGTAGGCTGCGCAACATTCCTGTGAAAATAACACGCAAGCTATAGGGCTTGCGTCATTTTGCAAAAGTTGCGCAAGCTGCGCACTCTTTCGTGAAATCGGCTGCAGATCTTTATTGCATAGCCAGTGATGTCATTTCAGAGAGGTCCATAGAGCCCCTACAAGTACCCAGGTACTGTTCACAATTCCATTCTTCCTATCTGAAACCATTTGATTCACCAAAATAAGTACTTAATAATAATAATGAAAATTTATAATGCGCCGGTATCCATCAAAAAAGATGCTCATGGCGCTGAAATCAATGTTCTATGGCTTGGCTACATATACGCAAGTCATACTTCACAAACAAATTCTGCTAATTAAATGTGCTAAAAATACACTAATAAAATGTATGTATGTATGTGTTTAATTGCAGTTGGAGGTTGACCTGCAGTATGACTCTAGTTTTTTCGAGAGAGATAACACCCTATCTCGCGCCAACTTCTGCTTTATCTTGTTCTACGTTGTTGAACAGGTGTGTTATTTCATTGTCTATTTCACCCCTCCCCATCCTATGTTCCTAGTGTACACTGTTGGAATGACTGGGGCTCAAGATTCGGGATTTGAGTGGACTAGAGTTGGACTTGACTTGGACTCGAGTCACTGACAGAAATGATATAAATTGACTCCGACTTGAGTCTGTCAAAAAGTACATTTTAAGTTTTTTGTTATAATACTGCAATGAAGCATCTAATTTTAGCCATTTTGGGACTAAGCGTGGTTTAAAACATGTTTGGCCAGAAAATTGTGTGCCAAAAAGAAGTTGATAAGTAGTTTTTTTGGAGGAGAAAGGGGGTCTTGAAAAATACTACTCTTTGACAACTTTGGATAACACCTTGAATGCCTTGAACACCCAGCAGGGTGGATATGTGCGCCTTTCAAAAACTATGAATTGTAGGTTAGGGCGACAAATCGTGTGTAAAAAAGGTATATTAGGGCGACCTGCTCAATAGGGCGACATTTTGGTGTCGCCCTAATATTTTTGAGTTTAAAATTAATTTTTTTAGGTCAAAAACCATTTTTTTTAGGTCGAGAACCATTTTTATTGGGATTGGAGCTGTTTCTCTTTGGTCTGCGACCATTTTTGGAAGCTTTGGGTAAAAAAATAAGGTGTCATTTTGAGTGACTCTTGCCGAAATTTCGGTGGTCCCCGGCGAGAGTCTTGCCGAAATGTCGCCCCATTGCGTCATTCAGCGTTCTTTAAAAAACTATGAATTGTAGGATAGGGCGACAAATCGTGTGTAAAAAAAGTATATTAGGGCGACGTGCTCAATAGGGCGACATTTTGGTGTCGCCCTAATATTTTTGAGTTTAAAATTCATTTTTTTAGGTCAAAAACCATTTTTTTAAAATCGAGAACCATTTTTATTAGGTCTGGAACTGTCTCTCTTAGGTCTGTGACCATCTCCGGAAGCTTCGGGTAAAAAAATAAGGTGTTATTTTGAGTGACGGTTGCCGAAATTTCGGTGGTCTCCAGTGAGAGTCTTCCCGAAATGTCGCCCTATTGCGGCATTCAGGGTTGTTTAAAATCTTATTATTATTATTATTTTTGGCAATATGTTGAAACATATCTTTAGATTTCTGCAGTACACACCAACGAGAGTTCTCTTGGAAGTGTGTGTGTCTGGCCTGCATGAAACTAATCTCAAGAAGCTAAGTCAGTAATTAATTTTTTTCACATTTTATTTATTTTTGTCACAGCTACTGAAGGTCTGGGCAAATGGCATTAAAAGATACTTGTCATCCAAACTCAACATATTTGATGGTCTGCTCACTATAATACTTGTGGTAAGTCAACGTACGTCTTCGGAGAATAATGCATAGTTCCAAGATTGCCCAGTTAACCCCGCCCCCCCTTAGATACTGTTGCTATGTGCTCACAAGCCATCGCAAAAAAATGGCAACACAACATACAAAGCAACGGGACTCGGCATGGAAAGCACAGATTCATGGGTTTTAGGGTCGACAGTTACCGTAGCACACACTGAGCGAAAGGGCTAGTAATGCAGGGATGACATATATTCATAAAAATGCGCTTTCCTACCTTTGAACAGCGAATCGCCCGCCATTGAAACAAAAATTCACCCGGTCACTGGCGCATACAACTTACAAACTGTATGGGCAGAAAATCACGTGATTGTTTGTGATGATTGCATCACTTTGACCTTTGTGGGCGCCGTCTGCTAGCTCTGTTGTGATTGGTCGGCAGGTTCGGCTTGATTGACAGGTCGGAACTATGCATTAACATCAGCCAGCGTTGTAGTACTCGTACACGGTACTCGTACTTGAGTACTATTCGAGTACCATTTCGAAAGTCGAAATACTCTTACTCGAACAGTCCGTACTCGTACTCGGTAAGCGAAGTACTCGGACTCGGCACTGTACTCGACTCTCCAAGTACTCGTACTCGAATAGCAGTACTTGATGAAAATAAGTGTTGTCTGCACGCAAACTGCCCCCGATTCCTACTGAGGTAGCGATTACAGAATCAATTATCTACACGCATCGAGCAGGAAATGGTGACTCAGAGCTAGCCGCGCACGGCCAATTTACGTTTGCTGCATCCCAGACACAATACATATTAGACTGGTTTCCCGGACCTTGTATTCCACATACGAACACGAATCTCATGTTCGTTGAATATGTGGTGCCGGAACTAGTCTAAGTAAATATAAAAGGCATTTCTAATCGGTGGCAAATTGAAGCTAGCTACTGTCTGGTAATGAATGGTATCGATCTCTGCGTCAAATCCAATCCAATGCAGTAACATTTTTATTTTCCCATCGTCTCGGTAAAACCTCCCCAAAACAAGTCCAATGCGGACATGTCTAATGTTATTGAAATTTTGCTCATAATGTAATTTGAATTAATAAAGTAGATGTTCTATAGGGTGGGTAAAACCACCAGCTACCTTTCCATATTCTTTTACTTTTGAAATGTAAACGTTAACAAAATGCCTTGGTATAAACCCTTAGGTTGTTAAGCAATTTTCCTAAATACCATCAAAACTTCAGTTCTGCGATGTTTTTAAAAATTGTTATAAACGGTACTCTATTTCTGTTAATTAATTTTGATATTAAATTGTTATTTTTTTTTTAAAGTTGTGTTCTTTTATCAAACCTTTCTTTTTTCTGCAGTTGTCGGAGATATTGTTTGCCATCGTTAATGGCAGTTTGTTCAGCCCTATGAGGTAAGTCTACACTACTCGGACTTTCAGGATCAGACTTTCCCCCTCAAAATGTTCAGGCACAATTGATTCGTTGGTCACATGCATGGTGAAGCGTACACTGAGCTCCATGGATCCTCGATAGGCCTATGCTGTTTTTTCTTCGGATATTATAATCCACTAAAATCTGAGAGGTTCTCTTGTCCATATCAACACCCAGAAACCCTTATGAAATCTGTTGGCAGATTTGTGTACATATTGGAAAATACGGTATGTACATAGTGTTCGTAGGACATTATTTTCCAACAAGAAGAGAAACCAACCGCGAATGACAAAAGCAACTCGCACTTCGCGCTAGATTCTACGGCTGGAAATACAACTAACTCACAAGACCACGTGACTTTTCGGAACCAGAATCTGGTACCGAAAAGTCACGTGACCTTGAATTATTAAAAAATGCTCAAAAACAGCCTAATTTGACGGCGTCTTTTCAGGATATATCTAATTTACTCTGAAAAGTGCTTCAGAATAAAGTATGGGTCTATTTCGGGCCCGAAATAGCCCAACAAAGCCGGTGTGTCCCTTTAACAATGTGATTTTTCTGCGACCCAGCTTGCCCTGTAAAACTTACAGCAAAAGAGCGTAAAACTTACAATTGACAGCCAACTCTTTACAATTTTGGTCGTTTACCGTCCGTCCGTAATGGACTAAATTTGGTGAAATTAGTGACACTCACCGTAAGTTTTCCTAAAATTAATTCGGAAAAAAAGTTGATCATGGCTTCAGACCTTGTGTGCCAGGCATATGAGCCAGGCTGATAAAACATATGAGCCAGGCTGAAAAATTTATAAGTGTTTCCTCACAAAATCTTAGATTTTCCCACTCGAAATTTTGAGTTTTTCCATCAAATCTGCACATTTCAATACCAGATGAGTCATTTTAAAGAAAAACAAATTATGATCAACTTTCTAACTCTTGCTATTAATTAAATGCGGACATTACTTTTTTTCTTTTTTTTTTCTTGTAGCAACAAGAGTAGCCTGACAGAGGTCATTCCACTCTATGACCTGGTCCGTATCATCAACATTCTCATCATCTTTCGTTTGTTCAGGCTCATCACTCACTTTCAGGTAATCGGGGGTGGTGGGGGGTGATGGTGGTGGGGGGTGGGGGGGGATGGTGGTGGGGGGTGGGGGGGGGGGGGGGGGGGGGGGATGGTGGTGGGGGGTGGGGGGGGGGGGGGGGGGGGGGGGGGGGGGGAGCAGCCAATTTCATAAAGCTGTTTAGCAGAATAATTTGGGTTAGAAGTCAAGATTTTATGTCAAGTCGTGTATTTTGAAAGAATAGCAGACAGACAGTCAATTTTTTTTTTTTTCAAAGCAAATAAATTTTGCATTAAGCAATTATTTTTGGGCTAAACATTTTTAAGAAATTGACCCCTCCTGAGTTGGCCCTGATGCACTTTTAAAAATACACACTTTCTAAGGCCATCTTGGCCAGCATGCCCTATCCTCTTAAATTTCATAAGACTTGTATGTACACTAATAATCAGCATGTATTTGAAACAAAGTTGACCTTGGCGCCCTTTAAAATTTGGATAAAATCAAGGCTGGAGTGACCTGCCTCTTAAGGCCTTTTCCCATGACACTTTAATCCCGAGATAACCCGGGTAACAGACAAATTTAACCCCGAGATTACCCGGGTTAAGGGCTTGTTTCCCACGGCAAATCTCAGGGTTACGAATTACCTGGGTTAGGTGGCCAGAAATGCCACTTAACCCAGGTAATTTCTAGCCCTGTTCGGGAGGTGGGTTAACCCACCAATCTTGGGGTTAAAGGACATCTTCAGTCAAATGGGTTAGTTGGTAGATTTCCTATAAAAACCATATTTCCCTACCTATCCCCACTCAAATCAAAAGATGTAATTGCGCCGATCCTCTGTAAAAACGCAAAATAATGTGCGTAAAAGCATCTCATGGGCGCTGCCATCTTGCATTGTCCTATTTCGATCAACCAATCACATCGCGCGTTAGTATTTACTTCGTGAAACTGATGACGTCAAGTTGCGCAACTGCCTGAATCACCAGCAAGCAAAATGCCGAAATTTGTGGCTTTCGTATGTGAAAATAATTCCGGGCATTTTCAATTTATACGAGAACAGGATGAAACTTGGGATGAGAACACAATGTTTAGCAATTATAAGCGCCAAAAGTTTTGAAACAGCCAGGGAATCTAAAGTCAAACTACAGCTAAATTCCAGGCAAATTTCTCACGGCCAAGTTAGCCAGGCGCACTGTGATTCCATTCATGTGCATGCGATGCCACACCGGTGCGCTTATGCGATGCCGGCCGCAGGTTCTCCATGCCGCGTGGCGCGCGATATGGCCCGCGCTCGTCCACACTCTTTTACAGGCACACATTTTTCACAACTCGCGTGCGCGCTGCTAGTCGAGCCTGTGGCACAAACCAAGTTGCGCAGTGAGACGTCATCTCCTACTGCAAAATGGCAGCTTCCATGGTAAATTTTAAAAACGCTCATGTCTTTTAAAAACCAAGTGCAAATATTTTTTTAAATTTAAAACTTTGCAGACGATGTCGGTCATCACTGCTACGCTGTTTGGTCTGATCGGGAACTTGAGGGCTTTTATTGGAATTCTTGTGGTATGTTTTTAAAATTTTTGTTTGCTTTGTAGTAAACTTTCCTTATAGTGCTCTTAAAGGTACCAAACTAATGCGAACCTTATACTCTTATATTTGGAGATGAATTTAGAAAATTGCAGTGCCCCGACTGGGATTCGAACCCAGGTCCTTGGCATACATGGCCAACTTGCTCTACCAACTGAGCTATCTGGGCATCCCGCCGGAGCATCACAACAATCTCGTGCTTGCCACTCTTTTTCCAACAATGCAGTGGGGCAAATCCATGCCGACAAATTTCGCTACATATGCCCTGAAACTGACTAGGTCATGGCCGCGGGCCAGGCTGAAAAGTGTTTAAGACTAGCCGGGCCTTTATCGTCCATTTAAGACTGGCCACATGACGTGATCTCTTAGCCAATAGGGATGCGGAAACTGTCTTAAGGTATTGATGAATATGAATTTAATATCACAGCAAGTGTTTCAACTTGTGCTCATTTTCTCTGTCACATTCACATTCCCGTTCGCATTCGCTTTCGCGTGAAATATGAACCAGGCTTAAAGGCACGGGGTTGTCAGCAATGCACGCGCACCAAATTCGTGCCACGAAATACGCAGCTCCATGCCTTTGCTATGAAGCTGCGTATTTTGTGGCACGAATCTGGCGCGTGCGCATTGCTGACGAGTCTGTGCCTTTAAGGTTTTTCTGGTCAAATTGTCGATTAAAATTTTGCGACATTGTAAATCCTGTATACGGGTTTTACCCAAAATTTGATTCTTCACTGTACAGGTTATCTACTACATCTTTGCTGTCCTTGGAATGGAATTATTTGAAGGCGTTATTTCAGTTCCGGTATCTTCTAATGACAGTAACAGGTATGACCCATTGGTCACAAATATTATATTTAAAACTTCTTGCCTTCTTCCCCATTCGTATTATGATTCCCTTTGATAAAGAATCAAGTTGCTAAGAATAGCCGACTTAAAGGCCCAGTGTATCATTTGCAATGACCCCAAAAAGAAATCGAAGAGTTTACAGGGGGAAAATTCTGTAAGTAAAGATTGAATTAATAGCAACTATCCAATGAAAGGTTTTCGGTCAAAATTATATAATTTTACCAGAAAATAATCCGTAAAGATGAAATTATTTAGATCATTTGCAAACGATTTACTTATTTTTGGTTCGCATCTACGCGGTCTAAAATGCATGGGCGCTGTGTACTCCGTGTGCGTGTTCCAACTTTTATAGATCGCGCGCGCACACGCAGTATGTGCGCCACAGAGTGCATGATGCAAGCCACATAGTACCCGATCAACTGAGAACGAATATTTGAAACACCCCGCCAAGACCAGGAAAAACGCATATGGATTTTCATGTTTTTTTTAAACGTGGTACATTTGACAAAGCTGAATTTCTTTTCGTATGAATTTGTCGTTGTCTGTCTTTTGATTTATAATGGTTTTATTCGCAGAATCGCATAAAAACAGATCATATACAGGGCCTTTAACCAGTGAACGCCGGGATTATTTCAAACATTGCTGAACGTAGGCATGGGATTATTTTTTAGTAAGCATGAAGTAAGGAAAACAACTGAACCAGGGGTGAGATTTGTACGGATTTTTCCGGATTTCCGGAATTTTACCGACACGTCCGGATTTTAGTTTTCTGTTTTTCATTGTGAAATATCCGGTTTTTAGTGAATTTCCGCTTTTTTTGTTTGTGCTCCGCGATTCACATTTTATTTTCCACTTTTTTGCCCTTCCAGCGGGACATATTTTTTTAATGAGCATCCTCATTGATTCAGTAATTTTGCGAAGCAAACTTGTGCAAGTCTAGTCGCCATGCAAGTGCCATGACATAGAGCGCTGTACCATGTACATGTATGTACTGTGCCGCTCGGCGAGCAGACCGAGACTGCAACGAGTAGCGGAGCAGATATGTACAAGTCTAATCCCTAAGCAAGCGCCATCTTTGCTTGCATCGTAAACTGGCAACGGTCGTGCGTTGCGTGTGATGCGTGTGCAGTGCGCGGCTGGTGCGATGCGGCAAGCAGTGGGCATTGAACCAATTTTACCCTTCGCTTTCGCTTCACTGTCTTCAATGATCTATGTTGCCTAGATTCTTTTTAATATTATCCACATTTGTACAGGGTAAATATTTAAAACAAAACTGGTTCTTGTGATACCTGGTTAAAATGTTTTTGACATTGCAAGTTGCACGATGGTGGTGTTTAAAACGATCCCAAAAGTTGATGTCTTCGTGGCCTCTACGTCGCCCCCGCCCCCTCCCCAAGGAAGCCACGCCCCTTCCGATTTTTTTCCTTCCATGCATGGTAAAGTATTGTTATGTCAATACACCGTCATCGTACACCCCAATGCCGCTTTGTTATAAACTGCTTGCCCATTTTCCTCGTAAATTACTGCGAGTGTAGACGTCAAAAGCAGTAACGAGTGAATCTCCCATAAACGTGTTAACAAGTCCTCCGCTACACCGATGCGGAAATCTTGGCGTGTTTAAACATCCTCCAAAAATCAGTCCTTTGTATAATGCAAATGTTTTCCTCTTGTTTTCCCCCCAGCTCTACACCTAAATGTGGGACCTACGGCCAGCTGGAGTATTGGGCCAACAACTTTGATGACTTTGCGGTGAGTTTAAAAACCATTAATTTATTTAGCTTGCATCGGAGAGAATGCTTTGGAATCTTTTAAAGGCCCTGTAGATGATCTGTTTTTGAGCGATTCTGCGAATAAAACCATTATAAATCAAAAGAAAGACATCAACAAACTCATCCGAAGAAATTTCAGTTTTGTCAAATGTACCACGTTTAAAAAAAACCATAAAAATCCATATGCGTTTTCCTGGGCGGGGTGTTTTAAATATTCGTTCTCAGTTGATCGGGTACTATGTGGCTTGCGTCATGCACTCTGTGGCGCACATCATATACTGCGTGTGCGCGCGATCCATAAAAATGCATTGTGTTGGAGCATGCACACGCAGTACACAGCGCCCATGCATTTTGGACCGTGTAGATGCGAACCAAAAATAAGTAAATCGCTTGCAAACAATCTAAATAATTTCATCTTTACGGATTATTTTCTGGTAAAATTGTATCATTTTGAGCGGAAACCTTTCATTGGGTAGTTGCTATTAATTCAATCTTTACTTTCAGAACTTTCCCCTGTCAACTCGTCAATTACTTTTTGGGGTCATTGCAAATGATACACTGAGCCTTTAAGTGCATTACACAACACACTTGACAAATAGCTTTACATCACCTCCGAAGGATAGAGCAAGTGTCTTACGGGTACCATGGCCGGGTATCGAACCTGCAACCCCAAGTTGCGAGCCAGTGACCCAAACCACTCGGCCACGGTACCCCACGCTAGTTTCATCACTCCAGTTTCTCTGTTTTTTCCATTGTTTTCAGGCAGCATTGGTTGTTCTATTTGACGTGATGGTTGTTAATAACTGGCACGTCTTCCTGAAGGAGTATGCTAACGTCACAAACAAGTAGGTATCCAACATCTAACATAACCAGGGACTATCCTGGCAAACATTGCAGGTATAGACTCTTTGCACTGGCAGCCATGATTGTTAATAACCGGCACGTCTTCCTGAAGGAGTATGCTAACGTCACAAACAAGTAGGTATCCAACATCTAACATAACCAGGGACTATCCTGGCAAACATTGCAGGTATAGACTCTTTGCACTGGCAGCCATGATTGTTAATAACTGGCACGTCTTCCTGAAGGAGTATGCTAACGTCACAAACAAGTAGGTATCCAACATCTAACATAACCAGGGACTATCCTGGCAAACATTGCAGGTATAGACTCTATGCGCTGGCAGCCATGATTGTTAATAACTGGCACGTCTTCCTGAAGGAGTATGCTAACGTCACAAACAAGTAGGTATCCAACATCTAACATAACCAGGGACTATCCTGGCAAACATTGCGGGTGTAGACTCTTTGCACTGGCGGCCATGATTGTGGGAAGGGTTTTTGTTGTGTGTTTAAATGATGTGATAGTGGAAACAGTTGTAGTCATGCCTGGTTCACGAGGACAAAGCTCTGATCCCCTAAGGTGGCCATTGTCCAAAGGCTCTTAAAGGCCCTGTAGATGATCTGTTTTTAAGCGATTCTGCGAATAAAACCAATATAAATCAAAAGAAAGACATCAACAAACTCATCCGAAGAAATTTCAGCTTTGTCAAATGTACCACGTTTAAAAAACCATGAAAATCCATATGCGTTTTCCTGGTCTTGGCGGGGTGTTTCAAATATTCGTTCTCAGTTGATCGGGTACTATGTGGCTTGCGTCATGCATCTGTGGCGCACATCATAATACTGCGTGTGCGCGCGATCCAACACGCACACGCAGTACACAGCACCCATGCATTTTAGACCGCGTAGATGCGAACCAAAAATAAGTAAATCGTTTGCAAACGATCTAAATAATTTCATCTTTACAGATTATTTTCTGGTAAAATTATATCATTTTGAGCGGAAACCTTTCATTAGGGAATTTGCTTTTAATTCAATTTTTACTTTCAGAACTTTTCCCATGTAAACTCGTCGATTACTTTTTGGGGTCATTGCAAATGATACACTAGGCCTTAAAGTTTCCACATGACGTCAGAGTTTACAAAAATGTATTGTTCTCCACTGCTCCAGTGTCACACCGCCCTACTAAAATTTCAGGCTGCCCTGTCAAATGTTGCTTCTTAATCACGATTTTACAAAGTAATTTTATGATAAAAATAACGTTAACCCTTGCATTATTCGCTGGCAGACTGTGACGTCGATTTCCACGTGGACGCGTTCACTTCTTTAACAACGGTTCACGCTACTTGCATGGCAACGCGTTTCTCTATTTGTTTTGCACAGAAGCCACAAGGGGAAAAGTTTCTGTTGAATTTTTCTGTTACAAATAAGGCGGCAGGATAGTGTATCGATACCAGAGTAGGATGAGCTAACCATTGCAAGTCATTATTGTCCTTATTTTTTAGTATTTTCTTATAAAAGAATAATAGTAAAATACACTGTACACAAACACAATGGATGTAAAACATGAGCATGAACCAGTAACCATAGTTATGGTCCAGCAACCGCAATGTGACGTAACGACTCCGCCAGCGAATTCACTAAATTTGGGAAGTACAAACCTCAAACATCACTATTACATCGTGCATGACTTTGTGGCATGCAAATAAGGTAAACTTATTCTATGCAATTCTATGACAGTAATGCTGTAGTGAAGTCCGCAAGTTCGGGTTCGGTTCGGTTCGGCAAAAGTTCTGAAATGTCTTCCCGAACATTTGTTCGGTTCGGGTTCGGCAAGTATTGACGTCGGTGTGGGTTCCGGTTGAAAGTGATCACGCACGTGCAGCTAGCTTTCTTTATACATGTAAATGTCGGGTCTGATTTGGCACAAGAATTGCTTCGTACAGTGCATATGACGTTCGCCAGTTAAACACGAAGCGCTTTTGCAAGCATAAGCAGTCATTTCGAGTGGGTTTTTGACATTCAGGAAGCCAGCTCTCTTTCACATTTACAGTTAATATGAAATCCAAAGTGAAACACTCCCGAACAGCCGAACTGAGTGAAATGTTCGGTTCGGTCCGGTTCGGTTCGGAAGTGTCAAGTTCGGTAAAATCCCGTTCGGTTCGCCTGTTCGGTTCCAGCATTATATGACAGCCCAAGTGACCAAAAATATCAAGATGATAATAATTTTTTTTTAAATGCTCATAATTTTGAGTAGAAAACACATTGTTTTAGAAATGTTGTAGTACCGTTTTAAACAGTACTGAAATTCTTTGTCACTGTCAATTTTTATCTTCCTGTCTGTCTTGAAGATGGTCACATCTATTCTTCATGGCATGGTACTTTGTATCTGTCTTAGTCTGCCTCAATGTCTTCACAGCTCTCATTCTTGAGGTGAGTTTTCAAAATTGCCAACTTGAAATTGAGTTATTTCATTTTCTAAATAAACCAATGATTGCCTATAAGACTCGAACTGGAAAACCAGCAGGGTATTCACACCAGGGCCACAAAAGCAGAAGTTAGGAAGGTTTATCCGGGTCTTTCCACGGTAAAGGGGGCATTTTGGCAACACAGACCATATTTTCGAGGAAATACCTTTGTCTGGTCATAAAATAAAAGAAATAAGTTTCAGTTGTTCTGAAGAGATAACTTAAGCCCAAAAAGGGTTACAAATAGTGTGACAACATGCCTTTCTAAAAACCCTGTGTACAAATTTCCAATATACGCTCATAACCGGGACGGACACTTGTGTTACATTTTAGGCCATCCCGGTTACGAGCATATATTGGAAATTTGTACACAGGGTTTTTATAAAGGCATGTTGTCACACTATTTGTAACCCTTTTTGGGCCCAAATTATCTCTACAGAACAACTGAAACTTATTTCTTTTATTTTGAGACCAAAGGTATTTTCTGGAAAATATGGTCTGTGTTGCCAAAATTCCCCCTTTACTGTGGAAAAACTCACCTGTCTTTGTTACCTCTGAAAATAATAGCCTTCAAATCTCAACCATGACATTGGTTTTATGTTTGCTATTTTTGTGCAGAATTTTATCACTAAATGGGATCGCGAGCAGCAGAATCAGGGGCAGGAGAGCCCCAGCGATCAGCCCAGGTATCAGATGGACGTCCACACAATGTTCAGGTTAGTTCGATTTGGCAAGGATATTCCACCAAAGAAGGTCTTTCCATAAATTAGGGGTTCCAAAAGCGTGACATTTTGGTGTCCCCTGTTACACCCGATATGTACAATTTTCCATACAAGTAAGTATTAAAAATGCTTTTAAACCATTTTTTTTTTAATGAATTGTATTTCATGTACTCACTCTTTGAGATAGAAGTCATGTAACTCTTTCAGTGCCAAAGCCGTACAAGTACGATCTATCGTACGTACTCTGAAAGTGCCAATGTTTTTTTGATACAATACATACTTGTGTATATGACAAATTTTATGGCCCGGTCACACATAGACGACGCACGGCCCGCGCACTGAAAATTCAGCAAAAAATAAAAAATAGGATCAGTGCGTCGTTGTGTGCCCAACTTTTGTCAGGATTTGGGAGAGGCTAGCAAGCCGACACCGAATGCCTATAAAAAGTGTCGGCTCGTAGATCGTATTTTATCTTCTGAGGTGGTTCTTCTAGACACGATCAGTAGGAACCTCTGTCATCACCCATGAGGGTCGGAGGAGAAGTGATGAGGAGGTGGTGCGGGACCCGCTTATTTACCCTATGACTACACGCTACGTACACGCTACGTACTCGCCAGGTATACGCTAGGAACACGCAAGAAGAACGTTGGGTGCGTTAGAGACTTGTTCAGCACGCTCATATTCGCCGCATGTTCGCTGGGCATGCGTTTGAAGCATGCTAGGTGTGCGCTAGGTGTGCACTAGGCGTTCGCTAGACCTCAGCCGCCAAACTTACGAATACACAGCGTGCGCTCCGCGTATGTCTAGCGTTGGTCTAGCACGCTCTGCACGTGTCTGGCGTCCTTTTGACGTGTACAATCATGCGTCGAGCTCCGCGCACATTTTTGTGCATGCACAGAAAATCCTGACGCACACAGCGAATGACGTCGAATGCATAACGTTGGTCCAACGTGCTCGACGAATGAGTAACGCATAATGACGCACACCTAGCGAACGACAACGCACTGGCCAAAATTGCAAATTTTTAATGCGCGGGCCGTGTGTCCCCCGTGCGTCGTCTATGTGTGACTGGGCTATTAGAAAGAAAATTATCTTAATTGCCTATCCAAGTTTAGAAAAACCAAACAATTCCCTTTTCTTCTTTTTTGTACTCCAGAGATCATCTCATTGAGCCCAGTGAGGAAGAATTGATGGCAGAGTTGCGGAAACACCCACACATGAGACATCTACGTCTCTGACCCACAGACTGCTAGATCTGCTAGAAACAAAGTCGCTTTATCGGAGGGAAAGACATCATTTTCAAACTCGGGAAAACCAGCAATGGATGTTTGGATTACATGTGCATTGTGGGAAACCTACGGCTGCAATACATTCTTCCATTGCCTGCTCTCTGCAGTGGATTGTGGGAAGGTGGACAGCATGCTTCGAATCTCTAGTAGTGCATTGTGGGATGGATGATGGCACATTCGATTTGATTTGGTGAAGAAACGGAGGCCTTGCTACAATCAACTCTCGAAGGTGGGCTCTTTCCAATTTTTTTC
The DNA here is from genome assembly GCA_037783545.1 of Henricia sp. BOLD:AAB3569. Taxonomy (NCBI): domain Eukaryota; kingdom Metazoa; phylum Echinodermata; class Asteroidea; order Spinulosida; family Echinasteridae; genus Henricia; species Henricia sp. BOLD:AAB3569. The sequence goes on from JBBELK010000218.1 coordinate 590,013, forward strand.
TCTTCATATTTGCACCTTGTTCATCGAAGTAACGTATGATTTAAAATGTGGAGGTTTTTGGACAACTTGATATTTTGTCACGTTTTTGTGGAACTCATAATGTGTGACCATCCTTCACAAATGGGCCATAATTTAGGCAAACTTTTCTTTGCTGTACAGAGCAAAACGCACAAAAATACATATTTAAAGTTCTTACCTTTCTCAGACTACCTATAAATTTAATTCGTCTTTTTTTCTCTTCAAAATACCACATATTCAACATTTTATGGAGACAGTCAAGGTAGAAATTATCACAAAATAGTACAGAAAAGCATGAATTCACTGGATATTTATCAATTAATTTCACAAAAATTACAATCCCTCAACGTGAGAGATTCACGCCTTTAATAATATAGGCTTAATTTTTGGTCATTATTTTTTAAACTCGGATTTCTTACATTTATATATTCAGCCATCGTATGGATGAAAATAAGCATTATTTTAAAGCTTAGAAGATGTTTAATCTGAAACTGTAATATAGCTCATTTGTGGTGGATGGTCAATGGTGAACAATTTCTAACAAATGTCCATCAAAATCATGTTTTTCGACAAGTATTTTGATTAATAACTTTATTCGGATGACAACATTTTGTCCTGTGCCTGGCATAAGGGCATATAAGGGAAGACACACAAATCTAACTGCTGTACTGACAGCGGTAAGAAGGGAGGAAGATTGTGGTTTCTCCCTTCGTGCAAGCGGTACGGCTAAAAAAGAAAATGCCAGTACCGCTGTCGGTACCAGCGGTTAGATTTGTGTGGCTTCCCTAAGTGCTCTGGTGCCAGAAACCATTGTCTTGCAAAAGGGTGTAACTGATTTTTGGCACCAGACTGCTTATATGTCCTCCTGCCAGGCACATTACAAATTTTGCTCATCTGACACTTAACTGTTGTTTCCACTTATTGATAAAATTACTAACAAATCTTTGCCACAAACTTTTATTTGACAAAGTCTAACTAATGTGGATTCAGTTCCCATGATCTTTAACCCTCATGAGTATGAAGTCTTTGCTAACAACCCGCGTTGTAGTTTAGTCCATCACAATTCGCTGTTAGCCAGTGTTCTCCACTGTCAGTTTTGTCCGGGGGCGCCGGGCAAAAATTTGCTGCCCGGACAAAAAAACTCGGCCGCCTGGACAAAACCAAAAAAATAATAAATTTAAAAAATCAATTTTCCCCTCTAAAACACTATGAAAGTACAGCCATGTCATTTCAAAGTTAGGTTCAAATTCTACGAACGTGATTCTCTAGCACAAAATTTGGACCTGTGGAAAAGGGCTGTGTTAGCTCTAGCAGGGGTCGAAATTAACCCGAATTTCATGCTGGTCAGAAGGACCAGTAGTTTAGAGAAGTCTACTGGTCCTGCTGAAAATTTGGTGGTCAATCCACTGGTGCTTTTCCAAATGGCACCGAGATACTGCAACACTTTCTCGTTTAAGGTAATTGAGTGCAGGATGGATGGGATTGCTTTTTGATCCAACACTGGGGCATGTCTGGAGAGATCAGAGAAAGAAATGTAGCTATCTGAAAATGTCTAAAGCGATCAGGAATTGTTTGTTGTAACCAGGAATTCTTCGCATTGAGTAAGAAATGTTTACTGTGGATTAAGCGTCAGAGAATGTTTCCATGAGTCAGTAAATGTTTTCACTGGTCCATTGGACCAGCTTTTTTGACAGATCTAGTGGTCCTTCTCATTTTTCACTGGTCTCGGACCACAGGACCAGTGTTAATTTCGACCCCTGTCTAGGTATGTTAAGGTCACCACAGGTCCCTAGGACTTTAATTGTACATCACGTCGCCAAGCTATTCAGATGAACTGCAATTTTCACTAGACATTTGATGCACTTGTGATTTTATAATCACCAGGCTTGTGATGGACCTGGGCAGCCCAATTTTATAGCACTGCTTAATTAACAGCCTATTTCTGTTAATCGAGAGTCGTGCTATTTCATGGAAATCGTTAACAGTAAGCAATTGAAACATTGTGATGTTCTACCAGCTTTGCTGTCAAATTACTCGCGTGTAGCCTACTAAAATATAAAAAAGAAACAACTCTAAATGTGCTCTGCCTAAGGTTAAATATTAATGAATATACATATAACTTAATTTTACCTGTTTTAGAGAATATAAATGTAAACATTTCTGTGAACATCCAGCTGCTTGTGTAAAAGACATACTTGTAAATATGCTTTGCAAGAAATGAACTTGCAAAATGTAAATGATTTAAGCTAATTATGAATTAACTTTTGGGATTGATCAAGATTTCTGAATTTTTTTCTTTTTTTTTAAAGTTTAGGATCAGAAGTAAAAATTTTTGCATCATAAAACCTTTATATTGGATGACATAGATATCTTTTTTTTTTACAATATTTTTTGAAAAAATAAATACCATGGGAAGTTTTGGGGATTTTAACCAGGCCTCGACTTGTTCAGAAACAACACCATTAACAAATAATTATGCCCATGACTTTAGTTTTGTCAGTAATTATGATAGTCGGGTGAGTTTATCTTAGAAAAACCTTCCAAGTCCAATCATTTTAATGAATTCTATTACTCAGAATGGCATACTAAAGTATGTAACGTTTTCAGTTGCCGCTGTTTGAAATTAGAGTCAGACGATTTGTTTTGTCTTCTTAAAAAGCAGAATTGTGGAACAAGCTTGAAGGTATGGTTATTATTTCTTTCTGGTATCGAAACCAAGGATTCATCAAAAGTGCCTGAGGCACTGTAGCGCGTAAGCCTGAAGAAACCTCTAAAGAAACCTCTGAAGAGAAGATGCTGAAGAAATGCTCAGTTTTAGAGGTGGGAGGAAAACCCCTATGCAATTCTGTATAGGGAAAAACCCACGGAATCAAGCGGGGACTGGGAACCCAATCCACATACTGACCTGGGCAGGATTCGAACCAGGGCCACAGAGGTGGAAGGCGAGGAAAGAACTACTACGCCAACCTGATTTCTTCTGATGGTTGAAGCTTTTGTACCTCTTTCAGCTCATCATGTTACAAATAGCCTGCATATGTATACTGTATTACTGTTTATATCCTCAATCATACTTCGTGAAATTTACTGCAGTACTTGCACAAAGCAGGAATGACACTTTAAAAGTGATGTACTATTTACCTTTGTACAAAATCCAAAGTAGAAAATTGTTGCTTTAAAATTATACTTAATAATGAATAATTTGTTTGCAATAAAATATAGTGCAAAATAACTTAAGAATACAAATCAGTTCTGCGTGACATTTTGTTTCATTGCATTTTTCTTGATAATTATTCATCGTACAGATATATTCTATTTTCCAGCATTCCATGCTGCTTCATGTTGTCTTTGAAATTCACCACGTTTTCTGTCACCTTTGACTTAATTTTGCATTTCTGCAATCATCCCTCCCAACTTGTGCTGCCTGTGTTTTGTGATGTGGTGAGATATACCAGCATGGCTTCCCTTTTGAACATCTTTTTGTATTTTGTTTACTGTCTGAGATACATTTAATTTGTAATAATCCTATTTTTTATATTCTTGCTTTCAAACTCTGTGCAGTTGTTGGTCATCGTGGAAAGACATTTTTTGCTAGTCTTGTGTTTTGTTTTTCTATTTACGATTCCTTTTTTCTGAACCCCAGTTTTGTTTTATGGTTTTGTGCTGATGGCTTTCCTTTGCTGCTAAGCTCAGCAGTGTTTCTTGCTTGCCTTTGACATATAATTTGTTTAATTTAAGCAGTAAGCTTAAGGTAAGTGCTCACTCCTTGAATGCACGTCCAAAACTGAGTTATTTTTGACTCGTGGTAGGTGCTTGCTTACCTTGGTGTGATGTTAAATTTACCTTTAATGCATTGTGGTTTTTTACGTTGCAATTCTAAGATAGTTGACCCCAGTTCTTCTCAGAAAGTGCTGTTTGTGGTCTCAGACAGTTGCTTACCCGTTCCTTGTTGGTCTCCTGATTGCCATTTTCTCCCAAAGCCTTACAACTCCATTGACATGTTTTTTTTTTATGCTGGAAATTTCATGGTTGTTGAAACTGTTCGCTCATTAGAATGTTTTGTATTTAATGCCCGAGTAACATCCTTGGGTTCATTTCTTGAGTTTATTTCTTCAAAATTGTTCTTGAGTTTAGTTTTTGTGTAACATTCGTTCAGTTCTTGTGCGGTTGAGTTCAACTTTGAGTTATGCCATTGAGTTCTGTTCTTGGGTAACACTTTTAGAGGTCAGTTTGTGTAACATTATTAATTTGGGTTTATGTGTAACGTTCCTCAGTTCAGTTCCTGAGTTTAGTTCCTGAGTTCAGTTCTTGGGTTCAGTTCTTGAGTTCAGTTCTTGGGTTCAGTTCTTGAGTTCAGTTCTTGGGTTCAGTTCTTGAGTTCAGTTCCTGAGTTCAGTTCCTGAGTTCAGTTCCTGAGTTCAGTTCCTGAGTTCAGTTCCTGAGTTCAGTTCCTGAGTTCAGTTCCTGAGTTCAGTTCCTGAGTTCAGTTCCTGAGTTTAGTTCCTGAGTTCAGTTCCTGAGTTCAGTTCCTGAGTTATGTTAAGTTAAGTTCTTATGTACTGTTCTTTTTTTAAAGAATGCTATTGAGTTCATTTGCCGATGCATGCAAAGACAAACTACATTTAAAACAGTATTTTAGCAGTAAAAACGCTTTTGTAGCGGGGCGCGTCATTTCATGCACGTAGCATGCCAAGTACTGTCCAATGCGGAAACATCGAGTTGGTAAAAGCGCTCTGTAACTCTGTGAAGGTCAAACTGCGAAGGGACACTGCGCATGCTCTCCCACGGTCTCTGTAAAATGTTCCCATGTCCAAAATTCCAAATGCGAACAGCAGTAAAATTTAGCCACTTTTCATTTTACCATCGTCACGGTAAAACCTCCCGAAAATTAAGTCCAATGCGGACACGGCTTAAGACACATAATAATGTTTTAACTGAATTTAGGTGTCCTAAGTTTTATGTGTCTCAAGATACAGGTTGTGGCACATAATCTTTTCTTGCAAGACAATGACGTCCTAAGACGTCTTGGATTTATTCCAAGCGGAAATTAGTGAATAAAAGTGACAAACTCCCGCTATAAAATTGAACAAAATTTAAAAGGTGACACTTCAAGGAGTGTCCTGCTTTTCTCCTGAGACGTTGTTTTCATTCTATTCATTCATTCTTTCATTGATCAAGCTATCATGCTCTCCTGACCTCACACAGTGACTTGACCCTCCAAGAACACACTCCTACTGATCTTGCCGTAATCATTCCATTGCCCTACCCACTTGCTGAAAAAATGTCTTCAACCTCCTCAGGAATTCCAACCTACAAAAACCATTCATCATTTTTCCCAAAAAAACTTCATTCTTGTCCAGCCTCTTATTTTTATTCAAAAAATAAATATCAGGGGCCAAGTTTAAGGTAAGAAGTTTTAATGATCGGAGAGGGGCTTGGTCAGAAAGTATCCTTGGCAGTGTGTCTTGTTTGCTGTTGTTTGGGAGTTGGGTCAAAAGGAATTAGGCCAGGAGTTGTTGATAGATGATGTTGCACTTGATTCGATTTGTGCATCATGTCACATTTTTGACCTGTGAAGCAAATGCAAGCCTACAGTAGGTAATGCCAAAGTTAGTCTGTCCGTTTGTCTGCATTAAAATATTGTAATTTTTTTGCCAAAATCAACTGATTCAGGAGTTAAAGGCACACTCTCGTCAGCAAATCAGCCAAATTCGTGCCACAAAATACGCAGCTCAATGCCTTTGCTATGGAGCTGCGTATTTCGTGGCATGAATTTGGCGCGCGCGCATTGGTGACGAGCCGGTGCCTTTAAAGTACGAGTGAATAAGGTGTTACTGTATACAAGGACTAATTTCACAGCCATCACTGTGCCTCACTTTTAGTATCCCTAATCATCATTTCTTCAACAATCTCAGATTCTCAGCCCCTTTAAAAGTGCACAGCCCGGACTGCATGTTATGTACTTATCACCTCACTACACTAGCCAGTGCCGATTTAATCCTGGGTTCAGAGAGGCAAGTCATTGCAGAGTGTCTTGCTGAGGGGCATATGCACCATGACCATGGTTGGACTCGAACCCATAACTTTAGTTAGGTCTAGAAGATCCCATGGTGACCATTGTTCATGGTCACTGTATTTCAAGCTGATCATACGGCATACACTTTAATAATTTCGATTGGCCAAAATTTACCAACAATTTTAAATCATGCATTGACCTTTACAGAAGGTGTTGCCCTCGGGGAAAATAAACCTGACAAACCATGCACTTTAAATGCTCCTACATCTGAGCACCATATTGTATGCAATCCTTCGGCACTTTGTGTCTGGCCAAACTGTGTTAATAGTCACAAGAATTTTAACTGCAGCTCTTAAAGATCCGAGATTCTTTGTCACAAAAAGCGGTAAAATTTTCTTTGGAATGAGGTAGCTAGTTTCACCACTGGCCCCATAATTTTATAACTCCCAAAATATGGCCTAAGTGTTAACCTAATGCAGCTATTGTTTTGTGACCTAAACAGCTTGACCCCATGAAAAGAGAGCAATAAATGTCATAGTCCTGTGAAAAAGAGGACAAAATACAGGTTTATCTCGGCAACCACTGAAGTGGTATCTGTGTCAGTTGGACAATAAAGAAAATAAATAAAAGACTGTGAGAATTATTTAAGTGCATTTACCTCCAAAAATTACAATGGAACTTTACTTTGCAAGGTTTTTACTGCAATTTTTGCATGTGTGTGCGTTGGTCCATTTTTTCTTTGGCTTTCATCATAATGTGCTTGTATCGTCGTTTCATAAACAGTATTTGAGTTGTGGATGTGTGTGTTTGTTAGTACGTCATTTCAGAATTCGGGTACCATGGCAGAGTGGTTTAGGTCACTGACTCGCAATACTTGGGTCAAAACTTGGGGTTGCCGGTTCGATACCCGGCTGGGGTACCTGTGCCGTTGAACAAGGCACTTAAATACACTTGCTCCATCCTTCGGAAGGGATGTAAAGCCGTTGTGTAACGCACTTAAAAGATCCCAAAGCATTTTTTCGTGAAGAGTTAGGGGTTTCCCTGGTGTCTCTGGCCGTGTCCATAGCTGAGCCAGGACACTCAAGATCAAAAATACAATGAGGCTTACACCAACGTATCAGCGCAACGACAAGAGTGCAGTGAACATACTCGAACAGGGTTCGACCTTAGCGGTCGCCCGCTCGCCAAATGCGAGTGAAAACAGCGGCGGGCGAGTCAAAACCCTTCTCTTTGTAGTCCGGCGGGCGAGTTAAAGCATTAAAGCATTAAAAATGTGTTCATGCCAACGCGATCGGACACCCCGTACGTACGTCCGTATAAAACTAGCCCCGCGAGCAGTGCTTCGGTTTTCGGAACCTTAGCCCTGTGTTCTGCTATACACCAAATCTGTGGCAAACTCACGCAAATGAAATTTGGCCCACGGCTCTGATATTTGCTCAATAGGTGCACTCACCCCAGTTTATAAATATTCCGAAGAGTACGCATCGATCCGATGTCTAGTTTCGGTGAAATCGTGGGGAAAGTTTGAGACTTTCGTGCGTGAAATTCCGACTTTCACCATGCGTGAGAGTGGAGAGGTCAACACAATCTAGACTGGTTCGCTGTCCTCATATTTACTTCCCTTCATCTATCTTACGACGAAGGGAAGTAAATTGAGGATGTGGAACCAGTCTAGTGTTGACCTCTCCACTCTCACGCATGGTGAAAGTCGGAATTTCACGCACGAAAGTCTCAAACTTTCCCACGATTTCACCGAAACTAGACATCGGATCGATGCGTACTCTTCGGAATATTTATAAACTGGGGTGAGTGCACCTATTGAGCAAATATCAGAGCCGTGGGCCAAATTTCATTTGCGTGAGTTTGCCACAGATTTGGTGTATAGCAGAACACAGGGCTAAGGTTCCGAAAACCGAAGCACTGCTCGCGGGGCTATATAAAACAGTCTCGTGTGGCACTATTTCTCCGGCGCCGAGGATCGTCGAATATTTTCCATAAAAATGACGATCAAGCAAAACACGGTCGCTGCGATGCACGAAAAAACATCACAAAAATTACGATCGACAACCCTATATAAAAGTCGGAGGTAGATGTTTTTGTCAACGTGTAGTTGGTGCGTTGACGGTGGCTCCGGAGCTAATAACAAGCCGGAAGTAGGTTGTAGCATGTACTACACGGTAACAAACAATTCTACCCGGGTTCTACTCCGTTACCTCCGGACCGACCTCCGGGTTTCAACACACCCCGTGCACGTAAGCAGGGAATTTCACGTGCAGGGGATTTCCCGATCAGAGTAAGAGGCCAACTCGTGTTGTAAAACGCATGCTGATTGGCTGATAAAAATAATATGACCTGTGCTAGTAAACTCTGGCCAATGACGTTCAAGTTAACAAAATGGTGATCGGCATGAGTTGGCCGGGCTGGTTACCGCCCCACTAAAGCCGGGAATCTTTTGTCCGGAAACCAGACTAGGCACGTTCCGGCGCCCGGTGGACCAGCACCGGGGGACCGGGCCGTCTGTACCGTATCAAGAGCTGTTTTTTGAGTCGGGCCGATACGCACGTACGTTTGTACTGTGGGGAGAACAACAGGTACCAGGCTTCCCATAGACGCGTGCACAATAGCACTGAAACCAGTGGCGGACGTTGGGCCAACGTTTGTCAGTGTTTGGAATGCAACCCATGTAGTCGGGTATCTATGGGGACCCCCCGTGCACCCCCCCCCAGTACTAAACCAAACCAACTTTTTTAGGTGCATTTTATGGTCCTAAAACACATTTTTGATGTTAACAGTAAAAAAAAACCCGATGCACTCGGGTTATTCAAAATGGCGGCCAAAATGGCGGCCAAAATGGTCAAAAATCATATATTGGCCAAATAATATGATGAAAGCACTTTAAAAATGGCTAGTTATATGTTTTTTACCCTCGCAAATTTATTTCTGGGTCCCTTTTTCTATCATGCTTCAAATTTAAAATGGCGGCCAATATGGAGGCCAATATGGCTGCCAAAAGTGGCCAACTGTGAGCAAAATGATATATAATGGACAAAAATAATGATAAACACATACATAACAAAAGTTATATGTTTTTGACCCTCGCAAATTTATTTCTGGGGTCCCCTTTTTCTATCATGCTTCAATTCAAAATGGCGGCCAATATGGCTGCCAAAAGTGGCCAATATGAGAACAATGATATACATGTATAATGGACAAAAAAAATACATGTACATTAAATGCAATCCCCAGAATTAACTTACAACCTTTTAGGGCGTCTTTTATGATCCTGAAGCATATATGGGATGCTAACAAGAAAATAAAATGTTCTGGAGAGCAAGATGGCGGCCAGTATGGCCGCTAATATGTCCCAAATGGAAAAGATCATATATTAGCCAAATATAATATGATAAAATCATTATAAAATTGCTAGTTATGTGCTTTTGACCGTTTTAAATGTTTTTCTGGCATCCCCTATTTTTCTATCATACATCATGCTCTAAATTCAAAATTGGTGACCAATATGGCTGCCAACAGTGGCCAAATGTAAGAAAATGATATACAATGACCCAAAAATAATGCATAAATTAAATGCAACCCTTCCGCTAAATGCAACCCTTCGGCTAAATTAACCTCACCAACTTTTTATGATGCCTTTAGAGTCCTGAAACAGTTTTAGATGTTAACATTATTAAAATAAAATCTTCTGGAGACAAAGATGGTGGCCAATATGGCCGCCAAAAATGGTCTAAAATTAAAAGCATATCATAAGCCGAATAATTAGCATTTATAAATTGCTATTCATATGTTCTTGACCCTCATTTATTATACAACCAATATATGGCTGCCAATATATGTTAAATAAATGAATTCAATGTACCCCCCCCCCCCCCCCCCCCCCCCCCCCCCCCCCACCCCCCCCCCCCCCCCCCGCACACACACACACACCCCAATAACAACCTTTGGGTGCGTTGATCCACGAAAACTATTTGGATTTTAACTGAGAAAAACCCTGCGGCCCTTAATTGAGATATCCAATGATGCCGGCCAATATGGCTGACAAATCATATCACCCATATGATGCAATAAAAATTAATAAAATGGTTAGTTACTGGTATGTTTTCTACCCTCAACAATCATCTTTATGCTATCCTTTTTTTACTTCAAATTCCATAATATGCGATCAGCATGGCTGCCAAAAGAGGCCAAATGAGAAAAATGTCTGCTGTGCTGGCTGGGCTAGTGCGTTTTCCCTTGCTCGCTTAAGGGATCCTCCACTAAGAGATCCAGTGAAACTGAAACTTCCCTCACTGTAGCATTGGCATATTGGATAGGTGTCTCCCAGTACATGTCACCCAAGGATGCATCTGTATGGAAATATCACACAGGACAACTGCCCATTCCTAATCCGTCTGTTGCTTGCTGGTTTCTATCATGTTGAGGAGTGTACGATTAAACTGCTCTATGAGCACATCCAAATTCGAATTGTATTGAGTTGTTCACAATTTGTGTACCCCAATAATTATGCCCACTTCAATACCGTTGATTTTTCTGGAATCGTTCTTTCCCACTTTAGACTCCCTATTCACGAACAACAAACACCCCATTGTCTCATGATCCCATATCTGTGTCTCTCAGATCATATTTGTTGTGATCATGGACAAAAATACTGAGGATATTTTAATATTGTTTGTAGACCTGAAAAATCATTTTGGTGGTCATACCAGCCTCTTTTAACTTCAAACATGATAAGAATACCAAAATGACAACTGATAAGGGTGAACAACATCATTTAATTTATGTTTTATAATTTGTTTTTGGCCGATTAGATATCATTTTTCTTACATTCAGCTACACTTGACAGCCATATTGATCGCTGTCTTGAATTTAAAGCATGGTAGCAAAGTAGCACGTACACCAGATAAAAATCTGTGAGTAAAAAATATATATAACTAATCATTTAAATCATTATTTTGCTATAAATATATGACCTTTTCTATTTTTGAAAATGTTTGGTGACCATATTGGCCACCATCTTGGATATCGCCAGACCATTTTTTAATTAACATGTTTTGCGACATCGAAAGGCACCCCAAAAGTTGGTGTGCGTTAGTTCTTGAAGGTGCAACAGTTTTTTTAATTTTTCTCTTTATTATGTGTCATTTTTCTCATATTTAGCCACTTTTGGCAGCTACAGTGATCGCCATCTTCAAGCTGTGGGTTATTTTTGGCCCATTATATATCATTCTCCTCATATATGGCCACTTTTGGCAGCCATTTTTAATTTGGAGCATGGTAGAAAATCCTAAAAATAAAATTTGCGAGGGTAAGAAACATAACTAGCAATTTTATAAATGATTGTCATTATTTGGCTAATATACATGTATGATCTTTTTCATTTTGGACCATTTTTAGTAGCCATATTGGCCGCCATTTTAGATATCTCCAGAGCATTTCATTGTATTGTTAACATGCAACATGTGCTATATATCACAAAGGGCTCCCCAATAAGTTGGTGTGGGTTAGTTCTGGGTGGTTGCCTTTAATGTATGTGTTTATCATTATTTTTTGTCCATTATATATCTTTTTTTTCTTCATATTTTGCCATATTGGCCGCCATATTGGCCGCCATATTGGCCGCCATATTGGCCGCCATATTTAACTTGAAGCATGATAGTAAAATAGGGGACCCCAGAAATATATTTGCGAGGGTCAAAAACGTGTAACTTTTGTTATGTGTTTATTATTATTTTTGTCCATTATATATCATTTTTCTCATATTTGGCCAATTTTGGCAGCCATATTGGCCTCCATATTGGCCGCCATTTTGAATTTGAAGCATGATAGAAAAAAGGGGACCTCAGAAATAAATTTGCGAGGGTCAAAAACATATAACTTTTGTTATGTATGTGTTTATCATTATTTTTGTCCATTATATATCATTTTGCTCACAGTTGGCCACTTTTGGCAGCCATATTGGCCTCCATATTGGCCGCCATTTTGAATTTGAAGCATGATAGAAAAAAAGGGACCCCAGAAATAAATTTGCGAGGGTAAAAAACATATAACTAGCCATTTTTTAAGTGCTTTCATCATATTATTTGGCCAATATATGATTTTTGACCATTTTAGCCGCCATTTTGGCCGCCATTTTGAATAACCCGAGTGCATCGGGTTTTTTTTACTGTTAACATCAAAAATGTGTTTTAGGACCATAAAATGCACCTAAAAAAGTTGGTTTGGTTTAGTACTGGGGGGGGTGCACGGGGGGTCCCCCATAGATACCCGACTAATGTGTACGGCCATAATGCATGGGGAAGAAACAAATGGCACATGTATCGATACAGTGGGTACATGCATGTCCGGACATTCATCCGGTTTGTTTACACATGTGTACACATGCTAACCACGATGCTAACCACGTGCGCACGGCCAGCACGGGGTGTTCGTAAACGGAATTTTCGGAACGATTAGAAGCTTTTAAAAGTAATATATGAAATGGAAAACTACCTGTTTATTTTTACATTTGGAAAGAATTTAATACTTGGCAATTACCAGACCTTTACAAAACACATGAGAACAGAGTTTTTCCTAGTAAAGTTATTCCTGCTAGCAACATGTTGTTTCCGTTTGTTTCTTTAGTAAAATCTTCAAGTTGTTTTTTTCACTATTATTGTTTTCCTCATCAAAATGTGCACCTACTGATGCTTTGATAAGTCGTTCTGTACCGCTGAAAATAAAACCAAAGCCTTTTCTTTGCAAAATTCCACACTCCATAGATGTTGGTACAAAATGAAGAAATTTAGAAAAAAATTGGTAAAAACATGCGGGCTAGTGAAACAGCTTGCGGACTACCTAAAATGTTGGTTTACTAGTCCGGCGGGCGAGTGAAAAAATAAGTTAAGGGAAACCCCTGTCGAAGCATCAAGTAATGGGGAAGATATCAACAACACTGTTGACCCTGATGGAGATGCTTGAGGGGGAAGCTAGGGCCGGTGGTAGCCCCCAGTGCCATTACTTCCCTGGTGCTAGAGGAACAAGGAACATTTCAGAATATTTATATCAAAAATCAAATTTGGTGTTTCAATCAGTGACCGAATTCAATCCTTGTCACAAAATTTGTTTTGATGCTATAGGTGTAAAATATGCAATTTAGTACTGTATTTGGTGAAAAGCTGCCATTTTTGTAGTTGAATTTCATTCTTTTTCCTGTCCCGGCTTTTCTTATGTACAGTGAACTACACAAAAAAGTGCCCTTAAATCCCATATTTCAAGCAAAATTTTGATAGACCCTGTTCTCACCAGAGTATCACTTCGTTTGATGAAGATTTGACGATGATTAAGCAAAGAGATTTCCTGATTTGAATGCACGCCACCTCTTGCGACAAAAATTAGAATCGCTTCATTCGACGAAAAGATCGCTTCATTCAACGAAGCAATCGCTTCATTCGACGAAACAAAATAGTATGGTGAACGCTCCCTTCGTTCGACGAAGCGATTTAACACATACCAAGATGGGGGCACCGCACAGCTTCATTTGATCTTCGTTAGCGGTTGTCTGTGAACAGTACCGCTCTTCGTTCGATCTTCATTCGATCGTCGTTAAGTGAGATGTGAATGCATGCATCATTAACTATGATGATTAACTAATCTTGGTCAAACAAAGCGATCTCTCTTGTGAGAAACGGGGTCATACTTGTTCTTGTGATTTTATTGTGGTTTTCAAATAATCTTTCACAGAATACCTGTATTGTTATGGAACAAAGTTTGTAGAAGTAGAACCCTTCTTAACATTCCAAACTCAGCACCAGTTGTGGCCAGTTTATCAGCCCTTTGGGAAGGAGAAAACTTGTACAATGTCTCCTATGAACTCCAGAAGGGCATCCTCTTAATCCGAATTGAAGTGGATCGTAAATTTGCCTTAATCCATGCTGTTTGGCATTTGCCAGTGCCAGACATCTTGTTTCTTGGTGTGTGTTTTTATTGTATAATTTACAGACACAAGGTGCTTTTGTGGCAGGCATAAATAGGTTGGAGTTCAGCATAACCACTGAATACCAAACTTTAACCTCTTGGGTAACAGGGAATTTCATATCAAGTCCTGGCTGATGTAATACCTGACTTGTTGGCACTTTCAGTATTGGCCACCTAAGGCCTTTTCCCACGACACTTTAACCCCGAGATAACCCGGGTAACAGAAAAATTTAACCCCGAGATTACCCGGGTTAAGGGTTCGTTTCCCACGGCAAATCTCGGGGTTACGAATTACCCGGGTTATCTGGTCAAAAATGCCACTTAACCCGGGTAATTTCTAGCCCTGCTCGGGAGGTGGGTTAACCCACCAATCTCGGGGTTAACGGCGACCTTGAGACGATTCTCCGGGTTAACGTTTGTCGTGGGAAACGACGACAATAGCCTACCCGGGTAGGCTATTTAGCGAGTTAAATTCTTGCCGCAATAATGATTGAGTCAAAAGGTTGCAAGTACGCCCGCGCTTGAATGGCACTGTCAAACTGGTACTCTTCTGAATGTAGTGTACAACAAAATACGCGTGGGGCCAGTGACAAAGCACACATCGATAAATATTATTAAACATGCGAAATATTAACAGCAAAATTGCCAGCGATGTTTCTGTGTCGTCCGCCATGTTTGTGTGTGCGCGCGCAGCCTGATCGATCGATCGATTTTCCACACGCAATTGTTTCTGGGTATTTGTGCTGATTGGTGTACCCGGGTACGTGCGCATGCAGAAATGCCGTGGGAAAAGGGTCGCTGTTGTACCCGTGTAAGAGACGACCCGGGTAAGTGCTTCTCCGGGTTAACGCTTGTCGTGTGAAAAGAAACTCCGGGTTAAATGTAACCCGGGTTATTTACTGCTACCCGGGTAGAAAAGTTACCCGGGTCGGAGGTGGGTAGTGGGAAAAGGCCTCTAGTGTTTTCTTTTTTTGGATTGAACTGTGATAGACCCTTCGCACCAATGGCCATATTAGTGGATAGAGTTGGACCCCAGTAAATAGGGCTCCCATAGGAGTCGGTAAAAGCACTGCGCATGCTCTCCCACGGTCCCGGTAAATTGTACTGTGTCAAAAAGTCCAAATGCGGACAGCAGTAAACTTTAGCCATTTTTCATTTTACCATCGTCTCAGTAAAACCACAAAAGAAACAAAACAAGTCCAATGCAGACACAGCTTAACCCTTTGAACCCTAAATTATTTATGCGCAATGACACTGGTTTGTCAACCGTTTATGAAGACGTCACTGAAAAGTCACAATAGTGGCTCATCGGGTTATTCCGTGTTCACGGGGAAGTCACAAATGTGACATTTAGGGTTCAAAGGGTTAAGATACAATAGAGGTAGTTTATTGCCCTTTGCTGTAATTAGGAACATTAGTATTGAAAAATTCTGCTGGATTAAACTTATTTTTGATGTACATGTATTTTGTTCACTTTGACAGGTGACCACGGTGGCGGATTCAGACTCGTTAAAATGCAGAAATACAAAGGAATACGCCGGGTTATGGCAGGTTGTCTGATTGCATTCCTGTATTTTAATGAGCTCAGGAATGCCATTGTGATCGTTATACCGGTATTAGGAAGTGTTTGCCATTTCCAAACATAAAAGGGAAATTAATTCATTCACACCGACAACACAACACAAGACACATTTTACCGAGTACTTGGTGACTCCCATGATGTTTGACAGTTGCCATATTGGTATTCTTCAGTTATTTGGACCTATTAATATCTCTCAATAATACTAATGCATAAAAGGTGAAAGTCGCTGTGTGTACATGTAATTATGAGCTAAAGAGTCCATCTATCTTATATTACCAGTAATTAGGGGGAGGGGTGCGGTTAGGGGGGAGGGGGTGAGGTTAGGGGTCAGGGGGTGATGAGTTTGCTGTGGGGAGATCGCCACACAGGGTGTCTGTTTACCTCCCCAGCATGATGCTGATACCCATTTATACACCTGGGTCGAGAGAGTCAAGTGAGGAAAAGTGCCTTGCCCAAGGGCACAAGACATTGGTTGCAATGTTACTTAATTCACTACATCTTGAAATTGCATCAAAAGTCAATGGTAGGCACTAGGTAGATGCACTTCCCATAGACTCATGTCATTTTAAGACGCAGTCATATAACCTCTTCGTATTGGACGTTTTTGGAGAAACTTACCGAGACGATGGGTACTTTCCCATTTTAAGTCCAATGCGAACAGCCTAGGACGTTTTCCTCTCAATAACTTTTCCTGAGTCCAGCGGTTACTTTTCCTGGCCAAATTCTGCCCAGGGAACTTTTCCCGAGATGAAAAGTCTAATGCGGACACAGCGAGTCAGTAAAAACGCTCTGGAACCGAGCATCCGGGCCCTGAAGGTCAAACTGCGAAGGGACACTATAATGCGCATGCTCTCCCATGGTCTCAGTAAAATGTTACTGTGTCAAAAAGTCCAAATGCGGACAGCAGTAAAATATAGCATTTTTCATTTTACCATCTTCTTGGTAAAACCTGCCGGAAAACAAGTCTAATGCGGACACTGCTTAAGACGAGGCGATTTTTTTAATTTTTATCTATCAGCACACCTGTATGGTGCCCATGAAATTCACATGATCAGAGAGCTGAAGTCCTCTTCTCTGTACGTCCGCCATAACTGGGGCCATCCAGTGCCATGAACTGTGTGTTTTGTGTTGATGATAAGCTTGTTGTCACTTTGAACAATTTTGCGCGTTTATTGTGAGCTTTCGACGCTTGTGTACGCAAAGGGCTGATTGTGCGCTGTTTGATTTAACAACAACACAACAGAGCGCCCAGTTCATGGCAGTGGATGGCCCCAGTAATGGCGGACGTACAGGGAAGGAGTCCTTAGCAACCGGATTCGTCTATATCTTTGGTGCCCAACTGCTTTTTAGACTTGAACAATGTGCTGCTATACACAATGCCACTTGTATTGATTTTGCTGAAGTTCCTTGGAGGGTCTAGAGAAATAAAACTAAGGGAATATCAACTTTTTTCCCAGCCAAGTCCAAGAAAAGGTGCTCAAAAATTGAATGTCAACAACCCACTGTAGGCATGTCCCTTCAGGGGTACCATAGGTCAGGAACACCCCTGGGAGAGGAAAAAGGTACAGCCCACCCATGGGCAAACTGCATAGGGTGTTTGCTTTCCCAGACCGCAGGAATGTCAGGAATGGGTAAGGTCACTCTCAGGGCAGGGCGCCACAGATCACAAGGGGGTGAGATGAGTGCATGACCTTGAAAAGGTCGGCCTTTGATCTTTTGGCAACATGGGAAGTGATGTCTGGGGCAGGGAGTCCCTACAGTAGGTTCTTGAAAGGGTTCATGAGAGGGTCTCTCCATACCTCCACGGTCTCTCATAATCGTCGGAACTCCTAGGGCCCACCAGAGCCCACTCTGTTTTTCCAGGGATTGGCCTGGGTGTACAAATAAATGTTGCGGCTTAGTTTAGACAGGATTTTGTTGAGAAGAAGTGAGAGCAGGGCACTTTGGATTATTTTCATTTTCCCGGGCGGAAGCTAAGTACTCTCTCTGAGCAGTCTTTATTCAGACTAAATCGAATGTCCACGCTGGAAGGCTGATTGCACTGTTGGTAATAATCTTCACAAATAGTGGTCGGGATTTAACTGAGAATTGCTCGGCAAATTTGGAATGCTTTACAGGTGGTTGAGGTGCAAATGGGCCCAAAAAGTTGAAGTTTGGGAAATGTAACAATTATACACATCCAGTTTTTCATTAAAGCCGGGCTGAAAGCTTGAAGCTACTTGGCGAGGAAGAAAGTTATTTTATAAAACGGATGTTACTTGATAAAGTTGCGTTTTTCTTATCTTTATTGCTGACTTTATATTAGAGAGAAAAAAGAAAAACTAGACCGTGTTCGTCAACCGGCAACATGCCAAAATGAAAAATGGGGTGATGACGTCATAATGATATGCATTGACCCTGCTTCGTCATAGCGAGGAGACAGTCACTATTTTGCAAAGCAAGTTGCATACTTTCCGCATAGCATAAACCACCAGTCGTTATTTTTCTGTAAAAGTTTTAAAAGTTTTTGGTGTATTTTCTCAGTGGTTGTTGGTGGTAACACTGTGGGAAAATCAGCGGTTCCGTGCGTGCATACATTGTGTACGTGTTTGCTGCGAGGAGCTAGGTACACGACCACAGTCAGTGAAGCAGCTCTGTATGTCTCCTCGCTATGACGCCACACACATAGCTCGAGTTGATTGATGTGACCTTTCGTTTTAAGTTTCGCGTGAAAAGAGTCTTGGAAAAAGACTGACATTTTCTGACTTTTCCAGGATGAAATTCTGAATAAAATGTTCTTAGTACATAAAGGACTATATAAAGAAAGGAATACTGTTGAAAACCATGAAAGTGAAGGGAGATGTAAAGTATTCACCAATAAACAGTGTTTCAAGCTGAAAAATAAACCCCTGAAAAACCACCCAAAAGTTGGATTGAAAAAGTGTGAAATTCCAATCCTGAGCAGCAGCGCCGCCAAGAAGGGCCTTTAGGGGAAAGGGATGTGCTTCCCTGAAAAAGTGTTGTGCTCCCCCTTGTGCACCCTCCAAATGAGATTATGCCAACTGAAAATGCTTTTTAAAAATGCGTGCAGACAATTTTGTTTACCATGTATTCATACACAAAAACCGTGCATGGATTTTTCCGGTTTTTAAAAAGTGTTACTGCATCAGTAGGCCTTATATTACTAGAACGTCAAACCCGGGGCGAACTTGCCCCGGGGTCGCCCCGGGGTGACTCACCCCCGAGTTCAACCCAGCGTCGATTCACACTTGCCCTGGGGTGAACTCAACCCGGAGATCGGCACCTCATCCCTCACTTGTGAGAACCCGCCCCTGCCCATTTTCCCACTACCGTTCTCACCCCGGGGAAAGTGTCTCGCCCCGGGGCCAAATTTTTCAACCCTGGTCCCGAGCAGGGTTGAACTCGCCCTGGGGAATGAGCAATCTCGGGGGCGGAGTGAGACTTGCAAGTGGGAATTGGGGCTTATTTTCACCCCCGCGTCGCCCGGGCCATCCCCTGAGATTTTGTCTAGTGGGAAAAGGCCTTATGTGGCTGAAATTTCTATAGGCAGTTTATCAACATTATGTACATTGTAATGCTGTTGTTCCTGGTTTTAAAAGTTTTCCATCATGTAATCTGTCTTTAAGACTACTAAATACTAACCCCACCAGGTACTCCCTGTACCAGTTTACACAAAACATCCAGTCTTAGTTTGTGACTGATCTGTTTTGTTTAACAGTCACAGCACTTCCTTCCCACCGTCAGTTGTCAAAACACCCAAGTCCTTCGATCCATGCCATGAAAGATTGGTCCAAACTGAACATTGTTACAGTTCCTGTGTTTTGGCTGTACCACAAAACTGCCTTGTTGTATCCCTTGGCTTCTTGGGGGAGGGAGGGGGAGGGGTGGAGCCCTTGTTTTGGCAGCTTGATCCAGATTTTCATCCATCAGTTTTGGTTGGATGACTGATGTTTTGAGGTGGATATCCACCCTTTCAGATCAGTAGCCTTTGAGATATTTGGGCGAGTGACATCGCAAATGAGGTCAGTGGACATTTGTGACCCGCACTGCAAAAATGATAGAGGTTTCACACTACTCTTGACTCACCCGGGTAAAGAATTATCCAGGTAGCTGTCCATACCCGGCTAGAAACTAACCCGGAGAATCGGTTTTACACTGCGAAATTAACCCCGCAAATCAGCTTACTCACTTTAGTGCGCACCCGGATAATTTGTGATCTGCATTCACATTATACAAACGGCAACCTGGAGAATATGCATCGCTAACCTCTCCACTCCCACGAACCATTGCGCCCATAACATCTCAAAATGGTGCCTGAAACGTTTGATCTTTAACTACTTCTGAATCTTCGAAGTCGGCAAAGAAAGCATATCATTTACCGATCACTAAAGACTGACATCAATAAGTACACGTAAAGAGAAACATGAAGTGTCTTTATAATAGGAAGGTTTAGATGCACGTTTTGAAAAGGTGTTTTAAAAAGGGCACTTCTACAAGAAAAACAAAGGCTATGGAAGCAGGGGCGTAGGCTGGTTTGGGCCTTGGGAAGGAGGGCGTGGCGGGGTGAACTTTTCATGAAAGAACAACTCCAATTCCTAGCATTTAAGCGAGGGAGCGTGCACGTAATAATGGGTTCTTGAAAAGCTAACCGCACTCGGTTTTATTTTTCGATCATTTTTTTGTTGTTGAATGAAATACATTTAAAAACTGCGCTTTTTCTTGTGAACCTTACATGATAGTATAACCTTTCAGGCAGATTTTTAGTTTGTTCCCTAAATTGATTCTGTAAAGTATATACTGCTGATTGGAAAGGTACCAGATTGTTTATGCGTTCCGAGCATCACTGCCAAGATGAGGCTTGAAATGCTTAAATAGTCTGGCTCCTTCCCATAGAGCAGGTTAGATTTTGCAGAATGATTCTAGGGACTAGATTGGCAATCACTTCGGCCTGAATAAGGTGTATTCATTGTAGACAAACTGTACAACTGTGGCCCTCAAAACGATACATTTTTTCCCCGAAGAAGTCACGTGACAACATTTGGGCGGCTTTTCAACTTGACAAGTTTATCGCATTCCCGATGCCCCATTATAATGCGTGCTGACAGCAAGTGCCAACAGACTGGAATACATTGCAAGTGAAAACCAGACCGATCGATCGCAAAATATTGTGTTTTCTCTTGATCCACATTTCCCGTCTGGTTACCACAAGGGGTAAAAAGAAGGGAAATAAAAAAAAGAGTTCACACCTCCTCTTGTGGGAAGAATTCCGTGGGTGATTCCCACAAAAACAGTCATCAGTGTCTGATCAGAAGTGACGGTGTGTATATACATATTTTATATCGGTTTTCTGGAGTGTGGTTGTGAGAGTTTAGTATGAACTTTTTGTGAAAGAGGATGTTATTTCAGTTCATGTATATTGCCTGGTGTCGAAGTTCCCATGATGTAGAATTGACGTAGTCATAATGGTTGTGATTTTGAAAGATGTTGAAAATGTGATAAAGAAATAAAGCATGTGTGTTATGACCTCCGATATTTGTGGGAAAAAATGTATGATAAACAAATACATTTTATGTGATCATTTTTTTATACCGAGGGGAAAGTAAGGTGTGACTAGGTTTACTTCAAATATTTTAATTCCAATTTTCTTCACTAAATTAACTTTTTTTTTGGTGGAAAGTTGAAGGGTTGTTTCTATTGTCAAATTTTGTTTCCGATTCAAACTTCGCTTAAAGGCCCAGTGTATCATTTGCAATGACCCCAAAAAGTAATCGACGAGTTTACAGGGGAAAAGTTCTGAAAGTAAAGATTGAATTAATAGCAACTACCCAATGAAAGGTTTCCGCTCAAAATGATATAATTTTACCAGAAAATAATCCGTAAAGATGAAATTATTTATATCGTTTGCAAACGATTTACTTATTTTTGGTTCGCATCTACGCGGTCCAAAATGCATGGGCGCTGTGTACTGCGTGTGCGTGTTCCAACGCGATGCATTTTTATGGATCGCGCACACACGCAGTATATGACGCAAGCCACATAGTACCCGATTAACTGAGAACGAATATTTGAAACACCCTGCCAAGACCAGGAAAATGCATATGGATTTTCATGTTTTTTTAAACGTGGTACATTTGACAAAGCTGAAATTTCTTCGGATGAGTTTGTTGATGTCTTTCTTTTGATTTATAATGGTTTTATTCGCAGAATCGCTCAAAAACAGATCATCTACAGGGCCTTTAAAGGGTGTCTGAAATAAGACTTTTGTCACTTTAATCCAGACTACATGTAGGTACTGTAGCTGTTCTTTCAAAACTTGGTTTAAAAGCTGTTTAATAACACATTTTTGGATCAGCTTGGTGTAGCAGTACTTTCCTTACTTGTGGCATTGGTTCCAATCCAGTCCAGTATGCGCATTGGTTCCAATCCAGTCCAGTATGCGCATTGGATTGGGTTTTCAGAGTGGGAAATACTTTCTCTGTTTCTTTTTGGGTTATTACGCACCCACCATAAATTATCTATTTTATTGCATACTGTGGTGAAGGGAAACCTTTCAGTTGTCAGTCGCTTGACCACATTTCAATTCAAGTCATTTCTTATTTTACTTGAGCAGTCATGAGTTTCAACATCTAAAACAGACAGAAAGAACACTATTTTCCAGTTTTTGCCATAAAAGCCAAGGTTGCAGCATTTAATTTTGTCTTGTGTGGGAGTTTTTACTGTGTTAAAAGCTTGTTATGTGCTAAATTGCCAGTCAAGTGGATGGAGCTGAATGCAGCTCAACCCTTTTTCTCTTTAAATCCTCTGCACGAGATTTTTAGCCTCCGGCTGCTTTTTATGGATCATGAACATTTAGGTGAAATTTTACATTTAGCTCGGTTATCGATCCTTAAATTTGAAGGTCAAAAAAGGCCCAGAAAATTGGAAAATTTGTTGAATGCTTTTATCTACGTATGTACTGATCAAAACCAAGGCCAACAGTTATCAGTCACTTTGATGTTTTTTTCTCAATTTGTCATTTGAAAAAAGTACAACGAACTCTTGACATTGGCCTGTGGCATGTTAGTCTATGACAGGTTGGCGGGAGGGACATCGACCCGTGGCACAGCGGCGTGTGGCATGGCGGCGCGTGGCACAGTGGAATTTTAGGCCTGTCCGCATTAGACTTTTTTGGGAAAACTTACGAAGACGATGAGTACTTTTCTCATATTAAGTCCAATGCAGACAGCCTAGGACGTTTTCCTCTCATGAACTTTTCCCCCGAGTCCAGCAGTTACTTTTCCTGGCCAACTGCTGCCCAGGAAAAGTTCTCGGGTAACTTTTTCCGAGACGAAAAGTCCAATGCAGACACAGCGAGTCGGTATAAGCGCTCTGGAAGTGTACCGGTACGTCCGGGACGTGAAGGTCAAACTGCGAAGGGACAGTGCGCATGCTCTCCCACGGTCTCGGTAAAATTTTACTGTGTCAAAAAGTCCAAATGCGGACAGCAGTAAAATTTAGCCATTTTTCATTTTACACGGCTAAAGTCGTAGGTCTGGACTGCTGCCAAAATATCTCAAGGATTGAAAAAATTTATCCAGTAATGCTTGTCACTCTCAAGCATTGGTGTCCTTTCAAGCAATGTTCTCAAGCATGAAAAAATATCTCAAGCCTTGCAAGTTTTTGGCCTCGTGTGAAGAGGGCTTTTGACACCTCTAAAAGTATGATGCAGTTTTAAAGGGCACTAAGGAATTTTTAATTTTACAAGAGGGACATGATTGTACTGCAGTTGTTGCAGTCATGGAATTCGAGCCCTAGAAAAAGCCGTCTTCAGGAGATTTGAAAAGAATTCCTTCTTTGCTAGCTTTGGTCCACTCAGGTTTTCAACTGCTTATTTCTCTATTTTATCCAATAGGGTGACACTTTTTGTGTAGAGAGTCATGTTAGGGCGACCCGGTTGGTTAGGGCGACAATTTGGCGTAGCCCCAATATTTTGGAGGTCAAAACCCATTTTTTTTTTAGGTCAAAAACCATTTTTAAAAAATCGAGAACCATTTTTATTAGGTCTAGAAGCATCTCTCTTACTAGGTATGGAACCATTTTTGGAAGCTCCGGGTACAGAAATTTGGTGTCCAATCGATGTCTTCTAGCCGAAATTTGCAGTGGTCGTTTGGGAAAGTTTTACCGGTGCATGGCCCCTTTGCAGCATTAAGAAGAATTATTTCTCTATTTTATCCAATGGGGTGACACTTTTTGTGTAGACAGCCACGTTAGGGCGACCCGGTGGGTTAGGGCGACAATTTGGCGTAGCCTCAATATTTTGGAAGTCAAAAACCATTTTTTTAAGGTCAAAAACCATCTTTTTAAAATCGAGAACCATTTTTATTAGGTGGGGGGTTTGGGTTCGAACCCACAACCCCAAGTTTTCACCTATGATTGAGAGTCAATGACCCAAACCACTCTTTGGCCACGGCAAAAGCATTGGAGCATGATGTGTACCTGATTAGTTGGGCTAAATTTAAACCATGTCTCCATGCAGAATCCTTCCACATACATGCATATTAGTTTGGGTTTGGAACGAAGTGAAAGTTTGATTAATTCCGGCAACCAAAATAAAAAAAAAGTTTTTTTTTCACAATGGCTTTCCCACGCTCAGTTTATGTCATGCAAAGTTTTCCTTTTTTGTGTGTCTTTCTTTCTTTTGACAAGTCAGAGTGCACTGCTCTTAAAAAGTGGGAAATGTTGCATGCACTACCGGCCTGCCCAGTTGGATTGCCGGAAGTTTTTATTGTCACCTAGTGGTATGATGCACTTATGTACACAAAGTTACCAAGTCTGGCTTGAGTGCACTGTGAATAGGCATAAATAATTGAGCACCACGACTTAGAAAAAGGAGCTGTATATCAGGAAGAGCTTTATATCACGAGAGTTTACTGTAAACAAAACATGCAAAGTGGAGTTATTTTCTCATATAAGGATTAGCTAATTATCCGGAATGTCAAAATTATTAGGTCAATTGTCAAAAGTTAGTTAAACCGCATATATAGCCAACAAGATTTGCAAAATTAATCAAGCATTTGACTGAAAAATTAAATGGGAGATAGAAGTGGTTCCAACTGGCAAATGCAATCGTTCCACATGAGATATTGTGGTGTTATGGCTTAATTTTCTGTGTAGTATAGCCAGGGAACCAGCTTAAATGAGACGGTGGCCTCCTACAATTTCCTTTAACCCAAAGCAGGAGTCCATTACAAAAGTATAACAACAGATTTAAAGGTAGAATACATGATTGGTATCTCGAGGAATCAGAAATGTTCACAGATTTACACATAACTTACACAATATAAACACGACGACGGTAGAAAACCTCCCCTGAAATTGTTTTGTCTGAAGTGCTATAGTCTTTGAGAAATTAGCAAAAGAATTATTTTTCGTTTTGCGACACGTAAATTAATTTCGCCCCAAAACCACCTCACCCTGGACCACTTCTCCCTGAAGCACTTCACCCAAAGTAAAACCACTTCGTCAAAACACTACCTCGCCCAAATGCCACTTCGCCCCAAAATAACTTCGTGCACAGGCCGTGGTTCAGGGCGAAGTAGTTTTGGGGCGAAGTGATTGTAAACCATTTTTTGACTGTTTTCTCAAAAGTTAGACTACGTACATACGGAGCTGATTTTTGCTCAGGTTGGTTTTAATCATGCATACCTTCAATCACACAGGGGGATGAAACTATTTGTAATGGTTTACCAAATATGTATACATGTACTACCTTTAACATGTTTAAAAACTGTGGTGCCAAAATGGTATTCTGTCAAATTTCAAAATGTTACTTTGCATGTTACATTCCAAAGTGAGAAGATCACACCTAAAATACATCCAGGAAGTACATGTTTAAAATCTTAGCACATAATGCTTGACTGTCCCCCAGGGCCTCATGGTATAATTTCTTGATCTCAGGTCTTTCTTTTTTTCGATCATTTCAAGTTTCTAGTTTCATTCAAGGAAGTTCGTACACTTTGCGAACCTTATTCATCATCAGCTTGCAATTTTTGCCTTTGAGGTCCTGTCAAAACTCCTCAATTTCCCTAATCATAATCGTGTATTTGAACAAGAAACAGAAAGCTTCTCGCATTGCATTTACGAAATACCATACAGAAAAATAAGATAAAACTTTATATGACGTGGGTGGAGAAATTAATCTTGTTTCGCTCTATTTGTTTCGAACTTTCTGCTCCCTTAACAATTGCGTTACCCAGAAAGTGATATACACCACATGTAGATTTTTGTGTGTGCTTGCAACATTTTTTGTGGCGGCTGATATACATGTAATGATTTTGATCCAGTTTAATACATACTTCCTTTGACAGAGTGGTTAACCTCTGTATATCAGTCAGTGCATATGTCAGCCCCAACTGGACTTTTCTCCCCCGTGGTTGTCTGCGCCAATACAATTTAGTTCTTCTACTTTTTTACTTCTACTTGATTTTGTTCCTTACCAGCTTCCCAGTACAGTGTCCCTTGTTTGAACTGGTCTGGCATGTACCTCATAAAATCACTCTCGATCTAGTCCATGTATAGTTCGTCGGCTGCCCTCTGTTGACACACAGAGGCGGAATAAGCAAGACATGAGAAAAGCAAGCTCAGACTTCACAAACAAATTTGTAAATATTAACTTTCTGTGCACTGCTTTGCTCACACTGGGATAATATAAGGCTAGATCTGAATTAGTGGCTGTGGCTGTGGCTGTTGCTATGCTGTTTCTAAGGACTTTCATTGTCTGCCCATAGCAACAGCCAAAGCCACTAATTCGGATCCAGCCTAACACTCGTTTTGTAATAAATGATTAATATTGAGGGTTGAAATTAATTTGTAAATTTTTTTCTTTTGATAGTCTGTGCACACTATACTGACTTATACTTCACAAGGCAATTTTAGTTATTTTTTGTGAGGTTTTGAGAGAAATTTAAGGTACACTACAAAAATTCTAGGAATGTCCGGAAAGAGCGTACCTTTAAGGTACATATCAAGCCGTCTGTCCAGTTTGTGAGAAGAAAGTTTTTTGAAATATTAATATTTGTCGGCTGTTTCTAATTCCCTGCTACATTTGTGAGTTGTTTTTATTTTTCCTGCTTATTTTGACGCATATAATAGCCTAAACAGTTTGCCTGGCTACATGTAAGTTGTAAACTTTTAACTGTTTACATTTCATTTAAAAAATTGTTAAAGTGATTCCATCTGTTTTCTCTAGCTCCAAAAACATGAAAACACCCGCTCGTATTTTGCAACCAAAAGTGAAAGTATTTCTGAGCATACTGAATTCTCATTCTGTGTGTTATCAGGTTATAGTACCTGTGTGGGTCCTCAGGCATACTGGGTGGTTTTGCCATGTTTTGTTAGTGTTTTCGTTTCTGAACCATTCGTGCTATACGTATACTTGTAGACATTTCCTCATTCCATTTGCCAATTTAAAACTGGCTGATGTAGATGACTCTCCAAGGGTATTTCTGCTAAGCAGGATTGCTATTTCGAAAATGCTTTAGTACTGTCCATCTAGAAAGGAGCGTGTCCAGATCACATTTTTGAGCACACCATTTTTCCCATGGGTGTTGAGATTTTGATACTATACATTAATCATATTTTTCTCATTACCATTCAGGAATTTCGCACTCTCAATCATCTCGGTTAAGAATGTCATAAAAAAAACCTGATGTTTTGTAAACTAATTTATCCAGTTACAAAAAGCAGTGCAGTGATTACACCAAAATGTTTGCTTTCACATTCAAATTGAAGATTGCAAATTTTCCGTTTTCTTCCCATGGATAGTATTTTGGGTAGGTATTTTATATCTTCTTTTTCTTCGAGTGATCCCCTAAAGGGATCTGTTGCTGAAATTAGCTGACTTAAGTCGTTGCCCTTTAGCCACCTAGGAAGTTCTTCAGCATGGCCATGAAGTGCGAGAGAATAGAAAGAAATTCTCAGTTTTAGATGTGGGAGGAAAGCCCCACACACCAACGTGTATGGGGAAAACCCACGGAATCAGGCAGGGACTGAAAACCCAATCCACATACTGACCCGGACGGTATTTTATATGATTGTTAGGTTAGAACTAAATCCATTTTCTCTCCCCTGAATGCAAATATGGAGTGTCGGGGGCGTAGGCACATTTTCCGGCATTTCTGACATTATCCGGGTAATGGGTCTCAATAGAAACACGCCTTTAGAGGGAAGGGGAATAGGGGTGGGTTGTCCAACTCCCCTTTATCCCCTTCTCCCCAGAAGGGATCGGCAATTCAAGTGTAAAATAGACAACTGATACACCGCGTTTACACTTGAATCGGCAAAGGTGGATACAGATCCAGCATTTTTATTGCGACCACAAAACTGAACATTTGCCGCGTTTACACTACTCCCCAAATCGTTTCAACAACCGCAAAAGTCACCACTAAATGTAACTGCAGCGCATGCGTGAGCTGTTAGGTGTTGCTGCACTAGTGCCAGATTGGTCAATTAAATCTACTACACTGCGGGCACCGCCCCAAGGACACTCAAATTGCCGAATCTGTATTCGGGTAGTGTTTACACTACAAGCGACCTTGACGAATTGCGGGGTTCAACCCTACCCCAAAGGTGACTTGAAAAAGGCAAATCAGACCCGGGTCTGATCCGCCTTTTTCAATTCACCTTTTGCGTTTACACTTGTGCCTACCCGGCTTCAACTCCCCTTTTTGGAAATTGCGGAGTTCGATTCGGCAAAGGCGAATCGAGTGTAAACGGGGTAATAGTTCCCAGGAAACATGACTCATATAAAAGGCCTGACAAGAAATCTCCAACCACTGGTCCCTGTCCTGTCATCTCTGTTTACATGATAAAACTCTCTGACCCTTGATGGCCCGATTCAAATCTAGGCCCTGGGACCAGGGCAAAAACATCCACTTTTCAAGACATTCTTGGTAGCCACTTACACAAAGGGTTCTTTTTATGGCCGATTTTATATCTGTCAAAAGCTGCACTTGTTAATGTTAGGAGACTTGTAAGGAGAAGTCATTATGCACTTAAGGGCCTTAGTTTAAGGACCTATGGGTACAGGCAATTGTTAAAGGGATATTGACCAACTGCCAAAATTAGGATTGTCAGATGTTTCATTCCAGAAAAGTGACTTTATTTTTAAGGGAGCCTGCATCCACATTTTCCCACAAAATGGATTTCATTCTAAACTAACAATCATATAAAATACCTCCCAAAAAAACTATCCATGGGAAGAAATCAGGAAATTTGGAATCTCCAGTTTGGAAGCGAAGACCATGTTTACACTGGTCCCGAGCTCGGGATCAAGATTGATCCCCTGATAAGAATGCGTCAGTGCTAACCGCAGTGATTACATTCTGTAGTTGATCTCGAGCGCGGTGCCAGAAGTTGCAGTCAAAGGTCATGCTCTGTGTGTGCATGCACAGAACAATTTGGGGTACGTGGTGCCCGCCATGTAGTAGATTTATTTGACCAATCTGGCACAGATGCCGCAAGTGCCACAACACCTAACGCCTAACAGCTCACGCATGTGCTGCAGTTACAATTAGTGGTGACTTTTGCGGTTTCTGAAGGCATCGAGGTGTAGTGTAAATGCGGCAAATGTTCAGTTTTGCGGTCGCAATAAAAATGCTGGGTCTGTATCCACCTTTGCCGGTTCGAGCGGTGCTTACATGTATCTATTTGAAATAAGCTTATCATATAAACCACTTTGCCAATTGGTTTTAGTTTTCACCATGAAAATTGGCTCTGATAGACTGTCTGTTTAAGAGACTAAACATCCACTAGGCTCCTGTTTCTCCATCTCTAGGCCATATGGGACCAATTCCATAAAAGATACCAACATTCTTGTGGGGGAATGTAAGCAAACATACAAAATAGGTTAGACCGAAACCTATTTGAAAAATGTTGATGACGTCTATAGTTTAAAGCATGGACATAAATTGGAGTTTAGAGTTTTGGCCCCTTATCACAGGAATTTCAGATTTTTCGTCAAGTTATTTTGCTTTTATAAAGGAAAATGGGTCAGGATTGCACAATGAGGGAAGTAGAATGCAGTGCATGGGTGGTATTTTTTTTTGAAGGACTTCTCTAAAATTTTATGATTGTTAATTGCCTTGCTTGTGGTAACTGATAAGAAAGGGATGTGGCACCGTTAGGGTATGGGTAGGGTTAGGGTGGGATCTGGAGAATTTCACACTCCCTCAATGCCGTACCAAGCCTCAAATTCCACCATCGAAAGGACAATGTCAACATACTTTTGGGTCCCTTGTGGCATTTTCAAAGGGCACTTCCAGTACAAAATTAAATCTTGTGTTCGATTTTGTGTGCTTTAGTTTGCACAAGTATATACTCTAGGGCACATAAGTAAGGCCTTTT
The DNA here is from genome assembly GCA_037783545.1 of Henricia sp. BOLD:AAB3569. Lineage (NCBI taxonomy): Eukaryota > Metazoa > Echinodermata > Asteroidea > Spinulosida > Echinasteridae > Henricia > Henricia sp. BOLD:AAB3569. Next base: position 619,976 of record JBBELK010000218.1, read on the forward strand.
CCCACTTGAACGTCAAACCCCGGGGTGACTCACCCCCGAGTTCAACCCCGTGTCGATTCACACTTGTTCTGAATCTCGCCCCAGGGCGTACTCACCCCGGAGATCGGCACCTCATCCCTCACCTGAACAAGTGATAAACTCGCCCCTGCTCTTTTTCCCACTACCGTTCTCGCCCTGGGGAAAGTGTCTCGCCCTGGGGCCAAATTTTTCAACCCTGGTCCCGAGCAGGGTTGAACTCGCCCCGTGGAATGAGCAATCTCGGGGGTGGCGCGGTGGTGAGACTTGCAAGTGGGAATCAGGGCTTATTTTCACCCCGGCGTCGCCCAGGGCCATCCCCGAGAGTTTGTCTAGTGGGAAAAGGCCTCTAGATTACCTTATTTTGATAAATATTTGCAACATATTTGCTGTTTAGAATAAAGGCAAATAAAGAGGTGTGAACAAAAATGTGAATGACATTTTAAATGTCTACCCTACATGTACTTCATGTACTCTCACCACTTCCCCCCACCCCCCAAGGTTGCAGGGTTGAAAAGGGGATTCCCCCTCAAGTAAACCAGAAATGTGTTTGATGCGATAAAACTTGTGCCAAGTTTTGCCATTAGGTTTTAATGATACCATTTATGTTTTATACATGTTTATCTGGAATCCAGTCGTAACATTTTAAATGTTTTCTTGGTTGTTTTCTTGGTACAACATGTATTGTCTTCTTTGAAATTGTGTGGGCATTGTTTTCAAAAAGTTTATTCAGCAATTTCTTGGCATAAGCATTACAAAATGTTAGGTTAATGAGTCTGTCACACAGTCTGGGCTAAGGTTTCATGGCCATAACTAAAATAATGTTTCCAATGTAATACTATAGTTATTGGGCGCATTCACATAGTTCAAAAGGTCATGGCTCACTGTTTGCTTGTCCTCCAGATAGGAAGAGAACAATAGAGTATGAATAGAGCCACGTGGAGAAACGCACGTGTCTGCCAGCAAAAAATCACGTGCCCTATTGTTGTTTCCCGTTCTGGAGGACAAGCAATAGTGACCTCGGGTCAAGTCAATACGCTCTATAACTGGTCAAGTTTTTACGGAGCCCCTGAAGGGACGAGCACGAAAAATAAATCAAGAGAGAGAAATATTTTTGGGTGCTCAAAATCATTTCGTGTTCTCGAAATCATTACGTGCTCTCAAAATAATTTCTTGCGCTCAAAAAAATTAATTCGTAATTCGTGCGCACGAAATAATTATCTCGTGCGCTCGAAATAATCATTTTTGCGCGCTCGAAATAATCATTTTGCGCGCTCGAAATAATCATTTTGCGCGCTTGAAATCATTTCATGCTTAACAAATTATTATTTTGTGTTCACGAATTAATTTTTTCGAGAGCACGAAATGATTTCGAGAGCACGAAATGCTTATTTCGTGCGCACGAAATTAATTGGATCGTACGAAATGATTTAAAGCACACGAAATGAGTTCAAGCGTATGAAATAATCCCACGAAAATATTTCTCTCTTGAATTATTTTTGGTGCTCGTCCCTTATGGGCTCCGTAGGTTTGAGCTCACTCAAACGTCATCATTGATCGAATTGTTAAAACATCAGCAACAGATTTCTAGTTCTGGTCACACAAAAAATAAGCCCAGACTCTGCGACATCATCATTTCTCCAAAGCAAGTCACATATTACCTTTGAAGCTTTAAATACATGTGATGCTCGACCTCCCCTCTAACCATGTTCAGTCTGACCCACAATGGGTTGTAAAATCCAAAGGATTATCAAGTCACCCAAAGAAAAAGACTTCTTTTGGGCAGACAAAATCCTCTTTTGGACAGAATAAGGCTGTGATACCTTAAGAGCAGAGTGGGCATTGTGCTCATTGAGTAAAGCTACTATCCTTGTCTGTTAACTTTTGGACTTAATCAGATTATAAATTTGTCAATGAGCTTAACAGCAAAAAGACAGGGGTAGTCGTTTTTTGCTCAATGCAGGACACCATCATTTGACTGAGAACTGTTCATCTGTTCATAATAGAGTTTTAAGCTGATGCCATTTGATTAGCCGTAGGTCCAATGTGATTTGTGCCAGAGGGCATTCCCTGCTGCCCTTTATTATACCTTTTACTTAGGGAATAAAAGTGGGTTTGGCCAGTCTTAAACATACGTTTAAAACCAGATAGGGGCCTGGACGAGTGATAATGGCATGAGCCGCAGTATCACTCGTCCAGGCCCCTACACTCCTTTCGCATTGGTTTGCGGGCCTGGTTTCGTCCGCTCTAACCACTGCTCAACTTCGCAATGTATCCTGCGAAGCGCATGCTTGACGTCACCCAAGGCCAAGGCTGGATAACACTTGACATGATTGGCCAGATCTGTCACCTGATGCAGTAAAAATGTCGCTTGACAGTCAGGGGACACATTTTGCTTTCGGGCGTGTGCAGTTTCTGTGTGCGTGTGCGTGTGCGTGTTCCATATGCGCTGACTAGGGTGCGGGCACAAACGCGGGCCAGGCAAGAAAGTTTTTATTAAAACTTACTGGCCAGTCTTTATCGTGCATTTAAAACTGGCCACGTGACGTGCTCTCAACCAATAGGTTCTTATGAATAACAAATGAAACCCCTCCCAGTAAACCTGAAAGAAATTCCTACAAAATCCCTTCAAAATCCCTGAGATATTTCAGACACAATGTAGTCTATGTTTAGCCAATTCTTGCAGTGCATTTTTATGCTGAGTCTCTTGCAGCTTTTTTGCTTGAGCATCTGTTTAACATGCCAGTCATAAGTTTAAAAGGTAATAACTTTCAAATTTGTTTTTTCAAGGTTAAATCCGCCAATGATGATAAAAGTTCACCTTGGGTTTATACCTGTATATTACATGTACTACACATATTGGATAAAGATAAATAGTCTGTTATATCTTTTGACCCTGAGTTAATAGGTCAAGTGTTGTTTAAAGACAGATGGACTGGTTATTTCAAATGGTATTTGAAGGATGGAGTCCAAGTGAACATGATTAATTTTTGGCATAAGACGCTTTTTATGATTTCCCCCTTTATTAGTTGTGCACACTATTCTTGCCATATTGGTAGAGGGAGCTAGCACTGTCTTTTGATGGTGTCGGTGCATTAAACCGGAGACTTAGTGAAAAATCCTTTGGTTTCCCGTCGCCATCTCCAGATACTCTCCAGGTTGCTGCTTAAACTGTTTGTTGTTTAAAGTTGTTTCAGAAAAGAAAATAAAAAATAGTTAAATTTACATGAAATTCTTACTGACTGTCCCCATTCTCTTCTGAAACCCCCACAATTTCAATTTGCTTTCTGTAGGTTTAATTGCAGCAATTTCGGTTAAATGCCTTGCTCAAGGGCACAGGTACCACAACTGAGTCAAGGACTCAAACCACTAGGCTACTTATGTATATACCCCTGGCCACACAACCTGAGCACACATTCTGAAGATCCCCCTCTCATGCTCCCAGCCCCCAGATCCGGTTCAGGTTTACAACACCATCAGGTATTAAACCCTCCCCTGCCTCTTTAAAAACAGATTTCGGCCTTGTTGCCTGCTTATGTTACCATTTACCCCAGCAGTACCTGGAACCAAAACGTGACTCATAGGGCACATTAGCACTATGGGAAAACCCTAACCCTGCCAAAAGCTTGGTTTGAAGTTTGTTCACAAAAGATAGTGGCCAAGGTGAATTTATGAAATCTGCTAGACATGTTATTTCTACTCTGTCTGGGGAAGGTTATGCCAATAAAAAAATAGATTGACAATGTCAAGTGATATGTCCAGGGTACGGCATTTCCGGTCAATTTTCTTTTTTTACCTAGATTGTTTGATGACCTTCATTTTTGCCAAAACCAATTTGCTTCCAAACACAGAAAGTTTCTGAATCCTTCAAATTCAATATGATTTTTACACAATGCAACAGTGTTGTAGTCGAGTCACCAATATCGAGTCCGAGTCTCGAGTCATTAGCCTCAAGTCCGAGTCCGAGTCTCGAGTCATTAGCCTCGAGTCCGAGTCCGAGTCTCGAGTCATTAGCCTCGAGTCCGAGTCCGAGTCTCGAGTCATTAGCCTCGAGTCCGAGTCACGAGTCACTTGTTTGCCAAAATGAAATTGAATCTGCTATAGTTTCGTACACACAATATGTTAGATAACTATTTTTCCCGTATTAGGACGACCGTTTTGGGTAGAGTGCTTACAGAGACCACTAAAACCACAAAATTGTCGGAAAGAAACTCATGAATTGACACCCATTTTCTCGACCTAATTCTCTGAAAAAATGGTTTGCGACCTAGACGAAAATGGTTTGTGACCTAATAAAAATGGTTAAGAACCTAATAAAAATGGTTTTTGACCTAATAAAGATGGTTTTTGAAGCACTTGGCGTTAGGACGACCGGCTATCGGTCGCCCTAATGCGGTCGGTCGTCCTAATACGCCGTTTTTACCCATAACCGGTCGACCTAAACGCGAAAGAGTAAGTTGTGAAATTATGACGTGCTCATGCGCTCCTTGCCGGCCTGGTGGGGCAGTGTACATATTCACGCATTGTACTGTGCTTTTTCCTCCAAGAATCCCGCATTAAGGGCGTAATTATATATATATTTTATTTTTTTGGGAAATATGTGACTCGAGTCGCGAGTCACCATGTCCGAGTCCGAGTCATCATGGTCGAGTCCGAGTCTGAGTCATTTACCAATGTGACTCGACTCGAGTCGAATCCGAGTCACAAAAAATGTGACTTGAGTCAGACTCGAGTCCTACAACACTGCAATGCAATGTGATTTTTACACAATGGGTCATTTTTTAAAAAGCAATTGCCGATGCCTGCACTATACACCAATCCGGTAACTAAAGTCTCCTTCCCTATACATCTGTCATACATGTAGCTGGGGGCTTCCACTGACTGAACTGTATGTTTTTGCTGTTGCTGAAGCTTCATTTGTTTACTTTGAACAAGTTGCGCGAGTGTGTAGGCCTGTGTGTACGCAAAGGGTTGTGTGTGCGCAAAGGCAGACGTGTCGCGTGTACGCGAAGGAGGCGCGTTCGTGCATGTAATGGATGAGCACTTTTCGTTCTACACAAAATGCACAGCCCATGCACTGGATGCCTTAGTTACCGGAGACCTTAGTTACCGGATTGGTCTATAGACACTGTATGTTAGTGGTTATTGGCTAGTGAATTTTGTCAGACCTTAAAAAAAATGCTTAATTCAAAATTTGTTTGCTTTATAAAAATGGGTTAATAGTCAAAACAGTACATGTATGTCAACTTGTGTTTTTAGCAATAATAGCAGAACACCAGTCAATGCATAGTTCCGAGATTGCCCAGTTAACCCCGCCCCTTAGATATTGTTGCTATGCGCTCACAAGCCATCGCAAAAAAATGGCGAGACTACGTACAAAGCAACGGGACTCGGCATGGAAAGCACAGATTCATTGGAGAGAACTCAAAGGTATTTATGTTTTGAGGTCGACAGTTAACGTAGCACACACTGAGCGAAGGGCTAGTAATGCAGGGATGACATATCTTTCATAAAAATGCGCTTTCCTACCTTTGAACAGCGAATCGCCCAACATTGAAACCAAAATTCACCCGGTCACTGGCGCATACAACATACAAACTGTATGGGCAGAAAATTGCGTGATGTTTGTGATGATTGCATCACTTTGACCTTTGTGGGCGCCGTCTGCTAGCTCTGTTGTGATTGGTCGCGGGTTCGGCTTGATTGACAGGTCGGAACTATGCATTGTAATATACATCACATAAGATTTTTACTGCTAACCCATTTTTTTTAAGCAAACAAATTTGGGATTAAGCAATTTATTTCTGCTAAACAGCTTGATGAAATTGACCCCTGTATGTTTTATAGAAGGTTTTGTCACTTTAACTTAGAATAACCACTTAAAGATGGTATTTTCATAGAATTAATTATATTAATAAGTAAAAAGGGACTGATGTCACATTTTCAGATAAGCATGGTTTTTAAACATGACTTTACTTTTGACAGGAATAAATTCACTCTCTTATTGTAAAAGAGTGAAAACCACTCTTTTAAGAGCCATATAAGGGACAGCTCGTTTTGGAGTGAATATTTCGCTCTTTTAGAGTGCTTTTTCACTTTAGAAGAGAGTTAAAACACACTCTAAATATTTAGTGAAATCTCCACTAAAAAGAGTGAAATTATCACTCCAAAACGAGCTGTCCTTTATATGGCTCTTGAAAGAGTGATTTTCACATTTAGAAAACAAATTTATGTCAGTATTTCATTTATCCTTTCAGTTGTCATTCATTTTGTTAAAATTGGGAAATCTTCCCAAAGGTAGCTTTTGAAAAAGATAATTCAACTGCCTATGCATTTAGTTTGAATTTACAATCAACCCCACTCTAGTTCAGTGCACAGTAAATCTCTATCCCCTGAAATCTGCATGTGTTCTCTTCTGCAACACTATTGGTCAAAAGTGTGCTGCAGCTCAGCCAATCAGTGCAGTGGGGGATGTGGCCTAGTCAGAGTAGGTGTGGCCTAAATTGTCACAACCCTGGCCAGTCTGCAGGCTAGGCGTAGGCATGCAGTCATTAGACTTTTCACCTTGTACAGTGTGTATGTAAAGGGGTGATTATGGGGCCAGCTAAATGGCAGTTGGGGATGGTTGAATTGACCTAAATAAGGTCATACCATATAGTTACCCAGGAAAAAAAGCAGGTGGTTAACAACAATCGGGGTTCTTTTTTATTGGCATGACTACACATGCCTTTACATTAGAAAAAAAAATAGAAAGAATAGGCTACACAGCTGCTCATTGGCATTGAGGGGAAAAAAGCAAATTTGGCCTTGCGATCATTTGGTCAATGTCATCGCATTTTGTTCGCACTTTGCACCACACTAACTGATATTATCCTGGTATTAATTGTTTGGTTTTGAAGGTTTTATCATATGTTATCACATAAAGTTAAATGTGGAGAGGAAAAACATTTTCTGTATGGGGGAGAATCCCAGAGTTAAAGGCCCTATTGTATCATTTGCAATGAACCCAATTTTGTTTTTCATGAGTTGACAAGAAAATCCTTACTCAAAGTGTTGATAGCAATGGTAACAAACACCACATGAATTTATTTCCGTCAAAAATGGTATTTCATGTTGGAAATTGACAACCAAAGGTGGGTTTCTAAAAAAGTACGCAATAGGCATAATGTACAAGTACATTATGTTAGTATAATTTGGATGGAATTTGGAGGGATTTAAAGGCCCATTGTTTCATTTGCAATGACCCAATTTTGTTTTTCATGAGTTGACAAGAAAAACCTTACTCAAAGTGTTGATAGCAATGGTAACAAACACCACATTTATTTCCGTCCAAAATGGTATCTCATGCTGAAAATTGACAACCGAAGGTGGTTTTCTAAAAAAACGTCCCGTGCACGGGACTTTTTACCATTAACTTGTACACAAAATCCATATATATAGATTTTTGAGGTTTTCTGAAGCATCGATGCATCTATGTAGAGCACAAAATTCAGGCTAGTTTACCAACATTCTTCCTTAGATATTTCACACTCTTATTCCACGAATCTGTAAAGAGTTGTATCTTGCGAATGATACATAGGGCTTGGTCTCTTTTTCAAGTCAACCTTATTGAACCTGCGTGGATCCGCATGTCTCCCAAACAGTCCTACAAGTGCAGGAGCTCGGACACTGGAGAGGCACTTTAATAGACAGAGTGGTGCACTCTGCCTCAGCGGCTCTTACCTCTGCTGGTGCAGTCAGCCTTGCCACAAGAGGTGGTCATACACACGTAACTTGTTACTGACCGATAAAATGTATTACATCTCTTAACCTCCTTGATCTTTCGATAAGAGTACAATTTGCGTTTGTTTTTTTAATTATCTGTTTCTCTCTGACATGCATTACGTTTTGTATGTTGGTTTGCGAGAAGTGATATCACTTTTTAATTCTGACGTTTAACGTCACTCGAGCCTTAACCAATTTTATGCAAAGCAGGAATTGTGTGTATTGAGTAGATTTCAGTGGGGGCATGAGTTGTGGCGCTGATGCAAGGTCTGTACAGCTTGGTGCTTTTCGGGTAATAACTCATTTTTAGTGCAAATATAGGACACACTAAACATGACAATACACCAGAAGTTGACAGAGAGACATTGTCTTTGGTTGGTTGGTTCGTTGGTTGGTTAGGGGAAGGAATGTGGGTTGCAAATAACCTGAAAGTATACCACTGTGCCTCATATCTCAGCTGGTAGAGCATCTGCCCGACATATTAAAGGTCTCTGGTTTGATTGTTGATAAGGACTAGGCCTGTAATTGTTTGTCATTTTTTTCATTTCCATAATGATTAGGCACTACACCAAATATTGTGCTTACTAATTTTATTCTTATAAGCATTTATATTGCCAAAATCTCTCAATTTGTGACATGTTTTCTGATGATGCAGGCAATTAAAGTACACCTTGTCCATCGTTTAAGCTCTGTTTAAGCCGTGGATATTAATCCACGTGCAAGGTTCTCTCATTTTGGAGGGAGGGGAATTAAATCTGGATTTATGAGTAAACAAACACAAGGATTAAAAGATTGTCTATAGGTGTTAACTTCATTGGTTTCTTGACATTGGAGAGGAATTCTTTTCAAGTCCTTCACGACTCTGAATTGCAACCACCTCATTTGACTTCAGACGAACCAAGGATTCTCTTTGAAACTAGCACTTTTCATTGAAAAGGGATTTGGTTCCGAAGTAAAGACAATGTTGGAAGGTTTGTTTATGTTACCTGAGTATTAAGCAGGGAGAAACGTTTCATCCCTTACCAAGGTTTTTTTAATTCAGATTGCGAATAACACTTGCACGACGTATATATCAATCTTAATTTTGTGTTGGTTGTCGAAAGAGAAAGGACACGTGTCTGGAACGTGGGTCATAGACCCTATTTTCACACCGAAGGATGGTTCATTTGTAATCCCTAAATTAGTTCTGTAGAATACATAAAGCTGATTTTCAAGGACTCGGACTCGGGCGGTAAGGACTCCGAGATTTGGGCCGAGTCCATCCGAGTCCAGTGAAAAAAATAAATATACATTATTTTACCGAAAGTACATTATACAGGCACCGAAAAGTGTCTATTGTAATTTTTTTGGGGGCCGAAAGTATTTCGAAAGTATGTAAAATAATCATTTTTACCGCTTAAAATAATTTTGAACACTCGAAATGTATCTCACCTCCCAAAGAAATTTTTTTCTCGGCCTAAAGCAAACTTACGAGCTGCCAAAGATCACAGGCATGATCATTGACACTTGCACTTGAAATTGAAATAAGGACTTGGGACTCGGACTCGGCCTGTTAAGGACTTGGATGTTTGCTGGACTCGGAAAGTAGGGACTCGACTACAGCCCTGCCAGCTACAGATGCATTCCAAATCTTGTTGTCAAGACGAGGATTAGTAGTCTGGAACCTTTTTCAGCAGCAGTTTGTACTCTGTATGACTGATTCTGGGGACACGTTTGAACTGTCCTTCTGTGTGAAATGAGCATGACCAGATCACATTTGTGACAACCCCATTTTTCCCATGGGTGTTGAGATTTTGATACCATATCATGTGTCATATTATTCTCATTGCCATCCTGAAATTTCGCACTCTCAATCCGTATATTTCCAGGGATATCGTTAAAAATCCACCAAAATTTAGTAAACTAATTTGTCTGGTTACATGAAGCAGTGCAGTTATTACACCAACCTTTTTGCTTCCACATCCAAATGAGAGATTGTAAATTTCCCGTTTTCTTCCCATGGATAGTATTTTGGGGAAGTATTTTATATGATTGTTAGGTTAGAACGAAATCCACTTTTCTTGACATAATCTGGGGCCAATTTCACAAAGCAATTAAGCAAAAAAAATTTATAAAAATGAGTCAATAGTCGAAATTGCATGTTGACTTGCGTTTTTCACAAGAATATCTGCTATTCTTGCTAAAAACACAAGTTGACGTAAAATTTTGATTATTAACCCATTTTTTTAAAGCAAACAAATTTTTGATTAAGCAAATATTTTTGCTTAACTGCTTTATGAAATTGGCCCCTGGTCAGGCTCCTTGGTGCCCTTGCTTTTGATGACTTTTACCAGCAGTGGGGGTGCAAATACTTTTGGAATGAGCACACTGTACTCATTTGAAGCAAATGGGGGGGGGGGGGGGTTAACATGTGCTCCCCAGCACCCCAAACACTCCGCCCCCCAACCTTCCAAACCCCCCAGGCTTTTTCCGCACTTTTCTTTTGTGTTTCCTTTATACATTGTAGCTTGATTTCAAAACTTATGTACCATGTAGCGTTCAACTGTATTTACAGTTGTCATAAGTTTTACACAGAGAAACCGCCTCCACACTTTACGCATCATAGTTCAGCTAATGGTACCAGGGTAGCACTACTTCCGGAACAAGCAATTTCTTTGTTCAGTCTAGTTTAGGGTCCACGTACACTGCTGGAATTTGGGCGAGGTGTTGAGTATGGGAGAACGACTGGTTTGAACTGGATTGAACTGGTCCTGCTAAGCCCCTTTAAATAGTTAAGGACATCCAGCATGGCAGGGCAAAAAAATTGCTTTGTAATTGTTGCGCCGGAGGTGTATGGTTTTTTCTGGTAGTCATGGTCAGCAAAATGGACTGTGTCCGAGTTCATTGGCTGTGGCTTCAAATAGCACATGTCCACATGAGTTTGTAGCCGGCTTGATCACATTCCATTTACTTGTGTGTGATTTTATCTTTTCAAGCCAACGAATTTAGACTTGGCTACAGGCTACAGCTACATCAAGTAGGGCATTTTCATGGTTTGTAACATTACGGTGTAACATCAGTTACTGTGAAAATGGATATAATGACCCAGCGGGCTACATACAACATATGTAGTGTGTCATCCTATGACACGGCATATCCTGCATTATATGACATGCTACATGTACATTGTAGCTCGCTAAGTCATTATACATTTAATGTAATTTCAGTCAACGTGAAAATGCTCAGCAGCATATCTGATAGCAGATTGGTTCTCAGTTTTCATATCACAGGATCAATGCCTCCTATTCACATATTCCCATTAAAAGCTATAGTAAGAAATGACTGTTAAATGGGACATCACCGTAACTGGTTCGGATCGCGGTTTGGGACGCGTGTGCATGTAGAGCGTTTTGTGTTAAAAAAACAACACGCACGATCATCTCAAACATTGAGAAAGTGCAAGGTTTTACATGAAAATCATTGGGAAAGTGCATGCCCAAACCATGCAAATGAGGTGCCCAAAATTTCCAATATACGCTCGTAACCGGGACAGACGCTTGTGTTACATTTTAGGCCGTCCCATGCAGTTACGAGCGTATATTGGAAATTCGTACAAAGGGTTTTTAGAAAGGCATATGTTGTCACACTATTTGTAACCCTTTTTGGGCCTAAGTTATCTCTTCAAAACAACTGAAACTTATTTTCTTTATTTTGAGACCAGACAAAGGTCTGTTTTGCCAAAATGCCCCCTTTACCGTGAAAAGACTCAAATCTCTTCATTTAAACCTTGTCAAATGATTCAACTTCCCTGTTGTGAACAAGGTCTTTGACTCAGGAATGTTACTGTAGATTAGCTTTGAGGGAACACTCCTCACGCAAGCTAAATCAATTACCAATATGATTTTACATACACCCTAGAGAGTTAGGCTTAAAAGGGTTCAAACTGGATATGAGTATGTAAAATGGAACCATCCGTCACTGGGGGCGTTTTACAGTAGAGGCGCCACCAAGAGTTTGACGCGGAAAGGCTACATTCACTGTGCGCACGCGCGCGCGCGTCAGGGAAACAAAGTTGAAACGAGCATTGCTTAGCCGTGTGACAAAACATCTATCCTCGAGAAAAGAGCATAGATTGAACTTTTTTCTTCGCAAACATTGTTAACCATGTTTAAAAAAATCTAGGCTTCCTAAATAAACTTCAACCTCTAAGTCAGGAATGCAATATCTGGTATGGTGCCTGATCACCATTGAAATGAAACAATGTGATTGCCACCTAAGATGACTGCCATGCTAAGGGTAGATGCCCGTATGTAATTTTGACATATTCGTTAAGCATCTGATGCAGTCTGAGTGCTTGTTGAATACATGAAAGGCGTGTCTAAAAACAACTTTTTGACAGTTGAAGAACATGTGACCAGGCCTGCGTAATCACTTCGTAAATTGAAGAAAGTGTTCACATTAAAAATTAATTTTGTCGAATTAAATTTATTTTGTCGAATGTATTCGTTTTCAATCAAATCTGAATTGTTTGTGCAATAAACGAATACACCGATGTCGACCGCTCTGTCAGAAAATGCCCTCTCCGGCAGAAACGCTTGGTGGCGCTATGCATTGTGAAACGCACTAATTGTAATCAAATGGGTGGGGAGGGGGATAGGAAGGGGTGGGGCAAGGCAACACCGACCCTCCCCGCTCCCCCTCCCCTCAAACTCACTGCAGCTCAAATTTAAATTCCATGTCAAGTATTTCAAATAAACACTGGCAGCCTAATGCATCAGCTTTGCATTTTATCACAATACAAAGTTCATCGGCACCACAAACATGGCAGGTGTGCAGGAGCTCTCAGTAGATAGCTTCTGGACCCAAAATTCCACAAATTACACAAGCTCATAACCAAAGTTTGGAAACTTCCCTTCACCCCCTTAATGGTGCCCCTCTTTTGCATATTAGTTTGCCAGGTGCAGATCATGCCATAAGTTTTGTAACCATGCTGCTGTACCCCTGTGACCCAAAAGTGTGACTGTGAACTTTTAAAGGGATGGTTGGTCTTGGTAGAAATGTAAATTAATTTAAAGGAAGGGACAACTCTTGCAAAGGTTCGCCTAATTCTGTATGCTTTATGTAAGTCGCCATCTTTTGCAGTTCGGCATCTCGAACTTGAGAGGGCGTGAGTCAGGACCCAACAGATTTTTACATACATTTTACATACGGCGTATGGGTGTCGGGAAACAAGGCATCAATCTTGATGTCATCCATGCAATCGTTGCATGGTTGACGTCATAATTCCTTTCAAAATTTCAAATATGGCGCAGCACATAGTTGCATTAGTTGCAGAGTTTATCATCAAAATTAATTGGGTTGCCGACGTTGAAAACAAGATTCTCTGATTCTCATAAAGGTTTATGCACCGGGCAATACATCGGTAATACATCGGTAATATTTTTGATTAAAAAGTTTTGTCCCTTCCTTTAAGCATGCACTGGTCTTTAATAACTGCTAGGGTTGTAAAATATGTGTGGTAGTGCTCACATAACATGTACAAAGTTTCCTGCCTCTGTTTTGGAGGCATGGTGCTGATAAAGCACATTCGGCCTTTGGGTGCATGGCCCATGGTTCGAATCCTGGTCAATACCAATGTGATTATGAGACAGTTTTGTCAAAGGCCTTGGAATGGTCTCACCAAGACCTTTTGATAGCTTTCCCCAATTGAATTGGTTGTAACTTGTGACGAGTACTTAAAAAATGGTATAAAGTGTCCATTCCATAATGGCAAATCCGGATTTATTTCTTGACCATCACTTAAAGGCAGTTAGTATATATCATTGGTAATCTCGAAAATCAGAAATGTTCACAGATTTACACCTAACTTACACAATATAAACATGATGACCGTATGAAACTTCCCCTTAAATCGTTCTGTCTGAGTCTTTGAGAAATTAGTAAAACAATTCGCCCCGAAACCATTTCGCCCAAGTGCCATTTCGCCCCAAACCACTTCACCCGAGTGCCATTTCGCCCCAAATTACTTCGTCCAAACACTATATTGCCCAAATGCCACTTCGCCCCAAAACCACTTCGTGCACAGGGCGAAATGGTTCAGGGCGAAGTGGTTTTGGGGCGAAATGACTGCAAACCCTTTTTTGACTGTTTTCTCAAAGGTTAGACAAAGTACGGAGCTGGTTTTTGCTCAGGTTGGTTTTAATCATGCATATCTTCAATCACACAGGGGATAAAACTATTTGTAACAGTTTACCAATCATGTATACTATCTTTAATTATTCTTACATGTATTTAAAAACTCTCACAGAGATCTTGACTACACTCCGAACTGTGTAAATAGAAACCCACAGAATCAAGTAAAAACTGAAAACCCATCTTGCCCCAGCCTGGATGAGATTCGAACCGGGGCAAGTGATAAAATCACTGGTGCACAAACCAGATTTTTAGAATAGTTAAAAAGCTGTCTGATGTACAAAAAGATTTATAACAAAGCTGACTCGATTGCGGCAAGGGTTTTGTCTAAAATTTTGCCTCAGGACATTCCGGCTGCTTTTACAGCCCATGAATATTTCAAAATAAAAAGTCACAGACGTCATTGTGGAAACAGGAAGAGTATTTAGCACTCCATTTTAAATGGTAGTTTGTCATTTACAATTGCACATGCGTCATAAAAAATGGTGATAAAAGCATGTGTGTTTTATCTTTGTAAGGGCTGAATATTTCCAAGTCGGCTTCAAAAAATGAATGAATTGTAAAGAATACCACCGTGTGGTTTTTGACAGGTGTTGGAGATGTTTTTTGGGGATTTTTTTTGAAACTTTTTTTTAAAGGTTACAAAGCATTATGACTTTCAACGATTTTTCCCCAGATGAAAACTCTAACAAACCAAAAAGAATTACATTTGTAACACTTACACACGACCAAAAAACAAATTGTAGTTCTGATAGAGATCCCATTCTAAAATTTTTGAAAAACCTGATACATGTAGGCTGTAATGAACTTTAATGGATGGCTGAAGTGAACTTTAATGGATGGCCGGAGTGGAATAATTTGACATCAACTGAAACATACAATGTACGCAAAGATTTGGAGATGATTTTGGACCATAGTGTAGTTTCTTGTTGAGTTTGCCCCTTTCTAAATTTGGTGGCCATTCTGCTTGCTTGAGAATTTTGTAAGGTGATATTGACCCCCTTTACCCTAGTCTCTTTACCCTCCCTCATTGCCTCAACCCCCCTCCCTTCGGCATTCTTGCTCTTTCTGACAAATATTTTCTTAAACTTCTAAGTGTCGGAATGTCCATTGGCCTATAGCCTGCTATTGTTTGATTTTTTTGTCCTTTTGCCCGTCAGCAGGGGTCGTAAGAATTATCAAATCCCATTTATGGCATCAAATTTAATTCTTCTGAGCATAAGGGACGTGCTGGCATTGTCCAGTCAAAATGTCCAATTGTTAAGTGGTCAGCCTATCGCGCAGCTTGTGCCACAGAAAAGCCGACTTGCTCTCTTCTGAATTGCATTCCTTTATCCTAGACTTGAGACAGATTGACCAATGGCAGTGCTAATATTTATTTGAAGGCCTTGAGCATATTGAATCAAATGGGTCATGAAAATCAGTCTATTCACCCCAAAGCAAGTCGTTGTTTGTATTGAGTAGGCCATACTTCCGCCGGTCTCTTGTTATTAAGAAGGGGGGGGGGGGGGGGGGGGGGAGGCGGTTGCTATTACTAATCAGTGGACCTTTACAAAAAAAATCCCCATTGTGCGTTTATTGTAAAGGGATTGTACTTGACAGTCATGCTTCATATCTGAGCTTGTGGGTCAGAGGTTGGGCAGGTGATTCCAGGTGTTGCAAAAATGCTGAGGCTCGTGCCACATCAGGTTGTCAAAAGAGAAGGTCTTTTTTTTGGTACGAGGTCACTTTATGATTGGTCCGTTTCCTGTGTGGTTACCAGGGGACAATAGGGTCCCCACGTGGAAGGCGCATTGTCTACCCTGGGTGGCACGCGCCCCAGAGCTTAATCAACAGTCTCAGCTCCTATTGGGGATTTTTTTTTCTGTTTACACTCCAGTGAACTCTTTGATCTCTTGTGATAAGATTTTGGTGCCTCAGAACTTTGTCTGTACCCCTTTTTAGAGGCCACTTTACCCTTGTGCAGTCTAAGAGCCCACTCCCAATCCTGTCGGTATTGTTGGAAGTACTTGCAGGTTGCCCTAATCACAGAAATTTCTTGTCCCATTGTTGGGGTTACATGGAGGTGAGAAAGGTTAAAATCCCATCAAGTGTTGTCAAGAGGGTGGTGTTAAATTCTTGCATCAACTTTTTTCCTTCAGAAAGGAGACATTCTGGCTCCAATCTCTTTGGTAATTGCCACAACTTTTCAGTAACTTTACATGTTTATTATTACTAAATATTTCTGGTTTTGAAACCAATGATTCCTCAAAAGCACCTGTGGCACTGTAGCTTATAATCCTGAGGAAACATGTGAAGAGAAGACAATGAAAAATGCTCAGTTTTAGGGGTGGGAGGAAAACCCCCTCCACATGTATAGGTACGTAAAACCCACAAAATCAAGCAGAGACTGAAAACCCAATCCACTGACCTGGTGACAGGATTCAAACCAGGGCCATTAGGAGTGGAAGGTGAGAAAAGTACTGCTATATACCCCACTGACTCGGGTTTTGAGAACATCTCAGAATCTGGGATCAAATCAACATATTTGTAAAATTGTTGCTATAATACTTATAATAGCTTACTGAAAAAGCAGAATTTCTTATGTCTCAAATTTTAGGAGGCAAAAAAGGGCAATTGTGTCTTCTTTAAACCAGAAACTATGATGAAGAATTTGTAACAAGGGTCCTTGTCTTTTCAGTGAAATGGAAAAAAACACTCGCTTCAAGGTGTGAAGATTGAAAAATATTATGAACAACCAATTTATGGACACTGTCAAGCAAGAGCACCATTGCGAAGCAAATTAAAAGTTCAAAAGTACCTGCAGAAATACAAGTTCATGGAACTACATGTGTGGTGATTCGAGCAAAAAAAAACCTTCTTCACAAAGAAGTTTTATTTTTTGTGTGTGTAAAGGAAGGAAAAGAAACCAGTAAATTTTCAATAGAGTCACCTTAAGGGTCTGCTTATTTCTAATCAGGCAAATCGGACTAATTTAATCTCAAAATCCAGGGGTAATTGTTCACTCTGCCGGCCACCTGCAGTCTCTGGCACATTCCAATACACAGAGGGGTTGAACCTTTATTAGCTTTTGTTCTGCCCTTGACACGTGCCGCATATTGTTCATTTAGTTGTCGAGCACGCGACCACTGAGTTATCACGCTTCCTTGCCCCGGCAGACTTTTTTGGAAAAAATGAAATGGTTCTCTGGGTTTTTGTCTCTCTTTTGTTAGTAGGTTTCTATTCAGCATTTTTTTTTCTCAGTTTAATTTTTTTATTTTTTATTTTTTCTCTTGAGCAAATAGGCCTAGGTGTTTCCCAGGGTGGGATTTTTACCCAATTCGTCGGATGGAAGTTACGACTTTGGTGCCAGTGTATTGAATAGCTTTTGACCAATAAGAGGGAGGCTATTTATCAGCACGAGACTACTTGTCTTTAGCCTGTGGGAGAAAAATCATTGTGCAGAATTGTGCAGAGCCTGAAGATATCTATGTATTGTGGTTGGATATACACAGCTGTGCTTAGGAATGTAGGCTGTTTCAAGCGGGGACATAACCCTGCACTTTACTGCCAAAATGTGGGCGGTGCTGCAAGCTGGCTGTAGGGCATATATGAATTTATATTACAAATTTGGGGAGTGTGTTCAGCAGCTTGTTTGTCCAGCCCCTTTTATTCCAGTAAAAGAACATTAAAATTTCGTCCCAGGGGCTGTTACAGATTTTTTTAAAGGAAGAATGGGTGTACAAGGAATAGAGGGTGTAGGGGGCACAAAACCTGCTGGGAGTGCACTGCATACATTAGGACATAATATGTAGTTTTTTATTTGCCATCTTTTCGGGGTGAGGGTGGGTGGGATGCAGGGCAGGGGTGGGCACAGTATAGTCTGCTAAGGGACTGTTTTAATTTTGTTCAATTGAATACAAAGAAAATGTGACTAGAAGTTGATTGCATTTAATTATTAGGATTTGCAACCGGGATCTCTGGACCAGTACAGTACATGTACCAACTGAGCTACATCCACCCATACACTTTCATTCATTTTTACTTAGCTATCTACCCATTACTAACTGAGCTATCCTCCCCCACCAACTGAGCTATCCACCCCCACCAACTGAGCTATCCACCCCCACCAACTGAGCTATCCACCCCTACCAACTGAGCTATATATATATCCACCCCTACCAACTGAGCTATCCACCCTACCAACTGAGCTATCCACCCCACCAACTGAGCTATCCACCCCTACCAACTGAGCTATCCACCCCTACCAACTGAGCTATCCACCCCTACCAACTGAGCTATCCACCCCTACCAACTGAGCTATCCACCCCTACTAGTTGAGCTATCCACCCCTACCAACTGAGCTATCCACCCCACCAACTGAGCTATCCACCCCTACCAACTGAGCTATCCACCCCCTACCCAACTGAGCTATCCACCCTCACCAACTGAGCTATCCACCCCTACCAACTGAGCTATCCACCCCTACTAACTGAGCTATCCACCCTCACCAACTGAGCTATCCACCCCTACCAACTGAGCTATCCACCCCTACCAACTGAGCTATCCACCCCACCAAATGAGCTATATCCACCCCTACCAACTGAGCTAACCACCCCACCAACTGAGCTATATCCACTCCTACCAATTGAGCTATCAACCCCTACCAACTGAGCTATCCACCCCACCAACTGAGCTATCCACCCCACCAACTGAGCTATCCACCCCACCAACTGAGCTATCCACCCCACCAACTGAGCTATCCACCCCCACCAACTGAGCTATCCACCCCTACCAACTGAGCTATCAACCCCTACCAACTGAGCTATCCACCCCTACTAGTTGAGCTATCCACCCCTACCAACTGAGCTATCCACCCCACCAACTGAGCAATACCACCCCTACCAATTAACTGAGCTATCCACCCCACCAACTGAGCTATCCACCCCACCAACTGAGCTATCAACCCCTACCAACTGAGCTATCAACCCCTACCAACTGAGCTATCAACCCCTACCAACTGAGCTATCAACCCCTACCAACTGAGCTATCCACCCCTACGAACTGAGCTATCCACCCCTACCAACTGAGCTATCCACCCCTACTAGTTGAGCTATCCACCCCTACCAACTGAGCTATCCACCCCACCAAATGAGCTATATCCACCCCTACCAACTGAGCTATCCACCCCACCAACTGAGCTATATCCACTCCTACCAATTGAGCTATCAACCCCTACCAACTGAGCTATCCACCCCTACCAACTGAGCTATCAACCCCTACCAACTGAGCTATCAACCCCTACCAACTGAGCTATCAACCCCTACCAACTGAGCTATCCACCCCACCAACTGAGCTATCCACGCCCACCAACTGAGCTATCAACCCATACCAACTGAGCTATCCACCCCACCAACTGAGCTATCCACCCCACTAAATGAGCTATATCCACCCCTACCAACTGAGCTATCCACCCCTACCAACTGAGCTATCAACCCCTACCAACTGAGCTATCAACCCCTACCAACTGAGCTATCCACCCCACCAACTGAGCTATCCACCCCACCAACTGAGCTATCCACCCCACCAACTGAGCTATCCACCCCTACCAACTGAGCTATCAACCCCTACCAACTGAGCTATCCACACCCTACCAACTGAGCTATCCACCCCTACCAACTGAGCTATCCACCCCTACCAACTGAGCTATCCACCCCCTACCCAACTGAGCTATCCACCCTCACCAACTGAGCTATCCACCCCTACCAACTGAGCTATCCACCCCTACTAACTGAGCTATCCACCCCCACCAACTGAGCTATCCACCCTCATTTAAACTACTTGTAAAATTATGTGTAATGTTATTGACGCATATTTATCAAAATTACTTGCAATTTGCACTTGTAAACTGCTAAATCAGATAACCTGCAAAACTCACAAATATGAACTGAAATAGAGATGGACGAAATGCTGAATCTAGTAACAGACACAAACTACCTGTGCTGCGAATCATTTTGGCAAATTGATAGGGCAGATTATTATTTTGGCACGAAAAGATCCAAAAGGAAGTTTTGGACAATGAAATCGACCACCAGTGGCATTTTGAGGGTTGAAAAGACCCACATATGAGCTTTTATATCGACTACCACACAATGTCGTTGTGGGGGTAAGATCCGGTTTATATTCAAACACTGGTTATTTTTGTTGAGTATTTCTAAATCTTGCAAAAAGGTTTCAGGTCACTAGCTGCGACATACATCCTAGGTATTATGTAATGTTCACATAGATGACAAAACTCTTCATATTTGTCGCATTTTTGTTTTATTTGTCATCAAATCTAAGAGAATATGAGGAGAAAATGCTCAGTTTTAGAAATCAAATCCACATCAAACCACTGCTGGGCCACAGAAGGATAAGACAATGAAAGAACCACTGTCAACCAGATTATCCTCATCTTTGCTATGGAAAGTGATTGAGGATGTGTGTGATAAAAACTTTCACTCATGTAAGACATATTTGTACCACCATGTTTGTTTATTATAGCAAAACCATGTGGCTCAGGTACAACTGCCCTGGCTAAAACTGAAAGCGTTTTAGCTGAAACCATTCATGCATCATACTAATTATTTGCAGCCGTTCTTGTTCAGTACCAAACCTACCCTCCGCGGTGGTTTGTTAAGATCACTATTTTAGCGGTGTGATAAACCATATTGCTAAAAGTTGTAAAACCGTTCATGCACCGTATTAGTGAAACATTTTGCACAGAAACAAATTTAACCAGTGTTACAAGCAAATTGAATGCAGTGTCTTTAAAGGCACAGACTCGTCAGCAATGCGCGCGCGCCAAATTCGTGCTACGAAATACGCAGCTCCATAGCAAAGGCATGGAGCTGCGTATTTCGTGGCACGAATTTGGCACGCGTGCATTGCTGACGAGCCTGTGCCTTTAATAATAAACGACTATAAAAAGGTGCAACTATTGTGCCGTGTCCATGAAGCCCCAGTCACCGTGACACTGGACCTGCGACCACGTTACGATAGCTGTGACCGAAAAATGTTGGAATCACGGGCAAATCGTAGAAAGAGCGCGCGACTGGTCGCAGAAATCGTGGGTGATCGTTAGAGGAAAATCAGTCGCAGCAAGGTCAATGGTCATGTTCAAAACTTCTGACCAACTGGTCGTGCCACCTGACGATTGGTGGCGCCACCTGTCCTACGACGGTCACTGATCGCCATCACTAGTCCCACTATTACCTACGATTGATCTTGCGATCGATCTTCTCCAATCGATGGTGATCGCACGATCACGCTTAAGCCCCGGTCACAACGAACCCACGACGCATTTGTACCACGACACGACAGAAAATGTGTGCAAACGTTTTGTGAAATTGGTTCAAGGCTGGACATGCCCTCCCATGTAAGTGTAGACCGTGTAAAATAGCAACCATTTCGTGGGGCAGTTTCCTTGTTCCTTCAGGACATGCATGGTTGCACATATTGTGCTTCCATTGTTGAACGGTTTAAGTAATGAAATGGCGGCTATTTGATACGGTCTATAGATCGATTTTCAAGCCAAATTTTAATCCCAACTTTGCCAAGGTCTTGGCAAATGTAGAACCAGGGAAAATGCAAACTTATCTCTTGGCCCAAAGTCATATCCCAGGCAATTTACAGGCTAACATTCTTCAGGACAGGGTGTGATGTGGCAAGGCAAGAAGTGATCCATAAATTACTCTCGGAGACCAAAGTTCAAGTTCTATGGAAGAACGAAACTCCTGTGAAAGTGCAAGTCAATTTTCCCCCCTCTAATAACTGCTGTACTTTTTAGGTATTTGCAAGCTTTTCTTTCTCCTTTTCCCCTTTTCCCCTCGACCACATTGTGACAACAGGTTGCCCTCAGGCATGCAGAGTTTTTGCTAAAAAATTTGCCCAGAGAATTGAACTATTCATCATTACAGGGGTCAGAGCAAGTCAGACCTCTGCAAGGGGGGAGTATATATAATGCTTAACTTTGGCTTCACCTTTGTGAGGGAAAAAAGAAACCAGACAGTTATGCATTCAGGTATTAACGTCAGTAACTATAAAAATGTTCACATGGAACTTCTAGAATAAAACTTTCAGATATTTTCATGGACTGAAATGGAATTGATGCTGGGCGGAATTACAAACTGTTTTACACATTGAATGATTCTCCACAACGTGAGCAATGATTTAGCCAACTTACGACTTCTCCAAGACACCTCAGGGAAAGCGGCACATGTCAGAACAAATTTGTTTTAAGTTGCTTAGAGCTTTAGCCAGTGTACAATCTCTACCACAATTTGAACCTCTCCGTAGTACATGTGCGGCTTTTCACACTAGGCAGACTCTCGGACTTTAATTGGGAATCACTTATCCTTCCAATCGCTTCCTTACGTAACAAAACTCTCAGGCCCCAGGGCAAATAAGGTATGAAATACACTGCAAAGCCACCCCAAAATTGCCATTTTCCCACATGGAAAGTTCAACCCTGTGAACAATTTACCCATGGTAAGACACATTTAGAGTCTTGTGTGAAATGGCACTGGGGTGAAATAGCAAAACTCAGACCAGTGTCACTCAATGGCCTTCTGACCCGGGTAACTTTTTACCCAGGAAGCTGCAAATAACCAGGAGTTTCGTTTCACACTTAAAATTCTAACTCAAAACACTTATCCACTGCAGGTACCTTATTAAATGGGCGCAACAGTGACCCAACCATGGCTATAGTTAACTAGTGCCATTTTTGGCCAGTTAACCCGGGTAAATGGCAAGCACAAGATTGTGGATAGGAAATGAACACTTAACCAGGGTATAATATCAGGGTTAAATTTTTCCGTTATCTGGGTAGCTCTCAGGGATATATTGTGGAAAGAGACCTATGGTCTTGAGGTTTGATGCGCTCGTGTGAAATGCCCCATTGAATGATGAAGCATTTTAACATCTTTGCTCAGAACTACAGCTGCATATGGTTTCTATGTAAGTAAAATATTTTCTTTGTAAGTTCTTCTTGATCCTCTCCTTGATATCTAGTATGCCTCAAGATTTTACATTTTGTCATGTAGGATTCATAGATTCCTTGTGACTGAATTGAGTGCCATGCATCCCTGTACTCCATCAATTCCGTTTCCCCCACATTCCTGCCAATCGAAGCCGAAAAGACCACCACACACTGGGTGACATTCAATTCAACTCTTCCCCAAAGTATTATTATTACTTCAAACTAGCAACAGGCAAATTCATTTTCTGGCCAAAAATAAAAGTCAAGAACACCCACAAGGATCTTTAACCTTACTACTCTGCCGTTCAACCACAAAGCATGTCTGCAGGGAAATTTTTCTTCTTGCCACTTCTAGCGGCAATATCGTTTCAACGTACACCAGCAGTTGAATGCACACAAAAAAAGGTTACCAAAAGTACGTCCTCGCTGTTGGAATTAGGAGAAGGGTTCCTGGAGGAAGTTCAGTGGGTCGTGTGATGGTTCTATAAAGGACATTGGCGTCAGTCTCCAGCCAAGAATGTAATCACCTGGAATTCAATTGGTACTAGTGTCAAATTATAGTCCAGTGCCTGGCCTCATGTGTGTGCAGTGAATGCTTGTGGATTGCTAGAAACGAAAGAATAGCGTTGTTGCGTTGTGTTTTCTTTAGTGCGAGGAAGTGGTCTCGGGTGCTTTCTCTGAAAACTCAGATTCGTCTAAAGGTTAAAATTAAGACCCATTCAAAATAAGTAGTATTTATAGCACTGATACAAACTTTTAAACGCATAAATGCCTATTTATGTAGGTTTAAAATACTATATTTTTGTTGGAATTAAGGAAGGATAAATAAATCAGAACATCAATCCAAGGTCCCTTGGTTTAGCCTACCACTGTTACTTATAGATCTAGTTTTTACACTCCATATCCTTCCCAAACAAATGGATCCTATTTGCAAATTTTACATACAATAATGAACTCTCATTAGAGCACTTTTTATAGGCTCAAACTAATATGATCTTTATATCTGCAAAGTTCTATAACTAAGTATCCAATATGCACAGTACAAAATGATAGGACTTCTGGGGGAGGGGGAGATTTTTGTATCATTAGGTTTCTATCAGGGGGTGCTCCAACAGGAATATGTCGGGTGCACATTTTTGAATGTACACTAGAAAATATACATACTTTTTTTATACAGGTGCTACCTGTAAAGTGTATGTTTCTCCTCAATTGCTCAGGATTAACTTTTTACAAACCTTGCGCTTACGTATATCATACTCCTTGGCCCGTGAACCATAGCTGATATGGTGTCAGACACGGAACACTGGCTCACTGCCTGGTTCCGGAAGTTATTGAATATTCAATTGAGTTCGGTATCCATTGTGTCTGTTGATACTTTAGGCCTGATCAATATTTCTGTGAGGGGATGAATGATTTGAGTTGGTAGTCAAATTGTTTTACTGTCCGATCACAAATTTCAAACTTGATTTTAAGTTGATGGTGGTATTAATAATAGATTTTAGTTAAAAAACTGGTGTGAAATGAATCAGGAAAGCTTAAGTGATGTTGTACTATATACAGTGCCCCTTGTGGAAATGAAATATTCCCCTGTGCAACAAAAAGCAGATATATTGCTGAATTGAAAAGACATTTTCCACAAAGATTGGTCTGTATTTTGTTGGAGGTTGGGAGCTTTTCTTTCGAAAACAAAAAAATTGGGCTTTTAACCATCAAAAGCTCTATGATAAAAGAACTGGTATCGCACAAGGTATTGAGCTGTGTCGTTAGGTGAACAGCGGGAGGTAGACAGTGTACACAACTGTACAGACCCCTTCAAAAGAGTTTCTTTTCAGCCTCAAATTTCCAACTCATATTTGTATGAATTGAACATTTTTTTTCTTGCGGAAGGAGGGGAGCGTTCGTATTGTGAAGTGATACTGCAAAAGTAGATCAGACGAGGCAAATGTGTTAACCAGGGTCATTTGGGAGTTGTGTGAATTCTTGTGCGTCTTTGTTGATTGACTGCCAGCTGCCTAGTTTGTTTGACCAAAGTTTGTGTTTCTGTCTCGGAAGGTGTTGTCATGCATTCATTTGTCGTCCTTCAAGCTGAAACTTTGATCACCTCACACTTTTACTTTTTGAATAGTTCAAGTCAAGACCATGACCCTGTCTTCATAACCAGTAGCGTCGCCAGACATTTCAAAGTAGGGAGGTGCCAAAGGGGTGGCACAACAATTTGGGAAAAAAACACACTAATTCTTCCAATTATACATGCAGATTTTCAAACCTCAAATTTCATTTGGGGAGGGGGAACAAGGGGGAGGGTGTATGACACCTTTTTTGGCATGTGCTCCCCCCAAGGCTGTCTCCCTTGGCGACACCACTGCATCTAACTCATACCTTTCCTCAGCCATTTTCAACTTTATAAAATCCTATATGCCTTTAGCTCCAACCCCTTATACCTTCTAAAAACACAATCTCAAAAGGAGACACAAATTACTCTCAACAGGTATTCAAAATCCGAGCTAAATGAGAATACCTGAAGAAAAAAGTCTAGAAAATTAATTCAATTGACCTTATAAGTATATGTAATTAACACCTTGTTGGTGCAACTTCATTGTAAATCCTACATGAGGCCTTTTCCCACAGCACTTTAACCCCGAGATAACCCGGGTAACAGAAAAATTTAACCCCGAGATTACCCGGGTTAAGGGTTCGTTTCCCACGGCAAATCTCGGGGTTACGAATTACCCGGGTTATCTGGCAAAAAATGCCACTTAACCCGGGTAATTTCTAGCCCTGCTCGGGAGGTGGGTTAACCCACCAATCTCGGGGTTAACGGCGACCTTGAGACGATTCTCCGGGTTAACGTTTGTCGTGGGAAACGACGACAATAGCCTACCCGGGTAGGCTATTTAGCGAGTTAAATTCTTGCCGCAATAATGATTGGCATTGGCTTGCCGCGCTTGAATCGCACTGTCAAACTGGTACTCTTCTGAAGGTAGTGTACAACAAAATACGCGTGGGGCCAGTGACAAAGCACACAGTACACATCGATAAATATTATTAAACATGCGAAATATTAACAGCAAAATTGCCAGCGATGTTTCTGTGTCGTCCGCCATGTTTGTGTGTGCGTGCGCAGCCTGATCGATCGATCGATTTTCCACACGCAATGGTTTGCGGGTATTTGTGCTGATTGGTGTACCCGGGTACGTGCGCATGCAGAAATGCCGTGGGAAAAGGGTCGCTGTTGTACCCGTGTAAGAGACGACCCGGGTAAGTGCTTCTCCGGGTTAACGCTTGTCGTGTGAAAAGAAACTCCGGGTTAAATGTAACCCGGGTTATTTACCGCTACCCGGGTAGAAAAGTTACCCGGGTAGGAGGTGGGTAGTGGGAAAAGGCCTATGCTGTTCTTTGCTATCACAATTGGATTTGTAAGCTCTAGCTCTTGGCACTGTTCCGAAGAGGGAGGTGGTTTATTAGTGTGGACACTAAAGATGCATCCCATTCTTGTGGTTTAGAGAGTGACACATCAGTACCTATTGTGTGGGGATTGTTGAGAATATCTCCTCCAAATATTATGCTGTCATGAAAGATGTTGGAGAGGTTTTTTTTCTCTCCAAAGAATGTTGCTGCTGAATTACTTAATTGCAGGTTTGTGAGTGATGTCTTACGGGATGTTTTTGTTACCTTTACTTTGTAACAGCGCCTTATTGACCCCCTTCGAACACGTGCGAATACGCCATTTTGGGAGTCAAATAATGCTGAGTCATTGTGGAAGCGATGTGCGTGCGCGTTGTGTGTCTCTCTGGTGGGCGTAATGCGGTTTAATTCACCAATGGGAGCCTCAGCATAGCGCGTTACGCGCGCTATGGACACACACAACGCGCACGCACATTGCTTCCACAACGACGAGGCATTATTTAACTCCCAAAATGACGTCATTGGCACGAGCTTAATTGAAAGGTCTTGAAGAGTTCCATATGTACAATGTACCTATTTTTAGTATTTGCAGGACTCGGTGAAAATGAGTTTCAGTTAAATGTTTATGGACACACTCTGGATGAATAAAAAATGGAAAGAACACTTTACTACATGTATATTCAAGTTGTGTTTCTGAATGGGTACATTTCTTTGTCCGATTGCGGAGAGAAAATGCAAAGATGTAAGTGTCATAAGTCATGAGATCATGGTGTCAGTTTTACTTTACAAGTACTTTACACATACGGCTTAATACATTTTTTCCATGATACAAATTGATTTTTCGTTGATGTAACATTATGCCAGTGGAGTACCTTTCTCCATGGTAACCGTAGTAAGGTTGGATTCATACTGACCTTTTTGTGTGCATTTAAAACGTGTATAAATTTGTCACGAATTGCCTTGAGAAAATGTAGTGTGGAGAGAATTTTATGTAAAAATAATGCACCGAAAACCGCGGAATCAACTTGGTCGGCGAGCATTTTGGGATCCTGTGGTTTTCAGTCTGTCACTTCACATCAAATTGGCTCTACATTGCATTTTCTCGAGGCAGTGCGAGTCACATTTATTCACATTTAACATGTGGAGCAAGGTCAGTGATCCAGCCTAAAGTGGTGTTCCCATTGGACCACGATGTAAAACGTACAGGGCGAGAGAGGCTGCGGAAACTTTCCGCTCAACCGCGGGAGTTTTACAGGGCCCTCGAAAGGTCCAATGGGAACAGCGCCGCCCTGTAAAACTACCGCTACCGCTGTGTAAAATGCCAAATGGATGACGTCACTTCCTGCATCGTGCAATCCCACCACACATTGCGCGAACAAATTATGGTTATTATGTACGGGCCCTGTATGTACGTACGCACGTGTTTTTTCATGCTCTTTTCTTCGCAAATATAATGGCAAGTTTAATCGAAGTTGTTCGAAATTTGATTGGGTTTCGTGCAGCATGCACACAATTAATAATTTCGCGCCAATATGTGTATCGCATGGCATGTCAAACATCCTGTTAGGTCAAAGGTTATGTAAACCACGCCCTCAATTGACCACATATGGCCAGCTGAGTAGCTAAATTTTTCGCTCGCGTCGTGTAAAATATATGGTAAGTGGGAACGCACGGGAGATTTACAGGAAGGAATATTTACAGGGAGTCGCGGAAAAAGAAGTCCAATGGGAACACACTTTAAGCCTGGTAAAACTTCCCACTGCACACCATAAAGGTCAATTTCAAGGATTGACACTTATTTGAAAGTTCACCGACTGTTCAGATTGGACAAGGCTCCATATAAGGAACCCAATGATGACACAGCTTTACTGGATGAGCAGTACTTGACAATGGGGGAAGTTTACCCACGGTCCTGCAGTGAAAATGACCCTTAACCCATATTTGTTCAGAAAGAACGGTGCAGGAGGTAGGGGGAAGGTTCATCCGGCTGCACTTCGATCTGAAATATAGCAACAAGCAAAATTATAGTAAATATTTCAAGGACAACAAATAATGCTCTACAAAGTATGAATGTCCGAAATCAATTTCGGACATTCCTCAAATGTTTTTGCCTTGTTATCTTGTTCCAATAATTAGTCAAAATTGTAGCTGACAAAAAATACCTCTTGTAAAAAAACTACAGCCGTAGATATCTGGAGATAAATGCATGTGATAAGCGCCGGCATTTATCACAGAAAGGGTGCAATATTTAGCAGCCGTAAACAGTGTCTGGGTTAAGTCGGTCGTGTCTTCTTTTGTCCTGTCTATCTCAGTGACATGGAGAGGACACACTCGAGTAAAGACTTCAAAGTAATCAATGAATTCACCATTCATTATTCCGTTCCTTGAGCTGGTATCTTTCAAACCTTTCACAAGTTAATAAATTGTTATTCCGTAGGGTCACTGTTGTCAGTTGGAAAAGTGCAAGGTGCTTTTGCCCAAGAGTGCTTGGTAAATTTACCCTTGATCTTATGGCATATATGGGAGCTAAAATTCCTTGGCTGACAAAAATTATCCAGCTTTGATATTACGATACCCTGGGAATACTCTTTCTGGTGTGAATCTGGTGGTCTACATGAACCAACATTTGTTGGCCAACAAGGTCCAACACGTGTCTGACGATGTCGGCCGACCAAAAGTTGGATTGTGTGGACGTCACTCCAGACAACGTCCAACAACATATCCAACTAGTTGGAACATGTTGGAACATGTTTCTATCGCCCGACTTTGTTAGAGCTTGTTGGATAAACGGGCCAATAGCAGATTAGAACACCTCACACGTTAAGGCAGCAACCAACTGCAGTCGAGATATGCTGGAACATGTTGGTTCGCACGGTCGAACACATCCATGTACTGCCCAACAAGTTCCAACTATACATGTACATGTGTGTCGTTGTTGGCCGACAAATGTTGGCTCGTGTAGATGGCCGGCCTTTAGCTGGGGGCAAACTAAAAGATCTGTCTGATATTCCGATAGGCCAGGACAGCTACAGACTTCATGGCACCTCTTTCTCATCTGATTTTCCCTTCAAATTGAAACTCAGATTTTAAAATGCACAACTTCTTCACAAAGCTTCCCTGCAGTCTCTGTGATTAATGGGCCGAATGCATAATAGAAGCATGGTGAGAAACCATTCCCGTACCACCCCCGCGTAGAATTAATCAGAGACCTTACCGATAAGGTACTGTCTTCGTTGTCAGTGTTATCTTGCATAGTTGTTGCAATTGCAAGTACATGCAACTATGCCATGCACACCTCCATAGTCAAGCCAACTTAGTCACCTTTTGTTTCCATTCTTGTCGCAATTATAAAGGCAGTGATGGGTTGGAGATGTACCCTTGATATTTTCATTGTATAAAGTATGAGTTTGCTTATTAATCTTTTTACTGGAAAATTTTAATTAATGATAGAGAGACACTTAACAATGACCCAGTTATGTCATGTCCAAAATACTTGTCTTTAGAACTCATCTGAACTCGTTCTGTGAAGGTTGTGACTATTCAAACCTATTGAATTCAGGAAAAATAAATATTGTAGGGTCTTTCTTGGATCTGCAGCCCATTTTGATAATCTACACGTAAATAATATTTTTCTACAAATGCCTTTTATTTTATCTCAAAGTAGAAGAAATAACTTTAACTTGGTCTAAGATGATAACTTAAAGGCAGAGGCTCATCAATGCGCGCGTGAGGCCAAATTCGTGCCATAACATACGCAGCTCCATACCTTTGCTATGGAGCTGCGTATTTGCTATGGAGCCTGTACAAAAGCCCTATCATTTGCAAGATAAAACTTTTTACAGATTCGTGGAATAAGAGTGTAATATATCACTAAAGGAAGAATGTTGGTAAACAAGCCTGAAGAAATTTTAGCTACTTAGATAATGCTTCAGAAAACCTCGAAAATCTACATGTATACATGGATTTTGTGTATAAGTGAATGGTAAAAATATTTTAGAAAACCACCTTCGGTTGTCAATTTTCAGCAAGAAATACCATTTTGGACGGAAATAAATTCATATGGTATTTGTTATCATTGCTATCAACACTTTGAGTAAGGTTTTTCTTGTCAACTCATGAAAAACAAAAAACAAGAAATATTTCCTTCTAAAAAGCTGATACGAACTTCACAAAGAATGGCAATTGCAGCGATGCGTCGCAGTAAGGGTGCCGCCATTTTGTCCGAATACTGTTTTTACGAACAACTTTTTCGTGTATTGCCATAGGAATGCACGATGGACTTGTACGGAAAGACGTCATTCTTTGCCTAGTATTCGGACAAAATGGCAGCGTCCATAGTGCAATGCATCGCTAAAATTACCATTCTTTGTGAAGTTGGTATTCGCTTTTTAGTGGATAATATTTTATGTTCTTTGCATTACAATAATGTACGAGCTGTACTTGTTGAGCACAAGGTCTTTTGTTTTTTGGGTATAATTCCCCTTTGATATGTCATTCCTTAAAAGGCCCCTAAAATGCTCAATAACTTGAAGGATTACTTGTGTCATTTTTATACTCCATGAATAAAAAGTGGCATTGTTCAACTTTGAATTTTTTTCTCACATAAACGCATGTCACTTTAGGAACACACAGCAGAAAAGCAAAGAAAATCATAAGACTTAAAACAGGAGTTTTTTCATGGTTTGCAACAGGCAACATGTAAAACAAACCTAAACTGTCATGGGTTACACAAGTTTCAGCAAGTTGGAGAAAATTGTGGAAACTTTGGTGCACAGTTGAATGAGATTTTCCCGTGTTTTCCTAATGTGACATCACCACTTTGCTCATGCATATGTAAATTTTCATTAGCATAAAAATCAAAAACCTTGATTTTAACCCCCCCCCCCCCCCCCCCAAGCAACTTCCAAGTGGGGTTTTTATGATTGTAAATTAATGGACTAGTTCCATAGCACAGATTTCATTGATAAAAACACCATTTTAGGGGTCCTTTAATACTGTTTAACACCTGAGCTCCCTGGGCAGTATACAATCCCCAGCTACGTAGGTACTCATGAGCTCATCAAACATGTAACACATCCTCAGCTACCCTTCCATGTACCCATTTACTGGGTGGAAATATCACATCAAAACCTGGAATATTTTAGAACATGCTTATTAATATTTATGAATTGTGTGGGTTGTATTAAAAACCTTTGATCACTATACTAAACATTACTCCCGCAGGAAAAATTTCCTTCAGGCAAGGATTAGTAAAATAAAATCAGTCTAAATTAAATTCTGACTAATTGCAATCCCCGTTGCGAAATGATTCGAACCGGCCATTCAACACCGGCTAGCTCGGTGGTCGAGTGGTTAAGACGTCTGCCTTGTTTGCAGGAGGTCGTGTGTTCGAGTCCCTCCTGAGCACGCTATGAAGTTTTTCATAGTGTCTCGGGAAGGCACTGAGTATACAGTGTTAATAAATACGTCGGGTAGGGGCAAAAACAACCTTACTTAAGATTAGTAAAATAGTTTTTATATTTATTGGACACAACCCCATTCCCACAGTCAAATATATCAAAGTCCAACATACATGTATCTGCAAACCGGAAATATTGATCTTCGATAAAAAGATTTCTTGTCCATTGTTTGTTTAAAGCAAACCGAATAACGGATATGGTTAGATAGTGCAGGGGAGACTCCAGGCGCCTTTGATTGGTACAAAGTTCAATTGGCTGTTGTCATTCCTGAGAGGTTTGTGTCCCAGCTGTTCCAATTCCAGAGGGTGGGAGGTTGAAGTGAGCTTTAGGCTCTAAATAATGGAAGTTTTTGTTACAATTCTAGTGCTAAGGGTACCAGATTAAAAGTAAGTGAATTTGAGACAGAAATTGGCACTGGTACTTTTTTTATTCTTGCCCCAGATTTGTATAAATTTTCTTGTCATAAAGTTCTTTCTTTTCTTACTGACCCTTGAATTTTAGCAAGAAGGTGAAGAGTCAAATGTAGAATAAAAAATAAAAACACTTGGAGGACTTTGCATAATCGTGATATTTTGAGAGGCAAACACTAAAGTTCATCAAAGTGGAATTGCCTGATAAAATGTTAAAACTGATAAAAGCACTTAAGTAAATATTTTTGGTGTGCGCCATTTTTGGATACCGTCATAAAATATATTTATGGTTGGATTGCTGTTCCAAGCACACGCACGCATGGGAGGCATAGAATTTGTGAGGATTTATTGAGTATCCTGGTCTTTTTTGAGCTCATCTTCAGAATAATTTCTTAAATGCCTGTTTCAGTCTTATTGCATTCATTGTCTTTTTGTGTCACAATTGGCCAACGTTTTATTTACTGTTTGTTTTCCGGTATTTGTGTCTGTAAATGCTGGACTTTTACCCGAAATTAACTTTTGGCCAGTCACTTTGCTCTTTAGATTTTGGGGAAAAAAATAAACAAATTAGTCACGTGACCTGGTAGTTTGAGGTATTTGACCCTAATTTCATTTCAAAAGAGATTGAAGATTATTGCCAAAGTCATTAGTTTTAATGAGTGTGTCAATTTGTCTGATTACCCGGATTAATCAAGTTTGAGGTCAGAGTGCTTTTGGTTGTCTGTCACGCCTCAGGAAGCTTATAGGTGGGGAAATGGAATAAATTTTTATAATGTTAAATGTACATGCAATCTGTTATTATCACTGATATCGGATCACTTGCTTGATCACCCTGAGTGCTCGGAACAATACAGCGAACAGCAGTTCACGGTACTGGCCAGAGCATGCAGTATCATGCATCTCCACATGCTCGAAGCTATGTATATCCACTTCACTATACCTGTGTTATGTCACCAGAAAATTTGTTCACACGCTACATGTAGTCTAACAGCGCATGCGCAGTAGTGTACTCCCTGCTGTTGCCAGCTGTGGTATCAGCGCGTAGCATTCTGATTATGTCGTCACTGCTCTGCAGCCTTATATTTGCACCAATAGCGTACCCACACCATTTCTTGCGTTTTGCTTAATTATATTTTCTTATATCGGATTGTTTTAATTTTGGTTTGCAAAAACATACATTCAAAAAAGCACTGATGACAGTTTCCCAGTAGTATATGCACAGGGCTGAAATGGCCCCAAGCCCAGTTACATTTATTGTGTACTGCTCCTGAAGTAAATCCCTGAATTACATAATAATTTTCACAGCAATAAAAGGTGTTTGGCTGGCCTTCAAACTTGACAATGGATTCCAATGATCTTATCCTTTACCACATGTTTTCTTTGGTCTTGACCTCTGTGATATGTACACCAACACCCCCCAAATTTTGCAATATTGCTATTCTATTCAAATCACTGGTGCCCTTTAATAATTGGCTGAAGATCGTGAGGGACCTTGGTCTGATAGACCCTGGAGAAGTCAATAAACGATTAAAGGAGCTTGTTCGGATTTTTCCAAAAAATTATATAAAATACCTCCCCAAAATAACATCTATGGGAAGAAAAAAAGGAAATTTGAAATCTCCAATTAGTTTACAAAACATCAGTGTTTTTTTGTATGATATCCTTGAAAATATACGGATTGAGAGTGCAAAATTTCAGAAAATCATGCCTGGAGTTTTGCCACTGACAGGGCACTATCATTGGCTTATACCCATTGCATGGTGCACTGCATGGTGGTCATTTTTGGGGGTAACTATATTGTCACTTTGCGTGATGCATGAGAAGGCGCTTTGTGAGCTACTGTCACATCATTTAAATAAGCAAATATGTCCCCTAACATGGCCGTCTGTGCAAAGGATCTATAGTATTGGATATTTTCTTGTGCTTGTAAAGGGTATTTCCAGTAGAATATTAAAGAGCTATGGCAAAAATTACTAAATGCACCAATAAAGGTTGTAGCCACAGTCGTGTACGTTATGTTTCTGCCTTGTTTGATCAAGTACTTTTCCGAGTACTTTCAGCATTTCAAAGACCATAAGTAATTGTAAAAGCCAAACTGGGGTTATTACTTTCAAACCAAGTATAAGTACAGTTCTTATTGTACAGCGAGTTTGACATTTTCTGTGTAATCATAACTTATATTAGACAACATTTCCTTCAAGTACTCGAAAAGTACTCGACTACAACACTAAAATTTTCCAGATCTTTGCCAGGATGAAGGTGAATGTAATTAGCACAATTAAGCTAAAGATGTGTTTGCACTGTGTCTCTTTTAGTTTTTAAAAAAATCCACTGGCATAATAATGCATTTGTTAAACCCATTTAACAAAAAGTGATTACAACACTAATAGAGAAGTAATTACAACCCTTGGTGTATTGTGTTCTTGAGCAAGACCGTTCGCATTAAATTGCTTCTTTTGGGGTTTTTTCATCCAGGACCAAGTTTTCCTGTGTTGCAGAGCTGCCAACCCTCCCGGATTTTGCAACTGATCTTGTGACTCCTGACATGGATGTATCCCTCCTGGATTGTCAATTAACAACCTCAGAGATTTATAGAGGTATCTGACGTCAGGAGATCAACCTACTTTCCATGAGTTTTCGTTAAAATCTGTGCAAGTTGGCAGCTCTGGCGTTGTAATCTTATTGACCTGTGATTGCATAATTGCAGCCGTGTTACAGGAAATAAGAAGGTCATAAATGAATGTTAGTGAGCTACATGATTACCAGGGGTAATAGTGATGTGTATAACACTTAGGTCTGTCTGTACCACACTCTGTTTGATAATGTGGTTTGGTGTTTCGTTGAATTTACCCTTGCAGATTTAAGGGTAGGACACCTTGGTATGCTGATGACTTGAGCTTAGTTTGAGCACTATTTCATACTCGAGACATGCTTAAAAGCATCCGTGCTTGGAGGCTGCTGTTGTCTAAGACAGTGTCATACCGTAAACAAAGTTCCGCTCAGCTAGTAATACCCCGTTTACACTCGATTCGCCTTTGCCGAATCCAACTCCGCAATTTCCAAAAAGGGGAGTTGAAGCCGGGTATAGTGTAAACGCAAAAGGTGAATTGAAAAAGGCGGATCAGACCCGGATCTGATTCGCCTTTTTCAAGTCACCTTTGGGGTAGGGTTGAACCCCGCAATTGCGGGGTTGAACCCTGCAATCGTCAAGGTCGCTTGTAGTGTAAACGCTACCCGAATACAGATTCGGCAATTTGAGTGTCCTTGGGGCGGTGCCCGCAGTGTAGTAGATTTAATTGACCAATCTGGCACTAGTGCAGCAACACCTAACAGCTCACGCATGCGCTGCAGTTACATTTAGTGGTGACTTTTGCGGTTTCTGAACCGAGTTGAAGCGATTTGGGGTGTTGTGTAAACGCGGCAAATGTTCAGTTTTGTGGTCGCAATAAAAATGCTGGATCTGTATCCACCTTTGCCGATTCGAGTGTAAATGCGGTGTAAGTCTCATTTTCAATTGCTTATCGTTTTATGACAAGATGTTTTCTTGCTGAATTATATCCTATCTAGAAAATTAATTCTTACATGTTCTGTCTGAAGTTAATTTTGGGCAGGGTTACCAGGTCTCTTGTCTGTAACCCCGATCTGTCACCCACTTGTCTCTGGTTCAGATCAAAGATCCTAAAGGGGAGGTGTCTGGAAACATAGTTCAGCTGGTGGTTACTGATTAATGTAGCGTGTATATATAAATTCAAACACCAAAATAGGGGGTGGAGACTCCACCCCCCTAAACTGGAGCCACTGCATAATACCCCAGATACAAAAATAACCACAGTGCAATGGTGAAGCGGTCCAGTGAATCAACTTTGGTTGGTTCTAAAGGTTGTGGGTTCAAAGTCCGGTCCAGTCCGGTCTGGTCCAATCCAGTCCGGTCTGGTCCAATCCAGTCCGGTCTGGTCCAATCCAGTCCGGTCTGGTCCAATCCAGTCTGGTCCGGTCCAGTCCATCCATGGTACGTGTACCTTGAGCAAGGCACTTTGCCACACATTGCTTCTCTCCACCTAGGAGTAGAAATGGGTACCTAAGGGGGTATAGTGAATGCTGTTTGATTAGCCATTGAGTGCCTGATTGGCAGCCGGGACTGTATACTCCCCAGGGAGCCGAGATGATGGAGTGATTTAGTGGAGCCCTATGATCAGGGGTAATAATAATGATTATTGAGTCATTGGAAGATCTTGCAAGTCCTTGCAAGTTCATCCTTTGAAATGTAACTCATTTGAAACTCTTGGTGGCAGCAAACAACGTGGTCCTTTTCCATCGTTTGTGTCACTTTAAGCATGTGCACTTTAACATTGACAATAATAATATTAATTGTTCCAGTCTTATAGAGCACATTTCACACACAGTCCCAATGCGCTTTACATTATTACCCCTGGCTATTGGGCTCAATGATATCATTCCCTTATCCTTCTCAATTCCCTTTGGATCATGCAGTCCCTTATGCAGCTTACGCGCACAGGGACTAATCAAACACGGCACCGCTCACTCCCCTCGCAGATACCCATAATATTTACTCCTGGGTGGAGAGAGGCATTTTGTGACAGAGTACCTTACCCAAGGGCACACGCACCCTGGACGAGCTGGGATGGAATTTGAACCAATGACTTGTGGATTTGTACATGTATTGTACATGTATTCAGTATGCCCCATAATGCATAGTTCCGACCTGTCAATCAAGCCGAACCCACCGACCAATCACAACAGAGCTAGCAGACACCGCCCACATAGGTCAAAGTGCATTGCCTCACAACAACACAACAACATACAGTTTGTACAGTATTGTATGCGGTGATCCGGGTTAATTTTTGGTTTCAAGGCCGGACGATTCGCTGTTCAAAGGTAAGAAAGCATGTATTTCATGATGATATGAAATCCCTGTATTACTGGCCCTTTACTCAGTGTGTTCTAAGATAACTGTTGACCCTGAAACATGAATACCTTTGAGTTTTCTCCAATGAATCTGTGTTTTCCGTTGAAAGTCCCATTGGTTTGTGCAGTGTGTGTGGACATTTTGAGGGATAGCGTGTGAGGCATAGCAACAATATCCAAGGGGCGGAGTTAACTGGGCAAACTCGGAACTATGCATTGTTTTAAAAGTCTCATATTTGGTCCTTGCCAGAAATCGAACTCACTTTTCGACTAAGACTACTATAGTGCATGTGCTAGACCACTTTGCCTTCGCCGTAAGTTATTCTAAATATAACCCTCGCTGCCGTTTTCCAAAGAATATCCAAATAAAACGTGAATATCTGACTTGTGTGTCCATATCTACGTACGTCATGCCACCTTTTCTAATCCTTATATGGGGATAAGGTATGGAGTTAGCTCAGATACTTGACCATTGCAGGGCAGGGAATTCAGAACTCTGGTTATTTGCACTGCTGAGATAAAGCATACAGGGACCTGGCGGATTTCTGTGTGCGTGTTTACTTTCTGTTTTGGGAGTTATCACGTCACAATAAAAACCTGTTGCATTCCATGGAGTTGCGTGTATAGGTTGGTTGCGATTGGCACGAGGCGAAACACCTGCTCCGCTTGTAGGGGGAGTTTTAGGAGAGGTTCCCCCTAACTCTTCCGGTTTGGAACAAGACATTTTCTGCTGAGAAATTTCATGAGAAGTTTGGAATGTAGAAACACCAATTCCATAAATTTCTTGGGAAATTCTGAAAACAGAGAACCTGAAGTCCAAACAGTTACTGCAAACAAAAACTATCAGGAAAATCAAGAAATAAGATCAACGAGATACTAGTTCAACACATTCGGTCTTAAAGACAGATTACATGATTGGGAAAACTTTTAAGAATAGGAACAACAGCTTTACATAACCGAAGAGTAATGTTGATAAACTGCCTTGTAGAAGTTTCAGCCAAATATAGTTGCAGTAATACTTCAGAAAACCTTTAAAATCCATGCATAGTTTTGTGTTTAATTAATAATGGTAAAGAGCACAGTTTGCAATTTCGCCCACAAAGGTACCATTTTACACAAGGAAAATCATGTGGCGTTTGTTACTATTGCTATAAACACTTTTAGCCGGGTTTTTCCTTGTCAACTTGTGAAGTAATTATTTTTGGTAACTGCAAATGATTTACCGTGGCTTTAATAAACACCACCATTTTGTCTGATGTTATATGCCCCAATGTACACTAGCATCTTGCCGTTGTTTCTTAGTAACTCAAAAGGGGGACTGTTAACTGTGGCAGTCAAGAACCATTTTTCTCACCATTTGCCCCATTATCGTAGCCCACAGCTGGTAAGCAAGTGAACAAAACAAAGATGGCCGCCCCGTGAAAATCCTAAAGTATCTGCCGACCCCATTTATCTTATCACCGACTACATGCCAATCTTGTTTTTAACACCAAGGATTTTCCAAAGTACACCGTCGCCCAGATATTTCCAAGTTTTCCCCAAAAACTGTTCCAGCACCCCGACTACATGGAGTGACATTTATGTTTGCATTGACATGAGGTTAATTTCTCTGATACGCCTCCGGTTTTTGGGAAGTATATATTATGACGACAAATCAGCTGCACAGATTAGGCAGTTCCAAAAGTACATAGCAACAGTTGCACCCAAAATAGCCCGGACATGTGATTGGTCAAAAGTCTGGTCACGTGACTTCCACCTGGTATCCGGTGCGCCCAGTAATTACCCCGCACTATCAAAGGTTGAGACACCTTGCACTGTTTGTCCCTTGTTTACTTGTTAACGAATTGTATGCTCCTTGGTTTATAGTATGTTGACAATTTGGAGTTTTGTTAAATATAACTTTGCATTGTCTAATTTGCAATAAATGTCAAAGTCTTCACAAAATTACCACCCTCGCTGAAATTATATCACCAGGTTTCAGTAGTTTTAGAGAAAATGTCACAGAATAATCGCACGCTTCCATTTGTGTTTTGCTGACTATTTTTGGAAGTCAAATTTTCTTTCACAGTTCAACCTTTTGTAGATTTCTTTTCTCAAACCACATCGTTCTATTTGTTGTTTTTTTTCCACCTAGGCAGACTTGTTTTGTAGCTAATTCTGTGTGGGTTATTTCGGGATACATGCGATACTCTGCCAATGTTGTTGAATTGTATACTATTTGTTGTTATGAAATATACTTTTTTATCATTAGTTTTTTTACCAAAGGGTCACTTTCAGGGGTTTCAGGAATTCTATCACATTTTATTTGTGGTGAGGAAATAACTCGTGGGTTCAGATTGCAGACAGTTTTGGATTGTATTATTTCGGTTTTTAGGTTTCACGTTTCATGTCATGAAGCGTCAATAGTTTGCGTATAAGGTTTCTATATTTACAATCGAGTAAAAATCCGATAGACCCTATAGTTTACCAACATTATGTTTAAACCCCTAGGTGGATTTACAAACATCTAAAGGCATGACATTTGCTTTAACGACAGATTACAGGATTGGAAAACGGATATACAAATGGTGTTATAGCCATTTGTGGTCAAGGATGTGTGCAAAAACCAACCTGTGGTTATGTCAGCTCAATCTACATTCCGAGAAAACAATGAAAACAATGTCCTTGTTTTTTAGAGAAATTATGCAAAACCACCGTCTTATTTAGACTGATACCCTTGCTACACTGCGTACGCGGAAAACGGAGCTATAATATCACGGGAGTCAGAGACCTAGTTAAAACAATGCCTGTGCATACGCATTTATATAAATGTATCTTCAGTGTTGGTTTCCGTATAAGAATATATTATTCGATACAAATGTGGACAGGTATCCATGCGTTTGGGAAATCTGGATGTAGTGAAAAGCAACTTGGCTCCACTGGGATTCGAACCGCGGACCTTCTGCTCAACGTGCAGACGCCCTACCAATGAGCTATATATGAAGCCAACTGGTGGTCTCGAATCACGGTAGTGCAGTTGTTCCTCACTGATTGGGGTTGGCTATCACATGAGCTTAGCAAGCCATATACAGAATCAGTTAGTCTTTTGCGTGTTTCACATGAACAGCGTCTGGTGTACTGACGTATACTTTCGCATGCACACTTAGTATCCACTTCACCAGACAAATTTTTTGTTGCTACGTAGTACATGCGGCAGGTGTGAAGTACATAATCAATACCGTGTTCACCGTAAGGGAGAATCGCACAAAGCAACCAGACTGTTGGGGCACCATGGCCGAGTAGTGTATATAGCGTGCTCAATCCAAGACTTTGGTAAATCCACAGGTCGTGGGTTCGGCGCTTGGGCAAGGCGCTTTGCCATTAATTGCCTCTCTCAACCCAGGTTTATAAATGTATACCAGCATCATGCTGGGAAAGTAAACAGTCTCGCTGTGTGGGAGGAGTGGCGAGCCCACCACAGCAAACTCGAAAGAGGAGTCTGGCCCCCTCTAATGAAAGAAAGATGGGCACTCCGGCTTCTAATATTGCAAGCACGACCTTTTTAACCAGACTGTTGGTTGCTAGACAATGGCTTGCACCACGTAGCAACAACAGCGTAGTAAGTGACTTTCTAAACCGCACCTCAAAGTGAAGAATTCGGGGCATTATGCAAATGTTACACGCAAGGCTAATTGTATTGGACTTCTGTCTTTTTTCCGGTCAAATAGTTGATAAAACATTATACAAATCCTATATAGACGGGCTTTAACTGTTTTGTTGTTGTTAGCCCACTGTACACATTCCGCCCACCTACTCGCAATAAATGCCAATTCAAACACGCAGACTATTCCATCACGTACCCAGATCGGAAGTATTCCCCAGTTGTCACAGAGGGTCTGTCAACAACAGATAAAAAGCACGGGACAGAGGGATGGACCCGGAGACGAAAACTAAAAATATGACATTCTCATGATCGGGTTTCAAAGTCCCCCATTGTGTCAGAGAGCGTTTAAGTTCAGGGCTGCGTTGCCAACGTTCGCCACTGGTTACAGAGCTTTTGTGCACTCGTCTATTGATGAACGCTGCAAACGTTTGCAATGTTCGCGTGTTTGGAACGCAGCTCTGGTTTATACCTCAGAGACAACCTCCCCCCCCCCCCCCCCCCCCCCCCCCCTCCCCCCAAAAAACGCTAATTACGGAGAAGGGAAATCCACCTGGCATGGCTGCTTAAATAAAATATATTCTTCCATTTCCACATTTCCAGTGTCATTTTCCAGTGTCATATGCCTTTTCCTTGAAGAACATTTCAACGTCGGGGGTACTCAAATGACCCCTGAAATTACAAACTTGCCAAACTAGTATCTTGTAATGTTTCATTCAATCAGCGCTACCAAAAATTCCACAGAAATAACATACCGCGGTGTATAGCCTACCTATGGGGTCCGCGAAATGACCACAAGTACATGTTACTTTGGGTTTATTCCGTGTATTTATATTAAACGCAATAAAGAAATTTGAACTGAAAACTGCTTCAGTCTGATCTAATCTATAGTGCCAAAGGTTTATGGGTGATCATTATTACCGTGTGGCATTTTTATTGGCTTATTAAGCACTTCTTGATAATGTTTCGTGAGGATACGAAATATTACGTAATATTAAAGCCGGGCTGAAAGCTTGAAGCTACTTGGCGAGGAAGAAAGTTATTTTATAAAACGGATGTTACTTGATAAAGTTGCGTTTTTCCTGTCTTTATTGCTGACTTTATATTAGAGAGAAAAATGAAAAACTAGACAGTGTTCGTCAACCGGCAGCAGGCCAAAACGAATAACGGAGTGATGACGTCATAGTGATATGCATTGACCCCGCTGCGTCATAGCGAGGAGACAGTCACTATTTTGCAAAGCAAGTTGCATGCTTGACGCGTAGCATAATCCACCAGTCGTTATTTTTCTGTAAAAGTTTTTAACGTTTTTGGTGTATTTTCTCAGTGGTTGTTACACTGAATTCATTTTTGATATCAATAAAATGCCAGCTTCGTGCCTTGTTGGTGGTAACACTTGCAGCTCTGTAGAAAATCCGCGGTTCCGTGCGTGCATACAACGTGTACGTGTTTGCATGGGAGGAGCTACATGTACAGGTACACGACCATAGTCAGTAAAGCAGCTCTGTGTGTCTCCTCGCTATGACGTCACACACATGGTTCAAGTTGATTGACGTGACCTTTCGTTTTCAGTTTCACGTGAAAAGAGTCTCGGAAAAAGACTGAAATTTTCTGACTTTTCCAGCATGAAATTCTGAAAAAATAAGAAAGTAATACTGTTGAAAACCATGAAAGTGAAGAGAGATTTCCACCCAGCTTTAATGTTGGGCTAGCCTATATTGCACACAGTACAGTGACAGCTTGCCCGGAAGGCGATTGATAAGAAAACCCAATTTGTTTATCGAGAGATCGATATTTTTTCCACAAGGGAACGGTTGTCTGAATTTGTTACTGGTTGTTAATTGTCTGTGGTTGTTAAAATGATGGCAATGGTACCATCGTCGACCACCACAGATGTGACGATTAAACCCGCCCCAGCAGAAACTGATGCAGAACATTATCACGAAAAGATGGTCCAAAGAAAAGAAGAAAAAAAGGACGATAACTATTACTTCAAAACGCGTCGTTTAAACCTCGGTAGTCGCACCGGATCGTGCGACTGGTGGCGATTAGGCCGACGCACGACCGATCGCCAATGTTTGCTACAATCTCCATTTGCGGTCACATACTGCGATCAGGTCATTGGTGGTAAGCGTGATCGTGCGATCACCATCGATTGGAGAAGATCGATCGCAAGATCAATCGTAGGTAATAGTGGGACTAGTGATGGCGATCAGTGACCGTCGTAGGACAGGTGGCACCACCAATCGTCAGGTGGCACGACCAGTTCAACTGCTTGACCCGTGATCATGCACTACTGTGGTGCGACCATGCGCGACTGGTGGTACGACCATGTGATTTTGAATCGCAGATCAGACGTTTTGAACATGACCATTGACCTTGCTGCGACTGATTTTCCTCTGAAGCGGGCCTCCCACTGTGCGATTTTTGCTACGAAATTCCTACGAATTGGTACGATTTGTTACGATTGTGTGTAGAGTCAATGGACAGTATCTGGTTATCGTACCAAATCGTAGCTAATCGTACCTAATTCGTGGCCAAAATCGCACAGTGGGAGGCCCGCTTAAAGCGGGCCTCCCACTGTGCGATTTTTGCCACGAATTAGCTACGAATTGGTACGATAATCGGAGACTGCCTATAGACTCTACACACAATCGTACCCAATCGTAGGCAATTCGTGACAAAAATCGCACAGTGGGAGTCCCGCTTTACGATCACCCACGATCTCTGCGACCATTCGCGCGCTCTTTCTACAATTTGCCCGCGATTCCAACATTTTTCGGTCACCGCTTTCGTAACGTGGTCGCAGGTCCGGTGTGACTGGGGCTTTATGGACACGGCACATT
Organism: Henricia sp. BOLD:AAB3569; assembly: GCA_037783545.1. Classification (NCBI taxonomy): domain Eukaryota; kingdom Metazoa; phylum Echinodermata; class Asteroidea; order Spinulosida; family Echinasteridae; genus Henricia; species Henricia sp. BOLD:AAB3569. The sequence continues at coordinate 663,610 of JBBELK010000218.1, forward strand.
ATAGTTACACATTTTTATAGTCGTTTATTATTAAAGGCGCAGGCTCGTCAATGCGTGTGTGAGGCCAAATTCGTGCCACGAAATACGCAGCTCCATGCCTTTGCTATGGAGCTACGTATTTCGTGTCACAAATTTGGTCTCACGCGCGCATTGACGAGCCTCTGCCTTTTAACCTCAAGACATAATATAGAACCCATACATAAAGGTCAACGCACGGGCCTACGTGTGGTGTGTCTCGCCTGGCCTTCTAGACCTTCGCCCGAAAAAAATAAGATACCAAAAACTGTTCCTTTTCCATTTCCCAAAGGGAACCCCCAAGAGGGGCATTCCCAGGGACCCCGTCGGCACCCCTTTCTCTCCAGACGTTCCACTGGTATCTATGACGTGTCAGAGACTTCCTTCTTCCGAGAATATTAATTGATAGACCAGCTGATCTCTGATTGACCTTGGAAGTCTGCTGCAGTCTGATATCACGATAAATACCTTTTATACGGCTACAGGCATCAGGAAATTTCTTGAGAACGTGCGTGAATGTTGGCCTAGTAGTAGTACGCAGTCAGCGTATGTGGCACTATATAGACCATATCGAATAGCTGCCATCTTGTAGGGCTCCTTTTGTTGTTTAAGTTGGTCAACAATGTAAGCACAAAATGTGCAACCATGATGCATGTCCTCACGGTACAAAGAAACTGCCCTATATAAGATGGCAGCTATTCGATACGGTCTGTACTAAGGTGTGACATCATGACCAGGGTAACTGGATCTAAACTTTCGCTGGTAATCTTAAATGTACATTGCTAAGACGCGGGGAAACAGTTTACTGGTATTTGTGTAGACCTAGTACCTTGGCAATACTCAAAGGGGTGACGTTTTCAATTTAGTGCTCTTTAGCGTCTGTCCGTTCACAACTTGTGAACGATTGAAAATTGCCTCTTTTACAAAGGGGGATTTTTGGCAAAAAAAACTCCCCATTATTTTCTAAAAGGCATGTATATAGGCCTAATTGCACAGTCACCAACCTTGGTTTCATTCAACAAAATTTCAAAAGGTGCTCTCTGCTCTAACAAAAATCCTGGCAAGTTTAGAGTTTATTAGTTCGGAGTTTTTTAAAATCCCAGAATCAATCTTTTGTTTCAGAGTTGTTGATTTTGTTTTTAAATCCTCCTTTGTTCCAACACACAATTTTAATTGTACCAGCCTGTTACCGTCCCGGTTACCGTAACAAAAACAAAACCTCGTTGTTTAATCTGGCGAATTCCGAGTAAATTGGACTACATATAAATCGCATTCTGAAAAGGAAATGGCTTCAGATTTACGATGTGAAATCTAATGACTTATGTATACGATCTCTGAGGCCTGTCGAGTCTGCAACAACAGATAAAAAGGGCTCTGTACGGTTCTCTGCCCGACTAGTGGGTCATTATTGGCCGTTTAGTTGATTGGTAACTTCCTCTTCCTCCGCGGGATGTCGGAATCATTTTGGACCCCTCAGGGTAACATTCGAGGGAAGGAGCTCGGTGAGCTGTTTCCTTGATATAACGCAAGATGATAGTGTGCATCGTATATTCCCCACGTGGCCCCAACTGCCAATAAATTGTATACCTGTGCGTCAGCATTTCGAATTGTCACAATTTGTTGTACAAAACCACCCTATATAGTATAGGGAAATCGCTTGGATGTTTTACACACAATAGGGGAACAATGGAAGGTGGAGTCACTCGGTCTTACATCTTGCACCAAATGATTGTGCCTGTAGGTTGAAAAATATTTGGGGTTTACGCAGTGGGTATAGACTCTTTGCACCGGCAACCATGATAGGGGGCAGGTTTTCATATTTAAATGATGTGAAAATAGATCCACGAAGTGCCTACTCGTGCACGACACACTGTGACAATGTGACTGCCCCCTGACATGGGGCGCCCGTCCAAAGAATCTATAAGTTTCCTTTTCTATGTAGGCCTGTTCTCGAATTGCAAACTTTTGAAAACCAACTTGTGAACCCGAGCACGCTAGCCGTCAAGTGCCCTATGCATGAAGTTCCAACCCAGTTCCACGCTGTCAGTATCGTGTCGCCACGGATCGGACCACCTCTGCTGAATCCACTAAATCCACCGGATGTTTTTCCACACATATTTATGGCTTTCAGTTCCTGCGTCAATTGGACTCATATGGGAAACCTCTCTCGTCCAGATTATCTTGACAACCTTGAATTAATGTCAAAGATATCGCACAAGAACACGGATTTTCCAAATTTGCTCTCCCACCACCTCGCAATTATGTTATCTTGCCGTGTGCAAGGTATGGTACCATGTTTTGTTTGGTATTTGTGTGTTCGGAAATTAAAACATCCGTGCAATGCAGATATCTTATTCTCCATAACGGATTTTTTATTACCGTGGAATGCTGACCCGATATACCACGACTGGGGTTAATTAATTCAACCCTCCTGAAACCTGCTTTTAAATTTTGTCACCTTAAAGGTCACACCGGATCACGATTTCTGGATCGTGCGATTGGTGGCGATTTGGCCAGAAGTTTTGAACCTGACCATCGACCTTGCTGCGACTGATTTTGCTCTGGCGATCACCCACGACCTCTGCGACCACTCGCGCACTCTTTCTACGATTTGCCCGCGATTCCAACATTTTCGGTCACATATAGTCGTAACCTGGTCGCAGGTCCGGTGTGATTAGGGCTTTAGCGATTGAAATGCTGCAAAAAGTGATATCGTGTTAATGGCCCAGTCACAAATCAGTTGCGATGCGTCGGCGATGGGTAAAACCGGGAAATTTGAACAAAATCTTGAGACAGATCTCACGATTTTGCACCCGTCGGAGGCGCTCTCCGGACGCCTGCGGCTTGTCGCAGATTTTTTTGGCATCGCCACACCCGTCGCGGTCCCCAACTTTGAACTTAAAATGTTAAGATTGCTCGCAAGATTTTTCACCCATTTTGGGCATTCCAGACACAATCTCTGATGACCTACGATGCCCTCCGATTAATCGGAGGCGTCCTCCGAATAATCTGAGACTAGTCGCAAGATTCTGTGTGGGATTGGAAATTCAGGTTGAGATTCAATGTCTGCGAGTGGTCTCCGGCGCCCTCCGACTGAATCGGAGGCGCCCTGCGACGATTCGTACGCTTTCTGTGATCGTCTCCGACGAATCGTACGGTGGAATCGTAGTAAATCGCCGTGTATATAAGGGCGCCTCCGATCGGATCGCTACAAGTTTGAGACGCTCTTGCTGCAAAGATGCTCGCAGATATCGTCTCCGATGCAATCGGAGGCGATCGGAGGCTAATCCCACGATTTTTCGACAAAACCGGGTCAAAATCCTTGAAAAAATCTCAGACAATGTAACTGCTCCACTTTTATTAGGATTATTGCTAGGATTGTTCAAGGCTTCTTTATTTTCTACGACGACTCCCCGCCAAAACTAATCCCCGACAGATCGCCGACATTGTGACTGGGCCATAAGGCTATCATCTCCGCGTATACGAATTTGTTCCTTCTTGGCCAGCGCTTCACATCACGTGATATGACGTCACGTGATATAACTGGGAGCAGTGGTTCGTCCTTGGCATTGACATGAAACAATCTCATATTAAAGCAATGAGATTATTACAAAGTTTGTGTGTATGCAGCTGATTAAGGACATGGGATGGCAAATTTGGTGAGATATTTTAAGTATACGCCACGGGCAGTTTTTGTTGCTTTGAACTGTGCCGTCTCGCCATACCCGTCGTGCCAAAACTTCCCGAGGCTACGAAAGTGTCAAAGAGAAAGCGACATGGCTGTTATCAAAATATTTTTAAAATAGTTGCTAAATAATAGACACCATACGGTCACAGAATACAAAGTTAGCATTTGTCATCATTCTCCTTATATCTTTTTAATTGTTAATAGCATAGAAATCTGCCTTTGATTAAAAAAGGAAAATAATTATCAAAGTTTGCTCCTGTGAAAAACCACTTTCGCACATCCTGTGGTTCTTAGCCAATCGCTATCCATTCACCAGCTGTGAATCAATACGTCATAAAACTATCAACCAATAGGCGTCCATCTTTCTCACCTCGTATTTTTGTGTGAAACCAGAACAAACCGCAGTTTAATTCGGCCATATGACCGACTTCCACGCGACCTTTCTGCCGTACCTCGGGGTCAATACCAACCATGTTACGTTAGTCTATGGTTGACGGACGCGCTACATCAGCCGTGGCAGTGACCTCGCGACTGAGGAGCTATTCCACGGTCACGCACTGGTACGGTCAAGACCACCAACTCCGAAAACTATTCGACGGCCTTTTCTGTTGCCAATTCAGTGAGAAAACTGTGTTCTAAATTTATAACGAACAAATAAACCTGATATAGAAATAATGACTGTAATGTGGAAGGTTAGCCGGTATATTATGTGCTTGTTTATTGTTCTGGTGATCGGGTTAGTGAGTGGTTAAAATGGTTTTAAAAATTGGTTAAAGTTGCACTGCCCGTGTTTGGGCCGATTTGGGCGTACAATTTTTAAAAAAAGTTAAATATGTATTTTTCTAGAATAGAAAAAGTTATCAGCTTTCATTTGGTACCACGAACGTAAAAACCCGTCAAGGATTAATGCCAGTCGATTAAAAACAAGAAATGATTAAATGGCTGGCAGGTCATTTAATCGACAGGGTTATGACGTAAATGTACATGTGCGCGTACATGTGTACATTGTACACATACTATGTACATATGAGCGTACGCGCACATGTACAACATGTGAAGCACGTTTCAAGAAAAAGGCTTGTATCTCCAATTCCCGACGTCGGAAATTTAAGTTTTTGATATTTTTCGTTACAGAGACACGTAAGCTTTCTAATTCGTTGGCTTGTGTAAATTTTTTTAATCCTTTCACCGAAACACGGGCAATGCAACTTTAATGGTTTTAAAATGGTTAAAAGTGTTAGAAATAATTATTCCAGCGGGAAGTGATCTCACAGTCACATTGAGCTCAGAAGATGAAAAATTAATGTATGCTAACGTCACGATGATACCGGCATTGTCCTGCTATATCTGACGAGTTCACAAGTTAACGTTAACGGGAAAGCAAACAAAAATCACTTTTGAAACTTAGACTTTTAAAAATGCAGATCACAGTTTAACGCCCCCAGTTTTTCCATGAGGATTTGAGATTTTGATACCATATAAATGTGTCATATTTTTCCGATTTCCATTTTTAAACTTCACGATCTCAATCCGTATTTCCAGGGATATCGTCAAAAATCCACCGATGTTTAGTAAACTAATTTACCTGGTTACGTAAAGCAGTGCAGTGATTGCACCAACCTTTTTGCTTCAACATCCAAACATTTCCCGTTTTCTTCCCATGGATAGTATATTTTGGGGAGGTATTTTATATGATTGTTAGGTTAGAACCCATTTTTTAAACAATCTGGTCACGCTCCTTCATGAACATTTTTGGCAAAAGCTGGTGTTAAACTTTCGGAGAATAGCATTCGACCTACGAGGCCTAGATCTACAGAAAAAAAACAATTTCAATTTGCCAAAATCGAAGCTATGGTGGTGTTTTCGATTTCTTCGGATATGATTTTCTCGACATGATCAAACGATCCGTTTGCAACCTCATCCCATGGTCTACTGCGTACAGCATGCATTGATAAAGATTGAGCTCAACCACCCTGGGCACTGAGGTTGATTCTGTTTGAGATTTTGTATATAGCATGCAACGTTTGAAAATCTGACATGCGAAAACTTTCCGGGTGAGCATGGCGTTGTTCGTGGTTTATAGGCGACTGATCACTATCTTGGTACGATCAATTAGCAATACCACAAACGTTATCGAGATTTCTCTGTTTAGTTTGTTTCTTGTTAGTCCCTTCAGGGACGACTCCACAAAAAAGAGACTATTGACATATTTTTTTGGGCTGAAGTTGCCCGAGGTGCGGTTCAAGACAGTGCGTGCGTGACCGGTTACTTCCGAAACAAGAGACGGTAGAGCACCGTTCTGCTTCCTATCGTATAATTTTTTTGGGTAAAATTTAGACAAGAATTTTTAAAGGTGTAAGGCTGACGAAGATTGTATGAGTTTGGTTTGTATGGTGGAAGTTTGCAAATTTGCCGATTTTGTTGGGATTTTGTCAAGAAATTGTGTCATAATGAAACGAGTGCATGTGGACATGCTGTTAATTCACACACTATGTTATCCAACTATACATTAAATAAAGACCACAAATGTTGTCATTTGGTGTGTGCGAAGTAGGTTTTACACAATTGCAAAAAGTGCACTCGACTAAGTTGCACAGTTCATTTATAAGTATATTGTACAATTAATGTATATCCTAATATCACTCTATATTAATATTAATTCTGTCGGTCGCCACATGCAAAATGTCACATCCGGTAGGGCTGGAGTGAAAACAACGGTGTGCCCATGGTGACAAGCGAAGGAACAAAGCCGTTGGCAACACTTACACGTATCTGAGCATTCTCGAATTTGTTTTCACTCCAGTCATTGTGCTATGCCCGTATATACAAAGGCATATGACACCGGGTCACAAAAGTGCCAGGATGTGCGACCGACAGAATAGACTTCAGTCTATACAGTGTGACATCAGTTGCCATGGTCTAATTCGCTGGTAATCTGAATCGTCCATTGCTATAAATAAATAAATAAGACGGATACCGCCCGGAATTTTCATTGTACATGTATTTATGTTCGTATTATTTTAATGAGTCTTGATTCCGTTTTTCTAGTTATGGTCGCAAAAACTCGGCCAAGTTTGTGCGAAATCCGATTAATTTTTTTAGTTTTAGAATCTTAGTTTTTTTCATGCATTTCAACGCTGTTATACCCTTGACGGGGGTCGTAGAGTTGAATAAACCAACCAACCACCCAACCAACCCCCAACTATACCCAAACGGAACTCCTCAGTGCGAGACATCGAGGTCGTAAGCCTTTCAAAACCGACGAATTTGATATAATATCCCGTCGCCTATATTTACCCAAATGTTTCGTCTTATACCCTCTCCATGCAGCCTTCCTTCCTCCAATGTTTGCCGCATCGCCGAGTTCAACCTCAGCGGCCCCGATGTCATATTCGGGAAACATCACCCTATCAATCGTCACCCCTGTTGTCACATGTCACTTTGATAGTCTGTTGTCTTTTCGCCAACAAAGAAACACGCCCATTGTTTACGTCTCGCCACATGGTTTCTTCCAAAAGGTGTTCGCGAAGACTTCCGTTCCGTTCGTCGCTATAACAATAGACAGGTACGGTACGTCCGGCCGCGTGCGCGTCCACGTGCGTCCACGCGCTGCCTGTTCATGTGGGCGGGGCTTATTGAACACAGACATGTAATGATGTGTGGCACATTGTACTCATGCGGTACCTGGATGGAAAATATGCGCATGTCTTTTATTTAAGTAAATTTAGTGGAACAGCAGGCCCAGTTTTTTGTTATTAGAGCATCCCAGATCCTCTCTATTTATCGTCACTGATATAATCTTGTCTTGTTTGGAAAAGCAAATTGTATACAACAGAAATCCACATTAAAAGCCATTGAATCATTTTGCAACAACCAATCTCGACAAGAAAAATAAATTCTGAAAAGACTTGGTGTCCATATAGATTGTAACAAACACTGCGTATTTTTCTCTGTCCCCGATGGTACCTTTCTGCGGACAGTTAACATCTGAATGTTGCTCAAGAAATTAGCGTGCGCCCAATTTGCATTCGTTTAATCACATTTTGAACTCCCCATTTTTCCCATGGGTGTTGAGATTTTGATATAGGCCTAACCATATAATTTGTCATATTTTTCTCATTACCATTCTAAACTTTTCGCATTCTCAATTGGTATAGGCCTATTTTCTAGGATATCGTCAAAACACCGCAGATGCTTTGTAAACTAATTTATCCGGTTCCAGTAAAGCAGTGCAGTAATTACACTAACCTTTTTGCTTTCACATCCAAATTGGAGATTGCAAATTTCCCGTTTTCTTCCTATATGGATAGTATTTTAGGATATGTATTTTATATGATTGTTGGGTTTAAACGAAATCCATTTTCTGGAAAATTCTGAACAAGATCTTTAAACATAAAAACTATATGAATTGAAAGGGATTTCTGATCTGTGGGGCTAGCTAAACTATCTGCAGACTGGTTTGCCAAAGGAATTCATGTAATAGGCCTACATGTAAAACAAAGGTTTATGTACAAATGATACAGTCTGCAACCATGGAGGAAGGAAACAACCTTCCTCCATGCTGCAACCATGCACTGCTTTATATTTATACACAAATCTCGTCCACGATTTTACTAGAATGGAAAGGTCTACATCATGCCTGGCGAAATGCATTAATGCTATACGCTCCCATCTGCACCCAAAGACTGACTCCCTCATTTCCAGTACTCTGAATTAACTCCATGCTGATGATTGTTGGATGAATCTTCACGTGACCTTGCTATGGGGTGAAGAGGACACCAATGATGTGTCTTCAGAAGTTCCCGACAGGAGACGAGATTCGTTCAAACAGCGTGGGAATTGAGCGTATATATATGAGAGAATCACCTATAAAGGAATGTCACTGCAGGATTGGGAAGACTTCGCCCCGGCGGCTGTTTCTCGAAACAAAACCACTGACTCAGTGTTGCCGCTGCGGACTAGATGTTGCAGTGCAAATTAATATCACATTTCGGTATTTTTGCAACAATCTCTGTTGTGACCCACTCATGGACGGTCAAAGGCTGAGAATCCGAACTCAACAATCTTCCCCATTTTTAAGATGATTACATAAGCAAATGCTTTGTAGGGTCCCGTTTGGGGAAAGAAATGTATTTGTGTAATTTCCATGCTTCATATTTTGCAGTCAAACCTACTACATTAAAGCTATTTGGTAAAGAGGCCGCCTGTTTAGCCACCTTTTTTGGTCCCAAATTGTGTAAAATCCAATGAAACAGCCGAGGGTGGACACTAAATACAAGTTACATTGTACTGTAGTCTGTAATGTACTTGCGAAATGCAGATATATAATATACAAAAACCACCAGCGGCTAGTGATAATTTTGTATTTTGTACGACGTCAAACGGCCGTCGGATAGACGAAGAAGTGACCCTAACCAGCTGATGTCTGATTGTGCCTTTACTTTACGCTGTCGGCGCTTTGACCCTTGCAGGAAACGTCTAATTTGTAATCGCAAAGTGGTTTCCCACAAATGGCAACACAACAGAGCGATGTCCCGTATGTTCACGAATCGTAATGTTTCTTTATGCCGAAAGATGCAATGCGAATGGGAGGTCTTTTTGACCTGGGAATGCGGATGCGCAACACAGCCCGCATGCAACACCCCAAATGTTAGACTTTTCAACCGGCCGTGCGTGTCTGGTACAAAGCATTTTGTACTGGCAGACAGATTTTGTACCAAACCAATCTGCCGGGCAACCAAAATTACTGTGTAAATTTGTTAGATGGAAAACGACATGTACTATGCGATATCACAAGTCCAGTATAGGGACGGACATAGGGACTGTGTCGATACGTGGCGCCGCCATTTTGACTTTTACCGAAATTATGGCGCAAAGATCATATGGCAACACCAACACCTTGTCCAAGTTGGCCACTTTCGTGTATACCTATAGACTGTTTGCACTGGCGGCCATGGCAGGGGCATGCATGTTTTCATATTTAAATGTGTGACACAGACAATATATCCACAAAATGCTCTCTCCAACTTTATACGCTTAGACCAACTCTATACCTTTTTTAGGGCAATTGGTGTGAGATTGAGACAAGAAAAATGTTTGTGACATTTCAAACGGACTTATCATTTTACACAATATTCCAGCCAGCATGAAGTCGTGGTAGCGTAATGCCATTCATTATAATGATGTAAACACGTGTAATTTCTTTCTCTTTCATGTCAACTTGGTTACCCGTCCATGTTTTATTCTAGATTGTGCATGTGCCATTATTAAGTTATTAAGTTGGCTGGCATGCGCAGTGCCTTTTATAATTAAAAGTGGCTTTACTTGTTACACTCCACACAATGGAAAGGGCCAACCTGCAGCCACTGACCGAGGTCGTTGTATTTCGGCCACGTAACCATGGAATGCCACTCCCAGCAATGCGTTGGCCCATTGATTCTGATGAAACAACTTGGGGCGAAACGCGAATGCTATAATGACTATAGTTAAAATATAAAAACGTATTGCATGCATGCATGCATGTACGGCTTCCTGGCGAGATTAAAGATTTTTTTATTCAGCCCAGAAATCCCTGAAGATGTATACAACTGGGGCAAAATGAAACAGAGAGCAAGGGAACGTTTCCTTGCACTATGAATGAAAGCTGCATGTAAGTCATCTCAAATAAATTATACGATCCCAAATTTCCATATTTTTTTCGTTCATGTGATTTTTTTTTTAATTAGCAAGTTACTTTTGCCGACTATATGCATGTGGGTCTGTCCACAGTAATGGGGTACATTTGAAAAATAAGTCAATAATTCCTTTCAGATGTCTTTAGTTTATCTCAGAATTAAAGAAATGTCTTTGTTTTGTTCTCAGGAGATAACTTTTGCCCAAAAAAGTAAAAAATTGCTGCCACAACCTACATTTTTGAAAAGCAAGTGCACAAATTTACGTGGACAGACAATTTTGTGACATTTTTTTCCGTCTTTGTTACATGCGTAATGGGAAAATTTGTGCACGAGGTTTTCACAAATGTATGTTGTAGGACTATTTTTCTTACTCCTTGGTGAAAAAGTTATTTGCTCAGTTTAGCTTGATAATTTAAAGATAAAATTAAGACATTTGAAGTGAACTGGGACCTAGGATCTTGAATGTTACAGAAATGTACCCCATTACTGTGGACAGACCCATGTACACAGCACCATAATCCATAATGTCACAAGTCATGTATTGCAAAAAGGAAATCTGAAAACAAAAGCTGTTTGTATTAAATTTCAAAATTGATCATTTACAATATGGAATGGAGTACCGATCTTTCCCTGCAATGATGAATTCCACTTCCTAAATCGGCAAATTTTAGCACCTCGATGTCACGAGGGCGTTATTCGCGGGAGCTTCGCTCTAATTCTGGCGCTAGAAAATCTCGATGCCTGATTGGCTAAAGAAAATTGCGGGAATTAATGGCAGTATACAATATTCCTATTAAATATGCTAAATAAGCTATTGTAAAGACGTCTTTTTGTGCTACGACGCTTTTAAATCTTTGTACAAATTAATTTAATAATTTTCAATGTTTGAAAGTAATAAATGATATCGAACTGCGCATGCGTTTTGTGAACAAGTTGGAAACTTGATGTGGTTTAACGTCACCGACGCATTGACGTAGCAAAGAAAATAAATATTCAGTTATTGAGCAACAAAGATTTCAAGCTACATATGTTATGTACGTAGTTTCGTTTTGGGGATCATGGTCTTTACGTAGGATAGGAGGGGCTTGGCCCAGGTTTGACCACTCAGCATAGATTTATTAATAGCAACTTCTGCCTAGCAACTTGTAGTTGTACTGGGGCTATGACGTGCCAGTTTCGCAGTTTGCTGGGTGCTTATCCAACCAGTATCTTGTTCAATGTTCATGCATAATACGTGTCCAGAAAAAAAAGGTTCTCTCCCCCTCATGTTTAAACAATTTATTCTTCAATTCAAATATACGTGATAGTTTTGATTTCAGCTTTAATACGTGGCTCAATTTTAGAGTCCTTCCAACTGAACAAAGCACATCTACCGAAAATCGTAACAAAATTGGCCGATTTTACCTGTAAATCGAGCGTACATTGTAACTCTTAAAATGTAAACTAATGAGGAGAGTGAAAACATAAAATTAGTGGACTTCCCTTTTAAAAGTCTTCTTGTAAATGTAATTTTACAGTATTTTGCTAAAGAGGGCTTGTGTCTAGTCTCCGATGTCAAAATATGGACCACACACCTAAAAATGCAAAACAAACCTGACATTTTTAAAGAGGGAATGTCCAAAATAAGGACCCGAAGGACATAATTCCAAACAAAATGTTATTTTTTTTAAGTGACAAGACTTACTAAATCCTGAGTTTTATAAACAATAAAATAACTGGAGCTGGAGCCCTTGCCCGTATTGTGGTTGCGATATGAGCGCGTAATGCATGTATGCACAGTTCATTTTCGTCGGCGACATCGGGCAAAATAATCTCCATGCGTGCTGTAACTTTGTTGACCTTTAGAAAACCTCTCAAAATAGTAAAGATAATATTTAAAACAGGAATTAGAAAATGTAACATTCTGAACACAATTTCCACGCGAAATGCGAAGTAAGCCGAAAGTGCAAATTTCTAGCGATTTGAACTTCGCGGTACGCAGTGTCGTCGTACAGGTAGTTTGGCCCCTGAACATGGACAATTGGTGGTTCGCTGGCGCACGTTCCTTCAGACACAATGTGCATTCGGCACGTGTGATATTCGGTACATGTACAATGCACATGGACGTTTGTTGGGTGGGGACATCCTAAAGACTGGTGTCACGAATTTAAATCGGTGTTTACGTTAATAACCATGGGGTGGTTTTGCCAAGGTTTCATGCTTTCGTGGAAAAATGTCGCCCTTCTCGGGCACCTAGGTTGCCTAAAATGCCGTCCAGAGAAAATGACATGCACTGACAAAAAACACTATAAGCAAACACAAAGGGTAACCTAACGCCCCCTTTTGCCAGATCAATTCAGGCCCATTCAGGCGGAGTCTCCGGCCAGCAGGTGCGTTTCCTGGCCCAGTTGGGGAATGTCCAAAATAAGGACCCCAAGTGAGGGGTGTCCACCGGTATGCATAATAGGGGTATGACCAAAGTTTTATTCCCCCCTCCCCCCCCGACTGGAAATTGACCATGGGGGACTTGGAAGAGTTAAACGGGGATTGGGAGTGGCTTGAGATTTTTGGCATGGACATAAAGTTGACAAAAGATGGTAGCTATACACGTACACGTTTTGAAATAATTTACGACTGCTCTAAAGAGGTTAATAATGATAGTTTTTAATCATTGATATTTGTCAGTGATGTTTGTATTCATTGAATTTTTTTTTTGGGGGGCGGATAGACAAACCCTGTATCTTAATAATAGTGGTTTGTTTTTACCATGGATGAAAGAAAAATATCACAAAATACCACCTGGTGACAACTTCGGATAGTGGTTAGATCAGCTGTTTGTTCCTAAATAAACCCACTGAACAAACGAACCACTGGCTGATAATAAAATCAATTATCAGAAGTGACGTAGTTGTAAGTGGGTGGACCCTAAAACCACGGGATGTCCGACTTGTCCGTGATCCCGAATTTATACATGTTCATCCGGAACAGCTGACCACAGTGCCAAGAGCTAATGTTTATTCATCATCTCGTCAAACTCCCCATACACTAGTGATGCACTGTCGTATAATGTATTGCGCGTGTGCATGCGCACGGCATGCATTAACAACAAACTACAAACCGGCGTTTCGTTGTCATTGGAATCAGTCTAGGGCCGTGTGAGCTTGAAAGCGCAACCCCAAACTCGTCTTTAAAATCTTGATGAGTTCCCAACCAAACAACTCCTGTTTTAACACCAAAATAGGAGAGTCAGTTTGTTTCAGGGAGGACTTTGTTTCAAAGGGGGTTACCACGGCCCTGAACTGAAAAAGAAATACACATTTTGCCTCAGTTATTTTCTTTTTAACTTCAAGATATAGTTCATGTCATAGATATCTGTCATCTCTTCCAAAAATCGTCTTCAAAAAAACTGGGTTGTGAGCTTGATAAACATTAAAGCTTGAAAGTCATGGCACAACTTGAACTTCTATGTTGTGAAGTCGAATTTGAAAGTGTAAGAAGAGCTTATCCAGACTTAGTACTACTAAACGACAACCGAGTTCTGCAAAATCTTCTGGACGCCGAGGAGAAATACACGCCGTGTTCGGATTACTTTGCAAACCACTTCCAGACGGACATCAAGCCGTTCATGAGGAAAATGGTCGCCCAGTGGATGTTTGAAGTGAGTAAATACTTTATTTTTCTTAATTATTTTCATCTTTAATTTTCACTTGATCTGTTTGAAACATGTAGGCTACAATCTACCACTGACCGGGACAAATTATCGAGTCTTCCATGTGTGCATGCATGATGAGCCGCCGGGAAACTCGTGTTGTCGGGTAGGTGGGTTTCGGCCTAGGCCTTGACTGTTGACTACATGTAGGCCTAGGTCCTACATGTAATATAGCCTAGCCTATATTAAGAAATTTTATAGTCCATCTATGTTTATAGAATAAAACTAATTCGATTTGGGCCTTTGACAGTGCCATTTAAAATTGAAAATTTTACATGGTTCTCTGTCTTGCCTTCATTTGCAGAAAAATAATGCCTGCACTATACTCTATAGGCCTAACAGTAACACCCTGCCTAAGCATTGCTTGCACGTACACGTGCAAAAATAGGCCACGTTTTTCCCGAACAACAGTAGACTTGGGGGCCATTTCCACTAGTGACAGGTTCTGAGCGCGAGTTTGAAAAATGCATAGGCCTTGGTCTATATTTCATTTTTTTTACTGCCAAGTACGCCTAGTCTACGACATTTACGAATCACGATTTTTCTTGTAGCAGCCAAAAAAGAGGGTTTAAAAATCCATTCTTGCCGTAGTTTATAAAGCGCGCAGCGCGCGAGGAGTGAGGCGCGCCCAGCTCGCGCGGTGCATTGCCCATACATGGTGCTGGGCCATCCAGGTGCCTCCGACAAAACCGCGCTCTAAAAAGTCCCGCGTAAAAATTAATAAAAATCGGAAATTGGTTGACATGGTTGATGCTCTATTACTTTCATTATACATGTATTATAAAGTACCGTTTGACATTTCCTTCCCAATTCTAATGGTTTTCCCGCTTCTTTTGGCGTTTCCTTAAAAAAAACTCGTTGGATTGATTGTCTGTTTCCGTATCTGAACTTGGCGCGCTTTAATACCGAACCAAAACATGTAATTTTCCCGCGAAATTATTCTTTATTGTGCAGTAATTTTCCTGTAAGATCTGCGTTCTGTGTAAAAATCTCCTCCCTGCGTTGTTTCCAACATTTAAAAATATGTCCAAACGCGAACGTTTACAAAATTCTACATGTTTTAAAATATATGTTTTTAGATATTTCGCTGAGCTTTAAACAACATGTTGGCCACTGGCGGCTACGCAGCTGTTCGTGCGCCTTTTTCCACATTCTCAGCATCTAAAAGCGGAATTTGTATCTCAAGCAGTCTCAAGTCGCTGTTTGTCTTGCTGAAGCAGTTTTAGCCGTACAGATGTCAAAATACGGGAACTTTTTCTTGTGTCTTTGAATCCTTTAAAATAAAAAACGTTTCCCACCAAATAATTTTGTAAAAGTTGGTTAGGTTACAATTTCCCACTTTTTACCCTCCCCTGTCTTGTCCTGTCCCGTTTTGCTCCAGGTGTGTGAAGAACAGCGATGCGAAGAAGAGGTATTTCCTCTCTCCATGAACTATTTAGACAGATTTCTTGCCGTTCAGCGGATAAAAAGAAGCCAATTTCAACTTCTGGGGGCCACCTGCATGTTCCTAGCTTCCAAATTAAAGGACACCATACCGCTAACAGCAGAAAAACTCATTATTTATACGGACAATTCCATCACGCTGGATCAATTATTAGTAAGTATATTTCTCAAAAGTCAAATGGGGTAAACTTCGGGTCCAACTTTAACATTTACATGTACTTGTCTTTCAGGTTTATATTAATCGGTTATTCGATTAATTCGACAATTTAGGGGAGATGAAATTAATTTGTTTTTTTTTTTGGACTGGGGTGCACCTTCTGGTGGCCTCAACTGGCTTTCGATTTTAGGGCCAAGGGTGAAGGGATTTCTGCTCCTCGAATCTCTTTTCATCTCCGCCGGCGGATTTTGACAAGCGTTTGGAATGCCACTTGGGAATGCTCCGTTTCCTGTGGTCAATCCCAGATAAGAAAAGTCTTGAATACGTATTTAAATACAAAAGTCGGAAGCATTGGTTTTGCAGATGGCTTTGTTCGTTCCACATCTGCTGGCGCGATTGGTGGATACAAAATCCATGTTTTATCATTGCAAATTTCGGCGATGATTGTATTTTGTCAACCAACTTCCTTTTTTGGGTCTTGGTTGCTAGTATTAAAGAACATACATGTACATCCACAAAGATTACGGTGATTACGAAGCCTAGCCAGGCCAGGCAAAGTACATGTGGGTGTACTTAAATTTCTCCAGTGTGACAACTTGATACATTTTGTCCTTTGATCGCATACTTTCGAATGTGGAACAAATTTGATACATTTTCTATGTTATGCTCCACTTGGACAGACAGTTCAATGTTGCGTCCGTTTCTAAATTTAGATACAGTCCCATGTCTAGTCTGTAGCTAGCTAGCTAGCTATGCAGAAGTTCGATCGGATGCGGATGCCGATGCATCGGAGAGAAACCGAGCTTTGGGTGGGTGGGTTAATTCTTGGACCAAAAAATTTAAATATTATTATTAGTTAACTTACCAATGTATTTAAATGTTAATCTTGCAAATGATACATTGGGCCTTTTTACAAATTTTTAAACACACAGGCATTGATTGGGTTGATGCATTTTTGAAGCTTTCATGGTTTATTTTAAAAGAAACATGCTGGTTTAATTGGGGACAATCTCGTCTGAACTCTAAATGAGTTGGGCCAGAAAGCCTGACATTATGAAGCCCCCTCTTTCAACTTCTCACAAAACAGGGGATTAATGTTGAGCTTTTATTGCCTGTGTGAAAGGAGTAAATTTATCCTCACTGCAGTTAATCTCCATAACAATGAACCCATTGTATTTTGAACCAAACTGGATGGTGGAGGCCTTGTATGGTTGAAAAACGATTTGCATCAGCATTTCTGAAAGGGGCCATGATTATTGATTTTTATCAATGAAATCTATGCTATGAAACTACTCTACTCACTTACAGTGATAAAAATACTATATGGAGCTTCTTTTGAGAATTAAAACAGGATTGTGGGGGAGGGGGGTGCTGGTGAACGGATATGCGCCCTCACAGGCCAACTAGTGCCGACCTAATATAAATATTACCAGCTCTGTAACAGCATTGCCCATATAGCCGTGCCTTTATAATTCTATACTTTTTTTCTATTTTTTTGCCGACAGCACCATGAATTTTATTTGCTGACTGTACCATGCATTTGCAGAATGAAAAAATTATTGGGGAGTGTCACACCCCCCACACACCCCCACTATCTACGCTGCTGCACATCTGAATTTGTTTTATTTTTATTTTTGTTAAATTAGTATCGTTAAAAAAAAAAATAAAAATGCAGCTGCATGTTTGTGTCTTAATTAAATTACTACAAATTTAGTTGTCAGTAAAAACAGCCTGCTGCAAAACACCTCTGACACTGCAAATTAAACAAACATGAGGAATTCATATTGTCCTCAATGGGATTCGAACCCGAGACCTCCGGTAAACCTGGCAGATGCTCTATCAGCTGAGCTATGAGGCACAGTTGTGCAGGAAATTTACAGAGATCCCTAAATTTGCAGATTTTTTTCAGTTTTATTTACAAAATTTGTAATGGAAGTGCCTGTTGCATATACAGCAGAGCTATCTTTCACAAGGTACAAAAATAAAGTGAGAATTTTTCTCTCTCGGCTCCTCCCATTTTTCTCTCATCCCATGTTCGGTTGTTTCATTTCAATCGTGATTACATTAGGCACTGTACCAAATATTGTTTCAACTTCATTACAAGATGGCAGTGCCCCTTGCTAATTTTCCTGAGACAAGTTTGCGGCAGATAATGTCGCAGCTTGTTCTGATTTCTGGTCCTTATAACTACATGTATTAGCATAATCTTGCTCAGTTGCTAGACTCACTGACCTAACCAAAACCCCATTATGTGGTTTTCCTGTGGCCAAAAGTGTGTGGGAAAATTCAGTAGGTTGCACCACAATTTAAATTCCTCCTAGTTCATCCAGTCCTTAGTCCATCTTGTGGTGATAACAGAAACCAATTTCTGGGAATGGAACTGTTTATAAACTTACAAGGGCGTGATTAATTGGGCATTTTGCAACTATCCAATCTCGTCAAATCAGGGTCTAGTTTATTTCCTGTTGGAATATGCATGTGTTGATTATTGACAGGAAGAGGCAGGTTGTCATAAAACAAACAAAGTGCATCACCTTTGGTGTTAATTTGATAGCATTAAATTTTTGTTTGTGTAATTCTACATATAAACAGAAACAGACAAGCAATTTTTGGTGAGTTCATTGAGAATGGTTGCTCTGTTGTCAGGCATGGGCAGGGTTGAGGGTTGGGGGTTTTTCAGTATATATACTTTTGGCTAAACCTGGTGTATCAACCCAAATCAAAATGTGCATGTGTTGAAAAAAATTGACCATTTTGGTTGACAAGCACTGAACAACTTTTGTCCTGCACTAGTGTGACAGTTAACTTTGCTTAAAACATTGGTTGGACTCGTTTCTATGAAACTTTTGGCTGACATGGTTTATGAACGGTTTTAAAAGAGAAGATCGGTTTTATCGTGCCGCTAAAACGGTAATTTAAGTTTTAAACCACCTCAGAGAGTGGGTTTAGTGCTAAGTCTAAAGTTGTCAACATTGTTATGGTTCTACAAAGCGTAGAAGAAAAAAAATACTCTTTGTAGAACTGTGAAAATTTTGAAAATAGAAGCGGTTGCAGCAAAAACTGTGAACATTTTGAAAATAGAAGCGGTTGCAGCAATTTTGTTGGTGCTATGAAATAATGGTTAAATTATGTAGAACGCGTCCAGTTTTCACCAGAGAAGTTAAAGGCACAGGCTCGTGAGCAATTAATACGCGCGGGCCAAACTCGTGCATGAATTTAGCGCGCGCACATTGCTGACGAGCCTGTGCCTTTAACACAAAATGTCTATTTCCAACAATAGTTATAAATTGTCAATTTATTTAGATTTTGAAACAATTTTGTTAACTTTCCTTTTTATTGTTGCCTCCTTCCCATATTTTTCTTTCTTCCCTCCAGCATTTTGAGTTGATTGTGCTTCGTAAATTAAAATGGGACATCTCTGCAATAACGCCACATGACTTCCTGGAACAGATTCTACACAGACTACCCATCTCAAAGGAGTACGCGCAAAGACTAAGGCGACACGCTCAGACATTCATCGCCCTGTGCGCAACAGGTAAACATTTTTTTGGTCTTGAAAGAAATTGTTAACTTGTGAGCGTACAGGGCTCTTTTTTTGCGAAATTCCGAGGAAAGAAGACACAAGATGATGCATCACGTTCTTCAGAAGTTATCGTTGAGGTGATTTTTATGGTTGTGCAAATCTGGTTGGAAAATTGATATTTACTTGACAGTCGGATATATGTACATCTAAATTTGCCCAAGGTAAGTTGTCAAGTTAGCAGATTTCAGGCGAAATTCTGTGTTTTGTTTTTTTTATATAATTTTTTTAAACACACAAAAAAACACAAAACTGGCCACTAGAAACAGGCGGCCACTTCACAAAGGTTGCATGGGTGGCCACTATAAACAGGTGGCCTCTTTATCAAGGTGGCCTTATTAGCAAGTTTGACTGTATTAAACATTTTGGACCAATCACTTGGCCTCTTAATTGGTAGTTCCCTCCTGGTAAATCCTCATTAGCCAATCAGAATGCAGATTTCTTTGGCAAAGCCAGCCAACCACTCAGAGAGGACCCAGTCATAAAATAGCTGGTAAATGTCAATAGAGGGCTCTCTGCCCAGCAACAAGACCACCAATGGGCTGAGGGCATTGATCTGTATTGAGCCTGGTGTGAAGTGTCATATAATCACACATTGCATAATAGAATTGTAAATTGGTCTGAGGTATGTGATGCATTATTCCCCAAGACAAGTTACCAAGGCCTCCAGGGCAACAAGCAGTCTTTTGTCTTGCAAATTTCTTCCCAGCTGACTGAGGTAGTTAAGACCAGTGCCAACGAAATACATACATGTACAAAATGATTTATGCTGTGGCTTCTTGTACTATAACTTGTTATGCCTGTGTGGGCAGGGGTGCTTTGGAGAATAAGTTTAGAGCATTCTCTGAGCTCTTTGTGCTTCTGTCTGAATTGTGTAGGGGTACCATTTTTCTTTCTGATTTATTTACCAGTAGGTTTTTTTGTTACCCACAACTTCATCTATTATGCTGCTTCAATTCCACTCTGCCATTCCACTCTGCCAATATGATTTGAAATGTTTCAACATTTTAATAAACCATTTGACTGGAAAAACCTTGGAGACGGTCCAAAGTTGTCAACAATTTCACGGTTCTACAAATATTTATTTCTCTTCTCATTATGGCAGTTGTCACGCTTCTGGTGGACATACAATGTAGTAAATATATTATAAATCTTGTGATTAAGACAAAATCAAGTTTAGACAGTGGGGAAGAGGTGGCAATCATCGACACAGTTTTTCATTGTTTTCTCTGAGCATGGTACTGAGCTGACTTACACATGTAGGTTGATGTTTTTATCATACACATCCTCAATCACACATGAAAGTAATGACATTTCTTACAATTTTCCAACCCTGTATAGACCTTTATCACAGTGCGGCCATCTTTCCTTTTCTCCTATTAAAATTAACGTAACCAAAGCGAGGCTTGCAGAAAAAAATAGTTTGGTCCCGTTTTAAAATTGTTCATTGTGTGCATCACAATAGCACAGGCGCTGCGCGATCAAGAGAGCGCGCAGCGTATCTCAACGGGAGATTACACGCGCTATCGCGTGGTAGCGCAGACGCACTGATCTTGCCAGACACATACTATGGGGAACAAGACAAAGATGGACGCACCGTGATAAAGGTCTATTCTATCTTTATTTGATAGACACTTCCATTGCTGAAAATGCATACATGTATCTTCTATAATTGTTAGCATTATTCAGTGCAGTGGGCTGATAAAATATTTATGAAGATTTGTACAGGTAATAATGCTTATCACATTACTGGAATGCTGTACCTTTGTGGAAATAAAGGGTCATAAAAAAACCTCTTCAACTGACACTTCCCCCAATGGCCTTAGGCTGCATTGTAATATGTAAGGCATCAAGCCATCAGGGCACCTCCTTTAGAACAGATTTTATTCAGGGTCACCCAGGCAAAAATCCAAGATGGTGAGCTTTAATTATTGACCCTGATAGAATTATCACAATCCCATGCATTGGGGTGTAGTCTTTCCTTTTTTTGTGGTATTCAAATTACATGGCATTATATTCTCTGCACCTGATTGGGCTGGTCACTAGTCACTCATGCGTGAGGGCTTGAGTTACTTGTACATGATGTACCACAATTTTCTTTGGTCTTTTCTTCCCGTTTGTAGACTTCAGGGAGTCGTCTAGTGACATGGTAAAAAGATCAGAGGATGGTCCTTTTTGTGAGAGAAACTCAATTAATATTGTGACAGGTGCTATTATGCAATGTTAGCTTAAAGGCACAGGCTCGTCAGCAATGCGCGCGCGCCAAATTCGTGCCACGAAATACGCAGCTCCATAGCAAAGGCATGGAGCTGCATTTTTCCTGGCACGAATTAGGCGTGCGTGCATTGCTGACGAGCCTGTGCCTTTAAAAAAAATAGCTTGGCCAGATCACATTTTTGACCCCCACATTTTTCTCATCACCATTATGAAATTTCGTGCTATTAATCCGTATATTTCCAGAGATATCATTAAAAATCTACTAAAGTTTAGTAAACTAATTTATCCGGTTAGATAAAGCAGTGCAGTGATTAGGCCTACAACCTGGGATTTGCAAATTTCTTGTTTTCTTCTCATGGATGGTATTTTGGGGAGGTATTTTATATGATTGTTACTAGGTTAGAACGAAACCAATTTTGGGGGAAAATCTGGTTACGCTCCTTTAAGAACACATCTGAAGAACTGACTGTTTTATCCATGGTGCAGTTAAAGGGACAGTTTGGCTTGATAATTATTGATAAATTAATTCCTCAACTCTGATATTCTACATTTTTCCTGTAAATTATACTTTGGTGTGGGGGGGGGGGGGGTTGAATGTAAGCACGTTAACTGCATTTTATCATAAAGGTTGAAATAAAATTATATTTGACATGCAAGGATTTAAGAACGTCATGATATGACCAGAAAGCACCAAAATATTTACTTTGGTCATAAACCTTAATTTAGCTTTTTGGGGTCGAAAGGTACTCTAACTATGTAGTTACATAGACACAGTTTTCATAATTTAAAGCAAGGTCTCGGAGCAAGGTCCGAGCCCATATCAGTGTGGACTGTTTGCATTAATAAAAGCCCCTGAAATGGTCAGTCATCAGTTCATATGAAATACTTTAAGAATTATCTTTTATTTTGGTTCAAAGTTTAATTGAAATTGTCTTTTTGCTGTCAACATTTTCTTTGCAATATGAGGGTGCTTATGCATTCAAATTTGCATAGCTCGATCTGACTTTGTTCTTGCCCACAGTCGCATCGTTATACAGTGGGAAAAAATTCCTGTTTACCCATGCAAATTCAGAACAGGGTACTATGTATAAGTGGGTTAAAGAACCTCAGGTTAAATTTAGCCCAGGGCCCAATTTCATAGAGCTGTTTAACAGCCCATTTACCGTTAACCGAGCGTCAGGCTATTTCATAGACATCGTTAACGGTAAGCAACTGAAAACCTGCCTTACCGCAGAGCCAAATTTTGCTTAAGATAGTGACTCAACAATGGCGGTTTCCAAGCGCGCCGCGGCCGTGAAATAGCCTTAATGTTAGCACAACTTTTCTGCTACAGTAAGCACACGTTTTCAGCTAGCGCTTAAGCAGCTCTATGAAATTGGGCCCTGGTGTTTAAGCACAAATATTTGCTTAAGCACAAAAAACTCTTGCTTAGTAGGGAACCTTACCAGTGAAATCATCATGTGATAGAAGTAGTGTATGACCAGTGTTAGAGGACTGTTTCATTACCATGACAATCTAATAAAAAATTTCCTGGTAACCTCATTTTATCAAGCAAAGTGTTTCATGCTTAAGCAATTTGTTATGCTTAAGCAGCTCTATGAAATTGGCCCCAGGTTGTTTGTAGCTGTCCAAGTAAAAAAAGTCCCGTGTGTAAGATATAGACAGTGCGAAAAGGGGTTTTAGTTCCATTCTGTCATTACTCTAATAAATTACACATGTATCCACTGACAAAGTACCTTGTAATGATATTTTAGGGTCATTCAACTAAAAGTGCAGAGAGCAAGCATGTGGAACCAACAAAGGGGAAGGCACATTAAATACATTGTAGGCCATAAGTGTGCACACTTATTCATGCATGAATTTTAAAGGTTTTCTGAAGCATTGGCTGCATCTATAGGACTTTTCACACTTGAAAAATCTCTAGATTGACGCCAGGTTGGTGAGGGTTTTCACACTTGGGAAATTTCAACCCCGCGCCAACCCCGAGATTGGTTTCAACCCAGGTTGAACCAAACCCTGCTCGGGACAAGGGTTGAAATTTTTCACCCCGGGTTGAAACGCTCGTCCCGGGTTGAGTTTAACCCAGGTTGAGAGGCTGTTGCGTGAAAAGGCCATATGTACAGCTCAAGCTGAAATTTCTACAGTCTAGTTTGCTAACATCCTTCTTTGGATGTGTAATGCCATTATTCCAGGAAATTGTGAAAACAGTTTCATTTTGCAAATGATATATTTCTGAACGGCTAGGTCTGGAACAGGTCGTATACTCTGCTGCTTTGTACATACTTTGAATTCTTGCAAACTATAAAGGTGAATGGAATATAAATAAAATGGATCACAGCTATTCATAGTGTGGTGGGAACCTACCGTACCAGCAAACAATCTAAATAAAAGGTACTTTTCAACGGGACATATAAAGAAAATTCCTTTATAATTGTTTGGCCCAACCTTACTTTTTTCATTTCCGGAAGCCAAAATTAAGGTGTGCAGTAGACACAAAAGTGCCCCATATTCTTATTGTAAAAGAGAAGTGCAGTTTTTTTACAGGATTTTAAACTCTTTAATAGGATTGAAATGACTCGAGTCACAGTTTTTGACAACTCGACTTGAGTCACTGAACAAAAATGACTAGACTCAACTTAAGTCAAAGACTAGAAAAGCTCAAGTTCTCTGGGGCCAATTTCATGGCGCTGCTTAAGCGCTAACTGAAAACGTGTGCTTACTGTAGCATAAAAGGTGTGCTAACTTTAAGGCTATTTCACGGCCCCGGCGTGCTTAAGCATGCGCGTGCTTGGAAACGGGCATTGTTGCGTCACGAGTGTTTAGCAAATTTGCAAACGTTTGCCAGTGCTTAAGGTTACGGTCTCCATGAAATAGCCGGAGCCTCCATTGCTAAACAGCTCCATGAAATTGGACCCAGATCATGCAAACATTTTTTTTAAATGTAGTGAATGTTATTGCAGTGTACTTAGGTGGTTTTACTACATGTACTACAGCACACCTCATATTACCGTCACACCACTTTAAATCTGAAAGTTCACAAATTCAACATTTCATTTTAAAATTGTTATTAATCCTTAGTTTGTCGACAAAGTTTTCATTAGTAACTGTCTGCTGTATTTTGTAAAGAGAGAAAAAGTTGACATTTTTGATGATGAAATTAAAAACTAACTTTTTTCAGTTGGAATCTACTTAACCCAATTACTTTACCCATAATGCAACATTCTGCGCTGAATGGATCTAGAAGCAAAGCATTAGCAGAAAGTATTTCAAAAATTAGCACTTTGGTCGTATCAAAACGTGACAAGTTGTTGTCACACTTGATATGATTTCAATCATATTGCATTTTTTTGACACAATATGTTCAGAGTCCGAGTCCAGAAGAGAGATCACATTGATGTGGTTTCCTGTCGTGCTAGCGAAGACTGGTAAAAAGGACAATGAAAAAAGTATGGTTAGATAAAAGTGGGCGACGGCGTGACTCTTAGTGAAAAGTTGCAACACTTACAGAACTATTCATGACTATTTATTAGAAACCATGCACAAATGCATGATCCAATATTTTAGAGGACCCTGGAGTACTGAAAGGGCAATGCCATTTTTGTGTTAAAAACGTCTAAGGGAGATTTCAAAAGGAGCACAGAAACCAACACCAGGGCACTCATGCCTCCGTACGTGAAATTCCCACACCGAGTATTATTTTGGACGCAGTATGTATGAACACAATAATGTTTTTCAGTGATACACTGTAAACAAATTGATTGGCATAAAAGGTCTATCAAAATAGCCTGAGTATTTCATCCAGTTTCGTAGTACTCGAACTTGGTCCTGCTCGAATGTCAACATACTTGTACTCAAACTTGTACTCGGAATGGAATGTACTTGATTTATGGCAAGTTTTGTATTTGTGTGTTCATTCTGCGTAGCATTTAACAAAAGTGTTAACATCAACATTTCCAAATAAGGGGGAAATTGGTTAAGAAAACAATTTGTTATACATGTAGTTTCGTGAGATATTGAACTAGCTTATTATCTTTAAACTGCCTGCTCCAAAATGGGGATGCATTTTGAGTTCAAAGTCCGGATCCCAAAGCCACTTGCTGTTACCATTTTTTAAACAAGTCATCTCTTTTTAGTAACCCAATTTCCTTAAGTTGTTAGTTTTATCACTTTGTCTCTGCCAATTAATCTGGGGAAATAACTTTTGGTTCTTTTAAACGAGCTGCAGAGATAACATCAAATTTGGCAGTTGGGAACTTGGTCTCGTCACTAAAATTTTAACCTTTCAAAATGGATAATTTGCTGATTTTATTTAGCAGATTTGGCATTTATTTGTTCACTACAGAATGAAATATTGAGCCCTAGTTTAATTTAGGTTGATTTAATAATACCCTGCCATAATATTGATTTTAGTTATTGACAGTTTACATATGTCTGTATACCGGTACTTGAACGAAAGTATCCTCATTTTTCTTGTAATGTACATGTACATGTAGGAGAAAATGCTTTATAGCAAAAAGTCAGACCTATGTGAAATATACAATTAATCTTTCTTCGGCACTCAGTTTGACATTTTGTATTTTTTTAACTGCACAGTAGCTTACATTTTTTACCAGAATTAATGTCATATTTGACATGGCGTTAATATACAATGTGGATATTGTGCTCATGATTTGTAGGGAGTGAAGTGAATGTAATTTATACCTTGGGGTGGGTAGCTCTTGTTTGCTTTAACTGGGTCTCGTGCTGTAAATCTACCAAAAGTAAAGGGGACTCCAAGTTTTGACACACAGTCTGGTTTTGTTCATTCATGCCTGGTGATGCCTTTGTAGCATTTTTCCCAAAGGATTCTTCTTCAATCTGACAAGACAAAATCCTCCACTGTGCAGTGTCTCAAATAGACTATTTGCACAGTGGCCATCTTAAAGGCAGAGGCTCGTCAATGCGCGCGTGAGGCCAAATTCGTGCCATGAGCTGCGTATTTCGTGGCACGAATTTGATCTCACACGCACATTGACGAGCCTGTAAGCTTAGCATACATCAACCTTGCAACTGGAAGCAACTCAACTGATTAGTTGCTGTCGATGTGTTTGTAGCGCACACATGGACAGCAACTGATCAGTTGCGCAACTAGCAGCACACGGCAACTCGGGTAAAGCCTAGTGTACATCGACCTTGCAACTGGAAGTAACTCAGTCGATGTGCACCCATGTTATCAGAGGCACTCGTGCAACTAGTTGCAAGTATGCGTACATCGGCGAAACTGACCACAACTGATACAACTAGTTGCTAGAAAGTAGAACGTTGCAAGCTTGTGCGTATACAACCCTTTTTTTTAGCAACTGATCAGTTGCTCCCATGCCGTCACGTGAGTTGCTTCTAGTTGCCACAAACATCAGTTGCCACTAGTTGCTTCCAGTTGCAAGATTGATGTACGTTAGGCTTTAGGGAGCAATCACATTGTCAGTGCACAGTACATGTATGTCATGCATGACTGGGTAATTTGTAGATCTATTGTAACACATCAGATAAGAAAACCTGCCCCTAACAATGGCCATCATTTCTTCCTCATATTTCTCCTCCAGAATACAGCTTTGTGAAGCAACCTCCTTCAATAATTGCTGCAAGCAGTGTCAGCGCAGTAGCCCACGGTTCATCGCACACACCAATCCCGAAGCTGATTGACCAGCTACATAGAATTACTAACATTGAATCAGTAAGTATCACTTGTCCATTACAAACATTTCACTTGGTTGAAGGGGCTGTGTCACAATCTGCGTGTGTATAGCAAAACATAAACAAGTTTTCTCAACTTTTAATAATAATAATAATGGTGGATTCTTATATAGCGCACATGTCCACCCTGCGGGGTGCTCCTGGAGCTGTTGCCATTATTAACGCTGCCATCAGGAAATCACCAGAACCATTTCGCTATAACTAGGTGGCTGCTGGCCAGGCGCTCAACCCTATCGGCAGTTAGATTGGGGCATTCCCCTTAACAGCTTTAGGGAGCAATCACATTGTCAGTGGGTTGACGAGGCAACTATGATTAAGTGTCTTGCCCAGGGACACCGACACGTTGGTCGAAGTGGGAGTCCCGCTTCATACCCACTAGACCACACGCGCTTTTCTATTTTTTTCTCTATAATCATTGTCTTACACTACATATGTGTAAGTGCCCACATAGTCCTACATGGCAATTTTTGGATAGATTAGGCACAATCACAAACTGTGACACGGCCCCTTTAAGTTTTATAAAAGGATTTGTAATCAGAGAGTTTAAAAAAAAAGTGAAGCCTGAACTCGGACTGTCCTTTCAAAAGGACCACCCCTTTAAGTATCTGCTGTTTGATTGGTCAAAAGTTTCCCCACACAGATGCACTCTGATTGCACGGAATTTGACATTGCAAATGGAACTGCAAAATCCATAGATATCTTTCATTGGGTCGCAATTGTTGACTTTGTCAGTCACTACACTTTGTGAAATCATTGGGTTATTTCATTTTTGTGATGATTGAGTGCCATCAAAAATGATTGCATTTGTAAGCTGTACATGTAAATCTATCTTCTGAAAATGAGTGTGTGCATGACAACTGCATGCCATCACACAGGATGTTCCCCATTTACATTGTGGTCCCAAATGACAGGAATAATTAGCGCCTGACCCAAGGCTGATCAAATCCTAGGGTCCACAAGGTCCATAAAACATGTGTGTTTTAATTCACTCAAACCAATGTCCCCTTTTTAAAACATGCCTATAGGCCTGCCAGCTTGCCTCCTAGTAACCACCAATTAGAGACCTGGATTGCTATTGGCCACATGGCAACCAGGGTGTACAGGCATTTTGATTGGTCTGTGGTTTTTGCCTTTTATAGATTAACCTTGGGCCCAATACAGATTCTTGACCTGTGGTTTTCCTCATTGTCATAAAACCCAATACAGCTGACTTTGGTGTGGGATTTTAATATATTTTCCTGTAAAGTCCCCAAAAGCATTTTATGTAGAGTCGAGTCTCCTATTGTCAAATCTGTTCAATTGAAGACACTATTTATCAGAGATTGATCGTCTTTTTAATCCCCTACTTCCAGTTCACTGGTTTCTTATGGTCATTCAGAATATAATGGCTATTTGCCACCCCCACCCTCTGAAGCAATCTCCACATTGGACTAATTTTGGTGAAACTTGCAAAGATCATAAAGTTGCTAATTTTACCAAATGTAGTCCAGTGTGGACGGCCAGCAAACGCCCAAAAATTATGAAGTGTAATTTACAGGGCAAGCTGGTTCGCAGAAGTACATTGTAAATTTTACATCGCTAGAAAGTCCCGTGCAGATAAGCATTGTAATGTAAAACCATGATCGAAAACATTTTGTGGTCATGTAACTTTTGTGAGCTGAATAATGAGGTGATGCGCTGCTGTAAATTTTACCATGGCAAAAAAATATTCCATGGGCTGTAACCGCTGAAGAATTACCAAGATGAAATGTTAACAGTGGCTTGTACATGTAGTAACATTTTTACAAAAAATCAGTCCTATGCAGACACGATTTACATGTACAGTAAAACTTGCTTAAGTCGGATACGTTTATGTCAGATTTTCACTTATCTCGGACAAAATCGCTTGGAACGTTTGATTTCGTATGTCATTCCTAATGCGTTTTTTCATCTTCACGTAAGTCGGATTTTCGCTTAAGTCGGAGAAAATTGCTCGGTCCCGTTGAATCCGACTTATCCGAGGTTTACTGTATTGTAAGACAGGACTTTGCTCATTTTGGGAAGGGAGGGGAAAGTGCAGCCGTTTAGGGTTTGGAGAGGTGCAGTGACCGCGTAGTTAACTACCGGTACTTGGGAGACACTTTCAAGTGCCTGGCTGAATTTCTTCAAAAGTAAATCAGCACATCATGATTGCTTTCCAATTCCCACCAAAACCCCAGATTCATGTTTTCTTAGGTCACTGACCTGAAAACTAAACATGGCTCCAATATAGTTTTCGACCCTAATCACTGTGTTAACCAGTCAGCGAATGAGAAAAAGAAAGCTACAGTTTCTAGACATTATTCAACGAGCCTAGGGAATTTTTAAAGAAACATTTCATCTTCTATAAGATTCTCATGGGTGCAATTTGTGGCCAACAGATGGGGTCCCGATAAAAACCGAACCCGGTTTTCCCGGTACATGAACATTCCTGACTTGGTGGTTTGGCATATTAAATGGCACCATTTTTTGTAATTTTATTTCAGAGAAATGGTTTTGTAAGAGAGTAAATGTGTGACCACAAAAATGAAAACTTCTCAGGCAACACAGAATTCAGGACTTGCAAGGAAGAGAAGTGATTTTGGTCTAGGCTAATTCTCTCCCTGGGAAAAAAGGATAGGGATAGGGTGCAATCAGGGATGCCAGTGGCTCTTACCTTCAGGGCCAAAAAAAAATCCACTATCATAACTGCATGTATGTGTGCACATGGACTCGCCAGCACAGTATACTGTACAGTATGTACATTGACACTAAAAATGACAGTATGAGTGCAATGCAATGCAATGGATACGTCAGTATGTATGTGATCTAACCACTGCTGTATGGATACAGCTCCCTCTATGTACTTCTGACCGATAGTCTGGTTTCGCGATACTTTAGCCGTGAATGATTATGGCTGGGATGCATGTGTGCAAATCATTGGCAAAACGTGCGTGTTAACATGTACATAGGCTGTACATATATGGCATATCCGGACATTGTTGATCAGTAAGTGAGACAATTTTTCATGTTTTTTTGGACTTGAAGAGTTTAAAAATATATTCTCCTTATATTTCCGGCCGTTTACTTTTCCGGCCTCGAAAAAAGTCTTTGCCGGATTTCTTTTTCCAAAAAAAGAAAAAGGGCTATACACCAATCCGGTAATAAGGTCTTCTTCCCTGTATATCCGCCATAGCTGGGGGGCTTCCACTGAATGAACTGTATGTTTTTGCTGTTGCTAAAGCTGCATTTGTTTACTTCGAACAAGTCGCGCGTCTTTGTAGGGTTGTGTGCGCGTGAAGGCGGGCGCGTCGCGTATACGCGAAGGAGGCTCGTTCGTGCATGTAATGGATGAGCGCTTTTCGTTCTAACAGCAACACAAAACGCACAGCCCATGCACTGGACGCCCCCCAGCTATGGCGGATATGCAGGGAGGAGATATTAGTTACCGGATTGGTGTATAGCCGGAAGACTAGCATTCCTGGGTGCAATATAAAGCCAACCTTTTTCCATTCTCTACTGGTAGCTAAACCAGAGATATAAAAAAAAGCACAATAAACTCAGGGTAATGGTATATTGTGTAAAAGTTAGCCGAGAATCAAGCTGGAATTACATTGTCATTGTGGCAAAGCTACTAAAGAATATGTCGGAATGGAAACACATTGTGTGACCAAACTACTGGGGGTCTTTAAATAGTTTCGAGTCATTGTTGTGCATTTCATTGATGCTTTTAATAAGTTAGCTTTTCAGAGAATATCTGAATGCAAGTATATCCTTTAGAAAGACATCTTTTCAATTCTTCCCAACTACATGTACACTATATGTACAGAGCAAAATATTTGATAGATGGAACTGCAAAGTGTTAAGTGGTGTTCCCATTGGACTATTTTTGGTTGAACTCCCGTGGTTGTGCGGGAGAGTAGCAAAATTTAGTCCAATGGGGACGCACGGAGAACAAGCGTCCCTGTAAAGTTACCGCGACCACGATGTAAAACTTACAGGGTAAAAGAGTCCGCGGAAACTTTCCGCTCAGCCGCGGGAGTTTTACAGGGCCCTCGAAAAGTCCAATGGGAACAGCGCCGCCCTGTAGAACTACCGCTACCGCTGTGTAAAATGCCAAATGGATGAGGTCACTTCCTGCATTGTGCAATCCCACCACACATTGCGCGAAAATTCTTGTTCCCTTATTATGTACTGTACATGCCATGTACGGGTGCACCCAAGTAAATAGCAGAGATCCGTGCGCCGAGCTCATGAATATTTTGTATGCCCTCAAATTCTGTTATGTTAGAGAGAATTGCGAGCTGAACGAGTGTGTAGAATATGACTATCGCCGCGATGTGGGGTATTTTTTTTTTCCAACTACAAACATTTTAGACACTGTAGCTCCTAAAAGTGGCCCTATTTTGCCCAGTAGCGTATGTGCCTTTGTTCCAAAATGGACGCTGGTCTGTTTAGCAATTTTCACTGTTGCAGGGATAGTTTTGTTTCAAGTGCAAATTAGGGAATAAAAGTGACGGATTACCCTCATAAAATTGAACATAATTGAAAAGATGAGACTTCAATGAGTATTCTGGTTGTTGTCCTGAGAAGCTGAGAGAGTTGTGAGTATTTTTAAATGATTTTTGAAAATGGGGCATTTAGCATTGGTTCCTATGGGAGCCGCTGAATTCTTATAACTTGTCTCGGCAGAACTCGCCATATTTTTCTGACAGTCTGAAGGGTTTTAACGTACGTGCGCACGTACACAGACGGCATGCACACAATTAATAATTTCGCGCCAATGTGTACGTATCGCATGGCACGTCGAACATCCTGTTAGGTCAAAGGTTATGTAAACTACGCCCTCAATTGACCACACATGGCCAGCCAAATAGCTAAATTTTCCGCTCGCGTCATGTAAAATATATGGTAGTAGGAACGCACGGGAGATTTACAGGAAGGAATGTTTACAGGGAGTCGCGGAAAGTTCCCGCGAGGGCGCGTAAAAAGAAGTCCAATGGGAACGCGCCTTTAGCTTCACCATAAATTTCCATCTGTAAACTTATTTCATTGCATCTTATTCTTCGAAAGGTAACAACTTAGCAAAACTCAAAGTGATCAATTTTTTATTGTCAAGTTGAGGTCATATCTCCCGAGAACAGACATCTTTAATCCTTCATCATTTCTTGATTTTAAGGACCACACAGAACCTGTTATGGAATCCTGGAATTGCTCAAAAAGAATTTGCTGGGGTCAGTTTCTGATTGTGTGTTTTAACCAGAGTGCCGTACGTACATGTAGGTTCACCTTTTCATTTTTCTGTGATACCTGGGGGACTTAGGGTTTTGTAAACAGTTTTGCATTTTTGAAATGCCTAGAATTAGTTTTGTTTTTGCCAGTGTTTTTGTTTTGCTTAAAACCTTCGAGAACTTCAAGTTGCTCTGCTCTTTTGCTCTTGTTTGACTCCAACAATTTGACACTCATAATTCTCCTGGTTATAGATGACCTTTTCCTTCAACTCTTCTCTACATATTAGCTCTCTCCTCTCCGAGTTTTTGTAACCATAACCGGAGTCATGTTTGTGACATGGTTACAAAACTTTAATACTGATCAGCTTTGGTTGATGACAATCAAAACTGATTATTAGTTGAGCTGGTTTTATAGTGGTACATCAAAAACATGTTTTTGGTTATGGTCACAAAAACTCAGCTCCGATTTCCTTTATAAATTGTTTCATGCACATAATCTAATCCTTTTCCCCCCATCTTGGTTATGTGTCCTACCTTATGTACTCTCTCAAGACTCATGAAATTGGTAAATTGACACACTATATCAAGTAGTCTATTCCTTGAGGAATTGTAACAACTTGGCCTCCCAGTCTGCATGCGGTACCACCCTGGTTTATTATAAGATTATCTCCTCCAACACCCAACTTCTCACAATCTTACAGACACTCAACCCAAGTACTTACACAGACAGCCCCTCTTGCACTTTTACCTCTCCAAGTCCCACAATCCCCAAGACATCTCAAGTTGCCTCTGAGGTGGCCCTATAATTCAGACCGCTCGCCCCTGTCTGCTCCCTCTACTCTCCGAACCTCTACCTCAGACATTCCTGTCTGGGCACATCCTTCAGCCAGGAAGTTTACACTGTAACAGGTGACCTACTTTTGGCTACCCTCCCTGAAGTTGTTACCATGGCATTTTCCACCTGATGGAATGCGGGAACAAGTTCACCACTTGGCTCTGCTCAGCTCAGATCCCACAGAAAGGCAAGGAGACACCTGTTTAGGGCCATATAATCAACACTCATTTTGTCATTTCTTTGTGATGGATGAAATTACTGCCCTGGTTTTTCATTGGCCGGGATAATCAATTAAACCAGTTTATTTTCTCAAGTTTAGATGCAAACCGGTTTGTATTATATGAGAAGTGTGGAATGTGAAGGCTGCAAATGGATCAGTGGGAACAAGGGTTCAGACGGAGGGTTGAGTTTCCCTTCTCACGGAGGCATTCGATTGGTTGAATGGTTTCAATGAGATCAGATGTCACCAATGACAAGGCTTCTTAGTTTCCGCTAAACCTGGCAAGCGTTGGGAGGTCGGTCCGGGGTCGGTTCCATTGTGTATAGAAAAATAATCACTTCGTTTTTTTCACCTCTTGGTTCTTCCCTGATCATTTTGCCGGACCTGGCAGCTTTCTCAAGAAACATCAACAAGGTGTTGTTAAGAAATACCCAAACACCAATCTTGGCAGAGGTGCGCCGGTTATTTATTGATCTAGAATCTTGCTGGCTACCATTCCTGAGCAAACAAGCACTTGTAAAGGATACATGTACCCTTTGCAGGGGGATACCCAACGATAATGCCCATTTCTACGTTTACCATGGCGCATGTTACTCCACGTGTCATGTTTCGTGCTCCCTCCATTGGTATTTGGCACAGTTGCTCCCCTTTCCAGAGTGTTGGACCGGGTTTCACCCCATTGTTTATGTGTACACAAAACTGACTCCCACCCATTCCGGTCCCCAGAACACTGATATGTACATATACACCACGCCACACACATTTAAAGAATATTGGAAAACAGTATGATGATTTATAGCAAAATTGGTTCACATGCTAGTTTTATTGGTTCTTGTTGGCTGTGTTTTATTTTCAAGGCAATTTTCTGCTTTCTGACCAACAGTGGCAAACATTAGCAACATTTCACCTGATAGATAATATCTATCTGCCTCTGTTATGTAGCCAACTTTGTCCCATGCACCACTTGTTTACATAGTGCCTAGTACCAGCATTTGAATTCAATATGGTACAAATCCCAACAGCTTTGGTACAAGTTTAATTTCTAATCAACTTTCTATATTATACTGTAAATGTAGTTTTATTCAACAATGAACGTCATATAAATTCAAGAAATGGGTTTAAGATTTATAATTTAAGATGCGTTTAACATCCCTAGAAAATTCTGGGGATGTCAGGGTAAAACATACCCTTTAATGATATCCCCATTTGATGGCAAGAAGTCATTTTGACTCCCATGGCTAAGCTAATACCAGGGCCCACCATTCGACCTTCTAAGGCCTCCTATTAAGACATCCTTGAGGGCCAATCCATGGGAAACAGTCTGACCAACTGAGGGATATATTGTTCTCCTCTAGGCAGAAGGGGGCAATTGATAGGTTCCAAGGCAAGGCTACTTTACGCTGGCTGGGTGTAGTTGGCCTCTTGTGTTATTTTGCTTTGGAATGTGGTACAAATTACATTGCCAGACACAGTGGTGCTGTGATCCTGCAAGGGCAAATTATACCCTGATACAGGGGGATATACTGGATATATCTGAGTGGGTGGTACAGCCATAGGCCTCCCTACAATCATACTGGTGATGAAATCAGGCAAAATTGTTGTGCAAACTGAGTAAAACTCAGCTGTGAAAATGATATACATGTAGGGCCTAAACACAAATCTAGATTATTTTTTTGGAATACCTCAGTTGCTATCCAACCACCAGTTGTAAGAAAAAGAAACATAAATCAGATAAATATGTGGGATTGAACAATGATGAAGCTGATAGCCTGGTTTTTAAAGGAGCTTTTCAGACTACCGGTAGGAGTAGTTTCGCAACCTGGATTGAAATCACCATGATACTTCCCCTTGTTAAATGTTATTTTGATTTTGTTTTAACCTTGTGTTCAACCCAAGTCATTTTCCACTTGGTTCTTTAACATTAACCAAGTTTATTTTGTCCTCTGCGAATTCAACACAAGGAGCGATTCATGCTCTTAATTGTATTTGTAGCAATATCCTTCTGTTTACGAGTATTTGACCAGCAGGACAAAATTAATATGATGCTTATCCCAGGACGAGTTCAACCTGATCATTGCACACAGTAAACTGTACTAGCATTTTCTAGGGCGAACTTTTCACCCTGGGTTGGACATTTTTCAAGCCTGATGATCTGCAGCAGGGTTGATTTCAATGTGGGGCGAGAACAATCTCAAGATAGATGCGGTATGCAAAATGTAGGGCCTACATTAGTTGTTTAATTGATTGTTTAATTGATTTTTGGGGAGGTCTAATATGGGAAAAACCATAAAGAAACCAGACATACAGCCCCTTCAGCTTAATGGTATGCTATTTAATACTGACAAGATAGGGCTATTGCAGGCTTTAGTTCTTGCATATGTAATGAGGGACATGCTGTGTGTGCATTTGACACACTCAAATTGTGGACTTTATGCTTGCGGTGCCCAACCTTAAAAGTCGGTCAACTTCAATATTTGTTCAGATATCTGTTATGTCTCATGCATAAACTGGAGCAGATCCTATACACCAATCTGGTAATTAAACTTACATGTAGGTGCTCGATCCTTCCTTGTATATGGGTATTTCTATAAATTAGGGGTCCAAAAATGTGACATTTGGTGTCCCCCGTTACACCTGATATGTGTTATTTTTCGTACAAAAATCATTAAAATGGCTTTTAAACCATTTTGTATGAATTGTACTTTATGTACTTACTCTTTGAGATGAAAAGTATTTAAAGAATGTGTCCTGAATTTACAAAAACAAGATGTAAAATGTAACGGGGGACACCAACACTGGACCCCTAATTTATAGAAAGACCCCTATCCCCCATAGCTGGGGGGCTTCCACTGAATGAACTGTATGTTTGTTGATGTTGCTGAAGTTGCATTTGTTTACTTTGAATAAGTTGCGCTTCTTAAGGTTGTACTTGTGTGCGCGTCGCGTGTACGCCGAGGGGGACGCCTCGCGTGCATGTAATGGATGAGCGCTTTTCGTTCTAACAGCAACACAAAACGCACAGTCCATGCACTGGTTGCCCCCCAGCTATGGCGGATATACAGGGAAGGAGACCTTAGTTACCGGATTGGTCTATTGTTGGGGTTGCAAATTATGGCATTTGATTCGGCAGCCAAATTTCTCTTTTAAAAAAAACCTAATTTCAACTTGTGTTGTTTCTTAAAAGTTTGAACTTCTAGGGCCTATATTGATGTTGGTAGTTAAATGTTGCCTGGGTTTAAAATTGACGGCTGCAGTCCCTATTTATTTTCTATGTCTGTGGCTTGGTGCAGTATGTTTAGTAGACTGTGACATATTTTGTAAATTATGACCAGTTTGCAATCCTGTCAGTTATCGAGCATGTACTAAGTACCCTTTTCCAAAACCGTCCTGACAATGTCATCAGAGCTATGCTAAATCTGCCACATTCCTCAATACTGGACAAAATCCAGAGAGAATAAACCACATTTGGGGTTATTGGGCCAGTGGTCGGTCAGCACAAAAAATGAACTAAAGGGTGCGGTGTTTTATGGTTGCTAAGATATTTTGCAACAAAAAGTAGACTTTTTTGGCATTTTCCCTTAAAGAAGTGTGTCCAGATCACTTTTTTGAGCCCCCATTTTTCCCGAGGGTGTTGAGATTTTAATACCATTTCAAGTGTCATATTTTTCTCATTACCGTTCTGAAATTTTGTGCCCTCAATCCATATATTTTCAAGGATATCTCAAAAAATTACTAATGTTTTGTAAACTAATTTATCCGGTTCCAGTGCAGTGATCACACCAATCTTTTTGCTTCCACATCCAAATTGGACTGCAATTTTCCTGTTTACTTCCCCCCATGGATAGTATTTTGGGGATCTATTTTGTATGATTGTAGGTTAAAACAAAATCCGTTTTCTCAATTTCTGGAAAAATCTGAATAAGCTCCTTTAATTTGGTCTGGTGTGTACCTTTGACAATTTTATATTTGAAGGACTTTCAAAAGTCCTGGGTAAAGTTCAACGACCAAGTGCCTGAGTGGATCAAACAGCAGGACCTTTGTTTATTCTGCATATTGTGGGCTCAAGCCCAGACTGTGTTTCCATGGTGTTGTATGGCCTTTAGATGGCACTTTGATGAATGGGCTCCTAAATGGATACCTTTGAGTGAGGGCAGTATATCATGAAACTGTGGCTGCATGCACATATGCAAGTCGCTGAGGGAGATGACATATAAAATAATTGAGCCCAGTGAGCAGGGGTAATAGTGTTGAGGCTCCTTAATTATTGCTTCATAATACATGTAAGAGCACTGTTAAAACAGCATTCTGCTTACATTGTATAACTAGGAAAATGTTGTGTCCTGATTATTCAGGTTTATGTGTCTATAGTGGCTACTAGATAAAGAGGCCACCTGCTTATAGCGGCCACCCATCTTTGGTCCCAGATGCCATGTACATGTATGCTAATGCAACCTTTGTAAAGTGGCCACCTGTTTATAGTGGCCAGGTCTTTACAGTCCTCAGAGTGGCCACTATAGGCCTACAACAAGTTTGACTTTATAACAAGGTAATATGCAAAGTCCCAAGTACTTCTTAAATATTAGCAAAGTTTGACCATGGAGCCCTATGGTTTGACTATGTGTACATGTACCTGCGCATGTTACATACCTGCGCATGTTACATACCTGTGCATGTGGCTCATTTCATACCGGATACCATCACTCTTGAATTTCTTTCTACATCTCTGTAACAACTAACAAACCTCATTTTGTGCATGCTGTGTTGATACTTCCAGCCCTCTCCTTGTACAAATTGCCACGGGCCCACCCCCTACTGTGGGATTGTCTCGCAGGCAAAGTGGCTTCCTTCTGGCAGAGCATGTGGCCATACCAAAAATTGCCAACAAGGACGGCACCACCTCTGGTTTTCCTGATTCTTTCCAATTTGGAAAGTTGATTTTGGGGTTATCTGTGAATGTAGAATTTGGAGGACTACCGAAGTTATGGGGGGCTGTGTTTGCCAACTGCTGTTGTGGATGTTTTGCTGTTATTAAAAACTAAATGCGTCTCTCGTGCTCCCTCTTCTAGAATTAAATTTGGCATAGAATTTTAAAACCCATGGTGAGAATTTGTAATGTCCTAAAATTTTAATCAACTAATTCACCGAAAACTTCCTTACTCAAATAGAAGACAGAAGCGGTTCCAGCTGTCCGATGTCCTGGATGATTATTTTTATAAGAAAATGATAACTAAAGGTAAACTTACCGGTATATAAATGCATCTGCACACTCACTTTTTTTAACAAGGGCACCCTTATGCAAATGAAACTAGGCCCCTGACTATTGTGGTACTGTAGTAGTACACTGTAGGCCTGTAGCGTGGGAACCAGCCTATAAATAGGATGATGGCTTCTCATAATTTCTTGAAAGCATGATCACAGTTTTCCATTGTTTTCTCGGAATGTAGATGAGGTACTGAGCTGACTTAATCACAGGTTGGTTTTTGGCATACACATCTGCAATTACACACATGACGATAATGTCATTGGTAACAGTTTGCTATTAATCTTGTAATCTGACTTGCAATTGCATGTTGCATGTTGGTAAACTTTACAATTTATCAATCTTTGACCGTAATTTGTATGGACTACAGAATGCTATGGAATTCCTATACTCGAGGCCTGAACTGATACATGTACCGGTACCTTGTTGTGTGAAATTGAACACTTTCGGCTAATCCAATGCAATGATTGCAAGTAATTGTCGGTTGGTACAAAGCATTCTTTCCTCAAGTTTACATTACATGGTGGCCACAGTTTCATACGCTTTTATCGCCACAATTCACATAAATTATGAGGGCCATGTTATGCCTTTGTGAGATACCATTGTTATTAAAAAGAAATAACATTCCAGGAAAGAAAACAAAGTTTAAACTGAACAAAAAGAAGGAATACAAAGACAAAAGCTGTGTCTGCACTGGACTTGTTTTTTGGCAGATTTTACCGAGACGATGGTAAAATGAACATTTTGGACTTTTTCGACACAGGAAAATTTACCGAGACTGCGGGAGAGCATGCGCAGTATGACCTTCACGGACCGGACGTACGCTTCCAGAGCACTTTTACCGACTCGATGTGTCCGCATTGGACTTATCGTCTCGGAAAAAGTTCCTTGGTCAATTTTCCTGGGCAGCAGTTTGCCAGGAAAAGTAACCGTTGGACTCGGGGGAAAAGTTACTAAGAGGAAAACTTCCTAGGCTGTCCGCACTAGATTAAAATTGGGAAAAGTACCCCTCTTCTCGGTAAGTTTTCCCCAAAACAGTCCAATGCGGATGGACAGGCCTTAAGACTTTCTCGTGAGCTAAAGACACCCATGGAAAAGATAGATCTTTTATTAGCTTTCTCATGTTTATTGCCTCTTTAAACTTTAAATTAAGGTTTATACTCAGCTGAAGTCAACCAATTGCCAAATTGGCCACTAAAACAAGTGACATGTCAGAGAACAAAGAAGGTGACAAATTTAAGCAGTCACTTAATTTCAAGGTGGCC
Organism: Henricia sp. BOLD:AAB3569; assembly: GCA_037783545.1. Taxonomy (NCBI): domain Eukaryota; kingdom Metazoa; phylum Echinodermata; class Asteroidea; order Spinulosida; family Echinasteridae; genus Henricia; species Henricia sp. BOLD:AAB3569. The sequence goes on from JBBELK010000218.1 coordinate 703,613, forward strand.
ATAATTCTGCCTTTAAAGGCAGTATACATGATTGGTATCTCGAAAATCAGAAATGTTCACAGATTTACGCCTAACTTACACAATATAAACATGATGACCGTAGAAAACTTCCCCTGAAATGGTTTTGTCTGAAGTGCTATAGTCTTTGAGAAATGAGTAAAACAATTAGTTTTAGTCTCATAAGATGAAAATTTAATTCGCCCCAAAACCATTTCGCCCAAGTGCCATTTCGCCCTCAAACCACTTTGCCCGAGTGCCATTTCACCCCAAATCACTTCGTCCCAACACTACATCGCCCAAATGCCACTTCGCCCCAAAACCACTTCGTGCACAGGCTGTGGTTCAGGGCGAAATGGTTCGGGCGAAGTGGTTTTGGGGCGAAATGACTGCAAACCCTTTTTGACTGTTTTCTCAAAAGTAAGACCAAGTACGGAGCTGGTTTTTGCTCGGGTTGGTTTTAATCATGCTTAAATCTTCAATCACACAGGGGGATAAAACTATTTGTAACAGTTTACCAATCATGTATTCTATCTTTAAACATGACTTGATCCTTTCAAATAACAATTCTGTCAAATAATAATAATTGTATCCCCCAGCTGTTTTTGGACTACTTTCGCCAAATTATGGTTTCTTCCTGCTACAGGAAGTTTTCCTATTCAAAACTCTTGTCCTTGTCAATAAAAACTGGGGTGCGTTTTATCACCACTTCAAAAAAGAATTCCGCACACATCAGTAATCACCTGAACTTTTTTTTGTTGCAACACTGGCAGTATTGTGCTTAAATGACATCGAGAAGTCCAGTTTTGCCAAACTTTTGTACCCCTAAACACAAGGTTCACCCCTCCGAGTGCATTTCAGCCAACCTTAGCGGCCATGGGAAAGAAAGTTCAATGCACATTCCAAGTATTTCAGACCATACAGGTAGCCAAGCATGCATATACATTGTAAATGCCCAGACAGAAGTGGTTTTTTTCCTGATTTAAAAACATGCTGGGAAAGGAGTTTCGTTTTTGCATCGAAATTCCTGGGGTGTTTGTATTTCTGCTTTGGTACTTAACGGACTTTGATTCTGGGGATATGTAAATCTCTGACCATTAGTAAGAGAGATTGTCATTGTACCGGTAGCTTCAAGGTTCATTTCGATGGAACGTACTGGCACTTCACATTTTAAGACAGAATGGTTGTGTAAAAAGTATGTTCCATTTAAAACCCCAATATACAACATTTGCAGTTACCCAAAAGTTTACTTCACGAGTTGACAAGAAAAATCTGACTAAAAGTGTTGATAGCAATGGTACATGTACATGTAACAAACACCACATTATTTGTTATTCATGTAAAATGGTACATGTGGGAGAAATTGCCAACCAAAGGTGTTTTTTTAGGTTTTTTTTTGTCGTTCAGATATTATTAAATGTTCATATTTCCTGTACAAACATGAACTCACATGAGTCAGAGTGCATGCACATATCAAATAAATCAAACTTATTTCATACATGCTGAACTTTAAAATGACCCTGGTTTATACCTCAGTTAATCTCAAATCCTTGACAAAATATTAAAAGAACTTTTTGAGTTTTCCAGCTGTGTCAGAATTCTGCCCAGCTGTACTTCCGATTCTTGGGAACATCCATTTTGTGGTGTGCACAACCATGACTACAGGCACTTCCTATACTGTACCCCTGTACCCCCCAGTGGATCGGCCCAAGGGTTATTGATCTGTATAGGGGCCATGCACTAATAGGAATTTTATTACCTGGGGTTTCTTATGAGGGCACAGGGAAATTAATACTGGCTGGGTTTAACTGAGGCTTCTGACCCTATTATGGGTCAGAATGGCCGAGTGACCTTCCCCAGAGTGTTAGAAAGAAAAAAAAAGGAGAGACCTTTGTCCTGGTTCACAGGGTTGCACACAAGTAAATAGGGCTCCCATAGGAACCAATGCTAAATGCCCCATTTTAAAAAATCATTTAAAAATACTCACAACTCTCTCAGCTTCTCAGGACAACAACCAAAATACTCATTGAAGTCTCATCTTTTTAATTCTGTTCAATTTTATGAGGGTAATCCGTCACTTTTATTCCCTAATTTGCACTTGAAACAAAACTATCCCTGCAACAGTGAAAATTGCTAAACAGACCAGCGTCCATTTTGGAACAAAGGCACATACGCTACTGGGCAAAATAGGGCCACTTTTAGGAGCTACAGTGTCTAAAATGTTTGTAGTTGGAAGAAAAAATAACCCACATCGCGGCGATAGTCATATTCTACACAAGACCACACTCGTTCAGCTCGCAATTCTCTCTAATATAAAAGAATTTGAAGGCATACAAAATATTCATGAGCTCGGCGCACAGATCTTGCCTATTTACTTGTGTGCACCCACAGGAATTTAGGAAGCCATTTTTTACCATGCTTCTCAGACAAGGTTTGATAAAATGTCGGCTTTTGGGTGAGATGGTGCCAGACTTCTTTGGAATAAATGAGTGGAACACAATTCCTCTTTCTTCTATTGTGGATTAAAGAAAACATTATATATCTATAACCAGGGCTCGTAAATAACCAGAGCGAAAAGTTAATTAGCACCCCGGTATTAAAAAATTGGTCCTTTTGATAACCAGAGAACTAGAGCAAAGACTGGCCCTGTATCATCCATGTATTACTCACATATGGGACCCCAGACTTTTGTATCTTCATGGAATGTGTTTTGTTGTCACTGTGATTAAGTTGGACATTGATGGATTTCCTCACAGGCATAATAAAATTGTTGCAATAGTGCTTTTATAGTAAAGAATTTGCATTTATTTTGTGTTTCCCTGTACACAGGACTACCTCAAAACCTGCCAGGAGAGAATGGAATCCCTGCTTTCCGACAGCCTGGTGCATCCGATGTCGGTCGACTTGACTGCAGCCAACAAACACTGTGCGAACGATTACGACGATAAGGAGCAGCCTACCACCCCGACAGACGTACAAGAGGCCGCTAAACTTCTGGACCAATCAGTGAAGAGGAAACCGCGGCTACAACCTTCCCAGAGTTTATCGTAGCCTTGGTTTCGGAGTGCCCCTTAAAGCCTACATACAACATTTGCATTTGTCATAATTTTAACCAGTCAACGCGCACAATTTGTTTGTGCACTACAAACTGATTTGGAACCGAACAGATGTGGCCACTTTAGGCAGGTGGCCTCTTTATAAAGATGGCCTTAATACCAGGTTTCACTGTATGAATATTCTCACCCAAAGATCATACTTGGCAACCTTCTGTTTGTACTTGTTTCATTATCAAAAATAATGGACATCTATGCCATAGCACAAGCTCTGTTTGGTTGCATTAAGTCTGACGCTGGTGCCCACATGTCAGTATGCAGGAAAAAGCCAGAAAACGAGGATTCTGCCACAAATTATTGCCCAAAATTTACCGTGTCTCTTGCCATACAAATTCACACAGGGCGCAATTAAATTTGGCAGATTCTCCTTTTCAGAACATTTTCTCTGAGGGTGTGAAATATTTCATCCTGCATTACGGTTAAATTCACTGGAACTGAGCCAGTGAATATTATACAACTGTGTCAGCAACCTGAGTCCAATTTCATGAAACATGATAGCACCCAATTTTTGATTAAGCAGCCCTCTCTCCATTTCATAAAACTGTTTAAGCACTAGCAAACCAAACCGCATGCTAACCTACCGATTTTTTTGCTAACGCGACGCCATCTTTTTTCTTTGCTATTTTCGGCAAAATTTGAGAAACATTTTCAAACAGATACACAAATTTCAGCTGTTGTTGAAATATTTCAGTCAGCGACAGGCAAAGGTCTTCAGTAGTAGTGATAATCATTAAAAAATGGAAACATTACCAATGACTGTACTTGTACATTTTGAAGTTGACACAAGTAAAGCAGACGACGAACGCGTTCGAACAAAACAGACGACAGCGTTGCCCACGTGCACTCTCTTCGCGATTAGAACAACAAGCTTTATGAAATAGTCCCTTGCTTAAGTAAAAATTTGTGCTATGCTTAATCAATTTTTTTTGATTAAGCGTAACATGTTTTATGAAATTGGACCCTGCTTGCATAATTATTAATCCATATACATTTTTGTTTCTCTAATTACGGACAAGCTGGTTAAGGGACCAAAATCAGTGAAAAAAAGTCGGGGCTGGTCCCTCAGGAGTGTGTGAATGTGGTGGTGCCAACTGTACTCAATTTTATGCTGAATAAGTTTTTTCTTGAAGTGTTTTGTTTAGTCAGTTTGGTTTGGTTTGGTTTGTGCTGTATCTTTTATTTGGAGTGCGTGAGAGAGAGAAAGTGATGTGCAAAAATGTTTGGAAAGAAATACCAAACAAAACAGTTTCATTATAGTCATATTTTTTGCCCAGTTTTTATTTTCTTAAAAACTGTGCTCAGACATTTTTTTGACTGTGGATGAAAAGCAAAGTAATATTGTATGGAGAATCTTGTTTTTCTTTCGCAATAATTTTATTTAGAACAAATATATTCACCAGAAGGCAGCTTATTATCAACGTTTTGCAAAAGTAACAGCCGATTTTCCCCCATTCCCAAATGGTTTCTTCAAAACACTGATACCTCACTCCATATTTTTTTCTTCTTCAAAGGAAGCTTCCATTTGTGACTGGAGGGGAAAACATGTTATTTGCAAATGGTTGTTTTTATTGTTAACAAAAAGTGTTTGTTGATAGACTTTGAGAGGGAAAAATTTTGTATGTAACTTTTTTATTGACATTTTTAAAACGAATTTTGATGCACTTGAATGCTAATCTGTGTTTTATTCAACATTTGAAAAGGAAATTTAAAGTCGCATTTGCTTTAACCTTTATTGATGTAAATAATTGCAAATACAAAATGGTGGACCAATGTTGGATCAATTAAATGACTTTCTGAAAGATTTGATCAATGTTCCAAAAATGTTGATAACTTTGGGTTTAAATATTTTTTAATAAGTTCAACCTATTTTTTGATAAATTGCAGCGGTTGAGTAACTACTAGGTTACAATATAGTTTGTACTAGTTTGTTATACCTAGTAAATGGACCAATTAATGTTTAGATTATTGCAAAACAATGGTTTGTACTCTCATACTGTTTTTATATAAATTTCATAAATTTGACGAGGTGACCGTAATCGTAATCGTAAAAAATAAATTACATTTTCCCCTCAAATTTGTGTGCAAGAAATATAGTTTGCAGTGTTTTTGTTTCTGTATCCCTAAAATTTGGTTGTGTTTAAAAACACAGCTTATTTTAAGGACTCACTTTTGCATCAAATTATTATTTTGAATTTTTTTTTTTTAACATACTTTCGGTACGTTTTATGTGTCACACAAATATCTGTCACCTGTAAGCAACAGTAATTTTGTTCTATAGCCATTTTATACTATTCCCTTCCTCAACAATTTTTGGGTTTTTTTGGGGGGTGGGGGGTGGTTGGGGGAGGGGGATTCGTTCTGTTTTGTTTGAATTTGTTGAACGGGTGTTACTGGTATATAACTGTAAAAAATGCAGAAAGATTATGGGGAAGTGATGTGAAGTGCAAATTCTCTATGGCTGGGATGTTATTCTGGCATAATGCTGAAATCAAGTCACGCCTTCATATTGGATTGACCAATGAGATGACAGGAAGAGTCGGCTTTGCTCTCTGATTGGCCAGGAATATTACCAAGTTTAAAATGGACATGGGTCTGTCCACAGTAATGGGGTACATTTGAAAAGTAAGTCAATAATTCCTTTCAGATGTCTTTAGTTTATCTCAGAATTAAAGAAATGTCCTTGTTTTGTTCTCAGGAGATAACTTTTGCCCAAAAAGGTAAAAAGATTCTGCCACAACATACATTTTTGAAAAGCTTGTGTACAAATTTTCCTATTACGTAGGTAACGTGGACAGACCATTTTGTGACATTTTTTTCCGTCTTTGTTACACGCGTAATAGGAAAATTTGTGCACGGGGTTTTCAGAAATGTATGTTGTAGGACTATTTTTCTTACTCCTTGGTGAAAAAGTTATTTCCTCAGTTTAGCTTGATAATTTAAAGATAAAATTAAGACATTTGAAGTGAACACGGACCTAAGATCTTGAATGTTACAGAAATGTACCCCATTACTGTGGACAGACCCACATGAATATGCAAAGTTGATATTAGAGAAATGTTTATTCCAGTCCAACCTGTGCAGCCTTGTATTTTCGCATGGTTTCTACAGAACCAGATATTTGTACATATTTTATATTCAATGCAAAAGTGCTACATGGCTCACTTAATTAAGGAGAGCATGGCCGTACTCACGGGGCTGTACGAAACAGTATGCATTTTCAGAAGAAGAAAAAAAATAAGATTTAAAAATATATATTGATATCTGTTACTTAACTGTTTACATTTTTTATTCCATGGAGGTCTTTATGGGGGTTATTAATGTTCCAAATTTTTTTTTTTTTTAAATGTCCATGTCATTTTTATGCAATGCACGATTTTTCAAGTTTTCTATTTCAAATGCACTTACTTTTCAAAAACGCTGGACACTAAGGACAATAATTTTTGTAAACATATAAGCTCTTACATTTATACTTTTTTAAGCACAGTTGGTTAAATTTGACGAATATTCATTTTTTTTTCACTGGTTATCCTTAATGTTTGACGGTTTGTTGATATTTACCCAAATGTTGTGACTTTTCTATATTTACCCCTTTATAAAGTTGAACTTTTGTGCGTTTTTACGGTTTTGAAGTTTGCTCCTTGCGATTTTTCATGCTTCTGTATCAAATGGATATGGTATGACATTTTGTCAAACAGTATCTGACACGTGGCCCAACTCAACCAATAGATTTCTGCAAAGAGTATAGAGCGGTTTCACACTGTCTCGGGCTACTAAACATCTCCATGTTTGTCCTTCACATCGAGAAGAGAACGAGCCTCGTGTTTTTCTGCTAGCAGCCACGTGGCTTTAATACTGTTCTCTCCCCAATCTGGAGGATGTGCCACTGAAAGGTCGGAGTCAAACTTGAGTTTGTAGCTTTTTAAAGTGAATGAACCTTTTATTCCTAATTACCTGCTTAAAATATTATACTTGCACCCTACGCGCTTGAGTGTGTGTTTGATTAAATCATTTGTTAGCCCAAAATATCGTTTAGTTAAGATGGGTGCCAGAAAACGAGGTTTAAAAAAAGGAAACAGACGACATGGGAGAACATTACATAATAGTTTTTGTAATTGCAAAGAAAAACTAAATTTGAGAAAGTGCTTGTATTATTTTTAGAAGATACGCAACGGGACTAGTTTCGGTTGAATTGTGGAAAGTGAGAGATTTTTAATAAACATAACAGGAAACGAAGATGCTCAAAGTGTGTTATTTGTTTTTTTTCATTTGGTTTGGGATATTGTTTTTAATTTAATAATCAAGTTAACCAAATCAAGTTTTGTTTTAGCCATGTCCCGTAAGAATTCACGAGGGTACACCCTTTCGCATAGGTGGTAGGACAAGAAATTGTGCCACATCGCTCTTGTGCCACAATCTTCCTCAAATCTTCCACTTAAAGGAAAGGACAACACTTGTTTGAAGTCATCGACGAATTTAATCAAAAATATTACGATGTATTGCCTGGTGCATAAACCTTTATGATAATCAGAGAATCTTGTTTTCAACGTCGGCAACACAACTAATTTTGATGATAAACTCTGCAACTATGTGCTGCGCCATATTTGAAATGTTGAAAGGGATGATGACGTCAACCATGCAACGATTGACGATGACGTCAAGATTGATGCCTTGTTTCCCGACTCCCACACGCCGTGAAGTATGTAAAATCCGTTGTGACCTGACTCACGCCCTCTCAAGTCGAAGCACCGAACTGCAAAAGATGGCGAATTACATGAAGCGCTAGCGTACCGAATTAAGCAACCCTTTGCAAGCGTTGTCCCTTCCTTTAGAAACGGGGGAATTTTGACGTTTGCTACTAGACTATAGACCGTATCGAATAGCAGTTAGCTGCCATCTTGCAGGGCAGTTTCTTTGTTCCGTGAAGACATGCATGGTGTAAGTTTTGTGCTTTCATGGTTGACCAATTTAAATATCGAAACTTGTCTTACAAGATGGCAGCTATTCGATACGGTCAATACTGGAGGCTGTCGTCGTTTCCTTGAACCACTTCCCTTTGAGTTTGACCATATCGTTTTCACAAGAATTATTTGCCACCTCGATGCTTCTTAATCGGTTAATGCCCCAGTACAATTTTACTTCACAAGTTCACAAGAAAAACCCGACTAAAAAGTGTTGATATTAAAGAAACACCACATGGTTTTTTTTTCGAGTAAAATGGTACCTTTGTGGGAGAAATTGCCAACTGAAAGTGCTTTTTTAGATGCGGACAACTTTTTTTTTTACCACCCATTCATGCATAAAAACCATGCATCGATTTTTCAGGTTTTCTCAAGTATTACTGCATCTATAGATGTGGCTGGAATTTGTACAAGGCAGTTTATCAACATTATTCTTTAGTTATGTAATACGTATACTGTTGTTCCTCTTTTTATACGTTTTCCAATCATGTAGTCTAGTTCCTGTGCCAGTACTAGAATGTGGGTTCGATTCCGGGCCGCGACAGGTTGTGGCACTTGTGCTCTTGAGCAAGGCACTTAATCACAATTTGTCCATCCTTCGGAAGGGATGTAAAGCCGTTGGCCCGGTGTAATAGGTAAGGTAACGCACTTTAAAGATCCCAGAGCATTTCTTCGTGAAGAGAGGGGAGGGATTCCCCGGTGCACTCTCCGGCCATTTCTAATACATCATAGGTTTCCTCACGCATGCCGCGCGAGCGACAGTGCAATGGGCGCTTTTGAAGAATCCTTGGTTTCAGTACCAGAAAGAAATAATAATAATAACAATAATAAACACAAAGACATTTCTTTGTTTTTATAAACTCGACTACATGTAGTTTGTTGTGTCTGAGTTAGGCATTACTCCGCGGCGTAATTTGTGATTTATCAAACAAACGGTGCAACTATGTATAATGAGAAATGTATTAAAGAGGAAGAATCCCCCTTGACGAAAATCCAGCATTTAGGCTTTTTTCGATAGTCCAAACATTCCTCTTGCCGACGTGGACTTTTATTATTTTTTAATTGTCGGTTTTAAGTGGATAATTTGCAAGCAAAAGTGCGCTTTTCGAAAATGAGATTTTCGCGATTTCTGAAACGCTCATTAGGTATTTATGATATGCGCGTGACCCCGTGACGCAATCCTGAGAAAGAGAAGTCAACACGATTGTTAGCTCCATACGTTTACACGCAAAAAACTTGGAAAACCGTCTCTGTTAGATGGTGTTTTTTGAAGAATTTTGTTGGTCCAAAAAGCCAGAGATATGCCAAGTAGCAGAAAGATTTTCTTTTCTATTACCAAGAGAGAGAAAAATGAGTCGCTCATTCTATAACTTGTACAGCCGATGTTCAAACACGTGGGAACTACGCCCGCAGGGGACCGTACTATGCTGTATACAGACCGCTGTGAATGCCGTTCGTTCCGTGACAAAACCACCCGTCGCAATGCACCAGTATTTACTTCAAAAGAGCTTCATTGTGAGCCACAATTTCATCTTTTTTTTCACAAAACAGGTAATTGTTGTCATATTACATGAAGTGTTTTTTAAGTTTGTATTTTGAATTACAAGGACAAAACAGGCATGATAAACATTCACTTCGTGTATTTTCCATTCAATACTGCACAGACCGTTTTGTATGTTTCTCAGGATGACGTCAAAACCCTGTTGATAAACAAGCCAAGTGACCTCGAGCGTTTCAGAATTTGGGTGAAGAGGGTCGGAACTGCTTTACGTTTTAAGCAAAAGCCTGTCGATTTTTTGTGAAAAACAAGTTGTGATGGTGTTGTAGACACATACACCTCCATGATAAACAGAAAAACTAAAAAAATGTGGAAGGGGGGATTCTAGCTGTTTAATCCACAGACGCCATAGAAACTAGTCGAGTTCAGACAATTGGAAAACGTAAACGTACGTCCCGGTTCCCAGTCACATGGACCGCCTCTTCAAAAGAGGGCGCTATGTAGCTTTTGTGGTTGTCATTTCAGCCGGCGGCCAAGTACAAACGCAGCCAAACACTTGAGATCATGAGATGGCGAAGAAGAAGAAGAAAAAAATGACCGGTACATTTTCCTCAATCAATCAATGTACGTGTGATTTTGATGTTTCACCACGTCAATCTTAAGATTTGCACTTTTCTATCTAAACAGTAAAATAAAACATATATGCAACCAATGTTGCAAAACGTTTTCCAAGAGACAATTTTTCTCCCAGTACCCCCTACAAAAGATGCAATTGCACAAATCAAAAAGTCCATAATTTTTTTTTTAAATATCTTTGTGCAGAATACTCATGGTTTGGTTGTCATTTTAGTATGCATTTTTGACTGGCGTTTCGGGCGTGCCGAGCGTGCCAAACTTGGCACGTGCGCGTTGTCAAGACTTTAGACCAAAGTTGAGCTGAGACACCGGGAAACGTATCTGGCGCCCTCTACCACTGGAATCGGGCTGAGGCGAAAGCTGCATCCGATTTATATGGCTACGTCTTGAAACTATACATGAGTCAGTGGTAGACGCTAGGTAGACGGCTTGCCTACTTTCCATAGATTTATGTATAATTTCGAGACTTAGCCATAATTCGGACGCAGCCTTAGCCCATTTTCCCCTCGACTCGTAGAATGGGCTTGGCCGTTCACTGGATTGGCGTCTTGGTTTTTTTCTCGGGCATCACATAGGCCTAGCTCCAATAGGCCTACATCACTTGCAAAACAAAACATCGATGTTTTGTAGCCTAAACTAATTTATATATGTTCCATAAAGCAGTGCAGTGATTGTAAACACCAACCTTTTGCTTCCACATCCAAAATGGAGATTACAAATTTCCTGTTTTCTTCCCATGGACATTATTTTTGGGGAGCCAAATGATTGTTAGGTTAGTATAAGAGCAAAGAGCTTTGACAAATCTGAACAACTGCTTTAAATATAATTAGTTAAAGGCATACGGCTCTGGTTAAAAGCCGTTAAGTTTATCCGCCCCCTCGCCACTGTTTCCCCGAGAGTTGGGGTGGAGGTCCAGGGTTGGAGGAGAACTCCGACGTGGCACGTGCGCGGCGCGGCAGTCGTCCTGAGATGATAAAACGCAAGGATGCATGTTTTCCAACACATGAAAATTTAACAGTTGGTCAATAGCGGCCGCTCTGTGAGTGCCATGTCACTTGTTTAGTAGATACCGAGATAATTATTGACTTGTAACGTGGATTAAGTCGACTTAATTTGTGTTGCGAAGTCGACTTCCTAGATTTAATAAGTCGACTTGGCGAGATAATTTATGTTGCTCAAAGGACTTTCTATATTTAATAACTCGACTTAGCGAGATAATTTATGTTGCCAAGTCGACTTCCTGAAATCATGGAGGAAGGAAAGAAGTCGACTTGGTGAGATATGTTTGTTGCCAAGTCGCCTTTCTAAATCTACAAAGTCGACTTGGCAATTAATTATCTCACCAAGTCGACATTTATAAAGTCGACTTGGCAACAAAATATCTCGCCAAGTCGACGTATTGAATAAAGTCGACTTATTCAGTCTAGGATGTCGACTTGGCAACGTAAATTATCTCGCCGACTCGACTTAGCATCTCGCCAAGTCGACATAATCCACGTAGACCATGGGGCAAGGCAGCAAAATGTGTTCAGAAAGTGATTTCCGTGGCGCAGTTCTCAGAACTATGTGGAAATAGCAAATTCTATTAGTCAATGTCAAGTGAATTACAAAAACCAAAATCCACAAACCCGAAAATCACCAGATTTTTATATTTTTACATTTAAATTTTTCTTTCAAAAATAGCGCCCTCTGTTGGCCAATTTTGGAGAACTGTGTGCATTTCATATGGAGGTGGCCATGGTACAGTGTATATAGCCAATTTTACTGCTGTGTATGCAGTTTATTAGCTTTTGCTATTAGAGGAAATTCATGTAATGGCTTCTAGTGTCATAATGCTAAAAAATAATTTAAATCATAAGAGTCAAGGCAAAACGTACATGTATACTCGAAACAAACTTGTTGAGGTTTCACATAGTCTTGCTTTATTCCATTGCACTTTACTGTGCCAACATCTCATTTGTTTTGCTGAATAGATTTGTGATCTGTGGTTAATTCTGAGATTGGAATACAGTGAAACTTGTAGGCCTATGTGGGTCATTCCATAAATATGGGGGCCAAAGCATTTGTAAAAATGGCCTTTTCAAGTTACCAAAATATTTTGAATAAATTTCCGTGCAATTTCTGATAGTGTAGGATATTTGAAACAATTTCCAAACATTTAGACTTGTCATGGTGTCATAGTTTTGATAATATTCGAGACGTAAGTGGGGACACCAAGGCATTTTAAAATTCTTTTTGACCAGGTTCTTTCTAGAAAAGGTAGCTTCTGGTTTTACCTACCTGTAGAACCTGTACCTTATAAATTAAAATCATATTATGAGCGAAATTTAAATAATTTTTCAATATAAATTTCAAAATGTCACACTTGCATTTAGAAGATCGCACCAGTGTTGTTCGATTTACGAGGCCATATATTGTTTATATGCTGAGGGTAACCGTTCTCTGAAGCCCGGTATGTATAAAAATCAACTCCGGAAGTGTTATGACGTAAAGGGGAACACTGGGTCCCGTATTTATGGAATGACCCATATATAGTGGCCAACAACGGGACTGCAAAAAAACCTGGCCACTGGCCACATTATAGAGGTTGCTTATGCATTATACGCGTGTTATTAACAATGGTGCACTGTAAAAATTGCTGGGTAAAAAAAAGTTGGAGAATTTTATTTTGACGTTTAGGCCATATTTCCTCAACATATGCAGAAAATGCTCTGTTGGGTAAAACATCCAGGACACCAACGATGGTTACATGCAAAGTTCTGTAAATTGGGGAAACAGCGGCTATTTATTGGTGTATTTTGTTTACCTCTTGCTGAAAGTATTAAAAGGTTGAGCATAGTATACAGACAAACAATATTTTCTCCATCTGTTGGAGATTGTGAAATCCAGAGTGGGCGCTTCAAAGTATACTGTAAAAAATATGATGGGTAAAATAAAGTTGGGTCATTATGCAGAAAATGTTCTTGGGTAAACTATCCAAGTTCTATACTCCAGTTAATGGGGAATTTTCAACACAAGGCAGGACGCATTCTAGCAACTGCACACTTGGGAACAACCGCATACAATTGTTGGTTAAATTCAACATATAGAGCAGAAATATTTTCGTATATGCCCAACATGCCTGTTGGGTATCTCGGGCCAAATATGCTCGACTTTAAGGCTGTTACCCAACACCAGTTGGGTATTTTGTGCCCCAAAGATGGGTATGTTGATATTTGAAACAAAGTTGGGAAAAATTTGCCCATTTTTGTTTATCAGTGTGTGTGCCCAATTTCCATCATAGTGACAGTTTGAGATGATTCACAATATACTACTGAAAAGATTACATGTAGGTTCCCCGCTTATTATCCAAATTTGACGTTGAGTAGACATGGAAAGCTAACAGATTAGTAAAATGTAATTTGAGGCACAGGTCAGTTAAATAATATGTTTGAGCTCCACAAAAATGTTCATATTGGAAATTAACTTTAATTTATATGTATAATGCGTTTAATAATACTGTAACAGTGAAACTTGTTTAAGCCCACCTTGATAAACAAGGCTCCTGCTTATAGTGGCCATGCGTACAATGCATAAGCAACCTCTATAATGTGGCCAGTGGCCAGGTTTTTTTGCAGTCCCGAGGTTGCAATGGTCATTGTATACAAGTTTCACTGTATTCCAATCTCAGAATTGGCCACAGATCCCAAATCTATTCAGTAAAACAAATGAGATGTTGGCACACTGAAGTGCAATGGAATAAAGCAAGACTATGTGAAACCTCAAAAAAATTGTTTCGAGTATAAGTTTTGCCCTGACTCTTATGATTTAAATAATTGTTTAGCATTTTGTGACACTAGAAACCATTACATTGATTTCCTCTAATAGCAAAAGCTAATAAACTGCACACACATATACACTGTACCATGGCCACCTCCATAGTAGTCTGGTACCCGGACCAACAATTATTTGACTAGACTGAATTTAAGGTCCGGCAGCCGCCAATTCCGCCATTTTGAAACAGGAGGAATCCCTCCTTTTTCCGAAGGTTCCCGAAGTTACCCGAATGCACATCCGGTCGTCCGGACGTTACCGTTAATCGTCGGGTACAATTCGTCATTGTTTCGAGTAGTACAATATGGAGCTCACTGGGTGATGCAGACAAGGTTTGAATTTTCTTTTTGATGCTAGCATACATGTATATTAAAATGGGCATATTTAATATTTTAAGGTTAATATATTAAATTTGTATTGGTCAAATATGGAATAACCCCTTTCAAATTGTTGTACACTCATTCTATATAGCGCGCAGCGCGCTTTGAAAATTAACGGTTATGTGCTCCTAAAAATAAATGCATGACGTAATGCTTAAAGTGCTATTTTAAACACGACAGTAGCCTGTCCTCATATTCAGTCGTCGTATGTAGAATATGTGGACCGGGAACCAGTCTACCTCCATAGGAAATGCACACAGTTCTCCAAAATTGGCCAACAGAGGGCGCTATTTTTGAAAGAGAAATTTAAATGTAAAAATATAAAAATCTGGTGATTTTCGGGTTTGTGGATTTTGGTTTTTGTAATTCACTTGACATTGACTAATAGAATTTGCTATTTCCACATAGTTCTGAGAACTGCGCCACGAAACTGAAAGATAATCACCTATGCCCCATGGTCTAACGTTATAAGTCAACTTGGTTAGATTAAATTAATCTCAGTAGGCCTATCTAAACAAGTAGATGGCACTCACAGAGCGCCGTACGACTATAAAACTCTGAACCACAGAGGGCCCTCCACCTCAACACACACTGCAGCACTCTTCCCTTCAGTATAATGCATCAATCCCCAAGAAGCTGAAAGGTTTCCTTCAATATTTAAGACAAATCTGACAATGGAGAACATTGGAAGGCGGCGTACAATACAATCACCGTGACAGTGAACGCCTAAGCTCGCCGGGCCGGACGCGTCGGCGGTGCACGTACGTGGAAACTGCAAAAGATGTGAGTACAATCAGAGACGTAGAGAGAAATATGAATTTACGTCTCTGGTACAATGTACTTTGTGGATGTCGTCGCCTCGTCGGCGCGCACGTGGTGTTCAGTATAGTACCAGTCATGCACGTTGTGTTGTACAGTAGGCCTGCGTGCTATACTCCGGAATACAGTGTGCATTCACATTTTTCGATTGCAAAAAATGTCCTCTTTACACAGTCATCTGATCGTGACATCGACACAATATCCGATGCAGCATGTATGAACCCTGCCAGAGTGGAAACTGGGGTATACATGTCCATGCAACTGTGAAGGGATCGATCGATCATCAGCAGCAGATTCCGAATTCCCCAGGATTCCCTCATTTTTTTCCCCCATCTCCTACCCGCCTACTAACAGCATGCTAACAGTAACAGTTGGGAAAGAATTGAGAAGGCAGCTAGGGCCTGTCCACATTGGACTTTTTTTGGTCAAACTTATCGAGATGATGGGTACCTTTCTCATTTCAAATCTGCGGACAGCCTATAGGAAGTTTTCCTCGGTAAATTTTCCTGAGTCCAGCGGTTACTTTTCCTGGCCGACTGCTGCTCAGGAAAATTGACCAGGTAACTTCTCCAAGACACAAAGTCTAATGCGGACACATCAAGTTGATAAAGTGTTGGAAGCGTACGTCCGTGCCGTGAAGGTCATACTGCGAAGGGACACTGCGCATGCTCTCCCACGGTCTTGGTAAAATATTCCCGTGTCGGAAAAGTCCAAGTTGCAGACAGCAGAAAATATTTGCTATTTTTCATTTTACCATTGTCTTGGTAAAACCTCCCGAAAAACAAGTCCAATGTGGACACGGCTTTTAAACAACAAACAATAAATCATAAGCCAGGCTTTCAAGAAGTATTCTACAGTCACTTGGAATTCCCTCATCCAGTGATCTCATCCCCAAACTATTTTGGGTCAAACCACAGAACACCCCCCAAAAACCCCATTAGCACATTCCAACAGGTAATGTTTACTTTAACCCATCAGACATCAGACCTGTGGAATGTTGAGGCACTGCATTGATTCTATTAAAAATATTTGCATGTAATGAATATTTATGTTGAACACTACATTGTGAGGTAGGAGACAGCACTGACAAAATAGATCTTTGGAAACAAACTTCCACTATGGAGGAAGTGCTTATTATGAATGTTTATCATGAATGTTTATCATCATTATTCTTTAGTGCGCCCTGAGCATCTTTTTGATGGATACCGGCGCATTACAAATATTCATTATTATTATTATTATTAATGCAGTTGTTCCAATCATGTAATCTGTCTTTAACCTCTTAGCAACTGCAAAAAAATTTAACAAAATTTGATAAATATACTCCATATTCAAATACTGCCAGTACCAACTTATAATATTCCTATTTACACTTTGATAGTTTTGCTGTCATTGTTAGGTTCAATTAAAAAAAAAATTTAACAAAATTAAAAACTTGTGTTTTTTGCTCAACATTGACTGAGAACAGCATTCCAGAGATTTTTTGAACAGTCTGCAGAAATCTGGTTTCAGTTGAAAAAAACAAAAACTTCCTTTTTTATAATAAAATGTGCTACATTATGTTGCCAATGTACATGCGTAGGCCTAATCAACCTTATATAAGTCTTCTCTCCCTTTAATAAGATTTCACTTTTTTTCTGAAATAATTTTATAACTTTCTGTTTTTAACAGCAGAAGTTTATTCCTTAGTAACCATATAACCCACTTTTCATCAGCATTCATCTTTACAAAAATGTCTCTTAAAATATGAAACTTCCTAATATCTGTGCATCGTGCATGTGTCGACCCATTTGGGAAGAACACAAAATTATTTTTAACCATATTTCTAAGCCTATCGGCAATAACTTGCTTTCTTCAAAAGTCTAAACTTGCAACTAGTTTCCAGTTCCAATTTAACAGATTTATCATTTTCTTATCTACTTCAGTACTTCTTACCAATACTGCCTATGGCCATATCAAAGTATTACAAGTATATGTAATTCCATATCTTGATTCTTTAAATATATAATGGAATATGGTGTTGCATTAACCACGAGGGAATTGTTCGTAGAGATAATCTCTGCAGTACTAGCTGAAAACAAGATTTTGTAAAAAGAATCTGAAATGCCTCAAGTCAAGGGAGAAAGTAGTATTTTTGCCTTTAGGCAAGTGTTAAAAGCTACCCAATTCTTTTTGTAGGTACATGTAGGAGAAGTTGACAGTCCTCTAGAGTCTTGCAAGCTTAAGTGTGTACAAGCCCTTTTCTTAGGCTGTATCCAAAAAGTGTGAAAAACATATCTTGCTTTGACCCACTGGGACTTTCCTCAACCAAGTCCAGTTTTTGCTGAATGTACTTTTGCTGTTAAGGAGCATGTTCAGATTTTTCCAGAAGATTTTAACCTTGGAATCATATAAAATACCTCCCACAAATACTATCCATATGGAGGAAAACAGGAGATTTGCAATCTGCAATTTTGGTGTGGATGCAAAAAGGTTTGTGTAATTACTGCACTGCTTTATGGAACCGGATAAATTAGTTTACAAAACATTTATGATATCCTTGAAAATATACAGATTGAGAGCGTGAAATTTCAGAATGGTAATGAGAAAAATATGATAAATGATATGGTATCAAAATGTCAACACCAATGGGAAAAATGGGGTGCTCAAAAATGTGATCTGTATACACCTCCTTTAGGATAAAGAAAATAATATGCCCATTATTTTTATGGACTGTAAGACAAATTATTAAACGGCCCTTGAAGTTGTGAAAATAATGGGCAGATCACTCATCTCTGGCCTTGATTTTGTACAAAAAGGACTATAGAACATTTTAACATGCTTTTCTGTGCACTAATACGTAATACGTAATCGTTCAAATGTTAAAGGCACTTCATTCTAATCCCCTGGCAAATCCAGAAGATTTTGTGTAAAGTTTAAGCGTCTCTGTCATCTTATGTCATGTTGTATTCTCATGAGATACGCATTTGGAGAAAATCATTTAAACCTCATCCCAAATTTAGATTTTTTGCGCATTTCCGGCTCAGCGTCATATTAAGCCCTAATTGATAACTTGTACTCTCACTTCCGGCATTTTAAATACTGATTACCGTGGTGACGTGACTCAACTTCCTGCATTCTTGTCAATGTCTTCTGTCATTCTGGAAGCTCATGCCCACAAGGATAGAAAGGAAGGACATTCACGTCTTGAGATTCGTATCCGGCTCAAGTTCCCAAGCGAATTAGTGCCGGTGTTATCCTAAGCAATCAGATACACCTGCCATTTTTCCCTGAATTTTTTTTCTTTCTTTTAAAAACCCTTTTTTTGCTGGTTGAGTATTGTACAATATTGTATCTCTTTTTCAGTCTGTATGCACTGATAGAAAGGATTTGCTTGGATTTCCCTATTCATCCTTATCAGCTTAATGTCCCTGCAGAGTTGTGCAAAACTTTATAATCACTTGCTCATGGCAACCACGATCTCATCTGGAGAGTCAGTGTACTTTGTACAATGTATTCTGTATGGGGGGGGGGGGGGGTGGTGGGGGAGGGGGGGGGGGGGGGGGGGGGGGGGGGGGGGGGGGGGGGGGGTTTGGGGGGGTTAGGGGGGGGGGGGTGGTGATGCTGATGGTGCCATGGCGCCATGGCTTTCCATAAGATTTCCAATTTTTTTTCCCACGATATCTGTAATTGACGGATCTCTGCTGTCAAATACAGTGCTGTGACTCCGGCGCTGGCATGGCCTCCCCCTCACGAAATTTATCGGTACGCCACTAGCCTTGTCTCAACTGGTAGAGCATCTACCCGGTGAGTAAGAGGTCTCAAACTTGTTGGAATTATTTTTACGATTTTTCTTTCATCCCAAGTTTAGTTGTTTCATTTCAATGGTGATTATAGGCACCATAACGGATATTCCGTTGGTTTAACTTTGCCTATGTAGTTGTGCTCCCATGCAACAGCAACAGGTTTATAGGGAACAGTATACCACTGTGCTTTATAGCTCAGCTGGTATAATAATATCTGTTCAGTGAGTCATAGGTTCGAATCCCGATAAGGCCCTTCAGAATTTGTCTCTCATCCCGCAACTGCAGTTTTGTTGTTTCAGATGTTGAATACATGTACTTACTCATTTTGAAAGACGAAAATGGACCCATTCAGTTCGCCATAATTAATATACACCATTCTGTTTTTGATTTGTAGGTTATAATGTGGGATGCCATATTTAAGAAATTAACACACCAGATGCAGATTGCTGTTTTGGTTGTTTTCACTTGAACATCTACATTTTGTTGGCTTCAGGCTATTCAGTATGGTAAGTAATAATTTGATTATTCATACAGTGAATCATGGTGGAATTAGCCAACGTTGTTGGGACTTAAAGGCCCAAGTCACTTGCAATGACCCAGTGTTGTAGTCGAGTCATTAGCCTTGAGTCCGAGTCTCGAGTCATTAGCCTCGAGTCCGAGTCTTGAGTCATTAGCCTCGAGTCCGAGTCCGTGTCACGAGTCACTTTCCTCGAGTCCGAATCACTTGTTCGCCAAATTAATGAAACTGAATCTGCTATATTTCGTTCACACAATATGTGAAATGATGGCATACTCAGGCGCTCCTTGCCGGCCTGGTGGGGCATTGTACATGTACATATTCATGCAACGGACCGTTTTCCCCCCAAGAATCCTGCATTAGGCAGGCAAATATATATCTTTTTTCTTTTTTAAAATATGTGACTCGTGAGTCACGAGTCACCATGTTTGAGTCCGAGTCATCATGGTCAAGTCCGAGTCAGAGTCATTTTCCAATGTGACTCGAGTCGAGTCCGAGTCACAAAAAATGTGACTGGAGTTGGACTTGAGTCCGAGTCCTGGACTCGAGTACTACAACACTGTAGTGACCCCAAATTTTACTTTAGGCCCACATGTTGGCCTTCATGAATTTCCAGCCCTGTTGTGTGTACGAAACTAAAGCAGATTTAGTTTCATTTTGGAGAACAAATGACTCGTGACTCGGACTCGGACTCGAGGACAGTGACACGTGACTCAAACTCAGACTCGAGGCTAATGACTCGAGACTCGGACTCGTATAATGACTCGAGACTTGGACTCTGACTTGATATTGGTGACTCGACTACAACACTGCCTTATAGGAATCCGTAAAACGTTTCATCTTGCAAATGATTAAAAGGAATGCACTTTGTCTCCATTAAAAATAGAAGGAAACAATTATCATTTTCCATAATAAAAAATAGAAACGACTTATAAATTTTAAAGGGGTATGTAGGGGCGTGTGTAAGTGTTTTGAGCTGAACATGTATACGCTCGATATTTTTATTCATGGGAAAAGTGTTTTTTGCAGTGCCCCTTCCAACTGCTCATTCAAATCGCTGCAATTTGGAACAGCCTTAGTGCACACCTTAGAACTATGTCTTCTTTGAGATCATTCAAATCGGCACTTCGCCAAACATACATAATATTCACATGATCAACTTCAAGGGAGAAATGCTAATTTACAGAGTCGTATGACTTGGTTGCCGTAAAATTAAACTTTAATTTTGGAGCCGGAAGGGAATTTTACCATTTTTTCCTCTCAAAAAGGGTTTTTGCGGGTTTTTCATCCTTACCGTAATTAGCGTAAATTTCAGTGTCACGTGCATGTATAATATTTTTTGTGATGTTGTTCTTCTGTAACCATTAGTTTTTTCCAATTGTGCGAGTGTTAATGTTTTGTGAATTGTTGATGTTGTAGTTACAAGTATCGTATTGTGAAGTTGTTTAATTTAATATATTTGTTTTATGAGTGTTTGCAGGGCCCCAATGGAAACCAGTTTTTGTAAACTGTTTGGGCACACCCTTGGTAAATAAATGGAATAAATAAATAAATAAAAATAATTGCAAGTGCCAACACAAGGCCCTCTGTTTTAAAATCAAATACAGTCTTACAGAGGAATTTTAAATTATCATCAAAATTGAGGGTCTCGACATTTGCAAAATGAAAAAATGTGTGACGTATATCACGTACATGTAATACAGGCACAGCATCTGAAATGAGGCTGCCAGTGCTAATTTTAAATTAATATCAATTATTTTTCAAAATGTGAAAAATTCATCCGTAGTACATGTTTTGCTTTAATCGTCCCTCATCCCCTTTCAATCAAAATGGTAGTGGCCAACTCCCAGGGTAGTGGCCCATTGGAATATTGGATAGAGCACTCTCATTGCTGATTGATTAAATTTATATTAGGCTAGGGCTTACTCACAGGCAGGATGGTGCAGCTACAGTATTGTGGCTCTATCTCAGTACAGCTGGCGCAGATGCGTCATTCACCATGTACATGTATGGAGCATTTGTGATTAATCCAGGGGATTTCTCCTCTCCCCTGCCCCCTTCCCTTTGCAGGTGTCTAATTAAAGCCCTAATACATAATTTGCATAATTTTACTTCACGAGTTGACCCAAAAAAATAAATAAAAGTGTTCATAACAATGATTGGTACAACACAAACACAAACGAGTGCTTTTAAAAAAAAATTGTTTTACCATTCATTCAACACAAAAACCATGTATGGATTTCTCAGGTTTTCTGAAGTATTACTGCATCTATATGTGGCTGAAATTTTATCAACATTATTCTTTAGTTATGCTGCGCTGTTCCTGTTTTTAATAGTTTAGCGTGTTAAGATTTTCCAGATAATAATAATCATATAACATACCTACCCAAAATACTATCCATGGGAAGAAAATAGGAAATTTGCAATTTGGATGTGGAAGCAAAAAGGTTGGTGTAGGATAATTACTGCACTGCTTTATGGAACCAGATAAATTAGTTTACAAAACAGTGATTGTTTTTTGATGATGTCCTTAAAAATATACGGATTGAAAATGCAAAATTTCAGGATGGTAATGAGAAAAATATGGCAACTGATATGGTATTAAAATCTCAACACCCATGCCAAAATTTGGGGCGTAAAAAAATTTGATCTGGACACGCTCCTTTAAAGGCACAAGCTCGTCAGCAATGCGCGCGCCACGAAATACGCAGCTCCGTGTAGCAAAGGCATGAAGCTGCGTATTTCGTGGCACGAATTTGGCGCACGCACATTGCTGATGAGCCTGTGCCTTATTCACTGTGAATAGTCACTAACCCTTACAATTGCATGTTATGTAGATCCTACATAGTTCTGCTCAAGTTCATGTCCCCTACTTCCCAGGGAAAAAAATTCACCCTTATTGGTAATGGCCTTGCAGTTCCAGTAGCTATACACGCATAAAAACCTATAGTGATTGAAAATAGATTACTACCTTTCCTTGAAAGCAAAACCTCATAATTTAACTCATTTCCTCCATTTTGAGTGGAACTCTTAGCAAGGACTCTTTTACCGGGTTCATGTTCAGTACGGGGAATTTCGTGACTAGAATCAATTATGTGCAATGATGCCGCGGTCGTATCGTCACGTTTAGTATATTTTCATGTGATGAGCCGGTGGGTGTAAGGATTTTCCTTCAGAGAAAATTTGGCGGCCTTTGAGAGTCAATTAGGGGTAGCCGACTGCATGTACGGTACTCATCATAGTGTAGTGATTTTTCTGTACTGGATGATTTTACATCGTACTGGATTTGGGAGCTCGTAGCCTTCACTCTAATTTGTGTTATGGAATTAATTTGTCTGCTGCGGTAGGCCTAAAGCCGTGTCCGCATTGGACTAATTTTTGTACAAAGTTTCCATGAGATGATGAGCCACTGTTAACATTCCATCGTGGTAATTTTTCTGTGCGTCTGCACTTGGATTTATTTTCGGCCCGTAGAAGGTCCTTTGCCACGTAAAACCCAGATAAAACGTGTCACCTCATCATTCAAGTTACATGACCACATCAAAACATGTGTTCTATCGTGGTTTTAAATTACAGTGCACGTTCGCACAGGACCTTCCAGCAATGTAAAACTGACAGTGTAATTCCTCCGCGGCCAAGCTGGCCCTGTAAATATTACAGTGACGGAGCGTAATACCTACAATTGGGTCTTTCTATAAGTTAGGGCTCCGATTTTGTTGTACCCCCCCCCACCCCCCCCCCCCACCCCCCCCCCCCCCCCCCCCCCCCCGTTACATTTTACATCTTGTTTTTGTAAATTCAGGACACATTCTTTAAATATTTTCCATCTCAAAGAGTGAGTACATAAAGTACAATTCATACAAAATGGTTTAAAAGCCATTTTAATGATTTTTTTAACGAAAAATAACACACATCAGGTGTAACGGGGGACACTAATACCCCTTTCCCACTACAAAATCTCCGGGTTAACTCGGGGGTAACGGCAATCCTTAACCCCGAGATACCCCGGGGCAGCGAAATATCGCGCGAGCGTTCCCACTACTCTTTTGCTGGCCCGGGTTAAGACGAAAAAATCGGCCGTTAGCCCGGGGCTCGTTAACCCTGCCAGCGACCAGGGTTAAGGATGGCAATCTCGGGGTTAACGGCCAAACTCCGGGGTAAGCATTGTAGTGGGAAACCAAGCAGGGTTAAGTGTTCCCCAAGCAATCTCGGGGTTAAGACGCATCAATCATTGCGCAATACGGTGTCCAAAGGTTAAACTCGTGGCGCGAAAATGCGTGTTCAGTGCGCTATAAACCCTGCTGGCGTATTGCCTCAAGCAACATCTGCCTTCTTCCCCTTTTGAGAACGTTGGCGTTGACGTTTCCTTCGCAATATTTGTAAAATTACCATCAGGACCGCGACCGATATTGCTTCCGTGTCTGGCGCCATTTTGAGCGATGTACTAGCAGTACTTTGCCCCTAAACCACTTCGCCCTCGGCTGGACCACTTCTCCCAATCATGGAGGTAGGCATACATCGCCCAAATGCTACTTTACCCAAGGGGCACTCTGCAAACGTAACCTACGTACGTGCCCGCTTACGGCTGACAGACATGCAGCTACTTATTATTTTATGCCGTTTGATGAAATAATTTTTCAAAGAAGAATTAGGCCTGGCTGAGAAAACACCGTCTTAATACACCCCCATTATAATGGTATAGTCCTACACGTGATGCGTCTTGCTCGCCACGTCTTGCTTGCCACGTGGGTCATGGATGTTTGGACGAAATGTTATTTGCACGAGTGGTGTGTGGCCCAAGTGGTTTGGGGGCGAAGTGACTGTAAAGGGCAGTGCGGCGAAACGAACGCATGTGTCGAATGGTGGGATCATATTTACCGATGTCTTGTGGCGCGAAAAAGGACCCGTTGCTTGGCGACAAGCCAGTGCAAAACAATTGCGGGACCAACTCGCGCACTCCGTCATTTCCAGTCCGCGTGTAGTGGGAAACCGCACCGCGTTAACCCGGGGCAAGCTCGCCCCGGGTTTGCCGAAACTCCGGGTTAACGAAACAAATGGGAACAGAACTCGGGGTTAACGAACCCCGGGGTAAGAAAAGCTTAACCCGGGGCGGCAAATCTCCGGGTTAAGCAGTTTGTAGTGGGAAAAGGGTATAAATGTCACACTTTCGACCCCCAATTTATAGAAAGACCCAATTGACAGTTGACACTTTACAATTTCAGGTGTTTTCCAGCTATCCTTATGACAATTTCCATAAATTTTACCAAAATTAGTCTAATGCAGGTCAGCTTTAGTTTGACTCAGTAGGAACCTATGCTCTTTAAAAAAAAAAACACCACATTTTTCTTAAATCAATTCTTGATTAGAACAGAAGTTAGTTTGAAGAAAACAGTAAAGTTGCAGATAAAAATTAAGGCACTGTTTGACCAATCACTTTGGGATTGCTTTTAAGACCGTTCTGCTTCAGTGATTTACTCCAGGTCCATGTGGGCCTGTTTGAACAAAGTGATTCCCACAGCAATTAAAATGTTTTTTTCTGTTTCTGGGAGAAAAATCCTTTCAGAAAACCCATTTTGCTAGGTTTTTAACATGCGTGGGATGAGTAGACCTCTAGAGCCACACGTCTTTAAAACCGTATATTATTGCAGTAACTCAGGGGCACTTCAGGCAGAATGGCGCACCCTGCCTCAGCGGCTCTTAAGGATGCTGCTGCAGTCAGCCTTGCCACAAGAGTTGTTTGTACCTGATATGTAATACATGTACATTATCTATTGGCCTTGATCTTTTAGTCGGAGTATAATTTGCGGTGGTTTTTTGTTTTGTTTTCTTCTTCTTTAAATTACTGTGGCCGAGTGGTTTGGGTCACTGACTCACAACACTCGGGTGAAAACTTGGGGTTGCGGGTTTTGTGGGGTACCATGGCCGAGTGGTTTGGGTCATTGACTCGTAATCATAGGTAAAAACTTGGGGTTGTGAGTTCAAACCTCCCCCGGCTGCGGTACCTGTGCCCTTGAGCAAGGCACTCAACCACACTTGCTCCATCCTTCGGAAGGGATGCAAAGCCGTTGGTCCAGTGTGTTAGGTAACGGTAACGCACTTTAAAAATCCCAGAGCATTCTTTCGTGAAAAGGAAGGGGATTCCCCTGTGTCTCTGGCCATTTCTCATTCTTCATGGGTTTCCTCACGCTTGCAAACTTGTGACAGTGCATTATGGGCACTTTTGAGGAATCCTTGGTATGAATACCAGAAAGAATAATAAAAAATAATAATAATAACGATACCCGGTCGTGGTACATGTGCCTATGAGAAAGGCACTTAAACACACTAGCTCTGTCCTTTGGAAGGGATGTAAAACCTTGGTCCAGTGTGTATTGTGTAATGCACTTAAAAGATCCCATGGAGCACTCTTTCAAGAAATGGGGGATTCCCCGGTGTCTCTGGCTGTTGGCTGCCAGTGGCGCCACCCACCTATGTATCTCGGATTAGGTGGAACATACACTTGTAAGCTTCATGCAATTCTGCCTACAGGCTGTGATTTGAAGTTCATTAAACCCATTAAATAAAAAATATGTATATACTTTTGAGCACAATGCTCAAATGTCAATACACTTCAGCACACATGACCACATCCTGAGGATGTATTTACTGTACAACTCCACAAGAAACCTGAGCAATGCATTAAACGGGCAAGTGGTGATCCATTCCCTATCACATCCCCTCTCATGGTGGTGTAAATGTTACATGTTTGCGTGGGATTGCAGGAAGGATTGAAGGCGAGAGCCGGAACATCAGTCTCACGTTATGTGCTGGGACATCTTTAGAAGTGCTCAGTTACGAATTCAAAGTGGCTGGTGACACTTTGACTACACATGTATTAAATTGAATGAACTGTACTACATGCACTCATTAATAATGATTGATTATTGATGTGTTAACTGACATGTATATCTCAGTCAATGAACTGAATGATCAGGTGATACATGTAGTTTGTGAATGAATC
Organism: Henricia sp. BOLD:AAB3569; assembly: GCA_037783545.1. Taxonomy (NCBI): domain Eukaryota; kingdom Metazoa; phylum Echinodermata; class Asteroidea; order Spinulosida; family Echinasteridae; genus Henricia; species Henricia sp. BOLD:AAB3569. The sequence goes on from JBBELK010000218.1 coordinate 730,129, forward strand.
TTTTTTGTTCAGTTGATAAGTTGATATTTTAAAGTGGTAGATTGTGAACAAAGCAAGCCTTGGTACCGGTAGCAGGGTTGTAATAACTCAAGTCGACTCGAGTCCAGATTTTCACTGACTTGACTTGACTTGAGACTCGAACCTCAAATGACTTGACTTGAGACTCGAACTTCAAATGACTTGACCTGACTTGACTCGGACTTGTACATTTATGACCCGGGTCTCCCAAAAATGAAATTGAACTTTTATGCATTTTTTTGTCAGAACAACAAAAATACCCAACGTGAATGCAAGTTTCAGCATTTAGACTCATTTTTAAATTAGCTTGAACAAATTTACTGTTGTGACAATACTGGACTTAAACCGACTTGACCAACATGCATGACTTGACTTGACTTGACTTGAGCAGGGGGCAGACTGGTTACAACCCTGCTTGGTAGAGCCATTAAAAAAGGTTGGCACAAAATTACTGCATACTTTGACATCCCAGCAGTACATACTACTGGACTCGCCAAAAAGACAATACAAAAAGACAATACAAAAAGACTCGCCAAAAATTATTCGTACACTGAAAATCTTTTTTATAATGTTGTTAAAACAATCGCATTTCAACAAAGAATTTTAGTAAGTGATTAAATCATACTGGTAGCAATGGCATTTTGGAGCAAAACAAAACAGTTAATTTTAGCATATTTCCAGATTTTTTTTGAAACTCTGAAATGTTGACTAAAAATAAATATTAATTTGTACAGTTCAGTGATACAGTTCAAATTGATTAAAGATATTAGAGTTGATATTACAGTAAATACATGTATTACATTTGATTGAATACAGCTGTCGAACTATCATCAGCTACATGTATCAGCTACATCTACATCTAGATGTACTTAAAACAAGTTTATAAGTTATTCCTTCCACTTTGAGAGAAGATAAAAGCTTTTGTTGGAAAATATCTTAATTGTCAATTTAACAATTTCGATCTTCAAAAATTCATAAAAAATCAACCGTTTGACCTATGCTCGTGATTCCGTCGGCATATATGATCATTAACAATGGTCTTTAAGATGCACGCAGACCTTGACCTTGTTTCTTATTTCTTATTAGTCAAACAGATGTTGCCTTGTCAGTTGAAAGTGGTGAGAGATATTTGGATGGGGTTAATGGTAATAGAGTTTGACTAGGGTGGAGTATCCAATAGTTTACATTATTTTTATATACTGTACACCTATAAGTTTCAAGAAAACATGAAATACTTTTTAAACATGGGGTGTTTCAAAATAAAGTGAAATTTCAAGTTTATGCCCTTTAACAGGCTGTTTAGCAATAATTGTCAGTTATTTCATCAGTTTTTTTTTAAAATCTTGTATGTTGGGGTTAGCTAAGTTTATGTGCACCTGGCACAAATTTCATTTTAGAAATTTCCCTTTGGAAATAAATATACAAATGTGTCGCATGCGTAACACTTTTCGCGTCTACCAGAGAATGTCCCATGCATAACACTAATTTTGCTGATTTGTCACTTTGATATCTATTAGAAAAAAAATGATGACCCTGATGAAAAATACTTAAAACGTTGCCACTTCTCAGACGATTTGATGTAAATTGGTTTAAAATCTGTAAAGATATGGTTATTTAAAGTCACTTAAAAATCAACTACCCATGTATCTCTAACTACAATGCTAAAGGTATTGTATACATGTACTTCACTGTGCCACTTGTAAACAAAAAACATCCCAGAACTGCATTTTAATTACCCATTCATTACCCTCACCCTACGTCCCCGCCCCCCTACTCAATCACTTTTGTAACACCAAATTAAATTGAAATGGACAGTGTATTACCCACCGTCACCCTTTGTTGACATGTTCTCCGTTTTTAGCTGCAGAGGAACGCACTCTGCAAACACCGGCTGCAAAAATAGCACACTTTCAAAGACGAGTGTGACGAGTGTGACGTGATTTGGCGTTGACCGGTCGTTTGTGTGACGTCGACAACATCGTTTACAGTTCTCGCAGAGGAGAGATGAGGAGGGTTTGCTCAAGCAGCAAAAGGGTAAATATGTTTGCACAGTCTTGGGAAATGTGTGCTTTCACTGTTTCTGCAGAAATGTTTGTACAGCGTCTGATATTATAAATTTGCCATAGGGCTAACCTTTCAAGAGCTGTCTATGATCATTTTCTTTTAAAATAAAATTTGTGAAGATTTTTCCATTGATAAGAAATCAAAATTGTATTTTTGGCGACATTGTGTATTTTATTTTTGGAAGTTCTCAAGGGGATATGACTTGTACGTGCTTATTGCCAAAAAATAACAAAATGTGTGTACATTGAGTAGAACAGGCTATTGAAAAAAATGGGGTATTGAAAAAATAGGCAATTGTTGATTGCCAATGTTCTGAGAACTACAAGTAATTTAACCATCATGGAAGTATACGATTTAAAATTTAAAAAAAAAAAAAAGGCAAATCATGCTCTGAAAGATAGCGGAGGCTGATAAATGTAAGCTTATTGTATCGTATGAATAAGTAATTATTTTTAGGGATTTTTACCCAGGGACCGCCGGGGTGAATAAATTTAATACAAATATGGACAAATGTCCATGAGTTTGGGAAATATGGATGCAGTGAAAAGCAATTTGGCTCCACTGGGATTCGAACCATGGACCTTCTGCTTAACGTGCAGAATGTAGCTTATTGTATCGGTCATACTTCTTATGGCCAGGCCTTCGTAAGAGCCACTGAGGCAGGGTGTACCACTCTGCCAGAAGTGCCTCCCTGAGAACCTGCACTTCTAGGGTTGTTTTTGAGATGCGTGGCTCCAGAGGTCAGCTCATCCCACACAGGCATAATCAGGTTGAAAACCCAACAAAACAATTAGTTTTCTGGAAGTCCGTAACTACAGGATTTTCTCAGAAACAGAAACTGTCATAATTCATTGCTGTGGGAATCACTTTGTTCAAACAGGTCCACTTGGACCTTGATGAAATCACTCAAACAGTCTTGAAAGTGATTCAAAGTGATTGGTTAATCAGTGTTATCTACATGTACAAGTTCACCGTATTCAACAAACGTCTGTTCTGATAAAGAATTAATATTGATACGAAAAGAATTGATACATTTTTTTTGGAAGGGTGTAGTTCTTTGTTGGGGGTAAGGTTTGGCAAGAAAATATAAAATTAACCCATTCATACTTAGTGAAATTATAGTGGATATTTCCATAAAAACAGGAGCCAAAGTGTTACATTTTGATGCATTTGTAAAAATGGCCTTTTCTAGTTAAACAATTTCTGTGCAATTTCTAAATAATGTAGAATATTTAAAATAATTTACAAACGGTTAGACATGTCTTGGTATCATAGTCTTCAAAATATTCAAGAAAATAATTTCACAATGTACTGTAAGGGGGTACTCTAAGGCATTTTTCAACTCTTGCGATTACATTTCATATCTCTTTTTGACCAGTTTCTTTTTGAAAAAGGTAGTTGCTGATTTTACCCAGCTGTAGAACCTGGACTTTATCGATTCAAATTACATTATGAGCGAAATTTGTTACATTTTGAGTGAAAATTTCAAAATGTCACACTTGCATTTAGAAGATAGCACTAGTTTATTGAATCGTTCTCGTTATGTTTTGGGTAGTATCAACAGATAAAGGTAGTGTTCGATTCATGAGGTCATATATTCTTTATATGCCGAGGGTAATCGTTCTCTGAAGTCCGGTAATTATGAAAAATCAACTCCAAGAGTGTCACGACGTAAGGGGGACACTGTCCCGTTTTCATGGAATGAGCCACATTATAGTTTAAAAATGAGCATCATATGATAATCAGGATTTGAAGAAAAAAAATAAGCCGGACCCAAATCACATTACGCCTGCAAAGCCAGTCGAGCACACACGTCATCAGAGGCTATTTGAAATTGAAATTTTAGGCAGCACTAGACCGGTTGGTATTATTCACTGGCGCGATCGGATCTAGCTGAACAAATAAGAGGCAATTGGGCCAGTAGGATTCCTGGCGCCAGTTGCTTAAACCACGTGAATAACGTGCGTAAGACAGGTCTAGTCAATATTTCTTTTCGGGACCCAATTTTTTTCTGATGCCATTTAGCAGAAATTTCAGCAGAAATGCAGTACGAGGGCCCCATTATTGCTGCGCCATTCTCTCTTTACATGTGTGGCTTTTTGAACTGTATTATGTTAAATACTCTTTCTGTTGCATTAATAGCACGGTAGTCATCTACAGGGGGCACCTTACACGTATACATGTAGCACAGCATTTGTCTAAAATTTATTTGAAAATTTCTTTTTACAGGAAAAAACTGTCTGTTACGTGTGTGACATTTCTGACGTCACACACGTAACAGACACATTTTCCCCTGTAAAAAGGAACTTTCAGATAAATTTGAAACAAATGCTGTACTATTATATAAGGTGCCCCCTGTAGATGACTACCATGCTATATTAATGCAAAAGTATTCAGCAACAGAAAAAATATTTAACAAAATACAGTTCAAAAATGCTTCAAAATGTCACACATGTAACAGGAGAATGGCCCTGCTGAGAAATTGTTTGCAGAGCTGATAACTATTGATAATAAGCAGGTACAAGCCTTATCAATTTTGACAGTTTACAACGCGAGTGTGGCTGCTGAACGCAATGTGTTTTCTCATTTTAACATGAACATGTAAATGTATTTGTTAAATTTTTTAAAAGAGAATTTAAAAAAAAAGGCAATTTTCGTAATATCCAAATTCATGGATGTTTCTTGTGACATTGCCTAGTGATGAGCTAATATTTTATTCACCTGTTACTTTAAATTCACCTGTTACTTTAAATTCAATTTCTATGGGTAGAATTTATTTTGCATTAGTTGTTGCTACATGTACATGTACATGTACATAGGTAGGACAAGCCCCGGACAAGCTTTGTGGCCGTTAAGAGCAACCTTTTGTTATTAAGGTATGCATAGCATTTGCATACATTAAAAAAGAATCCCTAATTGTTGGTTTCACTGAAATCATATTTCAAAATGCACACATATTTACATAAGATTTTTTTGTAATAGTAATTCACAGATAATATATTTTCACCTGCATCTGATAAATCATTTCGGAGAAATAGGAAAGTTCTCTCTCATCCTAAAAAAAAAACAACCCAAAAACAAAATAAGCTATCTAATTTCTTGTTTTCATTGATGAATTGGCCTTCAGCACATGTCATTTCGTCATTGTATAATCCACACTGGAGATGAGGCAAAAAAAAACGGGGGAAGGAGTGATGTTGTCTTGCAATCTGCCTCCCGTTTCCCATGGCAACCATACCGATAACCGTCATCGGGCAGTACCAGTTCACCCCTGCACGATCTGCAATGACGTTAGTGCTATTTTAGGGATATGACGCCAATGTTGTTGTGTGCATGCTTGTGTGCACGTACACACGTGCCTGCACCGGGCCATTTTTTATCTCGCATGCTGTTGGCCTACATGTACAGTGTATATTACACATGTATGGTGGTGTGCCTCGTCTGCATTAATTAAATGCATTTATACACAAGCCGTCCAGGGAAAGATGGAATTGATAGGATGGTTCATACCATTCTGCATCGGGGTTGTCCCATTCCGCAGTTCCGTTCCGTGGTATTTTGAATTAAATTGACAAAAAAAAGAACTGAAAACAAGCCCATGCATGAAAATGGGTCATTCTATAAATTTGGGGTCCAATTTGTCTGTCACCCCCCCCCCCCCCCTCCCCCCGTTACATCTGACATCTTGTAAAATGTTGTAGTTTGTAAATTCAGGACACATTCTTTAAATGCCTTCTATCTCAAAGAGTGATTACATAAAGTACAATTCACAAAAATATGTTTTGAAGGCATTTTTAATGATACTTGTATGGCTAATGGCCATGTCAGGTGCAACGCGGGATAGAAAAATGTCACACTTTGGAGCCCAAATTTATGGAATGACCCAAATGTAAAATATGTGTTTCAAAGTAATGTGCCTTGGTTGGGCAGGTCGTGGTAAATACCCACATGAGCATGATTCATGTTTTGGGAATGATTATGATCAACATACAAGTCAGGTTAATTGGCTGGTTGTCCAATGTGGGGGTGGGAGGAACTATTGGGTGACTAAGTGATTTGATCAGCACACTAATGCTCTTAAGGCGCGTTCATACTATCGCGGAAAAATCACACTGTGCCATTGGTTTGTACACAAACTGGTTCGCCGCTTGTGCGCGGCCTATCGCGACGCGCAAAATGTTTTGAGCTGGGTCAAAAGTCAATTCTGTTGAACTTTGACCGCGATGCGCTGACCTTTCCAACGCGCAGCCAATAAGGTATCAGAGAAGCCCCAAGTTACCAGAGTGGAATTTTCTATTTTGGAATAATCGGCGATTGGGAGCTCATGCAATGCGGTGAGCGCAGCGTGAAAGTGTGATTTTTCCGCGATAGTGTGAATCCGCCTTTATGGAGATGGCACAGACTCAACCAGTTAATGAAGCTATAATCTTACACTTGATCCCGAGCTCCGGATCAGCCCCGGATCACAAACTGAGTGTTACGCTCTCTGGACCAAATTGGCCATGGATCAGACCACGATAATACTTGTATGGCAAATGGCACAGATCGGGTGTAACGGGGGACACCAAAATGTCCCACCTTTATAAGCCCCTAATTTATGAAAAGACCATCATATACTCAGGGCATTTGAGAATAAAAATGGGTGGCCACTATAAAACAGGTGGCCTCTTTATCAAGGTGGTGCAACCTTATAGCAGGTTTCACCATATCAGGAATAAAAACGATGAACTAAGGATCAGGATCTTGTTAATGTTATGAGCAGAATGTGAAACAGCGAGCTCAAATCATAATTTGCAGAACATTTGCTAAGTGAGTCACTGGATCTGTTTATCTTTGTACTGGTGCAGAACATAAAGCGGCTCACTGGTAGTGGTCAAAACAGTGCTGTGTACTAGTAGGACGTTTTGTTTTGTTTTGCAAAAATGAAATTTGCTCCTGGTTGTTTTGGGGAAACGTTTGCCAATTAACAGCAGTGCGCCTATTTTTTTGGTGCTCTGCTGATGCAAATTTGACAATGGTGTGAAATGATTTTTTTTTCTTGAGCCCCATATATTGTGGCAATCGTTTTCACTCAAATGTTAAAATGAACTTTGAAAATTCTCAGGTACACTAATCTAGATGTTCTGTTTACTGTTTTATAGTACTTATAAATCCCCTCACAAAGCTGATACCCCCACCCATAAATGAAATGTCCTTGTTTCTCAACAGCAGTCACTGTGTATGGCCTTCATGAATAATTCATATCTAGGCCTTGTGACAGCTTAATACTGGTCTTGCGTCTGAAAGACATTCAGTGCTATATGAAGCGAGACCTAATGAGCAACTAAATGCAGCGCCTGACTATTGGTGAAGGTTTTTGGCTCAGCTAGCTAAGGATTGACTGAAGTGTGTGTGCACTGATGACATTTTGTTCACACAGGAGAGGATGCACGTACTGCAGCGCAGCAGACTTCTGCAAATGAACCTACATGTAGGACTACAGGCAGGAGATGCATACATTGTTTGTCACGCAAACTGACCTTTTTCTTTCGGTGAGTAATTGCTATATTTACTTAATCCTTACAAACATTTTTATTGTGGCGCTTCAAGTTGATTTTGAGTTTTTAAATGATGCACTTAGTTGAAGAAAATACACACTTAGCACCAATTTAGATTGAGATAATACAAAGGCTGAATTCTGTTCAAAATTCGGGCTCTGCTAATCTGCTCGGAATTTTGCCATTTTCACGTGGGAACTGTCCGTTGGACATTGTAAAGGTCACTTCTCTGGTATTTGGGTCATTTCATTATTTGAAAATGAAAAGTCTGGCAACAAATTGAATTGTGAAATTTGAATGCTGCAAATCTTTTTACGTCATCTTTTTTACATTGATGATTATGAGCACTATACGGAGTGTCCCAACAAATAATTATTTGACAACAAGAACTGGCTGCCCAGTTTAGGATAAGTCAAAAGGAGGTCGCTGACCTTACTCCATTTCAGCCTAATTTTAATAAAATAAAGACTATTTTTCATGAAATAAGATTCCCTCAGTATACCGGGGAATCGGTTTCCAGGAAAACCTCGATTCTGGGGTAGCTTGGTTTGGTCTGTACATCGATCTTTTGGCTTCAAGTGTTGAGATTGCTCTTAAGTTAAAGTGTTGAAATTGCTCTAATTACGTACCAAAGCTATGGACATAACGGAGGTGCCAAGGTCGAACAAAGGATAGGCATGTGACTGGACTGGATCAATGAAAAAGGCACAAGATGTGTAAATATAAATTCATTAACATATTGAAGAAATTTTGGGTGATATTTGGGCATAAAACGATTCTCTTATTCTGGAACACAACTACATGTACATGTATGTACTCTAAATTATATAAAAATATTTTGTGACACTTTAATTTTCTATCCCATCTGTTTTCTGAAAAATGTAAGTATGTGAATTAGTGCTGCTGGGCTTGTAAATTGGTATGTTGAGACAAGCTGTGTGTTACTAAGGCACACAAACATAACGTTACCATAAGTATTAAACCTCTTTTGGTTAGCACAAGGTCTACTTTAGGCATTGTTCGTGTGTTACAAATGGCCAACTGGCCACAACTTGCACAAGCCGAAGGACGCATAGACAATGCAATTATGACGGAGTATTGTATTCTAAATTTGCGTTGTTAGTTTTCCAGCCTTGGGGCTTACTTTATGTGTTGTAAGAGTGAAAGTGCCCATTAATAATTTGCGATTATGATTTTGGCCTGAAGTACCCTATTGTAGAGGCATTTATTATTTGGCATACTTTTACATTCCCATGGAAAATGTTACGTACAATCCCTCTAGTATTAATAATAAATTTAGCCAGAATTATAATTTTTTTAAATAATAAATATAGACCAGAATTATAATTTTTCTTTAAAGAATCATCCTGTCTGATATATAATATTTTCCTGTTTATTTCCTGATTTCATTTCCCATTAATAATTAGACGTGGCTATTTTAGGATGGTGGTATTTTTGTTTTTGTGTTCCAAAGCCCTTATTTTTTCTTTACCTTTATTGATTTTTTTTAAATAGTAGGCCTATGTAATAGGTAAAGTCATTTCACGAGCCAAACTGGCTCCTCCCCCCCCCCCCCCCCCCTCTCCCATTTCCATGTCAAGGAGTGACTAGAAACATCATTGCAACTCTCCCAGGAATGGATGCCATGCATTGCAGGTTTTATCCTTAGCAGTTTGTGATTTACAACCAGTATTTGCTGGTACCCAGAGAGACAATTTGTGAAATAAAGTGTATTGTATAAGTCCAACACCGCGTTTACACTCGAATCGGCAAAGGTGGATATACAGATCCAGCATTTTTATTGCGACCACAAAACTGAACATTTGCCGCGTTTACACTACACCCCAAATCGCTTCAACTCGCTTCAGAAACCGCAAAAGTCACCACTAAATGTAACTGCAGCGCATGCGTGAGCTGTTAGGTGTTGCTGCACTAGTGTCAGATTGGTCAATTAAATCTACTACACTGCGGGCACCGCCCCAAGGACACTCAAATTGCCGAATCTGTATTCGGGTAGCGTTTACACTACAAGCGACCTTGACGATTGCAGGGTTCAACCCCGCAATTGGGGGGCTCAACCCTACCCCAAAGGTGACTTGAAAAAGGCGAATCAGACCCGGGTCTGATCCGCCTTTTTCAATTCACCTTTTGCGTTTACACTTAGTGCCTACCCGGCTTCAACTCCCCTTTTTGGAAATTGCGGAGTTCGATTCGGCAAAGGCGAATCGAGTGTAAACGGGGTGCATCATGCTATCCACTAGACCATCACGCCTCCACTTATGTGGTTAAGACGTCTGCCTTGTTTGCAGGAGGTGGTGGGTTTGAGTCCCACCCGAGCATGCTATGAAGTTTTTTCATTAGTGCCTCGGGAAAGCACTGAGTATACAGTATTAATAATTACGTCAGGCAAGGGCAAAACAAACAAACGCAAGCTAAATCAAATTCATACATGTAATTTAAACACGATGTACGCTACGTGTATGTAAAACTGACTCTGAAATGACCCTTGAAAATTCAAGATTATTTTAAAGCAATGAGTAAGACTGTACAGTACAAATCATTTGGAAGCATTCGGACTAAATATAGACCTGTTATTGTAGTTGCATGACCTTCTGTGTTCTAATCATAACCACATTCACTCCCTGGCTAATTATGACTGTCTGAAGACTTTGTTCTTAAATTAGAGATATGGGTCACCTCATTAGGGGCCAGCCAATTAGGTCACTGTATCATAATTTGCTTTGATAGGACTGTTTACATACATACCAACCAAACAAGGTTTTTTTGCTTGTAAAACAACATGGCAGGGCTAATCAGAAATTGATGCAGTACATTTTAAGTCCCTGTTTAGAAGTGTGCAAATTTCAAAAATAAAAATCAAAAATAACCCTTTAAAAAAGTAAGTCCTGTAATATCTAAGTAATGTTTTTGTTTTTGAGAACATTTGTCAAGCAATTAGCCAACAAAATTGTGTATGTTCATACAACAGATGATTAATATTAATTCTTTATCTGATGTGCATGTTGACCTTTTGACAAATAAAGGTTATTAACCTTTTGTTGGCAGGTGACATTTTATCCCATTGCTGTTTCAGTGCTGGACATAATTGTCATAATACTGACTGTCAACATGTTTATTCTCTTCTTGTTTTGTACCCGTATGTATCTATTTTTGAGTTGTACCTAGAAAACATATGTTCTTTGTATTAAAAGAGGTACCTTTTTTCCGTTTTGAGCAAAACTGGAGGAAGCAGGCTGCAGTGGATGCAATCATGAAGGATAAGGTTCGTCTTCTCCTTAAGACGAACAGAAGGAGAGGCCAAACAGAGTACACTGTTCAAAACTTTGAGTTCACACTCGCCGATAGTTTTCAGAACCACACATATACAAAGGAGATTTATATGGTGCTACCGCAAACCTGTACACAGCTTGATTTCCACCATGCATAGCCTTAAGTCTTACTTAAGGTAGGAGATTGTCTAAGGGGTTAGTCCAAAATTTCCACGGTCGTTCAGAGCTTGACTATTAAAAATGTAAACCTATTTAAGAATTATTCCACAATGCGTCAGTCATGTGCATGTCTCCCATGTGTCTCACCGATACAGAGGTCATGCCACCATCTGGTGCACAAACACGCTTTCAGGCTGGCACCAGAGAACACCAGGGATCCCTGGTGACGCGCTTAAAAGCCGCCAACATGTAGATGGGTCTTTATAGGGTCCATCGTGGTGTTCCCCCCCCTCTCCCCCCATTACATTTTACATCTTGTTTTTGTAAATTCAGGACACATTCTTTAAATACTTTCCATCTCAAAGAGTGAGTACATGTACAATTCATACAAAATGGTTTAAAAGCCATTTTAATGATTTTTGTACGAAAAATAACACATCAGGTGTAATGGGGGTGGACACTAAATGTCACACTTTTGGACCCCTAATTTATAGAAAGACCCAGGAGGCCTTCCATGTTTTAACCATGCTCAGATGCACCCATTGTATAGCTCTAGGGATGCTGCACTACATGTAAGTAGGGGCCTACAATGTATGCAGTGCTAGTTACATCGTTTAATAAAGGGCAAAATAAACCCTGATTGATATTCAGTCTCCCTGATGCAAACTAAATCATATTTCCTTGTCAGTTGCAGTACCAGTACTTTTTTCTAAATGATTCAAACTGGCTACTCAACATCAGCCAGCTTGGTCGAGTAGTTTAAGACATCCGCCTAGTATGCAGGAGGTCGTGGGTTCAAGTCCCACCCGAGCACGCTATGAAGTTTTTCTCATAGTGTCTCGGAGAAGCACTGAGCATACAGTGCTAAGGGCAAAACAAACCCTAATTGATATTCATTCTCCCCTGTGCAAGCAGAATCACATTCCCTCGATGCTGCATTTGAGATTTAGATGTTGATTGGAGGCAGTACGTACTGGACACCCCCAGCAATAAGAATGGAAGAACCACCAGGTGTCTCGGAGTAGTTCTATGCCTCAAGCCATTTGCACCTGTCTGAGTGCAAGGTGTATTTGCATTGCAAAACATCTCTTACACCGTGTTTACACTGGTCCCGAGCTCGGGATCAAGATTGATCCCCCGATAGGAATGCGTCAGTGTTATAACCGCAATGATCCTGAGTGCCGCGTTTACATTCTGTAGTTGATCTCGAGCACGATGCCAGAAGTTGCAGTCAAAGGTCATGCTCTGTGTGCGTATGTACTGATCAATGTGTGCAACTTGAATGTATTAAGGCCACTTGAATTTTGCAGGCTTATCCCCCGTCACGGCTGTGATGCGGATGCGGCAGAATGCAGTCAAAATTAATTGCTTATCTAACCGCAAACTGATCCCGAGCTCGGGATCGAACCCTCCGCCAACGCAAGACCAAAATCTCAGGGTCTGATCCGAGGCCAATTTGGTCCCGAGAGCGTTTACACTCAGTTTGTTTTCCAGGGCTGATCCCGAGCACAGTGTTCGACCCCGACTTCGGGATCAAGTGTAAACATGGTGTCACTCATGTGTGTGTTTTCTAATTAGGTCTGGCAAGGATGAGTTATATAACACTTTGAGGTGCTGTCCTTGCTGTTAACAAAAAGTAGTATTTGTGACTGGCTCAAAGTCTGGAAGAACACAATTGTGAATACCAAATCCAAAATAGAACCTAGGGGGTCGACTTAACATGTATTGAGAAATTCAAGGTAAATTTTATAATCCGTTTATTAGAAAATTTGAAAGTTTCTATTGTACTTTTTTGTGTGGGCTATTTTGAGCTAGGTCCACATTGCACAACAGGAAATATCTCAGTCATTTTGCTACGTGGGTCATTCCACGAAAACGGTACACAGTGTCCCCCTTACGTCGTGACACTTCTGGAGTTGATTTTTTTATAACTACCGGACTTCTGAGAACGATCACCCTCGGCATATATAATATATGACCTTAAGAATCAAACGCCACCTTTATTTGTTGATACTACCTGAAACTTAACGAGAATGATTTAATAAACTAGTGCGATCTTCTAAATGCAAGTGTAACATTTTGGAACTTTCGCTCAAAATGGAACAAAATTCACTCATAATGTAATTTGACATAGCGATAAAGTCCAGGTTCTACAGCAACTAAAAGTCTTCTAAAAGTCAGCAACTACATGTACATGTACCTTTTCCAGAAAGAAACTGGTCAAAAAGACTTGAAATGTAATCGCAAGGGTTGAAAAATGCCCTGGAGTCCCCCTTAGGGCCTTACGTCGTGAAACAATAATCTTGAATATTTTCAAGACTGTGATACCAAGACATGTGTAACCGTTTGTAAATTATTTTAAATATTCTACATTATTTAGAAATTGCACAGAAATTTCTTTAAACAATTTTATTAAGCAATTTTTACAAATGCTTAAAAATGTCACACTTTAGCTCCTGTTTTTATCGAAATACCCACAATGATACATGATTAATCAACTGTTAAAACCGGCGTTATTTAAAAGCCTATGTCGAGAAAACTGCCTTGTGTAGAAATTTTAGCCTCGGAGATGCAGAAATACTTCGGAAAACTTAAAAAAAAAAAACATGCATATTTTTCATGTGTTTTATAATCGATGTCTGCAGACGACTTTAAAAAAAAAATCGACCTTAAAGGGCCTGTGACATGCTAAACAACTTTGTGCCTAAGCTTTGCTTCATAATGACGGATTACTTGTTCAGCAAGACATACTATTGTTCGTTTGGATGTAAAATCAATAAAAGGTGGCCTTTTTCAACTTTGAAGATTTCACTGCAATAAATCACAGACAGAGGGCGCTGTTTTGAGTGCATCACATAAGGAAGACAGAAGGGAAAAGTTAAGAAAAAACATAAGACTTCAAGTTGGACTTGTGGCAAATTGCTGCAGTTTCTACCCCCAGTTTTGTCATGGCTTACAGCAGGCAACATGTAAAACAAACTCAAACAGCCATGGATTACAAAAGTTTCAGGAAAATTGAGAAAAAAGTGGAATCTTTTGTGCACAGTTGAAGGTGATTTTTCTGTGTTTGCCTCTTGTGACATCGTGACCTTGGTCATGAATATGCATATTTTCATTAGCATAAAAACCTAAAACTTTTGTTTTAACCCCCAAAGCAAGCTCCAAATAGGATATTTATGACTTTAACTGAGTAGAGTGACTTTAAAGCATATATATTTCATTGATAAAAATCCTAAATAAGGGGCCCTTTAAGTTGGCAATTTCTCCTACAAGGTACAGTTTTACATGGGGGAGGGGGGGGGGGGGGGGAATCATGTGATGTGTGCTACCATTGCATTAATTGCTTCCAACAACAAAGGCTTCCATATTCACTGCACTTCTGTTGTAAACACATGATACATGTACATATGAAACCTTTGGTGCATACTGTACATATACATTGTGTTGAGCGGTCACTAGTGACCGCCCAAACAATGCATGTGGAATACCAAAACCGTATTGTGCAAATATGGACTGCACCATTACAATAGACCACCCCATCAAGCATATGCCTCATCTGGCATATTATGAACAGCCATTGTTGAGGAAAATTGAGATCCATGATTCCTATTGTGCACACTGTAACGTTGCTATATGACAGGCTTACGGGATTGGTCTGTCCTTGCTTTATGGTCTGTTAATTATAATGACCTGTGTAATCTGATTCATTATGAAACCAATCACTTTCAGAAATTCAGGCATGAAATTCAGGCCTGTACCACTTTAAAAATAGTTCAGCTTTTGGAAATTAACTCGGCTTTTGGGAATCAACTTTGGCAAGCATTGAACTGCGTATTAAGCGGGCGTCCCACTGTGCGATTTTTGCTACGAATTAGGTACGATTTGGTTACGATTGTGTACAGAGTATACACAATCGTAACCAATTCGTAGCTAATCGTACCTAATTCGTGGCCAAAATCGCATAGTGGGAGGCCCGCTGTACATATATTAGGTCTAAGTCTCAAGAGGAAGGTTGTCAGATGCATGATTCAGTCAAACCTGTATACATAAAGACCCCTAGAGGGAGACAGAAAAAGTGGTCTTTCTAGACAGGTTCATAGTGGCCATTTTGCATTTCTAAACCTGTCAGCTCCACATGTGCTTGTTTTTAACTAATGTACCTCGATGCCCTTATGCACCTATCAATTGTCCCCCCCCCCCCCCCCCCCCCCCCCCTCCTGGGATTGTCACTTTTTTTGTGACAAATTTCCCACCCCTGGGGCAACATTTGGGTGACAAATCCCCACCCTCGGGTGCAAAAAAAAAAAGCGTTTTGTATACAAAAACACGGGTCAAACGTGACCAAACCCCGACCTAAAGGTGGGGCAGCGGGGTGGGGAGGGGGGGAAACCTGTGCATTATAAAGCTGTGTCCGCACAGTTGGCAATTTCTCCCACAAAGATACAGTACAATGTACGTGTACCATTGCTGGGTTTTTCTTGTCAACTCATGAAGTAAAATTTTGGGTCATTGCAAATGATGTAATAGGGCTTTAAAAGAAGCAAATATTATTTGTTTTCGGCTGGAACTGCACCAAGCCTCCCACTGCATGACTCCTGATGACAAAAACATGGTGTGTTGTTCTTACAGACAGGATGATAAAATCTCTCGGGTTTAAAAGATGTGGGTTGCTCCTCAAGTAATGTTCAAACTGCACGTACACAGCTTTTTGCCATTCCTGAGATAGCCCCTAATGCTTTGTGTGTGTACAGCTGCCGTCTAAAATAACAAAAAGTAATATTGGAGTGAGTGGGGAAAAATTATATCAACGTGTGCATGGACATTGTAAACTGTCCTATTCAGTGCCAGATTAGGGATTAACTACTGTATATGGTGCAGAGCTCTGCTCCAGGGCCTCCATCCACATCAAGGGTCCCCACAAATTTTGACCACATTTTGAAAAATTAACAATCCGATGAAGTTGTCCGCCCACTAAAAGCGGAGGCTTAAGTAGCAACCCAAACTAGTAATAAGTACTAGTATAGCCTTGTTAAATGTTAGCCTCGGGTCCAAAAATTAAGTCTGTGTGCTTGTACCAGCAAGCCATTGATACATCCGCGATACATACCGGTACGCTGCGAACATCGACCAGCCCAATGAACTGACTTCCGCCCACACATGCTTAAAAACAGAGTACATGATTGGAAAACAGGAACAAGAGCATTACGTAACTGAAGAATAATGTTGATAAACTGCCTTATAGAAAAATACATGTAGATGCAGTAGGGCCTACGTGTAATACTTCGGAAAACCTGACAAATCCATGCATGTTTTTTTTTGTGTATGTATAAATAAACGGTAAAAACAGAAAAAAACCTTCAGTTGGCAATTTCTAGGTACCATTTTATATGGTGTTTGTTATCAACACTTTCAGTAGTTTTTTTTCTTGTCAACTCGCAAAGTAAATGATGTATTAAAGTCTTTCCAGGACTGGTCATGTTGTATTGAAGGAATTTTAATTGCAAACTTGTCCAAGTTGTAGGCCTTTGTTGGGAAATGGGTTAACCTTGTTGAACTTGGCAATCTAAAAAGTGCACAGGCAGGACAAGAAATCTGAACTGGCATTTTTAATGATTGGGTTTTTGTGTGCCACATGCTCGAGGCAAATGAAGATTTTGCTAGTTTCCCATCATGAAATTTGGGTTGCGGGGGCGGGGGAGGGGGGGCGGGAACCACATAATAAGACATTGTCTATGTTTTGTGTCTGCGGTTGCATGAAGAATTATTTCATTCAGGTCACACATTCTTTGTGTACTACCACAGTGACCCAGTATGAAGTACATGTTGGTATGTCATTCTGTAGATTTGTTTGTGGATTCAAAGTACAAAAATCTGACAACTTTCCGTTTTACTTTCAAATCTTTTGTGTCAAATAAAAGAAATATTTTCAACATTCCACAGGCACTATTGTCAATATATTTTGACCTATATTCGTGCATGGATATCTCACATGTAAAATATGCTCTTATCGTTAATCTTTGGCTAGTATGTAATGTCCCACCCTCCAGCTATCTTAGGTGGTCTTAGAATTTATTGCGGTTTGGGGCTAACACCCCATAACTTTGCTTCTCCTGGGGAAAGTATGTGAAGAATGCTGTCAGACAGGTGGGGAGGCCAGCTTGTTACAATCGTTGACAGCCTTGGTGTTATTATTATACATGTAGTTGAACTTGAGGTTTGTTTTTCTTGGACTTGGAAGTGCTGAGAAGAAAGGGAGCAAGTTCCTTGGTACTATACATTTGCCTGTAGATGAGAGAACTGTCATCTTCATAATTCCTGACTACCACATCAGCAGCTCATACTGGTAATGTGTTTAAAGGTGGTCATACTAATTGCCGTCAACAGCCGTCAACAACCATCAATGGCTGTCATCGGCCGTTCTCGGGATTCATCGCCCTAGCCAAAAAGAAATAAAAAACAAATTTTCTTCAAAGGATGTGCCCATTTTGGTCGGCCGTACTCGGTGGCCATTTTAAATACGATGTATCAGACGATACCACTATGCATTTATAGGGGTATTTTTATGCAAATATTGTGTTCTGTATTGTGTTCTGTATGTACATGTATGTAGATACGCGCACACAAAAGGTACCACACCCCTTCTCAATTAATGGTTTGACCCACACAGCCAAAAGCAATATGGCTGCCACCGCGCAGGGCAAGGCAACCTCAAGAGAAAAGTTACATTATTCTTTCATTTTAAGGCAGATTTTACATCTTAAATGCGGAAATTCTTTGTCATTGTGCTAGAATAATGGCTTATTTCTTTTTAAACATGTAAAAAGATGGCAGGTGACGGTCGTTGACGGTCGATGACGGCAGTTGACGGTAATTAGTATGACCCGTTTAAGGCCATGATTCCCATTGGACTTTCTCATCTCCTGCTTCATGGAAAGTAATTATACTATGAACGTAGTCGGTCGTGAAGCACAGAATTACAAAAATGTGCTGTTTTCCCCTTTGAAGAAGACCCTGCTAGGATCGGAACGTGAGCCCAGTAATTTCACAGTGTGGTTTTACTACAGGTCCTGCTGGTTTGTAAGCAGTTTGCAACAGTTGTGTTGCAAACATTTTTATCAGGTTACCATGGCCAGGATGTAAAACAGACATGCTGAGAGAGGACCAGGAAACTTTCCGCTCAATGGTGATAGTTTTACCTGGACAGGGGCCAATTTCATAAAGCTGTTGAGCAGAAAAATTTGCTTAATCAAGAATTTGTTTGCTTTATAAATATTGGATGTCAACTTGTAAAAATAGCAGAACACCAGTCAATTGTAATCCATCACATAAGATTTTTATGAAGCAAATTTGTTTTTGCTAAAACACTTTGTGAAATTGGCCCCAGGGCTGTATTTACTGTCCAGTGGAAACAGTTTTGACCTGGAATTTTAGGAAATGTAACATGGCTCTGATCATGAATTAAACATAGGGTTATTGCGGGCAAGTTTACAGCAGAGTTGAGGTAGCTTTCAATGTAGTACGTATAAAGCCCGGTTCATACTTCACACGAAAGCGAACGCGAATCTCACGTCAAACAAGTTTGTGGCAAACATTCGTGCAAGTTAAAATAAACTAGTTCAACTTTTTGCAAATTTGCTGCGCGAAACATTCTAAACATCCGGCTTTAGCTTTAGTCGTGAAAGAAAAAGTGTAGTGGGAGGACTCAGTAAGATTATGCAGAAGATTACTGAAGGTTGTGGTAACCTTTTGCGAGGTAACGGAATCCATGGGTTCCCCCATACAGAATTGTGTAGGGTCCCCTACAGAATTGTGTAGGGGTTTTCCCTCCCACCTCTAAAACTGAGCATTTCTTCAACATCTCTTAACAGGTTTCTTCAGGCTTATGAGCTACATGTTATTATTATTATTATTATTATTATTATTATTTCTTTCTGGTATTCATACCAAGGATTCCTCAATAGTGCTCATTGCACTGTCACTCGCAAGCGTGAGGAAACCCATGAAGAATTCGAATTAGAAATGACCAGAGACACCGGGGAATATCCCCTTGCTCTTTACGAAAGAATGCTCTGGGATCTTTAGAGTGCGTTACCATTACCTAACACACTGGACCAACGGCTTTTCATCCCTTCCGAAGGATGGAGCAAGTGTGGTTGAGTGCCTTGCCCAAGGGCACAGGTACCGCAGCCGGATTCGAACCCGCAACCCCAAGTTTTCACCCATGATTGCGGGTCAATGGCCCTAACCACTCGGCCACGGTACCCTGGGCACTTTTGAGGAATCCTTGGTTTCAATACCGGAAAGAACAATAATATATTGAAGGTGTATTAAATGAAGGTTATATTATCTCCAATAATAATAATAATAATTACTAATAAATAAATAATTTCATCATGCTGATGGATGTATTTCATCAAGTTTTCCTTTCTTGTACTCTTGCAGATTATGTGATTGAATGCGCATTCTGATTTGTCTTCTACGGTGACCAGACTCTTACCATTGCACCATGGGTAACCAGCCACCATCTTGCATTCGTCAAAAGGATGCCAAGCTTGCACAGAACATGTTTAAGGTAAAACCCTGAAAGCGGGCCAGGGTCTTTAAGTGTGATATGAGAATACACCCCATGACGAGTCATTAAAATACCGAACAAGCCACAGGCGAGTTCGGTATTTCCCGTAATGCGTGCGGTATTCTCCTATCACCCAAAAAGACATCCAAATATGACACTTACTTTCTAAACAGGGTGTCCCAAAAAAAAATTCAAATCAAACCTGGCAACATCAAAATCCGTTTCCCTGGATCCTGACAGGGAATCTTCTTTCCTGAAAAGTAGGTTTTATCACATCAAAATCAGTCAAGCGAATCAAACGTTATTCTAAAGCTTTACGCAAAATGCATTTTAAAATAAGCACCTGTATGTGTGTGTTTTGGTGCACCCAGTTTGGGCGCATACCTGATTGAAATTTATACACATAAATCGATGGGGGAAACATTTATTTTGAGACCAGACAAAGGTATTTCTTCGAAAATATGGTCTGTGTTGCCAAAATGCCCCCTTTACTGTGAAAAGACCCACATCATGTTCATATTTACTTTCGCATGAAGTACATGTAACTCTTGAAATCAACCTTTGGCCACCTCAATCTGACTTAATTTTTCAACTCTGTTTAACCCTCTAGAGGGTTTCCCCCATAGATTCCCAAAATGCCCCCTTTACCATGGAAAGACTCGGGTCACAGCGAAGTTTTAGCACCACAAATTCACATAAAGTTGAACTGGGCAATTGTTCACCGGGAAATGTAGAGAAGTCCGATTTATTCAATACACATGTTGACAAATGTCCATGAGTTTGGGAAATCTGGATCAAGTGAAAAACAACTTGGCTCCATCGGGATTAGAACGGCGGACCTTCTGCTTAACAGGCAGATATTAGAGTTTTCTTTTGCTTTCGTATGAATCAGGCTTTGCAGTGTGAAGAAGCCCATATTTGGTGGCACTTTATTGAGTTTATATCGAGAGCTTTCTGTCAGCTATTCCCTCATTTGTTTGCATCCTGTTTGTAGGTACGGAATGTGGACGACAAAGGATCCGAAGTTCAAAGGGCAATTATCGAGGTCACCAAGACGGACATTATACTACATCAGCATGGCAAGGAGTCCATCAAGTGGCCCTTAAGGAGCTTGAGGCGCTACGGGTTTGAGAAGAAACTGTTCTCGTTTGAGAGTGGACGGCGTTGTGCCACTGGGCCAGGTTAGCTCTTGCGAATATCACTTGGACAGCAAAATTGTTCTAGAAATCTGCAATTATATTTTTACATCTAGTGCAGTTTTCCCAGTGAGGCTGCGTTTCCATTGGACTTTTTCTTCCATGCCCATGCAAAAACTTACAGGGTGAGAGAGGCCGCGGAAACTTTCCGCTCAGCCGCGGGAGATTTACAGGGCCATCGAAAAGTCCAATGCGAACAGTTTCGCCCTGTAAAATGAACACATGAAAAAGAATTCATGAAAAAGGAAAAGTCGGGGAAATAATTTTTCTTGCAGAGCTTCAAGTACAAGCGTCATTAAAACATATTGAGTGCTCTTTTGAATTCCCAGAAGAACCTAATATCAAGTATATGATGTCATGAGTTGACAATAAATCAAATTAGAACACTTATGCTGTCTGTGTACATTTTATGTTTTATCCACAGACATGTGTGGCATTTTGGAAATGTTGTTTGTAAAGCACTCGGTGGACAGTTAATGGAACTCTTTGAACTGGGAATTATTTTTATTTGTCCCCAAAGAGAGAATGCAATTGATAGGCGCATAAGTGATAAAATCCATTGCAAGTTTATGACGGGTTTTATAGTTGCATTTCACAACAACGGGTACAGGTCACTATACAGTCTTTGAGCAGAACCCTTCACAAAGTTGCTATTACCTATTTAGTAGTCGTAACTTTGTGACGAGTTCAATATGTTTTTGTGAAATTGACTCTCAACAGAATAGACAGCCAAAGTGTGACGTGGGTTGCCATGGCAATATTCATGACCAAGGTCACGATGTCACAAGAGGCAAACACAGGAAAATCACATTCAACTGTGCACAAAAGATTCCACTTTTTTTCTCAATTTTCCCGAAACTTTTGTAATCCATGGCGGTTTGAGTTTGTTTTACATGTTGCCTGCTGTAAGCCATGACAAAACTGGGGGTAGAAACTGCAGCAATTTGCCACAAGTCCAACTTGAAGTCTTATGTTTTTCTTAACTTTTCCCTTCTGTCTTCCTTATGTGATGCACTCAAAACAGCGCCCTCTGTCTGTGATTTATTGCAATGAAATCTTCAAAGTTGAAAAAGGCCACCTTTTATTGATTTTACATCTAAACGAACAATATTATGTCTTGCTGAACAAGTAATCTGTCATTATGAAGCAAAGCTTAGGCACAAAGTTGTTTAGCATGTCACAGGCCCTTTAAAGCCAATTCCCTAGGCAACCAACAAAAGATGACGTATTCACTTCGGCAGTCTATTGGCTCTAAACTATCATGGCCGTCGGAAAAAGTACCATTGCAAAGCACAGGGACATTGTTCAGTGATTTTTAGTTTAGAGCCAATTGCCTATGCAACCAACAAAAGATGACGTATTCTCTTCAGCAGTTTATTATAAATTTTATAATATGTAGATTTTACTCTACAGTTTAATTCTGTAGTGTAAATTAAACTGTAGTGTAATTTTTTTCCACTGTTTGCTTTCCTTAAAGGTATCTACGCTTTCAAATGCAAACGTGCCGAGTTTCTCTTCCTCAACGTCCAAGAAAATGCTCAATCAAACGGAAACAGTCGCTTCGCAAGCAGCTACTCCGCATCCGAGTCCATCAATGAGGGCTCACCGGCCCACCAATCCCCAACTTCCCCCGTCCTCTCGGCCTTCTCGACCGACGTATCAAGCCTTGGTGAATCCCATAACGGCAGCGCCTACGGTCTGGCAAGCTACACAGGAAGGACGTTGTCCACCAGTTCATCAATCGGAGGGGCGCTCACTCCTCCTCCCCCTCCTCTTCTTTCTCCTGCTGCAAACTCGATGCACTACATCAATGCAAACTCCTTCCCTGATATTCCAGAGTCTCCTCTCGAAAATGAGGTAAGGGGTCGGGTCTCTGCATACAAAATCAGTCTGTAGACGAATTTTATCGCAAAATAACATGAAACATCTTTAACTGACTTAAATAACCATATCTCTACAGATTTTAAACCAGTGTACACCATACCTTCTGAGAAGTGGCAATGTTATATTAATTGTTTTTACAGATAATATACATCAACGTGACAAATCAGCAAGATTTGTGTTATGCATGGGACATTCTCTGGTTGACATAAAAAGCATTACGCATGGGACACATGATGTACATTCGATAACTTTTCAAGAATGAAGTTTGTGGGTGCACCTATAAGCTTGGCAATACCCAACACATAATGCCTAGCGTACATCGACATTGCAACTGGAAGCAACTCAACTGATCAGTTGCTCCTGGTTGCCGCGAGTTGCTTCCAATTGCCGAAAACACCAGTTGCCACTAGTTGCTTCCAGTTCCAACGTCGATGTACATGTACGCTAGGCTTAAGACATTTCATAAAAACAGGTGAACTTACAGTTATTACTAAACAGACCGTTAAATTTAGCGGTCTGTTTAGCAATAACTGTCAGGGCATGAACTTTAAATTTCATTTCATCCCAACCATATGTGTCACATATCCAAAAAAGAAACGCAATTTTCTTAAAATATCAATTATTGATCAGAACAAAAGTTTGTTGATTCAGTAAGTTTGTGGATAACAGGGCACTAATCAACCAACCATTTTTGAATCATTTTCTAGACTGTTCTGCTTCAGTGATTTCCTCCAGGTCCAAGAGGACTTGTTGGAACAAAGTGATTCTCACAGTAAAAAGTTTTAATAGTAATAAAATGTGAAATTTTCTGTTTCTGCGAGAGTAAACCATTTAAAAAAAGCGTTTTACCTGATTAAACCCGAGTGGGATGAGCTGACCTCTTGATATGTGCAGCAGCTCTCAAATTGCCCTGGAACAGCATGGACTCAGGGAGGCCATTCAGGCAAAGTGGTGCACCCTGTTCCAGCGACTCCTACAGAGGCTGGCGCAGTCGGCCTTGCCACAAGAGGTGGCCATGCATGTTACTGACTGATATAATATGTTACATTTCAATTGTGCCTACAAATGTATCACCATTGAAATGAAACAAGCAAACAAGGGAAACTATATGAGCCTCATCAGGATTTCGGGATTTGAACCCGAGACCTTAGACTCAAGAGAAAAATTGAGTTTGTAGGTAAAAATTGGGTTCATAGAGTAAAACTGAAGTCATAAAGAAAAACCTGTGTGTACCCACTGTGCCTTGTAGCTCAGCTGGTAGAACATCTGCCCAGAGAGTCATGGTCTCGAGTTCGAATCCAGATGAGGCCCAGAAGATTTTTCTCTTGTTCTATATTTAGTTGTATATGGTCTTTCCAAGCTTTGTGCTGTGTTTGCAAAATAAATTTAATCCACTGATGACGCGAGCTGTCAACTGCTATCCAAATATTAAATCATATTAGACTTGCATGTAAAAATGTTGGGGGAAATGGTTACGGATATATAGTAAATTGTGATTTTGGAATTCCTTGTTTTATTTTCCACAGACCGACTCATCTTCAGTTACTCCAACCTTAATATCTCGTCATCAAGAAGAAACGGTTCAAACTCCGTCAGAAGACGACGACCCAAATGTGAACTACGCCCGACTCAGGCACGACATCAATGAAGATTCGTCGCCTATCAGTTTCACTGAGACAGATGCTCTAACCTCAACACACAATGACGTAAATGGCAACAAGGATAAAGGCGTTCTCCTGCCCCTGTCAGCGGTGACCCCAACAAAACTGCCCGAGTCTTACTACATGAAACCTTCCACTATTCAGGACATTGTGAACGGCAATGCAGTGCCCCCAAAGAGCACACTGGACTTGAACGGCAGCGTAAATGCTACTGGATCGGTTAACGCTACCTCGGAGGCTTGCAGTCAGGACTGTCATTCCAACAGGACGTCGCCATTGACAACGACGACCCCGCCATTGACAACGACGACCCCCAGCAGTCTTGTATCCCAGTACTCTCTCACCACACCCGGTAGCAGGACTTCGGGGGGCAGCAGTTACTATGCCAACCTGGACACTGTCGGTGAACTTCCTCACAGCAATTTTGTCTTCTGTTGCGATCTGAGGTCCCCCTGCAGCACGTCATCTAGTAAAGGCAGCGGGGGATCCGAGTTCATCTTCGACAGCAGTTTGGCAGGAAACCGATCGCCCGTAAGCGAGCACAGCTACGCCAATCTTGACGCGCTGTCCGAAGTTGGAATGCGGTCGGCTGTTTGTAACAGTAACGTCATCCTTCAGCCAGCACCTAAAGGCCACATGAATTACGCCGACCTGGACATGGAAAGCCTCGAAGCCGTTCAGACCACACCAACTACCCAAGCTCGACAGAGTCGCAGCTCCAGTTTGACCAGCTCTCCCCCAAAGACCCCAGCCAGTTTGAGCTCGGAAGGTTCCAGCCGAAGGACCGATACATATGCCTTGATTGATTTCAATCGGACAACAGCTCTGGCAAACTCTCAGAGACAAATTGATGATTCGGATCTTCCAGGAGGACCAGTAAGAAGAACAAGGCATGACAGCAAGATGCGATAAGGGAACCAAGATCTGTGGGCAATGAAAAGTTAATTCAGTTCATGAAAAGTCATCTAAGTCATTCCACAGATATTAGGGAGCTTTCGATATGGGACAGTAGAGCCTACAGGATGGAGAGTTTAACCAACCGTGACGGTCCTCACACACAAGCTCCCGTCCTAGTTTGTAAGCTGTTTCGATTTCTGTGGACGACGATGTGATGCGTGACAGTGCAGTGCAAACACCCTCAATCGTTATACTTAGTTGGCTCCGTCCTGCTTACAGACCGGATGCTACTTCGGCCGAGAAGAGTTCTGAAAATCAATAGGACAGAGAAATGTTCGGTTTCGCGCATGCACAGATTGATTTTTTGGCTCGGCTTACATGCCTCTTTGTCTATCGTCCCAAAATCGAAAGTTGGCTATTAGCTCATAGTTGAGTACACCAGTAACACAGTATAAAACGTTACCAAAATGCACCTGTACTTCTGTGAAATGAAATCATATCATATCACCTAGCACTACAACAGCACTCTGACGTACAATTTTCAGAAACATTACCCACTTAAAATGTTACCAAGGGGCATCTTGTGCACTAACTACCGGTACATGTATATGCTGTGTTGTTGGTAAGCCAAACTGTGATCTCTGTTATGTACAACTACCAATGGATGACATTATAACAAAGGTTGACCGATAAGGTACATGTAGTCGAATGTTACTAGGGGGTACCATGGCCGAGTGGTTAGGGCCATTGACTCGCAATCATGGGTGAAAACTTGGGGTTGCGGGTTCGAATCCGGCTGTGGTACCTGTGCTCTTGGGCAAGACACTCAACCACACTTGCTCCATCCTTGCTCCATCCTTCGGAAGGGATGTAAAGCCGTTGGTCCAGTGTGTTAGGTAATGGTAACACACTCTAAACAATCCCAGAGCATTCTTTCGTAAAGAGCAAGGGGATTCCCCGGTGTCTCTGGCCATTTCTAATTCTAATTCTTCATAGGTTTCCTCACACTTACGAGTGACAGTGCAATGAGCACTATTGAGGAATCCTTGGTATGAATACCAGAAAGAAATAATAATAATAATAATAATAATAATACACTATCATCCCACTGTTTCTATTGGTCTGTAACAGAACCTAACTGATATGCTGTGTTTACACTCGAACCAGCAAAGGTGGATACAGACCAAGCATTTTTATTGCAACCGCAAATCTGAACATTTGCCTTGTCTACACTACATCTAGATTTGCCTTTCTAATAATAAAGGTCACCGCTAATCGTGACCCCAGGGGCCGATTTGTGTGTGTTGCATAACTGGCACTGGATTCGTCAGATAAATCTACATGTACTACATGCAGCGCACTGCACAAGCTCCATCCCAAGGACACTCAAATTACCGATAGCATTTACAATGCAAGCGACCAAGACAATGAATTGGGGAGTTCAACCCCACCCAAATGGTGAATTGAAAAAGGTGAATCAAACTCGGATCTGATCTGCCTTTTTCAATCCCCCTTTTTCAATCCCCCTTTTGTGCTTACACTTTGAACCTACCCGGCTTCAACTCGCCTTTTTGGAAATTGCAGAGTCGATTCGGCAAAGGCGAATCTAGTTAATTATCGGTCAATTGTTGTCACATTGGTTGTTGATACAGTATCAGCCAGTTTTTGTTGCATTATCAGTTAGTGACATGTTATCCGACCATTGGTTACTACACCCATGGAGCTAGATATTGAATTGCTCTAGCAACCTTCACTTCCTGTAAATATCTTTGAGCACACACCCCAATGCTTCCTGTACAGATGAGGGTAATTCCTGTGATACCTTTTTTTTAAATCTGAAATGTTGACCCTTTCACCCCATTAATCTGTGCATCTTTCCACCCTTACACCTCCCCCCTTTACCTTCCCCCGCCCATGGAGGAAGGATGCTCCGCACCACCACTTTCCAGCTTAGATGGTATGACAAAGGGGGAGGTCACTTAAGCTTTGATTTTGCCCGAATTTCAAAGGGCACTGAGGCCAACTGGAGGGGCA
Source organism: Henricia sp. BOLD:AAB3569 (assembly GCA_037783545.1). Classification (NCBI taxonomy): domain Eukaryota; kingdom Metazoa; phylum Echinodermata; class Asteroidea; order Spinulosida; family Echinasteridae; genus Henricia; species Henricia sp. BOLD:AAB3569. The sequence continues at coordinate 757,441 of JBBELK010000218.1, forward strand.
CCATGGTCAACTTTGTTCCAGGTGCATACTGGTTATTAAGCCGAATGCAATTTACAGTTGGTCTCAGAAAGTGTCTAATCAGGGAGCGCGTGTGGTCTAGTGGGGATGAAGCGGCACTCCCAATCAGAGGTTGGGGGTTCGACCAACGTGTCTGTGTCCCTGGTGATTCCCTGATGGCAGCGGTAATAATGGTAACAGCGCCTTGAGCACCCTGCAAGATGGATATGTGCGCTATACAAATCTAATCATTATTATTTTAATCTTTAAGGTGCATCAGGGCCAATTCAGCAGGGCATGAGGCCAATTCAGCAGGGCATAAGGCCATTGGCCTTGGTGGTCTCTGTTAATGTCTAGGCCGGTTAATGCCAGTGTTCGCCACTGGTTACATTGCTTTTGTACACTTGTCTATGGAATACCGGGAACGTTGTAAACGTTTGCAATGTTCACATGTTTGGAACGCAGCTTTGGGCAAAGAGAGTTTGCATTGAAAGATGTCAGTAAAATGCACTTAAAAGCTTGTATTACTAGTTCCATTGGTAAAACTTTGACATGTTAACCTAGAAGGCCCTGGTTCGAATCCTACTTCAGCCAAGTTTTCTGTGCTCGGTCTGACATTACAGATTATGAAATCTGCATTATTATATGAACTTATAACGAGAGATAGATTCATGGCAGGTCCATGTAAATCTTCAATCGTTTGCATTTTGATCCAATTAATATATGTATTTATCAGCACAGATGCAGTGTATACTATTTATTTTTGATGTAAAAAAAAAAGAACTATAAACTACCTTTTTTAAGGGTAGCTTAATGCAAGCCAGCTACAAATGCCCCAAACCTACAGATTTTTGTGTACCAAAGTTCGAACTGTATTGTGGGAAGGATAGCGTTAAAACGACTTCCCACAATACGCATTTCGTATAAGTCCACGCAAGCAATACTTTGCGAAAATGGTTTATATGGCAGGGCTGGCACGAGTGTGCACTTTGTACTCCTGTTGAGGAAGATTGAAGGAGTACCCTCCTTGCATTCAGAAGGAGGCTCTAAATGCAAATGCCATCTTTACAATGGATCATCGTTGTCAGGGCCATTGTTTTTGCACGTACAGCCTCGCTCGCTGTTCAGCCAATATGACGGTTTTGTGCTGGGAGGAAATGGAGAGCCAAAGTGTGATGCCAGTTCCCAGGGCAACTGGAAACTTTGGCTGGATGTCGCTAGCTTTTAATTCCATCGTTTATGCAGAACTTGCTGAGATGGAAGTTCTGCAACTGGGCAGGCCTGGGCAAGGACTATTTGAAAGAAAAGACAAACAATAAACTCTTCACTTTTTAGAAATTTTGCATACTAATTCTTAAAGATCCAACGGTGAGTTACATATATGTATTTCATTAATGCACATATTTAATTAGCAGCCAGTCACCGTGCAAAATATAATATTCCTCGTTTTTTATTTAATATTTTGTTATTTTTTTTTAACTTGTAAAATGAAGTACTTTTGTATCCATGTATGTTGTTTGTATATGTAGTTTTTAATCATCTTAATTGCCATGTACATTTCTTAATAAATGCATTCAGCATTTTGAAAAATTTACTTGGACTGTTTTACGCAATGCTGTTAAACCCCGCCCAAATAGCGATGCGTATTTAAAGGTACACACCGCCCTACTGTTTAGGCCTACATGATTTAGTGATGTAGCAGCATTGACAATACTTTTTTGATGGTCGTTGTGAAAAAAGATCATCAAAATATCCCGTAATTTACTAAAGAAGTGCAAAATTAACAAAAACGGCCAAAAGACGGGTTATACGCTTTAGCCGTTGCAACTACGCGCAAGCCTCACGACTTTGTCACAAACGATTCGCTCTTCTGCTCGGGATATCTCCAATTTTCTGCTCACGATTTCACTAGACAGCCCGGACGACCGAATAGGAATTTCCGTTTTCTTTTGAGGAGTTGGCATAATGTTTGTTCTTCACGAACGTACACCGGAGCAACACGCCCGTGTGTGTGTGCACTCAGGCTATTTGCCGTGCTGCGCGGGGCAAATATCCTACACTTCACGGTAGCCTGCCGTAGCACGCGCTCGCTCCCGTTCTCTGGACTCTCGAAACAAACAATTATGTTCGAATTTTCATACTTGTGTTTAACTTTGTTTCATACCTGTATAAATAGTCTCTCTTTTGTCATTTTTACTTATAAATATTGGGGGAAATCAGAGTTGAATTTGGTGCAGTTCTGCAGTAACAAACTTTTATACGGCTGGAAATACAACTAACTCACAAGACCACGTGACTTTTCGGAACCAGAATTTGGTTCCGAAAAGTCACGTGACCTTGAATTTTTAAAAAGTGCTCAAAAACGGCAAATTTTGACGGCGTCTTTTCAGGATATATCTAATTTAGTCTCGAAGGCGCTTCAGAATAATGTATTGGTCTATTTCTAGCCCAACAAAGCCGGTGTGTTCCTTTAAGGGAGCGTGTCCAGATTACATTTTTTATTTTTCCCATAGTTGAGATTTTCTCATTACCATTCTGAAATTTCACACTCCTAATTCACATATTTCCAAGGATATCGTAAAAAAAACCACAAAAAAAAAACCAACCGATATTTTGCAAACTAATCATATTACACCAACCTTTTGCTTCCAAATTCAAATAGGAGATTTAAATTTTCCTGTTTTCTTCCCATAGTTAGTATTTTGGCAAGGTATTTTATATGATTGTTAGGTTATAGAAGTGTCTGGGAAAATCTGAACAAGCTCCTTTAAAGGCCATTTTATTATTTGCAATGAACCCCAATCTTACAAGTTGTTACGCAAAACCTTACTCTAAGGGCGTGTTTGTTTCGGACGAATCCGCCGATCCCGAGATCTGCGCAGATGGTTCAGCTAGATCCAACATTAGGGGCGTTCGAGATGCTTACACCGGGTAACACAGGGTTTACACCAGGGGAAGCCCCCAGAAGATGCAAAACGAACGACTGCAGGGTCTCGCTTTGAATTATGGGAACACGTGGTCAAAGGTTGTTGCCGGGTGGGGCTTTATAAACGCTGTTATTGTTTGAATCACGATGAAAAAAATAGTAGCCCTAAAGTACCGAAATAAACTTCGTCAATGCCCACAGACATCTACTGATTCAGCAAAATGTATTTACAGCCCTATTCCCTCCTATTTTGTGTCATAAATAAGTGTTTTTCTTCGTACTCACGTCGCGATTTCGAACTGTCTGCCATGTTTTATTACTCGCGGTTACTAGGTGACGTCATTACACCTTGCTTTACACCACAGACCCGCCCGCGAGCTCGGGTAGTGGTGGCTGCCACCGGGGCAGACTCGTGTAGCACGTGATGGCTAAAAGAACGCCCCGGTGTAAGTTGGTGTTACCCGGTGTCAGCATCTCGAACGCCCCTTATGTATAGCGCTGAACCATCTGCGCAGATCGGGGTCGGCGGATTCGTCCGAAACAAACACGCCCAAAGTGATAACAGCGGGCGGAAGCGATTTTACTGATGGTTTTCGGTTTCATCTTGCAGGTTGAATTCAAAGCAGGGCGGTAAACACCGTGGAGCCGACGATCGTGGTGCCGCGCGAACGGACATGATACCAGGTCAAAGAACTTTATATTGCGAGCGTGGTAATAAGTTTTACTTTTTGTTATGTTTACTATTCGTTTAAACGTTTAAACGAACGTTAAATTGACGTTTAAACGTTTAGAAAAATAAACGGTAACTCCCAGCACTAGTATAGTAACGTGTCTAGCTGCAACCTTGCGCAAAATATTTACACTGTGTGGATCACGAAAAGACCACGTGAATCACTTTCTTCAAAAAATTGGTTGGTGGAAATTTCGAAGCGGGGTTTAGACGTTTCTGGAATGATTTGTTTTTTGTGACTACGTCTTTACATGATTCTTTAGCACGTTCTACTTTCCATTTGAAAGTTAGATTTCGGGGCACCAGCCAGCCATTATGCAAACCGAAACGTTACACGCCAAAAGCTATTTTACACACGAACTACGGTGTCATTGGTAAAGGCTATAGGTAGACGTCAAGATAACCAAATAAATGGGACATTCGCTTTCCTGCACGCAGAACTGCCATTGCGTCATACCGTTGTGTTGCGTCGATCCGCTGCTCCCTGTTTTGATCAAGATGAAGCCGGTGCGTTGAAAGCTCTTTTGGCCAACCGGCGGCAAATAGGTAATATATGGCCGACATTGTATGATTGGAGCGATGGAAATCGCCGCAAAACTGAATCATTATCTAAATATAGAATGGTGTACTATTTCATAGCTAGGCCTATATACAAAGAGACATTTTTTTTTTTTACCCCAAAAAGAATACCCCACGGCCCACACAATGCTCCCTCGCATTTTGTTCCGCCACACTGAAAAATGCTATTCTTGGGTTTCACTTTGTTGACAACCGGTTGCTATCCGCCATTACTGTGTCCATACTATGGCACGCCAAAGCGAAAATAATTTAACACTGATATTTTCGCAAATGTTGCGCAAGAAAAAAATGTTCGCATGACTTTGAAATGTTTATAGACTGTTTGAAACTGGCATACCGTGCTTTTGTTGGCAAGTTTTTAAAAATGTTCAGAAAGTGAGGAATTTCAGTGGCGGATCCATCCTAATTGAAATACATGTATAGGAATACAATGGATTTCAGGGGGATGTACGCCCCCGCTTTTCCTTTGTATTCCTGTATTTTAATGAGGCTGCATCCGCCACTGAATTTGGGGAAACAGCTATTATGCAAATGTTACACGCAAAAAGGTAGTAGGGACCATTATAAATGATACGCGTACGGGAAACGTATGCGGCTCGGAAAAACTGGATGGTTGTATCAACAGTTTGCGCGGTTATTTTGTCTGCACAACATAGGCAATGTGACTTTTTATATCAATATCACCATGTACACATCCGCACATTTCTTAAACAGCCACGCAAAATTGTGATATAACAACCCAGTTTTTGCGAGCCGCACACGTTTCCCGTACGCGTACCATTTCTAATGGTCCCTAATTATTGGGCCCGGTGTACTCAGTATTTCTCCCGGACCCCACCTCTGAAATCCTGTAAAGAATTATATTACAATTCCCTTCGCGTCCGGGACACAATGGAGGGCGAGGGGAATTATACCTTTGTCATATCTTGCAGCATGGGGCCTCATATGCAGCACGATATGTGGCAAACGGACTCCCCCTGTCTCGAACATCCAAGAAATTCCTTTCAGTTTTTAGGGGATTGGTGAGTTAACAAATAGGAATAGTGTGTTGAGGTATAGTGGCGTTTAGGGGGGAGTCCCTCTGCCACATATCGTGCTAGGTATATGGGGCCTGGGGTGGATTGCAACAGTAAAGCAGTCTGTAGGCGTACTGTATACATAAATATTTTCAGAAGTGTCCGAACTGTTTCCAGACGGTACACAGTAATTATTTTAATGCATGGACAATTAGCCAGAGTCGAGTTTAGGCAACTGGTGGGGTTGCTGGCGGGCAATTAAGGACCACAACTTGTCACGACAGCACGCTGATCTCGACATCGTATACAGGCTCTGCATCTGGGATAACGGCGGCGTACGTGATGCACGGAACACGGCCCGAGAAACCCTACGATTTTACCACAATTAGGTAGGATTCGTATGCAGACTCATTAAAATACAGAAATACAATGGGGGAAACCCGGCGTACTTTATATTTCTGCATTTTAATGAGCCTGGATCCGCCACTGAATAACTCGGTCATAGAACCTTTAATTAGCACCCTTCCGGTGTGGACACCATCATTTACCTGTTACTGGGTTTCGTTAATTTCATTCGACACCATGTTTTGTTGTTTTATTTCAAGTGTGCTTGCAGCATATATCCAGCACGATATGTGGCAAAGGGACTCCCCCACCCCCACCCCCGGCCCCCTAAAAACTGAAAGGAATTCCTTTGATGTTTGAGACACAATAGGGGAACAACTTCGTCCTTACACCACTTCGTACGAATTCAACTTCGTCCCAAAACACTTCGTGCACAGGCCGTGGTTCAGGGCGAAGTGGTTCGGGGCGAAATGGTTTTGGCAAAAGTTATATAGTTATAAAGTACGGAGCTGGTTTTTGCTCGGGTTGGTTTTAATCGTGCATATCTTCAAAAACACAGAGATAAAACTATTTTCAACGGTTTACCAATCACGTGTTTTGCCTTTAAAGTGTCCACAAACATCAACTGGTTTAAGGAAAATGCGTGTACACCCATTTTATTATATTTTTTCATAATTTTGTGCACTATTTTCGTACTCCATATTAATTCCATATCGTCCGTCATTTTTCTCCATACTTTATTACTTGCAACTTCCACACGGTTACCAGTGACGTCATTACACCGAGCCTTAAAGGCGGATACACACTATCGCGGAAAAATCACATTTTTGCGCTGCGCTGACCGCAATGCATGAACTCCCAATCGCCGATTATTCCAAAATAGAAAATTCCACTCCGGTAACTTGGGACTTCTCTGATACCTCATTGGCTGCGCGTCAAAGTTCAACAAAATTGAACTTCGACCCAGCTCAAAACGTTTTGCGCGTCGCGATAGGTCGCGCACAAGCAGCAAACCAGTTTGTGTACAAACCAATGGCACAGTCTGATTTTTCCGCGATAGTGTGAATCCGCCTTTACACCACATACTTTCGCGAGCAGCCGGGTGGCTGACACCAGGGCTGCGTTCCAAACACGCGAACATTGCAAACGTTTGCATCGTTCGCCAACAACTGGTACCCGACTTTTCATAGACTAGTGCACAAAAGCACTGTAACCAGTGGCGAACGTTGGCAACGTTCGCGTGTTTTGAACGCAGCCCAGCAGCCGATTTCACGAAAGAGTGCGCAGCTTGCGCAACTTTTGCAAAATGGCGCAAGCCCTATAACTTGCGTGTAATTTTCACAGGAATGTTGCGCAGCCTACTCAATAAAATGTTGCGCAAGCGGATTCGTAAAATCGGCTGCTGGACAGACACGCGTATCGCGCGATGGCAAAACGCGCTGGTGTAAGTTGGTGTTACAACTTACAAGTGGCTAAGCGAACGCAACTGTAATGTCCTACCAATGAAAGCTGAGCCATGATTGGATAAAATGCAGGGACGTCATCTCGATTACGTAAATTGCCAATCAAGGGCCGATTTTACCTTGAAATAATAATGATAATACCACGGGCGTAGCAAAGGCGTTCTTTGAAGGGTGTGGCGGCAATCAATTTCCTTTCTAAGATTTCCCTCGGGGAGTGAGTGGCCTTAATTTACCGACTTGCAACGGGTGTTTTGAGGAATCCTTGGTTTCGGTGCCTATTTTACAACAACATTTGTGAGCACAGGTGTTGGCCTTACTTTCTGTAAAATTGCATTCGTATAGTCGATTCGGCGTAAAAGATCAAGAAGGTCGTTGCTTTATTTTTACTCGGAGCCAAACCTTGCGTACAAATTAAATTCTATAAAACTTGCGAATGGTGGTATGAAACATCGCCCTCTTGTGGCGAAAGAGTGCAGATTCAAAATGAAATTTTAGGCATGATTGTCCCAATAAAGCAATAGCATTCTGACCACCACGTTTTACCCTTTTGAATTAACGGTCTGTACGTAAAACGACTATAACCCAATGGACTCTCATGCAGAGGGATAGTGCAATCGTGTCAGATCAAAAGGGTGCAAACTGCTGCTGGTTCGAAAGGTGCCAGGCTATTTTTGCGTTTTAATCCTAGTCTTCATAATTTTGAAACGCGTGCGAAGCCTTCGCTGAAGCCCCTTTCAGTACACCGGATCTGCGTAGAGTTGCGTAGTGTGGCGTACCGACTACGCCGAAATTAGGCTGCGTATTTATGAAAAAAAAATGTTGCTTTGGCGTAGAATAAAATCTAGCACTGATAAAAAGTCCAGCAGGGATCAAGCAGTCACTGTGGCTCGGCTGTTACTGCTTCGTCGGACTGGCGTATATAGGGTAGCGTACTATTGCGTAGGCATGGCGCACAGTAGTGTAGTGTTGCGTATAGTGTTGCGTAGTGTTGCGTAGACTTGCGTAAAAAATGCGTACTTTCTGCGTCTAGTGTCTACGCCTTTGCGTCCCTCAGCGTATAGTTACGTAGGCCAGCGTAGGGCAGCGCACGCTCGGCGTACTCGGTACGCGACTCTACGTATGGCCCGTTGTGAAAGGGGCTTAAAGGCCCTGTAGATGATCTGTTTTTGAGCGATTCTGCGAATAAAACCAATATAAATCAAAAGAAAGACATCAACAAACTCATCCGAAGAAATTTCAGCTTTGTCAAATATACCACGTTTAAAAAAACCATGAAAATCCATATGCATTTTCCTGGGCTGCGTTCCAAACACGGGAACATTGCAAACGTTTTCATCATTCGCCAACAACCGGTACCCGGCTTTCCATAGACGAGTGCACAAAAGCATTGTAACCAGTGGCGAACGTTGCCAACGTTCGCGTGTTTGGAACGCAGCCCTGGTCTTGGCGGGGTGTTTCAAATATTCGTTCTTAGTTGATCGGGTACTATGTGGCTTGCGTCATGCACTCTGTGGCGCATAAGTACAAGTGCGTGTGCGCGCGATCCATAAAAATGCATCGCGTTGGAACACGCACACGGAGTACACAGCGCCCATGCATTTTGGACCGCGTAGATGCGAACCAAAAATAAGTAAATCGTTTGCAAACGATCTAAATAATTTCATCTTTACGGCTATTTTCTGGTAAAATTATATCATTTTGAGCGAAAACCCTTCAGTGAATAGTTGCTATTAATTAAATCTTTACTTTCAGAACTTTTTCCCTGTAAACTCGTCGATTACTTTTTGGGGTCATTGCAAATGATCCACTGGGCCTTTAAGACATTTCCTATCAGCAGTTTGCATTTTTATAAAATTCTTGCAAACCGTAACTTCCGCTTGTGTAGGCTATTTACCGTTGAGGGTATATGTACGTCATGATGGTGCGTGCGGCTCAACTACCAATGAAATTTCCCGTGAGTTGCCACGTGCTCATCGTCCAGCGAGTTGTGTAATAAGTGAGAGTGCTCTCTGGAGTTTCCACAGAGAACAATAATAACCAATAAGATCCAACACATTCTCAGGCGTCTATACAATTCTTGTCCAATCACCTTTTGAGTAGTAGCCTAGTCTTGCTAATTAATCCCGAGAGGTGCCGATCCGATTACATTGAATTCACGAGGCGCTCGCAGATGTTTTCCCGTATATAATGACTCTGGCAATGTCACTCTTAGCTAAAATCATTCGTGGGCGAGCGCTTGCCATCGTCTTTCAAAGAGCGCCCGATTGGTATGTCATAGACTTCTGTTTGCTTATTAAAGCTGTGATCATTTTAAGCTATAACAGACATTCGTCGGTAAAATCTTCAAGTTTTGGGAGTCCAGTTGAAGCCGCTTACGTCTGGTTGCATTGACGCTTTGAGCCACAGGATTTGGTTTAACGGTACGTCTATAGTGTTATCGTTGAATGTTTTGTTTCTCCAATCTTTTGTATAAATGTCGTTCGCTTAATTATTATAGGTTTTCCAGGCCAATTTGTTAGTTTTTCTGATCATTTTAATTATTGGTCTTTCAATTTCACGTGATCATTTCACTGCTGGGGTTTCTTTTTCATGGATGGGATATTCAAATTCAAGTTTGAGGCAGCTAACATTTAATTTCAAACGTCCGTTTTCGTTTTTGTGCATTATATTTCGTTCTGGTGCATTGGGTGCTTAATATGTGGCATTCTGAGATTACTTTTTTGGGCACATTTTGACGATTGTTATACATTCAAATTAGCAAAAGTTGATGCCGGTCACACGTATAGCCAGCATGTGTTTGAAAATGAATGCACAAACAACCCCTCCGCGCTGCTGGTCCCTCCGTAATTGATCGAATGACCGGTGCGATCATTTTAATTTAAAATCGCCTTAAACGAACGGAACCTAAAGACGATGGAAGCGCAAAGATTGAAATTAAATGATTTATTTAGATAATAAACTATAAAAGATTTATAAACTATAAAATTACCTGCAGGTTATTTGAGTCATATATTAATGCTTGTCGGATTTTAAGGTATAACAATGGCGTACAATGAAAATCACATTTCACAGATATCTTTGCAAAATAATTTTGCGATGTCGCACATCTTTTTCCCACAAATATCTTTGCAAATATTTCGACGTCGCAAATTTTGCCGCAAATATTTGCGATGTCGTACATTTTTGGTCGCATATTTTTGTTGCACACTTGGGCTGCTTAAGCATGGTGTTTCTACTGTTACAAATAGTTTTATCCCCCTGTGTGATTGAAGATATGCATGATTAAAACCAACCTGAGCAAAAACCAGCTCCGTACTTCGTCAAACTTTTGAGAAAACAGTAAAAAAAGGGTTTGCAGTCATTTCGCCCCAAAACCACTTCGCCCTGAATCATTTCGCCCTGAACCACGGCCTGTGCACAAAGTAGTTTTGGGGCGAAGTGGCATTTGGGCGGTGCAGTGTTTGGACGAAGTAATTTGAGCGAAATGGCACTCGGGCGAAGTGGTTTGGGGCGAAATGACACTCGGGCAAAATGGTTTTGGGGCGAATTGAATTTTCGTCTCATAAGACAAAAACTAATTGTTTTACTCATTTCTCAAAGACTATATCACTTCAGATAAAACCATTTCAGGAGAAGTTTTCTACGGTCATCATGTTTATATTGTGTAAGTTAGGCGTAAATCTGTGAACATTTCTGATTTTCGAGATTACCAATGATGTATACTGACTTTAACTATGTACGTGTCGTATGTGAAAAGAGGGATATACCGGCTTTGAAGCCCTCTATATAGATTCTTACAAAAACCTTCGCTTAGGCATGCAAAGTATGCGACAAAACACGACATGGTAAATATTTGCAAAGATATTTAATCTATACGAATATAGGCCTATTTGTCACAAATGTTGCGACATCGCAAATATTTGCAAAGATATTTGCGACAAAATTTGCGACATCGCAAGTATTTGCAAAGATTTTTTCTGCGAAAATTTTTTACATCGTAAATATTTGTAAATTATTTGCGAAAACATATGCGACCGAAAATGAAATCTGTGATATACGATATCCCTTGTATTCGCCACCATAAGGTATGGCACATTATCGGAGCTGCGATTTTCTTGTACACGTCTGCCGTAGAAATATAAAATAGACAATTTTAAAACAATTTCCAAGTAATACGGGCCCGTTTTAAAAATATATTTTCTTGCCTGGTACATAAAGAAGCATGTCAATATTACATTTTTGAGAGACCCATTTTTCCCATGGCTGAGATTTTGATACTATATCATTTGCCATTTTTCTCATACCATTCTGAAATCATTTTTTCGCATTCTTAATTCGTATATTTTTAATGATTTCGTCAAAAAACCACCGATGTTTTGTATAGTAAAGTTATCTGTTCCATAAAGCAGTGCATCGACCACACACACCTTTTTCCACATCCATAATTGGAGATTGCAAATTTAATTCCTGTATTATGAAGCCCCATTAGTGGCATATGTGGTATGTGCTTCACGAAGTGGTGCATGTCTTTTAAAGGGTGGGGGATGTTTGTTACTGTCGCATTCAATTAAGTTTTTCTTTTTTAAATATTGACAATGGTTATGGGTGTGTGCATACGATAAATATTTAGAACTATGCTTTGCTGTGAGTCATGATTTGTGTATCTAATCTGTTTGTACGTTTATGCATGAGTTTAAGCGCGCTCTGTGTGGGTCTGATAGGGGCCGATTTCGCTAACGCGTTGCGATATCTTTAATGCCCAAATCAATCGCTAAACTCGAAATCCATCGCAACTTTGCGATCAACTTCGAAGAGCGATTTCACAAAAACTAAGCGATGGCGTTGGCCATCGCTAGTTGATTTTTAGCGATGAATATTTAGCGACGACTAATTTGTCACCGTAAATGGAAACCATTCATCACTAAAATACAATTTCGCGTTATTTTCAGTGCCTCTCGAAATGGCGTTTCAGTTGTTGTACATAAACAATGCAAGAGCATTACAGAGAGAGAGAGGATTTTCAGGGACAGGACAAATCCTCTGGATTCATAGTGACAAAAAGATGCACAAATATTATCGGTTTACGCGGAATGGCGTCATGAGAATTATTGACATTTGCAACCGTTGAAGTATGTGTGGCTTTCAGGTTTTACGCTATGCTGCTTCTATTCCACAACATCCGATCATGGCATATCTGAAGCTATAGTGTCTTCAGAATCGTGCATCGAGTCACAGAATTTCTGGTTGTTTACGCGTTACTAAGCGATCGTCCTCGTCCAATAAATTTATTTATAATTAATACTCATCGCTAATAGACCTTTATCACGGTGCGTCCATCTTTGTCTTGTTCCCTAAAGTACGTGTCAGGTACGATCAGTGCGTCTGCGCTACCGCGCGATAGTGCGTGTAATCTTCTGTTGAGATATGCTGCGCGCTCTCTTGATCGCGCAGCGCACGTGTCATTGTGATGCACACAATGAACATTTTCAAAACGGGACCAAACTATTTTTCTGCAAGCCTCGCTTTGGTTACGTTCATTTTAATAGGAGAAAAGGGAAGATGGCCGTACCGTGATAAAGGTCTATTGCGACGGCTTTAGTGAAATGCAAAATCCATCGCCATTGCAATAACGATGAATTTGAATTTAGCGATCATTCTAACGATGATCGCAAAACAGCGTGTTAGTGAAATCGGCCCTAGGTTTCGGTATGCACTTTTAAGCCCCGTCTACACCGGCAAACATTTCACATAAAACATGACCAAACTTCAAGTTTGGTCATGCATGTTCTTCAGAAACGTTTGCAGGTGTGGACAGCCCACAGCAGACTTCACTAAACCGTGTTTGCCGGTGTTTGAATGAACCAATCAGGAACCAGTTTCAGATCATTTGATTAGAGCCAGCCAATCGTGATCAAAATGACCGTTCAGGAAGTTTGCTTCTGTTTGCGAATATTGACACACAGAAAAACATCAGAAAACATATCTGTTTGGTCATGTTTTTAAAGTGTTGCCAGTGTAAACGAGGATTAAGTGATTACGACTACAATAATTTAGCCAAACATCAAAATCTTTATACCTTTCGCTGTCAGTGTTTCATTAAAGTTGCACTGCCCGTGTTTGGGCCGATTTGGGCGTCAAATTTGTTTTTTAAAGTTAAATCGGTATTTTTCTAGAATAGAAAAGTTATCAGCTTTCATTTGGTACCAAAAACGTGAAAATCCGTCAAGGATTAATGCCAGTCGATTAAAAACAAGAAATGATTAAAAGGCTGGCAGGTCAATTAATCGACAGGGTTATGACGTAAATGTACATGTGCGCGTACATGTGTACATTGTACACATACTATGTACATATGAGCGTACGCGCACATGTACAACATGTGAAGCACGTTTCAAGAAAAAGGCTTGTATCTCCAATTCCCGACGTCGGAAATTTAAGTTTTTGATATTTTTCGTTACAGAGACACGTAAGCTTTCTAAATTCGTTCGCTTGTGTAAATTAATTTTTTTAATTCTTTCACCGAAACACGGGCAATGCAACCTTAAGGTGTAGACGTGTTTCTCCATGCAGTGTGAACAACAAAACTACACTCGGGATATTTGTGTAAACGCCACATTAAGTACGTGTACCGGTGACGCAAAACTCACTAAACAACGCCGTTTTGCTATAAAGGCGGCAGTATATGCCTATACACCTTGCGTTTCGTCCGTGATCCGATCACGATAGCGCATGTTGTGGAGTCGCATCACAAGGTTCCGATGGCGATGCGGTCACGATTTTGTGTACGTGTCCGTCGAAACGCAATCGCAGAATAATTGTGTATGTGCAATCGCAACGGAGACGGTACGCAAGGTGTACGGCCGGCTTAACCGTGCGCGACCAAAACCTCACTAATAACTTGTGGCACTAAATGGGGCTTCATACTGTTTTTTTTCCCCATGGATAGTTGAGCAGGTATTTTACATGATTGTATAGGTTAGAACGAAGTCTGAACAAGTTCCTTTAAGCCGTCTTTCTATAGGCCTGTTTTATCCGTCTTACGTTTTTCATCCGTCTGAATCGTTCCGTAGACCGCGATACAGACATACGGACGAGCGCAGCGCAATCTAAAACGAATACGAATTCTTCTTTGAAAGTTGAATAGCAAACAATTAATAAATGCATGTTCAGTCCATCAGTGGGGAACCATGTGAAATTATACAATTAAACGAAATGAAATTGAAGTTTGATTTGAATTCTACCGAGTTAACTGGCACCGACATCGTACCGAAGGACTTGACAATGAGATTGCATTCTCCACCGGAGTGTTATGTCACGCTTCAGAGCCTGTTAAAGGCCCAGTGGATCATTTGCAATGACCCCAAAAAGTAATCGACGAGTTTACAGGGGAAAAGTTCAGAAAGTAAAGATTGAATTAATAGCAACTATCCATTGAAAGGTTTTCGCTCAAAATGATATAATTTTACCAGAAAATAATCCGTAAAGATAAAATTATTTAGATCGTTTGCAAACGATTTACTTATTTTTGGTTCGCATCTACGCGGTCCAAAATGCATGGGCCCTGTATATACTCCGTGTGCGTGTTCCAACGCGATGCATTTTTATGGATCGCGCGCACACGCAGTATGTGCGCCACAGAGTGCACGACGCAAGCCACATAGTACCCGATCAACTGAGAACGAATATTTGAAACACCCCGCCAAGACCAGGAAAATGCATATGCATTTTCATGGTTTTTTTAAACGTGGTACATTTTGACAAAGCTGAAATTTCTTCGGATGAGTTTGTTGATGTCTTTCTTTTGATTTATAATGGTTTTATTCGCAGAATCGCTAAAAAACAGATCATCCACAAGACCTTTAAAAGAACAAGTATAGTATATAAGAGGGGCCCAGAGCCCCGGTAGTACTTCAATGCATTTTTCAAATACACGCATAGCTCCATTGCCGGGAGGGTATAAATTTATTAATGTCTTGGGCGGGAAAGCTATGTCCTTCGGTATTGGTGATTAACTCGATAGAAATCAAATGAAACTTCAATATGATTTCGTTTAATTTTATAATTCTACTCGTCATCACCTTCCACCTCGGACTTAACAATGAGATCTTTAGAGCGACGACGAGCAATTCAATACACACCGCAGAAGGTTGTAATCAATTCACTCAAATTTTTAAAGAGTTCCGTTTCTCGCACTTATTGCGGTGGAACATGACTTGTGGACTTGTGTAAAACATCTTTAGTCCGTTGATGGCGCTCTGCATAAGTTCATCTGGTTAAACAGGAAAAATGTTCAATGGTGCACCCAAGTAAATAGGCAGAGATCCGTGCGCCGAGCTCAAATTCTTCTATATTAGAGAGAATTGCGAGCTGAACAAGTGTGGTCTTGTGGGGAAACTGGCCACCATCGTGATGTGGGGTATTTTTTCTTCCAACTACATGTTTCAAAGAGAATGCTGTCCGTCCATCCGAAGGATCACTAGCCTTTAGTCAAGGCTGCCGTGGCGAGTTATATATTCGCGCGCAGTCAATTTTACCAACGCTTGAGGAAAGACTAGCACGCACGGACTATGCAGTATGAATGCTAGTCTTTCTTCTGCAGTGTGAATGCTAGTCTTTCTTTTGCAGTATGAATGCTAGTCTTTCTTCTGCAGTAGGAATGCTAGTCTTTCCTCAAGCGCTAGCAAAACAGTGCACAAAACAAACCCCGCCACGGACGCCTTGACTAAAGGCTACTCTGTAAAAAGTGACTCTACATCATGCACGTGATTCTACCAAGCTCATGCACCTGAAGTGTTGCGCTGAGCAATGCATACGCCTCATGGTGAGGCGAGTTTCACCTCATGTTGAGGTGACTGTCACTTCATGTTGAGGCGAGTGTCACCTCAAGTGTTTCATGTGCCTGGTGTGATAGTCAAAGCTTAAATGGAAACACTTCATGTGCGAGAGATGAAATTATTTTTAGTAAAAACTTTTTGATTGTCAATCATCTTACATCTCAGGTGCAACACATGCTGCTCAGCACGCTCTGACCACCACTTCACACACCTGAAGTGACCATTCAATTTTACTTTTTAAATTTCCCGGCCCCACACGTGCATGAGACGCGAGTTAACAAATTAAACCATCACTTGATGCACATGAAGAACAGTGGTTTAATCTACTTGAGCTACTTGGGGTGCTATAGTCACTAACACATCAGGTACCTCATCCATAAGCAGTTACCTGCCTCATGTGTTCATGATTTTGGGACAAAAATGTGCTAGTGAAATTTTTACAGTGTAATGGATCAAAAGCCACAAGTGTTTTAAGAAACGGAAGCAAAATGTTAGTTAATTACACATACGTTTTGGCTGGCAACCCATTTTTGCAATACAAGGCAAATACATTCTGGAACGAAACCAAACGATATCGTCTCAGCTGACGGCCTAATCAGTGGGGAATCATGTGAAATTTAACAACTATTTCAATTTGGGCGGTAAAAGTCCAAAGTCGGCCGGAAAACCTGCATTATGTGAATAAATCCAGGATGGAAATGCATACCTTTGTCTAACTGCAACCACTCATTGTGTTCGTAACACATCTGTGCACACGCCACTTTTTAAATGACAAAAATCAATAAAATATTACTTTAGTTATACTTACTTTTTTGGTTGGGTGCTGTTATGAACGTAATGGCATATGGTGCCTATAGGCCTAGAACATCGGACGTTTTGCCGGCCCATGTACACTGCACTTTACAGCATACAGCTGCGTGTAGTTGTCAAAGAAATGGCATTTCGTTTCACGAGTGAGGAATTTTATTATCTAAACCACCTATTTAACAGATATATAGTTAAAACGGAACTCAAAAAGAACTGAACGCTGCCGTTTGCAGTTTGTTCCTTCCTCAATCATGTGATGATGTCCATGATCGATGATCGGTCATTGTCAGCACTGACCAATATCATATTTTTGTCCTACCACGATCCATGTTTGTACTACTATTGGGTACTGGTTTTTCACTAGGCAGATGCTCTACCAGCTGAGCTATAAGGCACAGTTGGTATACTCCCGTAGATTTTCCCTATAGACCCAATTCTTTTATTAGGGCCCCTGTCTAACGCGGCCAGTGGCCAGGGCACCAGTATTCGTGTGTGTACAATCCCAGTGGCAGTTGCACCTGGATAACATGGCCACATACAGTAAATTGCCTCAATGAATCAACCTACTGTGGACAATTTTATGAGGAGCTTTAAATTGTTATAAAAAACTTTAAAAATTTCTACTTTTTAACGAGGGACTAGCTATTTCATGCACTTCCCTTTTAGCTGTTTTTCAGCAATGCACATGCATTTTGGTATGTTTTAGGATGTTTGTATATCCATGCATGTGCCCACTGCACCGGTATATAAAGGCCACTTGTTTATTTTGGCCACATTTGGTCGGTCCCTTGGGTGACCACTATATACAAGTTTAACTGTATAGTACCAGGCCCACTGACATTCATAAAATGAAGAAACAAATTTATTTGGTAATCGTGGCTGGATGTGTTGGATTTTGAATGGAAAAATAAAATGTTCTTGCTGTGAAAATAGCACTTGGAAATTCATTTACGGCTGCCGTAATTATATATAGCATTTGCATGTTATGGCGAAACCACAACACCATCGCGATACAAAACTCGGTCACCGTACATGTACAGCGTACAAAACAAGACATTCAACTTGACTGTAGACATGGCATATATTTCAATTCAAAATCCAAACGAAAAGAAAATCCATGTAAGAATGGCAAGTAAATGCATGCTATAAAGTAGTACTACCAGTATTTCCTATTTTGGAATGAGGATTACAGACCAAAATATGTTTAAAAATACCGAGAAAAATCGCCACGCGTACAAACAAACACATGGTCATCCGGGTACTTTTGGCGAGTAGTTGCCACGGCATAACATGGCGCCTGGAGCATACACCACGCGTACGGTGGGCCGGCGGCTTTGTACACGAGGCATGGCGACTGCGCACTCTAGCCTTACGGCTTATACAACTCTATGGCCTATAACCATTAGCCTTTTAGAAGTATGGCGGAACAAAAGGGGAGGGCGCAATTTCATTTGGGTATGATTTTTTTTATCAATTGTATTTCTTTCCAAAAACTTGATTTACATGTTGTAATTATAATACATAGACAGAATTATAAATAAAATTAATAAGTGTAAAGTGAAAAACTGAGTTATTTTGCATTTTAGTCGATTTTATACCCACTGCAAAGTGCGCCCTCCTATTGTGTCCGCCATACTTCAAAAAGGCTAATTGAAATGAAACAAACAAGCTTGGGATGATTGAGAAATCGTGAGGCGAGGGCCCTATCGGGATTCGAGCTCGCCTCTGAGGCCTCCCTTTCAGTTGGTATAGAGCGTCTGCCCGGTGAGTCAGTGGTCTCGGGTTCGAATCCCGATAGGGCCCTTACGATTTTTCTCTAATCCCAAGATTGGTTGTTTCAACAGTTATTATACTGAGTGTTTGAATTTGGCCTATATATATTTACTTGTAGTATAGGCCTGTCCTTCTTTGTGGAGAATTAATTACTCACCGCGGTAACAAATCGTTCGCCGATCTGTCCACAGTTATACACTCCCGTAAAAAAATAACATCATTTATGTGTTAAAGATACAGTCCATGCGTTTTGGGTATGGCACCTCGAAAAATATAAAGTTTCTTTGAATTGATATTTTTCTAGAAAGTAGAAACATAAAAGTTAAGTTCGCTTTAAAATGGACATCAACGAAAAAATCGACAAACGTTTAGTTCTCGAACAATAATTACTGTCAATATTTCGAATTATTGGCTGTCCGCCAATAATTGAGACGTAGACTTGCCCAAGTCTGACCTCCCGCGCTCGGTCCGCATCGCACAGTGTGTTCTCCGGACCGGTGGCCTGTCTAATATGTTTTCTTCTGTTTCCTCTGTCCCAGAAAGGCTTCCGAGACAGTAGCCTTTTGGCAAGGCCTTATGGCTTTGGGGTTATATTGTTTCCTTTGCTTATTTCTTATTTCTTATTCCCTGCTTTGTTCTTATTTTCCGTTTAGACTGAAACAACGAATTATGAATACTACAGAAAGCGAAATGTCTGTCGATGACTGCGATAACATGACCTCGAATGAGAACTGCACGTTGCTCGAACCAACTGGTTTGACGCCGTCCTATCCGGATTACACCGGCTGGCTCCGGTTCTCCATCACCACCCAGATCATCATGATCATCGTCATTTTCTTCACCAACGCGACGGTTCTCGTCCTTGTCGCATGCTACAGACGTCTTCGAGTTTTAGAGCATTCCTTCGTTGTCAGCCTGGCTATCGCTGATTGGCTGCTGTCTTTTGCTATGATCCCTGGGGTGGATGTGACCCTGCGCCCTCATCAAGCTGGGAACAAGTATTCGTGTCTGTTCGTCTGGTGCTCCATCATGTTCGCATCCGGTGCCAGCGTGTTCTCTCTACTAGCTCTGAGCTTAGACCGCTACCTGAAAATAATCTACCCTCTCCATATGTACATGACGCCTTCTAGAGTCGCCTGTCTGTTAGGTTTTGCCTGGTCCTATACGTTCATAACCACCATCCTACTCCCCTTTGCCAGTTTCAACAACATCACGGACAAACCTTTCGTGTGCTTCAATTTCAACGAAGTCTTCAACTTGGCCTATCTGGAAATCTACTGCTACGTCAACGCCCTTTTACCGTTCTTTCTGATGTTCCTCATGTACGCTAAGATCTTTAGCGTAGTGCTGCAGAAACTCCGGACGGAGTCGAACCACCTACCATCGGGTGCTGTCGGAGCAGACGACGAGCGAGCCAGGGCGAGGCAGAAGCTTCTGCGCGAGCTCAAAGCCATGAAGAAACTCAGCATCGTGTTGGGGACGACGGCTGCTTCATGGATTCCGGTTACTGGCATGTTGCTCCGGCAGATGTACGACCCCACCTATTTCCCATCGTTCCAAACCAGGGTGATTTTGAGCACACTGACTTACATGAACAGCGCCGTGAACCCCCTGCTCTATGCCCTACGAATAAAGCCTTTTAGAGATGTTTTGTCTAAACTTGTCCGTGGTAGTCGTTTCAAGCAGAATGATGTCTATCCATCCAATGGATCACAAGCCACATCTGCGTAGGGTTCCCCCACCCCCATCATACCGACCCCTTTAAATCTATATGCGTATGATGTCACTTCAGAGGACATGTCTAGTTTGTTCCCATCAGGGTGCACCCCACTAAATAGGCAGAAATTGATGCTGGTCTGTTTGTCAATTTTCACTCTTCCAGGGGTAGTTTTATTCCAAGCGGAAATTAGTATATAAAAGTGACGTAGTGAGAGTTCTAAGTTGAGGTGCTAAGCGCTTCGGGCAATGCGTGGGGACCAGGGGCCTTATTCACAAAGCACCCGCAAATTTTGCGTTTTGCGGGGCCCGTAAGTGGATGTTAAGGGCACGTAAGACTTGCGTTAAGTGTTATTCACGAAGCACCCTGAGAGTTTCCTTTGAAGACCCGCAAACTGCGGGCACCCGCAACTTAACGCAAAGAGCAAGTTTTAGTTACTGGTTATTATCGTTCGTTTAAATCCGGCCACGGATGCCTCAGCCAATGAGGATGCGTAAACTGTTTTAGGTATTTATGAATGTAGTTTAATGCAAAAACAAATCTATCTCGAATATCAGTTTGAAACATAATTGTCGAAATGAGTGTCATTTTGCACCATCAATTCACCGTTCAAACATTTGTTCAATGAGCGAGACACATTCTACAAGTATGATTAAAGGATAGCCTACATAACACCAGAAGAAGGACAAACAAAAAAACCGCAGTTTCACACTTACGTATTTCGATTCACTTATAGTTATAGCAAGTTATAGTTAAAAAAAACACCCTTTAAAAGACATATTGCACCACTTCGTAAAATAAATACTACGACACTAATGGGGCTTCATAGAATCACACAATGACAAATCCATCTATCATCAGCGGATGGTGTCGTTATAAAATAAGCCTTTTGCACACACACAGATGACCATACTGTTCATTCATTCATTCATTCATTTATTTCCATGCTTTACGGATACAAGAACATGTTTTCATGTAATAAAATAATTTAAACTTTGGAGTAGACATACATGTACAATCATGAAGTGACTTAAAAAAAGCTTATTTGACTTTTAAGAAATGTATGCCGTAAGCATGGCAGGTCCTCGGTAGAAAGCCAGAGGCTCGTACAAGACCAAGGGCCAGTTTTACTTCAACGAATAATTGTTACGTTAAACATAATTAAATATGGAGAGGGGAAAAAAAGAAAACAAAAAAAAAGAAAACGAAAAAAAAAGAAAAAAAAAGAATAAGAAATATATATATATATATACATACATACTGCAGATATACTGACGCACAAGTTATTATAGCTGGTCTAACAGATGTTGTTTTAGACACTTTTTAAAGGTGAAAGGTGGTCTGGTAGTAAGAGTGTTGGGTAAGCTATTCCACAATAAAGGTCCTTGAAATTTAACTGATGATTTATATTTTGTTGTTCTAACAGGACTAATCCATATTTTGTTTGCGTTTCTTGTTCCATAACTGTGAATATCAGTACATTGTTTAAATAGTTGCGATAAACTACTTGGCAGAATACTATGCACATATTTAAACATGAATATGCCAAGGCGATGTTTATACAATTCAAAAACTGGAAGTGTATTAAACCGCTTAAACAAAGGAGCTGCATGTGTCATTGAATGTGACTGGCTAATAACTCTGAGCGCTTTGTTTTGAACAATAACAAGTTTATTTAGATTTAATAGATATGAATTTCCCCAAGCCAGTATACCATAATTAAAGTGGGGCATCAATAAAGTATTATATAAAGATAACAAAATATTTGAAGGTAAAATACACTTAAGTTTTCGTAGAATGCCGAGAACACGAGAAATAGTTGTGTGGATTTTCTGGCAGTGTGCTTTTCATGTTAATTTGTTATCTATTAGTACACCAAGAAACTTAGTATTTGTATTGTTTAAAATTACTACTACGTCAGTGCTCGGCACTCTAGGGGTGAATAACATGTAATTAGTTTTCTTTAGGTTTACTGACAGTCTATTGCAGTAAAGCCATTTTGAAACACTGCATAATTCATCATTAATAATATTCATTAGATTCTGTATGTTACGATGACTGTAAACAATATTAGTATCATCCGCAAATAAAATAAAAGAAAGTATATTAGATGAATTAGATTTATCGTTTATATAAAGAAGAAATAAGACTGGTCCTAAAATGGACCCTTGTGGAACACCGCAAAGAATGGTTTTAATAGAGGATACGTGGCTCTGCCAAGAAACATATTGTTTTCTTCCATCGAGGTACCTTTTAAACCAGTGTAGGGCTTTACCTCTAATTCCATATTTACACAGTTTTTGAAGTAAAATGTCATGGTCAATTGTATCAAAAGCTTTAGATAAATCAAGAAAAATACCAATAGTTTGTTCTGATCTATCTAATGCCGCACCAACTTTGTCAATGAGATCAATTAATGCCATTTCAGTAGAAAAATTCTCACGGAACCCATACTGTGATTTGTTTAATATATTGTTCTTCTTAATGTATATATTCAAGCGGTTAACCACAAGACGTTCAAGTATTTTCGAAAAACTTGGCAGAATTGAAATAGGGCGATAATTACTGAATAACTGGGGGTCGCCATTTTTAAAAACTGGGATAACCTTGGCAATTTTTAGATCATCTGGAAATATGCCGGTTGTTAAACACAAGTTAAATATAACAGTTAAAGGTTTCACTATGATATGTGCTATCTTTTTTATTATACAAGCATTATATTCATCATAACCAGAACTTTTCTTATTTGGCAGTTTTTGTATACACTGTGTCCATACTACACTGCAAACAAATAGCTGTATTTTTACAGTACCTTACTATACTGTAATCTCTCACAGTAATTTACTGTACATATATGTTTTACAGTACATTACTGTAAAATCACAAACAAGGGTACATGTAACAAATATTGTAATTTTTACAGTACCTTAATGTCGATTCAGTTTTTCTTAAAATTAAATATACTGCCATGAGTGCCGCCATTTTTACGCTTAAGACGACTCACTCAAGTTGTGTGCCCGTTGCGGGAAGTCTGGAGTTCCCGCAAATTTACGGGCAGTTTACGAGTGCACGCAGATTTAAGTGGGTTTTGTGAATAACCCGCAAAAGCTTAAGTTGGGGTTACGGGGTAGTTGCGTGTCCTCAAATCGTTGCGGGGGCTTTGTGAATAAGGCCCCTGGAGGCCAGAGCCCGGGACCTCTGTGAGACGGTCGAGGGCCACCTAAGCACAAGTGACTCCCGGCCGGCCTACGGGGCAATCCGGAAACAGCGCTCTTCGGGTGCCCCTGCAAGAAGCCCGACGATTCGCGCGACTGACGGCGAGATCCTGACCGAGGAGCGCGCCGTTAGGGGACGTTGGGCCGGGTACTTTGAGAAGCTATATTGTGCTGACCCGCTTGACTGCGAATTCTCTGCGGAAGGCGTCGAGCCCCCCTGACTGCCGAACCGCCAGTGACCTGCGATCCACCGAGCCTCCAAGAACGGGTCTGGTGCAAATTAAGGACGGCAAGGCGCCAGGTGTCTGCGGCATATACACGGAGATGCTCAAGGCGGGCGGCGAGGCATCTCTCTTATGGTTGCGCACTGTATAAAGCTTCTGTGTGCTGACAATTCCCACTCTCAGATTGACTGCATTTTTCAATAATATTTCTTTTGTTGATCAGTATATTACTGTAGAATTGATTTTCCGTCTGGAACTCGGGTGCCATCCCATCCGACTGGAGGAAGGGCATTATTGTCCCAATCTGGAAGGGGAAGGGTGACATTCAGGAGTGTAACAACTACAGGGGTGTAACCCTCCTCTTAGTTCCGGGTAAGGTCTTTGCGCGTGTGCTTCTGAATCGGGTGCGCCAGCAGCAGCTGGACCACCAGCGCCCTGCGCAGTCCGGGTTCACGCCGAAGAGGTCCACTGTAGACCGAATTCTGGCACTGTTGTATAAGATGATGCACTTTAAGAGACAGTCAGGGAATGACAATGGGGTTTTAACGTGACATTTCACTTTGCACCCACCCCATATTTAGCTGTGCTGCACATCCCCCAATAGAGCTTCTGCACCAGCGGCCATGACAGGGGGAAGGTTTTCTTATTTAAGTGATGTAACAATACAACCACAAAGCACCTACTCATGCATGACACACGGTGACAATGTGACTGCCCCCCGTCATGGCCGCCGTGCAAAGGCTCTATTGCTTAATCGTAACAAATGACACATCATTGTAAAGAGGAATAACAGGGCTTTCCAGTGGTACCACATTCAAGAAAATGACTTGGTAACAAGAGAGAAATTGTCAGTCAAACTTGAGTTTTCGAACTTTTTTAGGAGTTTAGTTTCGTTTGTCGTTCGTGAGTTTTTGTTTGCCACTTGCAAAGTCTTGCATACTGTGTGTCGTGTCTGTTTGGTGTAGTAATTATATCCCGTGGATTATCCGACAATAATATTACTGGTGCATATATAGATACCGCGCTATACATTAGAGCCTTTTTAGTGCTATTTGATAACTTTCGCGGTCAGTTTCTCTGCAAAAAACTGCACCACACTCGCGTCATCAAGTGGCTTCGTGGGGACGTTTGTTTGCGGGCTTGAAATCACGCAAGGATTGCCGACTGCGTCACTTTCCGTTGTGTGTGTTTTCGGCTGGCGCAGCCGACTGGTTTATTGCAATGGGCTAAACCATTGACTACACAGACCGATTTTGTCGGCCGACTGGCCTGTCGGCCGTCAGACTCCAGCCGGCCGATAAAATCGGTGTCGGGCTGTGTAAACAGCAAATCGAGCTGTGTAACCACGGCTTAAATGTGATACCGATTACGTCAGCCGATAAACTTACGCAAAGCACGTGCACATGACAATTTAATTACGGCGCTCTGTGGGTGCCATCGTACTTGTACAGGTACCGAAATAATTTATCTCACCAAGTTGACCCATAGCGTGGGTTAAGTCGACTTGGCGAGACAATTTATGTCGCAAAGTCAACCTCCCGAATTCAATAATTACGTCGACTTGGTAGAATAATTTGTTGCCAACACGAATTGACTTGCATACTTATTTTACCAAGTCGACTTAGTAGATTTGGAAAGGCGACTTGGCAACAAAAATGTCTCGCCAATAAATCGACTTAAAAATTTCAGTCAACGACTATTATTGATTTCGGGAAGTCAAATACAGGTGCATTTTTCATTGGTTTTCACTTTTCGACAGGACTTTGTTGTGTCTGGGGTGGTCCGGGATGGTAGGTGGCGACAACGTGTTGGGAAAATTATGCCGTATCGCCAAGTATCGCCAAGCATCATCACGTTGCCACTATATACGGATTCACTATACGTACTGTCCCGAACCCAACACGAACCGAACACGAACCATCCCGGATTGGGCTTCCATCCCGAACCGTTCCGAAAAAAGTCGGGGTGACCTACCGAACCGCCCAGGACTATCCCGATTCATCCAGTACCATCCAGAACTACTCCGGACCCAACACGAACCAACCAGGAACCAACACGGATAGGACCCCGGATCGGCAATCTTTCAGTCCGGGATGGTTCGGGACCTTGGTGTGACTGGGGCTTTAGCACCCGACCCTCACTAGATCCTCGGACGACCGACCTGCATGTCTGGTCAGAAAGTGTTGAAAGGCTTCGATCTGGCTCGATTTATATAGTCGGGCCCCAAAAACACCGATCTCCGGCCGATCTAGGCAAATTTGGTCGGCCGAAGAACGTCCGAAGATCGTTTAAATCGTCCGAAAACCGTTTACTTTCGGCTTCCTGCGGCTCCCTGCGTCAACATACGCCTACATTCGGCCACTCTCGCGCGAAGAACGGCGGACATGGGCCGCAGAGCGGCCGAAAGCGTTCTCTCTCGAGCCGGGATCGCCCATTTTCGGCCTCTCTCTGCCTCTCTCGGCCGAACAACGCGCGAAGATCGCTCACATGCGCGCGAGAAGCGGGTCTCTACGGGGCCTTTGGCGTGTACGTACCTGCGGGTACTTGCGCGTACTTTCGCATACTTGCGCCCCTGAAACGTGTCGATCGCGCGAGGAACGTCCGTGATTAGTCCCCCCGCCATGGTCCATTGGTCGGGACTCAATCGGGTCAAAAAAGGGGACGATTGGAGGCGATTCATGACGACAATTGGGCCGATCAAAACAATTGATTCATCGGGGACAATCTGGTCCAGATCGGGCCGATTGGACAAAACAATCCTTGGTGAAATGGCCCCTTTACACAGACCGATTTTGTCGGCCGACTGGCCTGTCGGCCGACAAAATTGGCGTAATCGGTCTGTGTAAACACTTCATTTTGGCAGATCGACCGACAAAACCAAGGGCCGATCAGAGTCTGACATGTCAGACTTGTTACGGATCCACATTTGTGCACGCTTAAACTTAGTTATAGTTGCTATGGCTTATTATGGTCTGAGTTATTATTGTGGCCCTAAGTTATTTGGCCCAGCTGAGTATTATTATTGTGCGCTTAATAATTATTGTTCACATGGTGCTTATTTTATTTGTGCACGACGGCAGTTAGCCTTTGTGTAAAAAAAAGTGTATAAGACCGGGTTCGAATCAAGTTTAGTCATATAGGTCAGTCGGAATTTCGTCGTCCGTGTAGGACTTTAATACTTAACCAGACCTAAACAAGTTGAGTCCTTATTTATTGTTGAAAGTAGAAATCGATGTTAAAAAGAAATTCTGAGGGTCTTTTTCGCGTTTTTGTCGGTTTTTGACGCTGGAACTACTTTGTTTTTCCCGGATTCACAACGAGTGCGTCGCCATTAAACAGGAAACCGATTGTTACTTCGCGACAGACCATACCATTATTTGTGGGGTGTGTGGTTTATGAAAATTGAAGCACATTGTCAATGTATACATTATGCAACCATCAGAATTGTAGCTCATAACATTTAAAATGTTTTAACATTATGCTGTAGTAGAATAAATTCTTCTAGTTTTAAAATTTAAATCGTTGATGTGTTTATTTTTCTTGTGCATTTCCTGCTATAAAATCGACCACTCTGATGATTGGCACTTAAGTCTGGGATCCATGCCAGTGAAATATATATATATGGCATTTTAACGTCATGTCAGAGAGCCAGACTGAAATGTCCTTTTCGTGTATGGCGCGGCGCCGGCCGGCCAGCAACAATTATGATTTTCATGGATGGATCGCGAAAGATTGCTGTGTATATGAGCAACAAATTACTCGTAAAAATAGAGTAAGAAATGAAGGTAAAAATAGTATAGTAAGCTTTATGTTGCTAGCGGTCCGTGTTTGCTAATTCGTGGTTTAAGTGGCATAAATTCACAACTGAAAAACACACTCCAGGCACCAGCGCAGTGTACACGGTACAGTGAACAAGCGACAGCGACAGTCGTCCCGTTTTAAGACATCTCGACCGGTCACGGTCGAAAAATTCGGAGAGAATTTGGTGGTTGATCATGGAAAAACTATCATGCACGTTCGCGAGTTGAAACTCCATGTAGTAAGTCTATGGAGCATGACAACAAAAATCCTAAGTGTTTTCAAAGAAAAACTTGATATTTTCTTATCATGTTTCCAAACCAAATTTTACACTTTCTGGGGCATTTATGATCATGACATTGTTACTTTTATTAGGAAGAATTAGTGGCGAACGTGTACGGTATTTATACCGTTCATCATGTCTTACGATCACGACCTTTTGCACAAAACATATGAGACTAAGTGTTTCCTCACCAAAAAAAAATTTCTATTAAACTCAAAAATGTGGGTATCTCCAGCAAAATTTCAAAAAAAGAAAAACATTCTGATCAACTTCTCAACCCTCAGTGCCATTTATTTTTAATGTTAACTTGTTATTCATTTTTCAGTTCAACAGTGAAGGGGACAAGGCACCAATCACCAGGTGCATTAGGGGTCAGGAATTGAAGATTTCACTTAACAGTGATTGGATCAAAACTGTCAAGGAGCGAAGACTTCAGATGCAGCACATATTGTCCACACCTGTACCTACATTTGAGGCTCGAGGATAAACAGGATGACATCGCCGGTGAACCCAAATGTATGAGCAAGCGTCAAATGCCAACCAGGTATTCATCAAGTGATCTACAATTGTATTACACTTGTTTTAACGTCTAAAATTGTTTTAACGTCTAAAATTGTTTTAACGTCTGTATTCTAAGCATCGATTTTGAAGAATGTAGATATGGATATTAAACAATTTTTTTAAAAATTAGTTAATTGTTTTTTTTCCCTAGATCATTCTCCCGAAGAGGTGTATTTGGCATTTGGAAGAGAGCAGCCAACCCATGTCCACTCATTCCCAATAGGAGATGGACCCGCGAAGGTGAAAGTCGTTCCCAAATGGCATGGTGGTGATACCCACCAGCAGCAACTTCAAGACATTATTTACGGGACTGGAAAACTTTTAAAATTAGGAACAGCAGCATTACATAAGTGTTACAGTACAAGTAATTAATTGTATTTCCTTGTTATCTACACTACTTGAATCGCATTCTTGTCATTCCATTCCCTCATTGTGTGTATTATGCAATCAGTTCATTTCTCCATTGTATGTGTTGTGCATTCACCAACAGGTACAATACGTTCTAAAGAAATCACTGAATTGTCATAATAATGCTTTGCGGGTTGCAGCTGTTTAATAAAGTGTTAAATAATTTGGAACATGTTTTATTTCCCCACAATTACAGTCGTAGTAATATGTTGATAAAGAGCCTTGTAGAAATTTAAGCCAATGCATGAAAGGTAAAAAAATAATATTCAAAACTTAAAACACCTTCAGTTAGCAGTTTTCTTCCACAAAGATACCATATCATGTGATTGTTACCTTGCTTTCAACACTTTTAGTTTTCTTTTTCTTGTCTGCTCGTGAAGTAAAATTTTGGGGCTTTAAAGATAATGAAGACTTTGATGATGACTGACATTGCAAAAGATGAGGACAGCAGTGATGGTGCAATGAAGTATTGAAAAAAGGGAAAAACTTTCTGAACTCCAGGGGCCAATTTCATGGCCCTGGCCCGAAACATTACTTAGCACATAATTTATCTGCTTTATATTGCAAAAGTTGATTGCCTGACAAAATATTGTGATATGTATTTACATGTGCACTACAATGTTGATACTGTTTTTAAGCACAATTTGAAAATACAAAGTAATTCATTAATAAAATCTCCCAAAACGTCCCAAATTGTTTTGTAAATTTTGAGGTTCAGAATGTTTCGATTTACTGATCTTAATTTTCGGTTTGTGGAAATTAAGCAAGAAAATCAATTGATCACGTTCAAATGACGTCACTTCCTACAAATCGCCACGTGCATCAGAATTTTGAGCGTAGTTTTTTATGACGCATCGGCTGCGCCGTATTTCGAACAAATTTCGAGCAACACGCGCGCGTGTTTGGAACATGTTACAGCGTGTGCGTGCGCGTACTTGATAGCTTTTAATACGCAGTCGCATTTCTTCCTACGAAGATGGCTTTCCCATTCAGTGGCACGTCCGTTCCGATTTTTAGATGTGAATCGGAAACCAGTCTAGCGCCGTATTCGAAAGGACGGATCACGTAATATATGGACGGGGGCGGCCGATTTTAGCAGGGATTACACACTACGAACAAACTCAACAAATATTAATATTTTCAAACAGGAAGAATTTATTCCTCTCCCAACACGGTTTTAAAACATTCAAATGCAGTTTCAATGAGTATATGATGCATTTATTGGCGGCGTACTTGAACTTTCATAAACTGCATACCCTACAAATAATGGTACGATCCGTCGCGCAATGACACTCGAGAGCCTTGTCAACTGGGCGCGCGGCGAAGCACTCACTGCTAATCCGATAGGAAGAAAGTATAGTTTAAAGATACAAAATCAGAAAAAACGTAAAAAAGACCCTTACATTTTCTTTTTAACATCGATATATGTTTTTACCAATCAATAAGGATTCTTGCTGTGTAGCTCTGGTTAAGTATTTTGGGTGTTACACGGACGAGGAAATTCCGACTGACCTAATAGGGGCGGTCGGGTTGGCGTACGGGTTCTTTCCTCGCCTTTCACCTCTGGGGTCCCGGGTTCGAATCCTGGGCGTGTATGTGGATTGGGTTTGCAGTCCCTACTTGACCGCGTGGGTTTTCCCCTGGGGCATTTCTCTGGGGGTTTTCCTCCCACTTCTATAACTGCAACTCCTTCTTCGTCATCTCAAGTTGATAATATAGGCCTAGTATAGTTAAAGCTAAAACCGTATAGTTGATGGCATAAAGGGCCTTAGTTGCCGAAGATGCCATTATTATTTATACTACTGATCTTCAACATTGTATTCCTGAAAACTGTAATCTGTACATGTACGCCGATGACTCCACAATCACGTGTGCGTCCTCAAATGTACAAGAAATTGAATGCTGTTTAAAAAATGCACTACATCAAATAAGCGACTGGGCAGCAAAAAACAGACTCACTATAAATGCTTCAAAAACTAAATGCATGCTTATTGGCTCTAAACAAAAGATCTCATCGAGTAAGCTTGACATTTCTATAAAAAACATGCCTGTGGAAAAAGTGAGTTCTTTTAAGTGCCTGGGAGTGATTATTGATGAAACATTATCATGGACACCACACGTTGATTATGTAAAAAAGTGTGTCTCGTCTAAATTGGGAATGATAAAGAGAGTACGGCATTGCATTCCTCAAAGAAGCTTTAGCTGTCTGGTTCAGAGCTTGGTGATGCCTATTATGGATTACTGTAACACAGTCTGGGGTGGCCATTTTGAATTCCAAAACGCCGAACTAAACAAATTAATAAAACGGGCTGCTAGAATCACTCTGCGTTGCCCCTTTCGAACGCCTTCAGCCGACATGTTTAGTTCATTGTCTTGGCTTTCATACCACCAAAGAGTCATGCTTAGAAAATGCATTCTTGTTTTTAAATGTCTGAATGGTATAGCCCCTCCTTACATGACAGATCTTTTTACTAAATTCACGTCAAACCGGGCAACCAGACAGAGCACAAATCTAACTTTAAAAATTCCTATGGCTAAAACTGAACATTACAGGCGAAGCTTTGCAACGTCAGGTGCCAAACTGTGGAATTCCCTCCCTGTACACCTTAGAATGATGACGTCACTGATCTCTTTTAAATCAGAATTAAGTGCATTCCTTGTAAATATACATTAACAAATCGGATAATTATATTTTAAACTCATAGTGGCATTTTTTAGTTTGTATATTTTTATGTTAATAGTTTGTACACACATGTGTATATATTTTGGTATAGCCTATATTTCCTTATCTGTTGTGATTTTTGTTTGTTTGTTTGTTTGTTGGGTCTGTTGGGGTGTTTGTTGCGGTGTTGGGGTGTTTGTTTGTTTGTTTTTGTTTGTAATATTTTTATCATAAATGAATTTTTAGACCTGCTTGCACGCAGGGCGTCGGTGGAAACCAGCATATTGCTGTTCTGACTTACCCTGGGTAAATATATGAAATAAATAAATAAATAAATAAAATATACAACAACAAGTTTAGTCATAAGCGCCACGTTACAGCTATGGGGTCTGCCGGAGGCTTTGAGTCCGTCTTTCGTTTACGTTGTTTGGGCCCTATAAGACGGCATAAGTTTAGTATTCGCCTCCTGATATTGTGAGCTTGTCCACTGTGCTCACGCTTGTCCGCCAGTGTCCTTTGATGGCTTTGGGCCTGGCCGGCCCACTGCACTTCGTATGGCTTTGGGCCAGACCGGCTCATTGCACTCCGGTTTGGAGGCTTTGAGCCCGTCTTTCGTTTACGTTGTTTGGGCCCTATAAGACGGCATAAGTTTAGTATTCGCCTCCTGATATTGTGAGCTTGTCCAGGCCAGACTGGCTTTGGGCCAGACCGGCTCATTGCACTCCGGTCTGGAGGCTTTGAGTCCGTCTTTCGTTTACGTTGTTTGGGCCCTATAAGACGGCATAAGTTTAGTATTCGCCTCCTGATATTGTGAGCTTGTCCACTGCTCACGCTTTTCCGCCAGTGTCCTTTGACACTTGTTTGGGCCAGACTGGCTCGGTGCACTTCATTTGTCTTTGAGGGACTGACTGCAGACGTGACGTGTGGAAGAGAACTGGATTCGACTCCGGCGCTTATCAATATTTTTGTGTTTCTTATCCATGCATGGAATGTTATATCTAAATTAATATTAAAATAGTGTTTGTAATATATTATTTGGCCACAAGTCTGGCGATTATCCTTTTGAAATAAAATGATTATTGATTAACTTTGAACATACTTGCTAAATTGCCATCTGCCCTTTTAATATTGTGTAACAGAATCCAGCCGGCAGATAAAATTGGTGTCGGGCTGTGTAAACGTACAGCTGTGTAACCACGGCTTAAATGTGATGCCGATAACGTCAGCCGATAAACTTACGCAAAGCACGTGCAAATGACAATAAAAATAGTCGAGTTTATGTCGCAAAGTCAACCCCCTGAATTCAATAATTACGTCGACTTGGTAGAATAATTTGTTGCCAACACGAATTGACTTACATAGGGCCTACTTATCTTACCAAGTCGACTTAGTAGATTTGGAAAGGCGACTTGGCAACCAAAATATATCGCCAATAAATCGACTTATCAATTTCAGGAAGTCAACGACTCTTATTGATTTTGGAAACTTATTCCACGTTATAAGTCGTCTCGGTATCTAAACAAGTGGGGTGGCACTCACAGAGCGCCGTATGTAGGCACATGGGCGATAATCGAGCAATGTAAACTCTGCATGTTTTTCTCGAAATCGGCAAACAAAATCGGTCGACCAAATAAAAACGGCCGACTTACAAAAATCGGGCTATGTAACCACGGCTTAAGTTGTATAGCTGGCTATAAAAGACAGGTCTTGTTTACACAGACCGATTTTTTTTTAAGTCGGTCGTTTTATTTGGTCGACGGCCGAATTTGTTTGCCGATTTCGAGAAAAACATGCAGTGTTTACACTGCCCGATTATCGCCCATGTGCCTATACATACGGCGCTCTGCGAGTGCCACCCCACTTGTTTAGATACCGAGACCGAGTTGGCTTATATAAATTTAAACGTGGAATAAGTCGACTTGGCGAGATATTATTGCCAAGTTGACTTCCCGAAATCAATAATAGTCGTTGACTGAAATTTATAAGTCGATTTACTGGCGAGATATTTTGGTTGCCAAGTCGCCTTTCCAAATCTACTAAGTCGACTTGGTCAGATAAGTATGTTCAATTCGTGTTGGCAACAAATTATTCGTGTTGGCAACAAATTATTTTACCAAGTCGACGTAATTATTGAATTCAGGAGGTTGACTTTGCGACATAAATTATCTCGCCAAGTCGACGTAAGTCAACTTGGCGAGATAAATGCATATAGTTCCGACCTGTCAATCAACCGAACCCGCCGACCAATCACAACAGAGCTAGCAGACATCACCCACATAGGTCAAAGTGAACTGTCTTACAACAACATCACGCGATGTTCTGCCCCATACAATTTGTACAGTGTTGTATGCGATGATCCGGGTGAATTTTTGGTTTTAAGGCCGGTCGTTTCGTTGTTTAAAGGTACGAAAGCACGTATGTCATGATATGTCATCCCTGTATTACTGGCCCTTTACTCGTTGTGTTCTGAGATAACTGTCGACCCTGAAACATGAATACCTTTGAGTTTTATCCAATAAATCTGTGCTTTCCGTTGAAAGTCCCATTGCTTTGTGCGTTGTGTGTCGCCATTTTGACGATAGCGTTTGAGCCATAGCAACAATATCCAAGG
This sequence comes from Henricia sp. BOLD:AAB3569, assembly GCA_037783545.1. NCBI lineage: Eukaryota > Metazoa > Echinodermata > Asteroidea > Spinulosida > Echinasteridae > Henricia > Henricia sp. BOLD:AAB3569. Next base: position 791,390 of record JBBELK010000218.1, read on the forward strand.
GGGCGGGGCTAACTAGGCAAACTCGGAACTATGCATAAATATCTCGGTACCTGTACAAGTACGATGGCACTTACAGAGCGCCGTAACAGATCGATTTGCTGTTTACACAGCCCGACACCGATTTTATCGGCCGGCTGGAGTCTGACATGTCAGACTCTGATTGGCCCCTCGTTTTGTCGGTCGATCTGACAAAATGAAGTGTTTACACAGACCGATCCCGCCAATTTTGTCGGCCGACAAGCCAGTCGGCCGACAAAATCGGTCTGTGTAACCACGGCTCTTTATTGCAATCCGCCCCTGGCGCAATTTCTCTGGTTCGTATTCATTTGCAGTTATTCAGTTTCGTTTAAAGACATTTATATTATTTTGTTCGCCAAGACATCCAGATTAGAATTTGCGTCATTCAAATACAAAGCATTGAATCTTCATTCAATTTAGCACAAGCTCGGGGTTTTTTTAATTTGAATGATTTTCGCTGGTATTTCAAAATTGAATGCGCGTAGTTTTAAATTTGAGTGCTAAATTTTCCCGATTGCGAGCTTGAAAAACCAAATGGAATGCTCTCTTTTAATAATTGAAGGATGAGGCAGCCCATGAGACTGCATTCAAATTTGCGCAAAAACGAATGCATCTAAAACGAACTTGGGAGGTACTTTATGTTTAAACTGAAAGATAGAGAAAACATACTGAGTGCATGGCTGAGAATTGTACGCGTTTGAAAACCTGCATTACAAAAGCTGCGGCTTACGATATATACCTTTGTTTGACCATATAGCTCCATGGTTTGACATACAAAATTAAGGGCATTATCGATCGGAAAATGTCAGGCTAACAGTTTGAAAGAGACCGCGCATTGTATGCTTGTATGGAGCACACAAAAACAAAACAATAGCAGACTGCAACTGCCCGGGAACAGTGGCAGACCTGAAAATCTTGAGACAACAAGCGGGGAGCTGCATATCTTGAAGAGACAAGTGGCGTACGTAGCGAAACGAAAAAACTGGAAACTGCATATCTTATATGAGACAAGTATAGCAGAAACAAAATAATATGAACGTGCGTGAAGGTAAAATTGTGAATTGGTAAAAAAAATAGGGAAGGTTATTGGAAAAGGAAATAAACACTTTGGGTAAAAACCTTGAAGGGGCAGAATGGTATAGTCTTATACAGTGAATTTACGAAAATGCACTATAATAATATAGGTATCCCCGTGTCCATAGTTATGCAGTTCTTTAGTAGAGTTTGTTGCGAGTTGCGGTTTTGGTTTTAAGTGTTACGCCCTGAGCAGCCCGGGTTCACTCCGAAGAGGTCCACTGTAGACCGAATTCTGGCCCTCCGAGTCCTCACCTAGCGCTTTCGGGTGCTTGTGTTATGTTAAAACATTAATTCGCAATTTTCATACCGCCTGATCTTTAACACCGATACATTTAAAGCATCTTAAAATGTTTTCCACCAACATTACAATCTATAAACTTTAATACAGTGAAGAACAACAGACTGCACTACCGTGATTCGAGACCACCAGTTGGCTTCATAGCTCAATTTACCGGAACACATCAAGCTATCGCCATCACTTGCAACTTTTAAAACATCACTTAAAACACATTTGATGAAATCTCATTAACTGACTGAACTCCATGATTGTGATATTAGATTTTTTATGTGTCTCGCTGCGCCATGAGCATCTTTTTTGATGGATACCCATAGGCGCGGATCCAGAAGGGGGGTTTTGGCGGTCAAACCCCCCACCCCCCCCCCCCCCCCCCTCCCCCCCCTGCTCCGACACATGTAATGCATTTTTTGCGTGTCCGCCTGTCCGAAACAAGCAGACATAAAAATATGATGGGCAAAACCCCTCCCTGGTGGCAAACCCCCTCCTGGAAAAATTCCTGGATCCGCCGCGCATTATAAATTTTCATTATTATTATTATTAATTGTAGGGCGTCTGCACGTTAAGCAGAAGGTCCATGGTTCGGATTCGAAACAGACACGACACAAAGTATATGCAAGTGGCAAACAAAAAATCCCGAACGCAGAGGACATGCACTTGTGATCCCAAGGTCTCATTTTTACGATATTTGCTTTTGGTCAAAACACTAGTTTTAACGTTTGTGACCGTGTTGATATTTGAATTATTATATATACGTTATTCTATTGATGCTTTATCTTGCTGCACATTTGTCATTTTGTAATATTTAAAAGTGTAAATCTTTTTTATAGAAACATTTCTCAAACCCGGGATATAATAAATGGGATTAATAAAATAAATACATGTCACAACACTACTTAATGCGTTTTTATACTGCGTTCATGACATAATTGCGAATTGGCTTTTACATCTATATGTCCTTGTGTGAATAAATACCCAATACCGCGGTATTGGAGTTAATAGACTTTTATCACGGTGCGGCCATCTTCCTTTTTCTCCTATTAAAATGAACGTAACCAAAGCGAGGCTTGCAGAAAAAATAGTTTGGTACCGTGTTGAAATGACATATAATACGCGTAGCGCGATCAAGAAAACGCGCAGCGCAGACAGTAATTTCCAACAGGGGATTACACGCGGTATAGCGCAGACGCACAGATCGTACCCGACACGTACTATGGGGAACAAGACAAAGATGGACGCACTGTGGTAAATGTCTATATTAGGGAACAATTGTTAAAAACACAAAGGAAGCGATATATCCGATAATTTCTTGCCGATCGTTACCTCATCAATCCCACCTAAAATTCAAATCTGTATATACCCCAAATCCTGGCTTCTGATTGGTCGAGAAAGGCTAAAAAGGGGCGGAGTTTTACCTATACCGACCCTGTGCACTACTCCACATATTTTGAGTAACATGTTTATGATGTTTATCGCTTCAAACTGCCCACAATCGGGTATGTTTGAAAATGTTACAAGTTGCTTGTTTTTATTAATTGTGTGCACATGTGTGAACATTTTAACAAAAAGTTTAAAATGGAAAGTTATCTGTACATTAATTTTTAAATATAAAACGCACAATATCGTACCTCGTTTATGGCTGTACATATAACCATCGGTATCATTGTAATAAAATGGTATACATGCACGTATAAGATACTCGACGAAAGAGTTATTTAATTATGCATAAATAAAACGCTTTTTCCTGTGGTTTTTTATTGATGTGTGAGTGCTTTTATAAACGGCTAGTGGTTAAAAAAAACCCTCAAAAATAACGAGCAAATTTAATTTTTGACTAAGATCAGAAATACTGAAGGAAGTATAAGTACAAGGAAGGGACCTTTACGGTTGATGAAAATTGCATTGTTATCCTAGCAGAAAAACATCTGTATATACAATTGGCTTTTTGTTTGCTCTGGCAAAGTGCTTTGGGAACTTATTTGATTAGTTTCGTCTCAACAATAAAGTACTTCGACCTATTGTATCAACTGAAATGGCATTACACAAGGATACATGTATGCGGTTTTTGACGTTCTCAAATGGCATATAGGCCTACCAATTAATGCTGCGGGATATTTTTATCTTTCTGAATTATCGCTAAGGTTGTATTTTTACTATAGACCTGATCCAAGCCACTTGAGTGAGGTCGAATAGTCGTTGATCGGGCTGGGGTGTTACTATTTACCGGAAAATACCGGAAAACGTACTAAATACCGGAAAACATACTAAATACAGGAAAACATACTAAATACCGGAAAACACTAAAAAGAAAACACCAAAAAGAAAACACTGGAAAACACACTAAATATACAAAACATACCAGAAAACACTCTAAAACATACCGAGAAAACAACAGAAAACACAGAAAAACAGTATTTTTAGGTGTTTTATGTATGTTTTGGCATACCCTTGGGCGGTACTACTATTTACCGGAAAACATACTAAACACCGGAAAACACCGAAAAACAAGAAAACACTGGAAAACACATTAAATACACAAACAAGAAAACACTGGAAAACACATTAAATACCGGAAAACACCCAAATAACTCCCCAAAACATACCCAGAAACACCCGAAAATATAGGCAAAAAACAACCCGTTGTTTTTCTGGTGTTTTCCGGTATTTAGTGTGTTTTCCGGTATTTTTAGTGTGTTTTCGGGTATTTAGTGTGTTTTCCGGTATTAAGTATGTTTTCCGGTATTTTCCGGTAAATAGGTGAGTATCACCCTTTTCGGGTATGTTTTGTATATTTAGTGTATTTTTCAGCGTTTTTTTTTTGTGTTTTCTTTTTGGTGTATTCCGGTTTTTAGTATGTTTTCCGGTTTTTAGTATGTTTTCCGGTAAATACAATGTAGTACTACCGATGTGAATTTAAGATTGTCATCAAAAACGAGGGTCTCGGTGCCTTCTTTTGTAATAAAATTTGCAAATGAAACGACACGTGACGTAATACAATGGGTGAGGTCACGATATGTGTCACGTTTTTTTGGTGTTAGTTTAAAAAATCTGTTAACAGATCTGTTAACACGGCATTAATCTCAACCTCTATACTGGATGTCCAGGTTAACACCGTGTCAACAGCATGTTAATTATTTACACTGTACACAGGCGAAGTCACAATTCTGTGGGACGTGTTAACCTGTACTTCCATGGTTAGTGTTTCCAACAGACCGATCCAGTATCTCCGCCCATTTAGAAATTGCCTATAACATGCCACACAATGTGAGGCACGTGTGCAGTAGAGTCGCGTGGCCTCGCCGTGCGTCAGCGCAGCGTCCGCGCCCTGGTAAGCGCGTAATGAAACCACGGACGATACGTCCGTGGTGCACGTACAGCACGCATGCATATACGCGTAACGCGCGCGATCGAACAAAAACATATAGAACGCAGTGAATGCACAACATAGCAAAACGACAAGCTAATTTTGGTGAGTTTTTCCCGTTTACACAAAAACACATTTAGGCCTATGAAGGGATTAAAAGTAGGTTAGGATAGTCTTATACAATCCGTTTTAAACCGGCTAGGGTCCTCTGCGTTTATGGTGCATTTCGCCGTAGCTCTGTGCACAAAATTTGGAGGACTCGGGTAACCAAAATGGAGATCCACCTTTTTTGTTACCTCAACCTGAGGCTGTGATTAGTCAATTCCAAAATGGGCGGAGCTTACTGGATCGTTCTATTGAGGCTATTGACCACATCCTGAGATCTCATAATTTCCACTCTGCTAAGCGCCGTTACAATCCCCTGAGGAAATCCACGCAAATATGTGAAGCGGTTGTTTATCCGCTTAGCGAACGCACACATAAGTAATTTTGATGTAATTTAATCAATTTTGTCCTGTTATGCTGAAGAGAAACAATTTCTATGTTTTCCAAAAACTTGATTGGGTTTTTGTTCTTCATGATAACCCCTTCCTATACCGAAATTTCCGGCGACATTTTTATATAATGAAACCTTTTGATTCCCATAGTAGCCATAGCATGGAGGTAGGCTACAATACCCCCATGGTCATAGGCCGTGACCGAAACTATGGCTATACGTCTTGAAATTACACACGAGATTATCCATCCACCTATAGCGTCTTCCATGAGACAAAAACAAGACATTTTAGGGTATTAGAGAACTAAAGTGAAAACGTCACTCTTTTTGTGTTGCCAATGTAAACTGTTTCGCTGCGCTTCAGTAACAGACGTTTTGGATTACCAGCGAATGTTTAGACCCAGTACCCTGGCATTTGACGTCACACTTAGTCGTCTTTTTTATCACCCAGCTTCATATCAGATTTCGAGTATAGCGCCCTCCATTGACTGTTTATTGTCTATTTTGATTTATGCTGCTGGCGAATGTGGCATGGATTGAATCGCCGTGTTGTTGTGTTATTATATTTTTTTAAACAGATTACGATGGGGAAAATCTGCAAAGTTGTCGTGTGTGGAAGCTCTTGCGTGGGCAAAACAGCAATGCTTGAGCAGGCCATCTTTGGCAATCATGTCATTGACAGCGTAAGTTGACCGAAGTTGGGGAAGGGCCGGCTATCATGGCTATAGACCCGGCTTGATTACAAGGGCTCCGGATCCGGCCGGCCTCCGCCCCTGGCATGCCTGGTGCCGTTTCCCACCCAAAATCTGTGGCAAACTCACGGAAATGAAATTTGTCCCTTGGTTTTGATATTTGCTCAATGGGTGCACTCAACCAAACTTTAAAATATTCCGAAGAGTATGCATCCATCCGATGTCTAGTTTCAGTGAAATTGTGGGGCAAAATTTTGACCCTCCTTGTGATAATTTAAATAAACCCTTTCAGGGTTGGCCATGTTGTTTACGGGGCAGTTCGAACACACGATGCTGTGTGCATGCACGGATCGTATACAAATGCATTGTTGGGTCACTGTGCATCATTAGGTACGATCCGCGCACGCACACGGCAACGCGTGTTCGAACTGCCCCCTGAACAATATGGCGTTGATAACCGTGAAAGGGTTTATTATAGGCCGTTTGCTCCAAAATCAAATATGCGCATGCGTGAGAGCGTAGAGGTCAACACAAGAGTGCCAACTCGCGATGGCGTCAACATGTACAGCTGCGCAACGGCTGTTTCATGAGAAAGCACTGATATGATGAGCTCTATGGTGGCGTACAAGCATGACAAGAGACGTCGCAAATCAGTTATTTCCGACTTGGCCACACAGGCATATAGATCCACTTTTCGCAGACAACCCTGACAGCGGGTGCTTTTAAACTACAGTTTCAGAAGCCGTAACTCGCACTATTGTTTCAGTATGTGACAAACAATTTAAAATTTATCCTGTTTTAATGAAATCAATTGAACAGAACACGACAAAAATAATCGAAAAATACAAATACGAGCGTGTTTTGTCCAGTATAGTTGAAAATATTTGCAAAAGAAAGGTGAAAATTTTGGCGCAAAATCTCCACACACAGTTAATGGGTTTTTCCAACTGCACTTGTGACCGAGCCGAGCACCGCCGCATTGCATTAAAGATCCGCAACAGAGACCATCGTGCCAACAAACTAGGCCTGAAAGAAAACCGGGACTGTTTTTGTCTAGGTCTACGTCAGCTCAAACAGTCGGATATTGCACGCGGCGCTTGTCACATTTCCTGCCCACGGCCGTGTTCGGAACACGTGCTGTCCAGTTGGCCATAAAATTTGGTGTCGACAGACGAAGTGAAAATCACAGAATACAAAAATGTTGTCCGCCTAATTAAAGCCACTCTCAGGTCAACCTGCAATTCTCTTGCGCCGCGACGGAACACTCGGCATTAAGCAAAAACGTAACGCTTGGGTCACAAAACTAAACAAATCGTGCGAGTATCGCTAAATAAGCGGCAACTCGACAAAGTATAATCCCAACCATTTTCATGTCACGCACGATGGCGTGATTTTTCCGCAAGCTGATTGGCTAAAGAAATCTGGATGTTTGGGTTCGACACTCGAGTAGTTTAGGCTTAAAATAGTGTAAACAAAATTCATCCGCGTTGGTGGAACTACTTTCCTTTTGACGCGGCCTAGAGCATGAAGTCTGTGGTACCACGCTGGCTGAAAATTTTCGATTTTACTCCAAATTTTGCTCCCTTTTATCCTTTTTTGATGATTGAGTCATCATGGAAAAAGAACGACAAGGGTACAGAAGTCTTGAGATTACAAGGACCTCCATGGTGTGCTTTTAAATGTCTGATTTGGAATTTACGGTAAGAATTTTCACAAGGGTATTTGGACTCTTGAGGGCGTGCAGCAAAATTCACGATAGCGAATGGGGTTAGAATGTTAAGGGGCTAAAAGTGTTACTAGAAAATGATAACGTCCCAATATGAACGTCAAAAACAACACTTTTAGCCTTCTAAAAGTAGCTACGGCCTACCTACCGCAGCAAGGCTTTACAGTCTCTTCACCCCATTACCGCTTTGCCTTATTACCGCTTTGCCCCATTACCGCTTCGCCCCATTACCGCTTCGCCCCATTACCGCTTTGCCCCATTACTGCTTTACCCCATCGCCGCTAAGACTTCATCTACCCAGCATAAATGTTGCAGCAGTTAAAGTCAAATTCTTTATTTGACTCTATGTATATAGCCACACTGCTTCTCAACAATTGAAGACATCTATGTTGCCTCTGTTGAATCCAACCGCGGGGTGCGGGAGAGAATACGCTTCTACGACACAAAAGGACTGGTGAGTGAATGTTACAGGGCTACTGCGAGCCAGTAGTGCTTGTGTTGGGTAACAATTTAGAAGTTGGCCATCAATATTTTGTAACAAAATGATTCATCAACCATCAGATTTCAGGGAAAACAATTTCAGGAGGGAAACATTTTTGGTATAAATACCATACACGTTCGCCACTAATTGATAAAGCTTCAGAGAGTTTTAATTTTGGTGAGGAAACATTATTTTATCAGTGAGAAAAATTTGTTTTTCTTTGCAAGCACGTCTTAGGATTTTTAGATTGCTCCATGGACTTAGTGCATGGATCGAGTCCCAACTGGCGAACGTGTATTTCCCCTCCCCCCCCCCCCCCCCAAATTTTCAGCCGGGTTTTGTACACAAGATTTTATCCACTCTTGTCTCCCTCTACCCTCTTCCTCTCCCCACACACACCCTCAACCTCATCCCTACTCCACCCCAACCCCCACCCCAACCCCCACCCCCCAACCCCCACCCCCCAACCCCCACCCCCCAACCCCCAACCCCCACCCCCCAACCCCCACCCCCCACCCCCCAACCCCCACCCCCCACACCCCAACCCCCAACCCCCAACCCCCAACCCCCCAACCCCCCAACCCCCCAACCCCCACCCCCCCAACCCCAACCCCCACCCCCCCAACCCCCACCCCCCCAACCCCCAACCCCACCCCCCCAACCCCAACCCCCACCCCCCCAACCCCCACCCCCCCAACCCCCAACCCCCACCCCCCAACCCCCACCCCCCCAACCCCCAACCCCCAACCCCCAACCCCAACCCCCAACCCCAACCCCCAACTCCACCCCCAACTCCACCCCCAACCCCAACCCCAACCTTAACCCCACCCCAACTCGACCCCTGAACCTGCTCCCACCCTAAAATTTGGTAAAAAGGAGGCCTGGGGCGGTATTCATCTCAATACTTCAATCAAAATATACATAATATTTTACTTAGTTTTTGGCTGAAGCAAAATTCTTAGCCAAAATCGGTATTCAATTCGTAAGTGATAAAGGTTTTTTACTTGACAGAAAAATACTTAAGAACATTTGATATTCAAATTTTATTTTTAGAAAGTATTTTACTTAACTTTGATAAGGCAGGAAAGCAATTTTTTATATAAATCACACGCAGTTTCGTTTGAGTGCACGTGTGGGGCGTTTTGCTTGAGAAAAACGCTCATGAAAAGGCGCTTTTTATGGCGCGTCCCACACTGGATTCCATTGGCTGTTTAGGGAGTTCTGCGCTCTGCAGTATTTTACTTAGAAGGCATTTGAATAAGAGTAGGTCATTTTTTTTGCCAAACTAAATACTAAGTAAAGTTTTTACTTAATTTAAAGTTAGAACACATCATTGGTAATCTCGAAAATCATAAATGTTCACAGATTTACACGTAACTTACACAATATAAACATGATGACGGTAGTGAACTTCCCCTGAAATGGTTTTTCTAAAGTGCTATAGTCTTTGAGAAATGAGTAAAACAATTATTTTTCGTCTCGTGAGGCGAAAATTCACTTGTCCCCAAACCACTTCGTCCTTGCACCACTTCGTCGAATACCACTTCGCCCAAAAATACTTCGTGCACAGGCCGTGGTTTAGGGCGAAATGCTTCGGGGCGAAGTGGTTTTGGGGCGAAGTGATCGTAAACCCTTTTTTGACTGTTTTCTCAAAAGTTAGATGAAGTACGGAGCTGGTTTTTGCTCAGGTTGGTTTTAATCATGCATATATTCAATCACACAGGGGGATAAAACTATTTGGAACAGTTTACCAATCATGTGTTCTGCCTTTAAGTATTGAATTGAATACCGCCCCATAGCTCCACTTTTCTTTTTGTAAATTGTACACAAGGGTGTTTTCATCCCCAAATACAGTTGTTTCATCCAAGTATTTGTTTTCTTTCTATTTTAGAACCCCAAGACCAACCCAGAACTTCCTAAGCACTATTTTGCAATAGCAGATGTGAGTTATAATTATCGTTTAATTCTTTCTGGGACTGAAATCAAGGATTTCCCAAAAGTGCTTGCAACACTGTACCCTCTTAAAGGCACAGGCTCGTCAGCAACGCGTGCGCAGCAAATTCGTGTGACGAAATACGCAGCTCCATAGCAAAGGCATGGAGCTGCGTATTTCGTGGCACGAATTTTACGCGCGCGCGTTGCTGACGAGCCTGTGCCTTTAAGCCTACATGTAGGAAAACCCGGGTGCATTACAAACATCAACATATTTTGATAAAAATGTGGACAAATGTCCATGAGTTTTGATGGGGAATCTGGATACATTGGAAAATAACTTGGCTCCACCAGGACTCGAACCACAGACTTTCTGCTTAACATGTATGAAGCCAACTTGGGCCAATTTCACGGCGCTGTTTAGCACAAATTTGTCTAGCACAGATTTTCTTTGCTCTGTAAAATGGGTTACCAGCAAAAATTGTACACTGTATGTCAAATTGTATTTTTAGGAACAGGAGTAAAATATCAGTAAACACACATTACATACGATTTTGGCTGGCAACGAAATTCTGTGCTAAGCAAATTTGTGCTAAACAACACCATGAAGTTGGCCCCTGGTCGTCTCGAAAATTGGGGTTCCACTTGTTCCTCACTGATATACATGTACATGTACACACATTTTTACGACTGTACTGCATCTATGGAGCTGACTTTTTTTATTAGTTTACTCAGACTCGGTGTACATGATACATGTACACTGAGTCTGGGTTTCATCTAGGATTTCCAAAACTGCCTGTCCTCGGGGCTGTAGTCGAGTCCCCACTTTCCGAGTCCAACAAACATCCGAGTCCTCAACAGGCCGAGTTCGAGTCCCGAGTCCTTATTTCAATTTCAAGTGCAAGTGTCATTGATCGTGCCTGTGATCTTTAGCAGCTCGTTAGTTTGCTTTAGGCCGAGAAAGATGTTTCTTTGGGAGGTGAGATACATTTCAAGTGCTCAAAATTATTTTAAGCAATAGAAATTATTTATTTTACATTCTCAGAATTTTCTTTCACATGTTCAAAATACTTTCGGCCCCAAAATAAATTTCAATAGACACTTCAAATAATTTTCGGCGCCTGTGTAATGTAGTTTTTGTAAAATATTGTATATTTATTTTTTTCACTGGACTCGGATGGACTCGGCCCAAATCTCCGAGTCCTGACTAGCCGAGTCCGAGTCCTGACTAGCCGAGTCCGAGTCCTGACTAGCCGAGTCCGAGTCCTGACTAGCCGAGTCCGAGTCCTGACTAGCCGAGTCCGAGTCCTGACTAGCCGAGTCCGAGTCCTGACTAGCCGAGTCTGAGTCCTTGAAAATTGGGACTCGAGTCCGGACTCGAGTCCTACAGCGTTGCCTGTCCCACTTAGGTGCAGTTAAAAAGTACCTGTCCTGTGACTGGCAAAAATTGAAAGGCACACAAATGCGTAAAGTGGTTACGGACACCAGGCAAGTGTAAAATCGTGATACATGTGATCACGTAGGGCACACGTACACACTGTGTCCATACAACATGTACAAGAGTCACAACTCATACCACGGCCGGCCGGTTGCGGTGGCCTGCTGCACAGATTACAAGGTACTTTTGTTTTCATTCTAAACAAAAATGGAATTTAGTCGCTCAAGTATGTATACATTTTAAACCAAAAATCCACCTGTCATTTTTAATGACTATTTTACAAAATTCTACCCGTCATGTTTTATTGTCCAATTCGCAAAGTGCCTGTCTAAAATCACACATTGCCCGTCCAAAAGACGTGTGGATGGGTCGCTAGATGAAACAGTGCACTGGGCCTTTAACATGCTACCTTTTTCCCTTATGCTTTGCACATCTACAGGGCTTCATATTAATGTACAGTATCACCAATGCCGAGTCTTTCCAACAAGTTCAACTGCTCAAGAAAGAAGTGGACAAAATCTCCAAAGAAAAGGACAAGAGAGAAGTAATTTTCGTGATATTTTCTACTGCAAGCAAGAGTGGCACACCCTGCCTCAGCGGCTCATACAGATGCATGTTACAGACTGATAAAATAAGATCTATCGGCTTCTTTTATCTTCACCCAGACTATGATATTTGCATTTCTTCGTTTGAACAATATTGGTTTTCTTTAATTTGCAATTTGATATACACCCTCATATGTTTGTTCAATTCAATCTGGACATGCACACCATTCAGCAGGGAATAATATGTGAAACAAAGAAACATTTTTGCCAAGGGCTAGTCTGTGTGGTTAAATTTCAATTTGCTGGATGTAATTTCCAATTTGTCTAGAAGGTGACTCAGTCTGCATTATTTATTTGTTGTTTAATCTCAGGTTTCGCTGATTGTCATTGGTAACAAGGCCGATTTGTACAAGGAGAGACAGGTGGAATATGACAGAGTATGTGCTTGGGCTCAGAAAGAGAAAGGTAAAGGGATTGATTGTAAGCACAGGCAATATTACGATTATACAGGGATGCCAGTCTTCCGGCTATTGCCGGAACTCCGGCTTTTTTTTATTTTGGAAAAAGAAATCCGGCAAAGCCTTTTTTCCAGGCCGGAAAAATAAACGGCCGGAAATATTATTTTCAACTCTTCAAGTCCAAAAAAACGTGGAAAATTGTCTCACTTACTGATCAACGATGTCTGGATTTGGCCTATGTTATGTATGTACAGCCTATGTACATGATTTGCACACATACAGTATGTCTGTATACTGGCCATAATCATTAACTGGTAAAGTACCACGAAACCAGACTATTGATCAGAAGTACATAGACTATAGAGGGCGCTGTATCTATACAGCAGTGGTGCCGGTGACATTGCACACAGCAAGTCCGTGCACACGTACGTACATGTACATGCAGTTATGATAGTGGATTTTTGTTCCGGCCCTGAAGGTAAGAGCCACTGGCATCCCTGTATAATAGTGTGGTTTCGCAAGGTGACGAATACGGTTACGATTACGGACATAACGGTAACTGTTCATGTTGATGTGCACACTGAATTGGGTTTTGCACTACATGACTTGTACGTGTACATTTGTCTGCATCCGTTCAAATTTGCTCTGCGCTCAAGTCTGTTTTTTTGGCTCATGTTTTTATGCTTTTACTTGGGTATGATTCCTTAAATTCAATATGTATTTAAGGAAGATGCCGTATATCAAAAAGAAACAAAATGTACAAAATGTATTAGGGTCTTTCTATAAATTAGGGGTCCAAAAGTGTGACATTTGGTGTCCCCCGTTACACCTGATATGTGTTATTTTTCGTACAAAAATCATTAAAATGGCTTTAAAACCATTTTGTATGAATTGTACTTTATGTACTCACTCTTTGAGATGGAAAGTATTTAAAGAATGTGTCTTGAATTTACAAAAACAAGATGTAAAATGTAACGGGGGACACCAAAGCTGGACCCCTAATTTATAGAAAGACCCATTAGTCCGTCACAGATAAGGCCAAACAAAATAAATGGTGTGTTTACGGCCTAAAATAAGTCCAGGTAGGTATAGGTAGGAAAATAATTTAAGTTCATGCATTTGCGTGTTGTTTTGCAATGTTTGAAACTCACTGTTAACACTATTAACAGCTTCAAGTGTAGAAAATGTTCGTTGGAAATTATTGCAAATAGTGCTCATTTAAAATTATAAACTTGAAAATTGGCAATAAAAAGTTTGAGGTCGGTAATTTGGCCTCAAAAATTCCAGGTAGGTCGGGTTACCGTAAACACACCATTTATTTTGTTTGGCCTAATGTGAAAAATCAGCAAAACGGGTATCCATTTTCATAAAACGCGTATAGAAGCTGATAACCGTAGTCAACGCGTATGAAAACATGTGTACTACAGTTACACGTCACAAGAAGCACATGAAGTCATGATGTATCCGTATTGGTATCCCTGACTGTGCGAAACCTTTCTATTTCTATATTGGATGGTTTGGAGGGTGATATGGGAATATACTGCACAAGTCATGAAGATATTTAACGAGTGCGGTATATAGAGCCTTTGCACCTGCAGCCCATGATAGGGGGCAGTTTTTCATATTTAAATGATGTGACAATAGATCAAAAAAGTGCCTACTCGTTGCATGACACATGATAACAATGTGACTGCCCCTGTCATGACCGCCTGTGCAAAAGGTCTATACTCATATCGCCCGAAAAGACATCCAATAAAGTCTTTTAAAAACTTTCTTTAATCATGCAAGGATATCTTATAAACACAGATTTTAAACCTATGAGCTACCCCCTGGTTGTAAAACTTTCTTTCACACAAACGCTGAACTGCCTTCCCAAAAGAGCTGAAAATACTTTACATTTTTGTTTACTGTTGCATATTCATTAGTTGCTCTGTATGAGGTGACGGTAGCCAATCGGAAGGTGTTGATGGAACCAATCGTAGCCCTGACCTCCAAGCTCACATTGCCTCCTGGTAAGCATTGCTTCTCATGCATATTCATGACCACATTAAACACAATTATGTGCACAGTCTGCAATCGTGGGCAATGTTTGTTACACTGACAGTGCTATGAAAAGCAGGAAGAAATTTCTTTTGTGTGTTTAACACGTAATAGAGTATTAATGTGAAAATGTCACCCCCAAGTTTGTGCGTTGCCAAAGTTCTACAATAGTTCTACAATGAAACCAGTGCTTTGGCAATGTTTCTCCGCACTTTAGCAATGAACGTTTTAGATTACTAGCGGATGTTTAGTCCCAGTTACCCAACTAACGTCACACTTTGTGGCTGCATTCAAGCATATCATTCTCGTTACTCCAGAGTAATGCGTGTGCACTGCACTTAAAGAACCAGGCTCGTCAATGCGCGAGGAACAAATTTTTGCCACGAAATTCACCGCACTCCATACTAGTTGGGCAGTCAGCTGTTACGATCCTGCACGGTGCAGGCTCATTGGTTTACTTACGTACGTACACACAAACAAACATATGCGCGCATGCGCACGTGATTCGACTTAATACTATTCTCTGTCGAGTATGCCTGCACCCTCCGGGCAAGGTATGGAGGGTGGTGAAATTCGTGGCACGAATTAGCTTGTTGTGCATTGACGAGCCTCCGTCTTTAAGTCACATTAAACGAACGGCAAGTCTGCAGTCTGCATGCGCGAATGGCCATCAGTCAAGATGGCTGTCTCTTGCCATGACTGCACAAAAAATGTTGTTTCACTGCTTAACAAACTGAAGAAAATACAGACGTACACCCATGAGAACCTTGGCGAAATTATTGGTGCCGTCTAACAAACCTTAGTGAGTTGCTTCTTCAGCTATCGAATTGACACGTTGAGCAAATCCACCTAAAATTCTACCCATATTCCGCCATCTTCGTACAAATCACATGGCACTCATCAGGAGTAAGAGCACACTCCCCATTTGTCGGGGAGTAGTGAGAGCATACTCTCGCTGACCCGAGTGTTATTATGCTTGTCGTTCGTGCGTGCAGGACAGGGGTGTGAGTGGAGAACCCCAACAAAATCTGAAAAAAATCTTTAACTGCAATCGTGAAGCTGAAATTGCGAGCACGAAGCCCTAACGACGTGGGGTCCGGGGCCTGCTTAAGTTGCACTGACATCTTGATGAATTAAACTCCCCAGTTGGTGCATTTTATGGCTTCGAGAATGGAATTTTGTACTGAATGCTGGCTTGCACATGACGCATGGCGTGCGCTAGTAGGTGGAAAATAAAACCAACGCTTACGCATGGGGGGAAAAAGCGGAAATATGGCGAGAAAAAAAAAAGCTTAAATTTAATTTTGGCACATTAAACAAAAAGCTGAAATCGGCTAAAAATCTGTACTGCTCGTGTTAATAACATGAGTACACGCTCGAACGCAGCATAGTATACATAGTCTATGGCAATCAATGCTTCGTTTTATGGAAGAATGTGTTTCATAAAGTTGTTGGCTTGCCCCAGATTTCTGTACTTCAACCTGTTATTATTGCGTTTCAGTTTCATTTACCGTTTATTCAGAGTCAATATCTTGTTTACAATGGAGCCATACAAAACCTAGCATCGCTAGAAACATGGGGGAAAGTCCCATTCTCTTACAAGTACTTAGGGATCATTTTACCAACACCAAGTGCTACAGAAAGTGCACCAGCAGCCATCTGGGGCCAATTTCATGGCGCTGTTTAGCACAGAATTGATTTGCTTTGCAAAATTGGTTACCAGCCAAAATTGTATGTCAAATTGTGTTTTTAGAAACAGTAGCAAAATATTAGTAAATACACATCACATATGATTTTGGCTGGCAATATAAAGCAATTCTGTCTGCTTAACAGCGCCATGAAATTGACCCCTGGGGGAAGAATTCCACGAAATAATTCCTTTTTTCAGCACTCTCAGCAGACATCCAGTCACTCACAGCTAGGTATATCGTTTTCAAAAATCCTTTTTTGTATTGGGATTTTTTCATGGGGGCACTGGAAATTTGTGGGGTGGGGCACATAGCCATGCCGCTGTAATACACATCACTAAAAGATTTTGACTGCTAACCCATTTTTATAGAACAAACAAATTTTGCATTAAGCACATTTTTTCCTTAACAGCTTTATGAAATTGGCCCCTGTGTACAAATTGAAATTGATATAGAAAAATTTTGTACTTTTTTTTCTTTTCTGTCTGTATTCAGTCAAATCCAGTTTTCGCATCAAGCCTCGTCAGATGACAAGTGCAGGGTCTCAGGATGTCTGAATAGTACACTCAGGAACAGGCTTGAGTAAGACTAAGACCCCGTTCTCACTAGAGAAATCGTTTTCGTTCGACGATGATTCGACGAAGAGTTTTCCTGATGTGAACGCACACCTCTTCATTCGACGATGATTAGAATCGCTTTATTTGATGAAGTAAATATTATCCTTATATTTCTGACCGTTTACTTTTCCGGCCTGGAAAAAAGGCTTTGCCGGATTTCTTTTTCCAAAATAAGAAAAAGCCGGAATTTCAGCAATAACTGGAAGACTGGCATCCCTGCTTGTTTGTTGAAATGTCATGTAATCTACTGCCTAAATTTGGCTCGATTGTCTAGGGATACACTGCCATGACTAATTGAGACTGTATAAGACGCAACCGTTGTGGAGAGTTTTGAGAAAAATCATACGCCGGTGTCCTTTCTCCATTGCCTATGATGATATCAGTCCGATTACAGTTTAATCTTGATATAAGAGCACTGTAATGGTCAGGGTCCAGTTTGGTAATTACCCTCCAAGGAAATGACTGAATTATTATTCAAAAGCTTACATGTTGGTAATGGTAATAATCATCTTGTGAAATTGTTTCGTCTGACGTGCCCCCATTCATGGGGGTAGGGGTACCCCAAAGAAACGTGGTAATCACCACACAGTAGTGTCACTCACAGAGACCCTTACGGCCTGGTCACACATACTCCTGAAATGCCAGCATCGCGCGTGAAGTATGGCGTGCAAAATTTAATATGGACGTGCCAAGTTAGGGGTCGTCCATAAAGTACGTACGCATGAAATGCCGACTTTTTAGACCCTCCCTCCCCCCCTGTACGCATGGCGTACGCAGTGGCTCCAACCCCCCCCCTGTACGCATACGCATTCCATATATACCTCAGCATTGGTAAAAATGGTTCAGTACTACATGTATAGTGCTATATACTACTACGTGTAGTACGATTCGCATGTCGCCACCTAAGTCTGAAATAAATGTTAAAATGTATAGATTTCTTTTGCATTTTGTTCTGTTTAATTTACTTAAAATGACACATCAAGCATCATTCAACTGGGGATTTAATGAGAAAACCTAATTTGAGGAGTGAGAAAAATGTGAGATGTGTGAGAAAAATGTGTGGCCTGTCTAATATATTTCGTACATAAGGTCTGAAGCCATGGTCAACTTGTCCATCCTGTACGCATGGTGTACGCAATGTCAACAACCCCCCCCCCCCCCCCCCCCCCCCCCAACCTCCTTCCGTGCGTACGTACTTTATGGATGGCCCCTCAACATTTCATCCAGAAATGGAGGTTTATTTCAATAAAATGTTAACTTGGCACGTCCAGAAATAGACATATGTCTAAATGTTAACTTTCCATACCATACTTTATGCGCCCTGCTGGCATTTCACGTGTATGTCTGACCAGCAGCCGATTTCACAAATCCTTACGCACTGCATAAGCCCGCTTGCACAACTTTGTATTGCGTAAGCCGTGCAACATTCCTGTGATAATTGCACGCAACCCTATGGGGCTTATGCTATTTTTAAAAATTGCGCAAGCTACGCAATTTTTTCGTGAAATCTGCTTTAGGCCTTTAGTGCTTCACTGACCCTTCAAATTGTCTGATAAAATTTACACAAAAAGAGCAAATGTTTTCGTGTTATATGATACTAAAAAATTAATCTAATATAAACTTTGTATCTTTACTTCTGGCTCCCCACAGAATTGTGTGAAATTTGTGATTATATTATCCACTTCCGTCATTCCATTAAATTAGTTTTTGTTTATATAAAAGAGACAATCGGGAAACGGTTTAACTAACTGTTTGAGACAGCAGTTAAATGCTGTACTTATTTGTAAATACAGTATGTATATAAAAATGTAAAGAGTGTGAAACACGGAAGTAAAAAATACCTTTTTTTTTTTTTGGTTGTGATCCACCTCGTACACGTATGTATATTGTAAGTTTCATGAAGTAGCTACTTATGCTCGAGTGCAGGACAATGATTTCAGTTTTGCAGAAACCCGAGTATCGGGGGTATTAATCTGGAATGTAAATTTTGTAATTAGTAGTATGTAGTAAGATACATGTACTTGCGTTTTTACTATAGTTGATATTTTGGAGCATGTTCAAGCCTCGATAGATCACTTGCAGTGACCCAAAATTTTAGTTAACGAGTTGACAAGAAAAACCTAACTAAAATTGTTAATAGCAATGGTAACAAACGCCACATAATTTCTGGTAAAATGGTACCTTTGTGGGAAAAATTGCCAACTGGAATGGAGGTGCTTTTAAAACAAAATTGTCTGCAGACAATTTTTACCATTCATTCAACACAGAAACCATGCATGGATTTTTATGGTTTTCTGAAGTATTACTGCATTTACGTGGCTGAAATTGATCAGTTGATCAACATTAATATTATGTAATGCTACTGTACCTGTTTTTAAAGGTTTTTCAATCATGATGTAATTTAGGATGATGAATGGTATAATTTTGAGCTAGGTTTCACACATGTAATTTATCTTTAATGTAACGGATATTTTTCACATAAAAGTTATGCCCACTGAATCAGTTCTGTAAAATTTTTGGCAAAAAATGATAAATTTTACAAGGGGTTAGTCCAGCAATTTTTTCACAAAATTGACCTTTTAGGAAATATCTCAGAAATGACTCCTAATGAAAATTTAGCTCGTTTGGAACCTATCTGAGCAGTTTTCCCAAGCTTATTTATAAGAAAATGTAAATTTTTGCCAAAAGTGGACATTTTTCTTCAAAATCTGAAATTTTCACAAATTGATATTTCATTGCCTTGGAGAGCAGTCAATGTCAAATTCAACAAATGTCTGTGTTCTAAGCAACATTTCCATCAATTTTAAGAAAATTTGAATAATAAAATTTTGGCCAAAAATGATAAATTTTACAAGGGGTTAGTCCAGCAATTTTTCCAAAAATTGACCTTTTAGGAAATATCTCAGAAATGACTCCTAATGAAAATTTAGCTCGTTTGGAACCTATCTGGGCAGTTTTCCCAAGCTTATTTATAAGAAAATGTAAATTTTGGCCAAAAGTTGACATTTTTCTTCAAAATCTGAAATTTTCACAAATTGATATTTCATTGCCTGGGAGAGCAGTCGATGTCAATTTCAACAAATGTCTGTGTTCTTAGCAACATTTCCATCAATTTGAAGAAAATTTGAATAATACAATTTTTGGCCAAAAATGATAAATTTTACAAGGGGTTAGTCCAGCAATTTTTCTCAAAATTGGCAAAAAATGACCTTTTTGGAAATATCTCAGAAATGACTCCTAATGAAAATTTAGCTCGTTTGGAACCTATCTCGGCAGTTTTCCCAAGCTTATTTATAAGAAAATGACAATTGTTGTCAAAAAGTGGACACTTTTCTTGAAAATCTGAAATTTTCACGAATTGATATTTCATTGCCTGGGAGAGCAGTCGATGTCAAATTCAACAAATGTCTGTGTTCTTAGCAACATTTCGATCAATTTGAAGAAAATTTGAATAATAAAATTTTTGGCCAAAAATTATAAATTTTACAAGGGGTTAGTCCAGCAATTTTTCTCAAAATTGGCAAAAAATGACCTTTTTGGAAATATCTCAGAAATGACTCCTAATGAAATATTAGCTCGTTTGGAACCTATCTCGGCAGTTTTCCCAAGCTTATTTATAAGAAAATGACAATTGTTGTCAAAAAGTGGACACTTTTCTTCAAAATCTGAAATTTTCACGAATTGATATTTCATTGCCTGGGAGAGCAGTCGATGTCAAATTCAACAAATGTCTGTGTTCTTAGCAACATTTCCATCAATTTGAAGAAAATTTGAATAATAAAATTTTTGGCCAAAAATGATAAATTTTACAAGGGGTTAGTCCAGCAATTTTTCTCAAAATTGGCAAAAAATGACATTTTTGGAAATATCTCAGAAATGACTCCTAATGAAAATTTAGCTCGTTTGGAACCTATCTGGGCAGTTTTCCCAAGTTTATTTATAAGAAAATGTAAATTTTGGCCAAAAGTGGACATTTTTCTTCAAAATCTGAAATTTTCACGAATTGATATTTCATTGCCTGGGAGAGCAGTCGATGTCAAATTCAACAAATGTCTGTGTTCTTAGCAACATTTCGATCAATTTGAAGAAAATTTGAATAATACAATTTTTGGCCAAAAATGATAAATTTTACAAGGGGTTAGTCCAGCAATTTTTCTCAAAATTGGCAAAAAATGACCTTTTTGGAAATATCTCAGAAATGACTCCTAATGAAAATTTAGCTCGTTTGGAACCTATCTCGGCAGTTTTCCCAAGCTTATTTATAAGAAAATGACAATTGTTGTCAAAAAGTGGACACTTTTCTTCAAAATCTGAAATTTTCACGAATTGATATTTCATTGCCTGGGAGAGCAGTCGATGTCAAATTCAACAAATGTCTGTGTTCTTAGCAACATTTCCATCAATTTGAAGAAAATTTGAATAATAAAATTTTTGGCCAAAAATGATAAATTTTACAAGGGGTTAGTCCAGCAATTTTTCTCAAAATTGGCAAAAAATGACATTTTTGGAAATATCTCAGAAATGACTCCTAATGAAAATTTAGCTCGTTTGGAACCTATCTGGGCAGTTTTCCCAAGTTTATTTATAAGAAAATGTAAATTTTGGCCAAAAGTGGACATTTTTATTCAAAATCTGAAATTTTCACGAATTGATATTTCATTGCCTGGGAGAGCAGTCGATGTCAAATTCAACAAATGTCTGTGTTCTTAGCAACATTTCCATCAATTTGAAGAAAATTTGAATAATAAAATTTTTGACCAAAAATGATAAATTTTACAAGGGGTTAGTCCAGCAATTTTTCCCAAAATTGACCTTTTAGGAAATATCTCAGAAATGACTCCTAATGAAAATTTAGCTCGTTTGGAACCTATCTGGGCAGTTTTCCCAAGCTTATTTATAAGAAAATGTAAATTTTGGCCAAAAGTGGACATTTTTCTTCAAAATCTGAAATTTTCACAAATTGATATTTCATTGCCTGGGAGAGCAGTCGATGTCAATTTCAACAAATGTCTGTGTTCTTAGCAACATTTCCATCAATTTGAAGAAAATTTGAATAATAAAATTTTTGGCCAAAAATGATAAATTTTACAAGGGGTTAGTCCAGCAATTTTTCTCAAAATTGGCAAAAAATGACATTTTTGGAAATATCTCAGAAATGACTCCTAATGAAAATTTAGCTCGTTTGGAACCTATCTGGGCAGTTTTCCCAAGTTTATTTATAAGAAAATGTAAATTTTGGCCAAAAGTGGACATTTTTCTTCAAAATCTGAAATTTTCACGAATTGATATTTCATTGCCTGGGAGAGCAGTCGATGTCAAATTCAACAAATGTCTGTGTTCTTAGCAACATTTCCATCAATTTGAAGAAAATTTGAATAATAAAATTTTTGACCAACAATGATAAATTTTTCCCAAAATTGACCTTTTAGGAAATATCTCAGAAATGACTCCTAATGAAAATTTAGCTCGTTTGGAACCTATCTGGGCAGTTTTCCCAAGCTTATTTATAAGAAAATGTAAATTTTGGCCAAAAGTGGACATTTTTCTTCAAAATCTGAAATTTTCACAAATTGATATTTCATTGCCTGGGAGAGCAGTCGATGTCAATTTCAACAAATGTCTGTGTTCTTAGCAACATTTCCATCAATTTGAAGAAAATTTGAATAATAAAATTTTTGGCCAAAAATGATAAATTTTACAAGGGGTTAGTCCAGCAATTTTTCTCAAAATTGGCCAAAAATGACCTTTTTGGAAATATCTCAGAAATGACTCCTAATGAAAATTTAGCTCGTTTGGAACCTATCTGGGCAGTTTTCCCAAGTTTATTTATAAGAAAATGTAAATTTTGGCCAAAAGTGGACATTTTTCTTCAAAATCTGAAATTGTCACAAATTCATATTTCATTGCCTGGGAGAGCAGTCGATGTCAAATTCAACAAATGTCTGTGTTCTTAGCAACATTTCCATCAATTTGAAGAACATTTGAATAATACAATTTTTGGCCAAAAATGATAAATTTTACAAGGGGTTAGTCCAGCAATTTTTCTCAAAATTGGCCAAAAATGACCTTTTTGGAAATATCTCAGAAATGACTCCTAATGGAAATTTAGCTCTTTTGGAACCTATCTCGGCAGTTTTCCCAAGCTTATTTATAAGAAAATGTAAATTTTGGCCGAAAGTGGACATTTTTCTAGTGAAAATTTATCTCGTTTGGAACCTATCTCGGCAGTTTTTCCCAAGCTTTATTTATAAGAAAATGACAATTTTTGTCAAAAGGTGGACACTTTTCTTCAAAATCTGAAATTTTCACCAATTCATATTTTATTGCCTGGGAGAGCAGTCGATGTCAAATTCAACAAATGTCTGTGTTCTTAGCAACATTTCCATCAATTTGAAGACAATTTGAATAATAAAATTTTTGACCAAAAATGATAAATTTTTCCCAAAATTGACCTTTTAGGAAATATCTCAGAAATGACTCCTAATGAAAATTTAGCTCGTTTGGAACCTATCTGGGCAGTTTTCCCAAGCTTATTTATAAGAAAATGTAAATTTTGGCCAAAAGTGGACATTTTTCTTCAAAATCTGAAATTTTCACAAATTGATATTTCATTGCCTGGGAGAGCAGTCGATGTCAATTTCAACAAATGTCTGTGTTCTTAGCAACATTTCCATCAATTTGAAGAAAATTTGAATAATAAAATTTTTGGCCAAAAATGATAAATTTTACAAGGGGTTAGTCCAGCAATTTTTCTCAAAATTGGCCAAAAATGACCTTTTTGGAAATATCTCAGAAATGACTCCTAATGAAATATTAGCTCGTTTGGAACCTATCTCGGCAGTTTTCCCAAGCTTATTTATAAGAAAATGACAATTGTTGTCAAAAAGTGGACACTTTTCTTCAAAATCTGAAATTTTCACGAATTGATATTTCATTGCCTGGGAGAGCAGTCGATGTCAAATTCAACAAATGTCTGTGTTCTTAGCAACATTTCCATCAATTTGAAGAAAATTTGAATAATAAAATGTTTGACCAAAAATGATAAATTTTACAAGGGGTTAGTCCAGCAATTTTTCCCAAAATTGACCTTTTAGGAAATATCTCAGAAATGACTCCTAATGAAAATTTAGCTCGTTTGGAACCTATCTGGGCAGTTTTCCCAAGCTTATTTATAAGAAAATGTAAATTTTGGCCAAAAGTGGACATTTTTCTTCAAAATCTGAAATTTTCACAAATTGATATTTCATTGCCTGGGAGAGCAGTCGATGTCAATTTCAACAAATGTCTGTGTTCTTAGCAACATTTCCATCAATTTGAAGAAAATTTGAATAATAAAATTTTTGGCCAAAAATGATAAATTTTACAAGGGGTTAGTCCAGCAATTTTTCTCAAAATTGGCAAAAAATGACATTTTTGGAAATATCTCAGAAATGACTCCTAATGAAAATTTAGCTCGTTTGGAACCTATCTGGGCAGTTTTCCCAAGTTTATTTATAAGAAAATGTAAATTTTGGCCAAAAGTGGACATTTTTCTTCAAAATCTGAAATTTTCACGAATTGATATTTCATTGCCTGGGAGAGCAGTCGATGTCAAATTCAACAAATGTCTGTGTTCTTAGCAACATTTCCATCAATTTGAAGAAAATTTGAATAATAAAATTTTTGACCAACAATGATAAATTTTTCCCAAAATTGACCTTTTAGGAAATATCTCAGAAATGACTCCTAATGAAAATTTAGCTCGTTTGGAACCTATCTGGGCAGTTTTCCCAAGCTTATTTATAAGAAAATGTAAATTTTGGCCAAAAGTGGACATTTTTCTTCAAAATCTGAAATTTTCACAAATTGATATTTCATTGCCTGGGAGAGCAGTCGATGTCAATTTCAACAAATGTCTGTGTTCTTAGCAACATTTCCATCAATTTGAAGAAAATTTGAATAATAAAATTTTTGGCCAAAAATGATAAATTTTACAAGGGGTTAGTCCAGCAATTTTTCTCAAAATTGGCAAAAAATGACATTTTTGGAAATATCTCAGAAATGACTCCTAATGAAAATTTAGCTCGTTTGGAACCTATCTGGGCAGTTTTCCCAAGTTTATTTATAAGAAAATGTAAATTTTGGCCAAAAGTGGACATTTTTCTTCAAAATCTGAAATTTTCACGAATTGATATTTCATTGCCTGGGAGAGCAGTCGATGTCAAATTCAACAAATGTCTGTGTTCTTAGCAACATTTCCATCAATTTGAAGAAAATTTGAATAATAAAATTTTTGACCAACAATGATAAATTTTTCCCAAAATTGACCTTTTAGGAAATATCTCAGAAATGACTCCTAATGAAAATTTAGCTCGTTTGGAACCTATCTGGGCAGTTTTCCCAAGCTTATTTATAAGAAAATGTAAATTTTGGCCAAAAGTGGACATTTTTCTTCAAAATCTGAAATTTTCACAAATTGATATTTCATTGCCTGGGAGAGCAGTCGATGTCAATTTCAACAAATGTCTGTGTTCTTAGCAACATTTCCATCAATTTGAAGAAAATTTGAATAATACAATTTTTGGCCAAAAATGATAAATTTTACAAGGGGTTAGTCCAGCAATTTTTCTCAAAATTGGCCAAAAATGACCTTTTTGGAAATATCTCAGAAATGACTCCTAATGAAAATTTAGCTCGTTTGGAACCTATCTGGGCAGTTTTCCCAAGTTTATTTATAAGAAAATGTAAATTTTGGCCAAAAGTGGACATTTTTCTTCAAAATCTGAAATTGTCACAAATTCATATTTCATTGCCTGGGAGAGCAGTCGATGTCAAATTCAACAAATGTCTGTGTTCTTAGCAACATTTCCATCAATTTGAAGAACATTTGAATAATACAATTTTTGGCCAAAAATGATAAATTTTACAAGGGGTTAGTCCAGCAATTTTTCTCAAAATTGGCCAAAAATGACCTTTTTGGAAATATCTCAGAAATGACTCCTATTGGAAATTTAGCTCTTTTGGAACCTATCTCGGCAGTTTTCCCAAGCTTATTTATAAGAAAATGTAAATTTTGGCCGAAAGTGGACATTTTTCTAGTGAAAATTTATCTCGTTTGGAACCTATCTCGGCAGTTTTTCCCAAGCTTTATTTATAAGAAAATGACAATTTTTGTCAAAAGGTGGACACTTTTCTTCAAAATCTGAAATTTTCACCAATTCATATTTTATTGCCTGGGAGAGCAGTCGATGTCAAATTCAACAAATGTCTGTGTTCTTAGCAACATTTCCATCAATTTGAAGAAAATTTGAATAATAAAATTTTTGACCAAAAATGATAAATTTTTCCCAAAATTGACCTTTTAGGAAATATCTCAGAAATGACTCCTAATGAAAATTTAGCTCGTTTGGAACCTATCTGGGCAGTTTTCCCAAGCTTATTTATAAGAAAATGTAAATTTTGGCCAAAAGTGGACATTTTTCTTCAAAATCTGAAATTTTCACAAATTGATATTTCATTGCCTGGGAGAGCAGTCGATGTCAATTTCAACAAATGTCTGTGTTCTTAGCAACATTTCCATCAATTTGAAGAAAATTTGAATAATAAAATTTTTGGCCAAAAATGATAAATTTTACATGGGGTTAGTCCAGCAATTTTTCTCAAAATTGGCCAAAAATGACCTTTTTGGAAATATCTCAGAAATGACTCCTAATGAAATATTAGCTCGTTTGGAACCTATCTCGGCAGTTTTCCCAAGCTTATTTATAAGAAAATGACAATTGTTGTCAAAAAGTGGACACTTTTCTTCAAAATCTGAAATTTTCACGAATTGATATTTCATTGCCTGGGAGAGCAGTCGATGTCAAATTCAACAAATGTCTGTGTTCTTAGCAACATTTCCATCAATTTGAAGAAAATTTGAATAATAAATTTTTTTGCCAAAAATGATAAATTTTTCAAGGGGTTAGTCCAGCAATTTTTCTCAAAATTGGCAAAAAATGACATTTTTGGAAATATCTCAGAAATGACTCCTAATGAAAATTTAGCTCGTTTGGAACCTATCTGGGCAGTTTTCCCAAGTTTATTTATAAGAAAATGTAAATTTTGGCCAAAAGTGGACATTTTTCTTCAAAATCTGAAATTTTCACGAATTGATATTTCATTGCCTGGGAGAGCAGTCGATGTCAAATTCAACAAATGTCTGTGTTCTTAGCAACATTTCCATCAATTTGAAGAAAATTTGAATAATAAAATTTTTGACCAAAAATGATAAATTTTACAAGGGGTTAGTCCAGCAATTTTTCCCAAAATTGACCTTTTAGGAAATATCTCAGAAATGACTCCTAATGAAAATTTAGCTCGTTTGGAACCTATCTGGGCAGTTTTCCCAAGCTTATTTATAAGAAAATGTAAATTTTGGCCAAAAGTGGACATTTTTCTTCAAAATCTGAAATTTTCACAAATTGATATTTCATTGCCTGGGAGAGCAGTCGATGTCAATTTCAACAAATGTCTGTGTTCTTAGCAACATTTCCATCAATTTGAAGAAAATTTGAATAATAAAATTTTTGGCCAAAAATGATAAATTTTACAAGGGGTTAGTCCAGCAATTTTTCTCAAAATTGGCAAAAAATGACATTTTTTGAAATATCTCAGAAATGACTCCTAATGAAAATTTAGCTCGTTTGGAACCTATCTGGGCAGTTTTCCCAAGTTTATTTATAAGAAAATGTAAATTTTGGCCAAAAGTGGACATTTTTCTTCAAAATCTGAAATTTTCACGAATTGATATTTCATTGCCTGGGAGAGCAGTCGATGTCAAATTCAACAAATGTCTGTGTTCTTAGCAACATTTCCATCAATTTGAAGAAAATTTGAATAATAAAATTTTTGACCAAAAATGATAAATTTTTCCCAAAATTGACCTTTTAGGAAATATCTCAGAAATGACTCCTAATGAAAATTTAGCTCGTTTGGAACCTATCTGGGCAGTTTTCCCAAGCTTATTTATAAGAAAATGTAAATTTTGGCCAAAAGTGGACATTTTTCTTCAAAATCTGAAATTTTCACAAATTGATATTTCATTGCCTGGGAGAGCAGTCGATGTCAATTTCAACAAATGTCTGTGTTCTTAGCAACATTTCCATCAATTTGAAGAAAATTTGAATAATAAAATGTTTGGCCAAAAATGAAAAATGATAAATTTTTCTCAAAATTGGCCAAAAATGACCTTTTTGGAAATACCTCAGAAATGACTCCTAATGGAAATTTAGCTCTTTTGGAACCTATCTCGGCAGTTTTCCCAAGCTTATTTATAAGAAAATGTAAATTTTGGCCGAAAGTGGACATTTTTCTAGTGAAAATTTAGCTCGTTTGGAACCTATCTCGGCAGTTTTTCCCAAGCTTTATTTATAATAAAATGACAATTTTTGTTAAAAGGTGGACACTTTTCTTCAAAATCTGAAATTTTCACCAATTTATATTTCATTGCCTGGGAGAGCAGTCAATGTCAAATTCAACAAATGTCTGTGTTCTTAGCAACATTTCCATCAATTTGAAGAAAATTTGAATAATAATTTTTTTGGCCAAAAATGATAAATTTTACAAGGGGTTAGTCCAGCAATTTTTCTCAAAATTGGCCAAAAATGACCTTTTTGGAAATATCTCAGAAATGACTCCTAATGAAATATTAGCTCGTTTGGAACCTATCTCGGCAGTTTTCCCAAGCTTATTTATAAGAAAATGACAATTGTTGTCAAAAAGTGGACACTTTTCTTCAAAATCTGAAATTTTCACGAATTGATATTTCATTGCCTGGGAGAGCAGTCGATGTCAAATTCAACAAATGTCTGTGTTCTTAGCAACATTTCCATCAATTTGAAGAAAATTTGAATAATAAAATTTTTGACCAACAATGATAAATTTTTCCCAAAATTGACCTTTTAGGAAATATCTCAGAAATGACTCCTAATGAAAATTTAGCTCGTTTGGAACCTATCTGGGCAGTTTTCCCAAGCTTATTTATAAGAAAATGTAAATTTTGGCCAAAAGTGGACATTTTTCTTCAAAATCTGAAATTTTCACAAATTGATATTTCATTGCCTGGGAGAGCAGTCGATGTCAATTTCAACAAATGTCTGTGTTCTTAGCAACATTTCCATCAATTTGAAGAAAATTTGAATAATAAAATTTTTGGCCAAAAATGATAAATTTTACAAGGGGTTAGTCCAGCAATTTTTCTCAAAATTGGCCAAAAATGACCTTTTTGGAAATATCTCAGAAATGACTCCTAATGAAAATTTAGCTCGTTTGGAACCTATCTGGGCAGTTTTCCCAAGTTTATTTATAAGAAAATGTAAATTTTGGCCAAAAGTGGACATTTTTCTTCAAAATCTGAAATTGTCACAAATTCATATTTCATTGCCTGGGAGAGCAGTCGATGTCAAATTCAACAAATGTCTGTGTTCTTAGCAACATTTCCATCAATTTGAAGAACATTTGAATAATACAATTTTTGGCCAAAAATGATAAATTTTACAAGGGGTTAGTCCAGCAATTTGTCTCAAAATTGGCCAAAAATGACCTTTTTGGAAATATCTCAGAAATGACTCCTAATGGAAATTTAGCTCTTTTGGAACCTATCTCGGCAGTTTTCCCAAGCTTATTTATAAGAAAATGTAAATTTTGGCCGAAAGTGGACATTTTTCTAGTGAAAATTTATCTCGTTTGGAACCTATCTCGGCAGTTTTTCCCAAGCTTTATTTATAAGAAAATGACAATTTTTGTCAAAAGGTGGACACTTTTCTTCAAAATCTGAAATTTTCACCAATTCATATTTTATTGCCTGGGAGAGCAGTCGATGTCAAATTCAACAAATGTCTGTGTTCTTAGCAACATTTCCATCAATTTGAAGAAAATTTGAATAATAAAATTTTTGACCAAAAATGATAAATTTTTCCCAAAATTGACCTTTTAGGAAATATCTCAGAAATGACTCCTAATGAAAATTTAGCTCGTTTGGAACCTATCTGGGCAGTTTTCCCAAGCTTATTTATAAGAAAATGTAAATTTTGGCCAAAAGTGGACATTTTTCTTCAAAATCTGAAATTTTCACAAATTGATATTTCATTGCCTGGGAGAGCAGTCGATGTCAATTTCAACAAATGTCTGTGTTCTTAGCAACATTTCCATCAATTTGAAGAAAATTTGAATAATAAAATTTTTGGCCAAAAATGATAAATTTTTCTCAAAATTGGCAAAAAATGACATTTTTGGAAATATCTCAGAAATGACTCCTAATGAAAATTTAGCTCGTTTGGAACCTATCTGGGCAGTTTTCCCAAGTTTATTTATAAGAAAATGTAAATTTTGGCCAAAAGTGGACATTTTTCTTCAAAATCTGAAATTTTCACGAATTGATATTTCATTGCCTGGGAGAGCAGTCGATGTCAAATTCAACAAATGTCTGTGTTCTTAGCAACATTTCCATCAATTTGAAGAAAATTTGAATAATAAAATTTTTGACCAAAAATGATAAATTTTACAAGGGGTTAGTCCAGCTATTTTTCCCAAAATTGACCTTTTAGGAAATATCTCAGAAATGACTCCTAATGAAAATTTAGCTCGTTTGGAACCTATCTGGGCAGTTTTCCCAAGCTTATTTATAAGAAAATGTAAATTTTGGCCAAAAGTGGACATTTTTCTTCAAAATCTGAAATTTTCACAAATTGATATTTCATTGCCTGGGAGAGCAGTCGATGTCAATTTCAACAAATGTCTGTGTTCTTAGCAACATTTCCATCAATTTGAAGAAAATTTGAATAATAACATTTTTGGCCAAAAATGATAAATTTTACAAGGGGTTAGTCCAGCAATTTTTCTCAAAATTGGCAAAAAATGACATTTTTGGAAATATCTCAGAAATGACTCCTAATGAAAATTTAGCTCGTTTGGAACCTATCTGGGCAGTTTTCCCAAGTTTATTTATAAGAAAATGTAAATTTTGGCCAAAAGTGGACATTTTTCTTCAAAATCTGAAATTGTCACAAATTCATATTTCATTGCCTGGGAGAGCAGTCGATGTCAAATTCAACAAATGTCTGTGTTCTTAGCAACATTTCCATCAATTTGAAGAACATTTGAATAATACAATTTTTGGCCAAAAATGATAAATTTTACAAGGGGTTAGTCCAGCAATTTTTCTCAAAATTTGCCAAAAATGACCTTTTTGGAAATATCTCAGAAATGACTCCTAATGGAAATTTAGCTCTTTTGGAACCTATCTCGGCAGTTTTCCCAAGCTTATTTATAAGAAAATGTAAATTTTGGCCGAAAGTGGACATTTTTCTAGTGAAAATTTAGCTCGTTTGGAACCTATCTCGGCAGTTTTTCCCAAGCTTTATTTATAAGAAAATGACAATTTTTGTCAAAAGGTGGACACTTTTCTTCAAAATCTGAAATTTTCACCAATTTATATTTCATTGCCTGGGAGAGCAGTCAATGTCAAATTCAACAAATGTCTGTGTTCTTAGCAACATTTCCATCAATTTGAAGAAAATTTGAATAATAAATTTTTTGGCCAAAAATGATAAATTTTACAAGGGGTTAGTCCAGCAATTTTTCTCAAAATTGGCAAAAAATGACATTTTTGGAAATATCTCAGAAATGACTCCTAATGAAAATTTAGCTATATGGGCAATTTTCCCAAGTTTATTTATAAGAAAATGTAAATTTTGGCCAAAAGTGGACATTTTTCTTCAAAATCTGAAATTTTCCCAAATTCATATTTCATTGCCTGGGAGAGCAGTCGATGTCAAATTCAACAAATGTCTGTGTTCTTAGCAACATTTCCATCAATTTGAAGAAAATTTGAATAATAAAATTTTTGACCAAAAATGATAAATTTTACAAGGGGTTAGTCCAGCAATTTTTCCCAAAATTGACCTTTTAGGAAATATCTCAGAAATGACTCCTAATGAAAATTTAGCTCGTTTGGAACCTATCTGGGCAGTTTTCCCAAGCTTATTTATAAGAAAATGTAAATTTTGGCCAAAAGTGGACATTTTTCTTCAAAATCTGAAATTTTCACAAATTGATATTTCATTGCCTGGGAGAGCAGTCGATGTCAATTTCAACAAATGTCTGTGTTCTTAGCAACATTTCCATCAATTTGAAGAAAATTTGAATAATAAAATTTTTGGCCAAAAATGATAAATTTTACAAGGGGTTAGTCCAGCAATTTAGAGAAAAATTGGCCAAAAATGACCTTTTTGGAAATATCTCAGAAATGACTCCTAATGAAATATTAGCTCGTTTGGAACCTATCTCGGCAGTTTTCCCAAGCTTATTTATAAGAAAATGACAATTGTTGTCAAAAAGTGGACACTTCTTCAAAATCTGAAATTTTCACAAATTCATATTCCATTGCCTGGGAGAGCAGTCGATGTCAAATTCAACAAATGTCTGTGTTCTTAGCAACATTTCCATCAATTTGAAGAAAATTTGAATAATAAATTTTTTGGCCAAAAATGATAAATTTTACAAGGGGTTAGTCCAGCAATTTTTCTCAAAATTGGCAAAAAATGACATTTTTGGAAATATCTCAGAAATGACTCCTAATGAAAATTTAGCTATATGGGCAATTTTCCCAAGTTTATTTATAAGAAAATGTAAATTTTGGCCAAAAGTGGACATTTTTCTTCAAAATCTGAAATTTTCCCAAATTCATATTTCATTGCCTGGGAGAGCAGTCGATGTCAAATTCAACAAATGTCTGTGTTCTTAGCAACATTTCCATCAATTTGAAGAAAATTTGAATAATAAAATTTTTGACCAAAAATGATAAATTTTACAAGGGGTTAGTCCAGCAATTTTTCCCAAAATTGACCTTTTAGGAAATATCTCAGAAATGACTCCTAATGAAAATTTAGCTCGTTTGGAACCTATCTGGGCAGTTTTCCCAAGCTTATTTATAAGAAAATGTAAATTTTGGCCAAAAGTGGACATTTTTCTTCAAAATCTGAAATTTTCACAAATTGATATTTCATTGCCTGGGAGAGCAGTCGATGTCAATTTCAACAAATGTCTGTGTTCTTAGCAACATTTCCATCAATTTGAAGAAAATTTGAATAATAAAATTTTTGGCCAAAAATGATAAATTTTACAAGGGGTTAGTCCAGCAATTTAGAGAAAAATTGGCCAAAAATGACCTTTTTGGAAATATCTCAGAAATGACTCCTAATGAAATATTAGCTCGTTTGGAACCTATCTCGGCAGTTTTCCCAAGCTTATTTATAAGAAAATGACAATTGTTGTCAAAAAGTGGACACTTCTTCAAAATCTGAAATTTTCACAAATTCATATTCCATTGCCTGGGAGAGCAGTCGATGTCAAATTCAACAAATGTCTGTGTTCTTAGCAACATTTCCATCAATTTGAAGAAAATTTGAATAATAACATTTTTGGCCAAAAATGATAAATTTTACAAGGGGTTAGTCCAGCAATTTTTCTCAAAATTGGCCAAAAATGACCTTTTTGGAAATATCTCAGAAATGACTCCTAATGAAATATTAGCTCGTTTGGAACCTATCTCGGCAGTTTTCCCAAGCTTATTTATAAGAAAATGACAATTGTTGTCAAAAAGTGGACACTTCTTCAAAATCTGAAATTTTCACAAATTCATATTCCATTGCCTGGGAGAGCAGTCGATGCCAAATTCAACAAATGTCTGTGTTCTTAGCAACATTTCCATCAATTTGAAGAAAATTTGAATAATAACATTTTTGGCCAAAAATGATAAATTTTACAAGGGGTTAGTCCAGCAATTTTTCTCAAAATTGGCAAAAAATGACATTTTTGGAAATAAATCTCAGAAATGACTCCTAATAAAAATATAGCTCGTTTGGAACCTATCTGGGCAGTTTTCCCAAGTTTATTTATAAGAAAATGTAAATTTTGGCCAAAAGTGGACATTTTTCTTCAAAATCTGAAATTGTCACAAATTCATATTTCATTGCCTGGGAGAGCAGTCGATGTCAAATTCAACAAATGTCTGTGTTCTTAGCAACATTTCCATCAATTTGAAGAACATTTGAATAATACAATTTTTGGCCAAAAATGATAAATTTTACAAGGGGTTAGTCCAGCAATTTGTCTCAAAATTGGCCAAAAATGACCTTTTTGGAAATATCTCAGAAATGACTCCTAATGGAAATTTAGCTCTTTTGGAACCTATCTCGGCAGTTTTCCCAAGCTTATTTATAAGAAAATGTAAATTTTGGCCGAAAGTGGACATTTTTCTAGTGAAAATTTATCTCGTTTGGAACCTATCTCGGCAGTTTTTCCCAAGCTTTATTTATAAGAAAATGACAATTTTTGTCAAAAGGTGGACACTTTTCTTCAAAATCTGAAATTTTCACCAATTCATATTTTATTGCCTGGGAGAGCAGTCGATGTCAAATTCAACAAATGTCTGTGTTCTTAGCAACATTTCCATCAATTTGAAGAAAATTTGAATAATAAAATTTTTGGCCAAAAATGATAAATTTTGAGAAAAATTAGCCAAAAATGACCTTTTTGGAAATATCTCAGAAATGACTCCTAATGAAAATTTTGCTATCTGGGCAATTTTCCCAAGTTTATTTATAAGAAAATGTAAATTTTGGCCAAAAGTGGACATTTTTCTTTAAAATCTGAAATTTTCACAAATTCATATTTTATTGCCTGGGAGAGCAGTCGATGTCAAATTCAACAAATGTCTGTGTTCTTAGCAACATTTCCATCAATTTGAAGAAAATTTGAATAATAAAATGTTTGGCCAAAAATTATAAATTTTACAAGGAGTTAGTCCAGCAATGTTTCTCAAAATTGACCTTTTTGGAAGTATCTCAGAAATGACTCCTAATGAAAACTCTTTTGGAATCTATCTGGGCAGTTTTCCCAAGCTTATTTATAAGAAAATGTAAATTTTTGCCAAAAGTCGACATTTTTCTTCAAAATCTGAAATTTTCACAAATTCATATTTCATTGCCTGGGAGAGCAGTCGATGTCAAACTCAACAAATGTCCGTGTTCTTAGCAACATTTCCATCAATTTGAAGAAAATTTGAATAATACAATTTTTGGCCAAAAATGATAAATTTTACAAGGGGTTAGTCGAGCAATTTCTCAAAATTGACCTTTTTTGGAAATATCTCAGAAATGACTCCTAATGAAAATTTAGCTCGTTTGGAACCTATCTCGGCAGTTATCCCAAACTTATTTATAAGAAAATGGAAATTTTGGCCAAAAAGTGGATATTTTTCCTTAAAATATGAAATTTTTAAAAATTCATTTTTATTGCAGCTTATTTTTTTTTTTTAATATACAATGCAAATTTAATGACACAAATAAAGTGCAAGATAACTGTTACCTGTTCTCAAGGCATAATAGTAAAAATTTATTCAATCTTCGGTACAAATTCTGACTCTTCCACTCTGCTGTTCAATTAGTATCAACACATTGATTGTACAAAATAATAATGAGTCGCTACTCTGACTTTTAGATAAGCTTTAAACCATGGTTGAAACTTGCTTATGTCCAACAAAGCTAACCCTTTCCCGCTTCTGCAAATTAATAAAATGTGACAAAGGCATTCATTTCTGTTTGTCAGATACAACATTTAGAATATAGTGTCGCATAAAAACTGTTCCAAATCCATCAATGTGTTTTTCACATCACTTAGGGCAGCGAATGCAATAAACAAGACCACACAACCAGAAATAATTCCAATATGAAGGATATTTTAGTTTCAAACTTGGCTTCCAGAAAAGACAAGTGTGTTTATAGATAATTATGGTAGGCCCTAACCCTGTTTCACCAACTTCTACACTGCAAAAACTGTGGTGTTAAATTACGTTAAATAATGCATTTATTCCAATTGAGGAATAAAAACTAACACCCATGGTGTTAAATTTTTACACCAGATTTGGTATCTATAAGAATAAGACTAGTGTTAATTTAACACCACAGTTTCTGCAGTGTAAGCCGTCGGGAGATTCTTCAAAACAGCTGCTATTACAAACATTTAAAGGACTTTTAAAAACATTTTCAAGTTATCTAACTTTTGTTTTATCTAACGATCCATTTTACACGGCAGCATATAGTACAGTAATAGGATCTTTGCATGTCAGCCATTTTATAGGGGGCAAGCGCTTTGTCCCCATGCATCAGACATGGTTAGGTTGTTGGTGCTTCTCCTGCATATATTTTATTTAAGAAAACATGCCCACAAATATGGCCGCAAGTGCAGAGTGTGTACAATATGTACTGAATACTTGCAAATAATTACAAGGGAAAAAAAGGTTTTTAATACATACACCCTATTTACGAATTTGAACAGTTTAATCCTGTCCCCTTTATCAATACATGAGAATGCAAATTACTTGTGTGTTCCAAGCCTCGTCTTTAGATCGAGGTTTAGAAACGCATACGTAACTGGCACCTTTCCAATCGACAGTTGGCACTCTATAGAACTGATTCAGGGGACACAATCAAACCGTTGAAACACGTGAATAGAGTCTATTGTAGCAGTGATAAAAAGAACAATTGTTAAATTCTGGTTTTTACCTCCAGACAACTAAAACATTGCCGTAAATCACTTACTGTTGAAACGCATGTGCTAAAATTTTGACATGACGTAATTAAAACCTCAATGTAAATTTAGTGGCCTTATGTTCTGAGCCTAGCAAAGGCAAAATGATCAGAATATAAAAGAAAAAAATAACTTTAAAAATGGTGCTGGGAGGAACATGAAGAGAAGCAGTCAGGCAGAAAGAAGGGGTTTGAGTGGAAAGCCAATTACTAAATGGAGCGAATACTAAAGTCATTTTCTCAAAATCCATGCACACATTTTCTTGGATTTGATCACTGATTTTGAGTTGAGAGAGTGACCCTTCTACCAGCTACAGATTGCCAACACTAAAACATTTGACACAGGCCTTGGCACCTATTATGCCACTCTTCAGGTACCTTGCAAATTCTGTAAAACAATTTTCATTTAGAATCTCCGACAACTTTCGCCACACTGCACTATT
The DNA here is from genome assembly GCA_037783545.1 of Henricia sp. BOLD:AAB3569. Lineage (NCBI taxonomy): Eukaryota > Metazoa > Echinodermata > Asteroidea > Spinulosida > Echinasteridae > Henricia > Henricia sp. BOLD:AAB3569. Next base: position 828,307 of record JBBELK010000218.1, read on the forward strand.
TTCATCCGTCAGACGTACGTTACATCCGTCAAAACGGATGAGTTGAATTTGTTCCAGAATTTTTCCGTTTACGTACGTCTGACAAGTAGACCTCGACGGACAAGTAGACCTCGGATCAACTCCTCCGTCATCCGTCAATTTGACGCATGAAACGTACGGATAAAATGATTTTTCGACTCGACGTACGTAAATGAAGCTGATCTTTCGGACGGTTCACATTGAAAACGCATCAACGGACCAAAAACTGACGGACCGGAGACGATGTACGTCGATTTTACGTACGTCTGACGGATGAAAATAGTGCAGTGGGAACCCACCTTTATGCTCAACATACATGTAACAAGGAGCACACTTGAAACTTTTTGTTCAAAGACAACGTGTATGTTTGCATTTAGAAATTCATTACCATTACATTTTTACAGTTCAATATGCTTTACGTGAATAAATTCTACAAAGCTGCGGTTTAACACAAGGGAAACAAAATGTTTGAAGAAAAAAAAAAAGCAGACGAATACTTATTCTTTTGAATACATCATCCTATTAAGTTTCTTCTTGAAAATACATTTGAACCAGATTTGAACCAGATTAATTTGTTTTCAAAATCATCTCTCACACAAATTTAGTTTTGAATTTCTTGGGACGGAATTTTGTCATGAATATGGGCCGATAATTACACATAAACAGGTTCAATAATGAATTATATAATGCTGGTAACTTGGCTAGGAAAAAGAAAATTGGATACAGTACAGTTTTTAATTTTTAACAAAGATTGAATGCTTATTTATGAAAGAATGGTTCATGCCATCCCGCTTTACAGTGTGGGAAAAGCAGGCCACATCTTCATACCAATTTGTCAAATGCTGCAAGATTTGCTGACAGTGTGGCAAGAAGGCAGTGCAACTTACACTAAACAAAATAAAATAAAAACTTTAAAAAGTATAAAAACAGACATTCATAAGAAAACAATTGATGGTGATCCAAGCGGGTGAATCAAATTTCCTGATTTTAAGACAAGGCAGTGGGCAACTGTTTGTAAATATTTGATTTCACTTCAAAGATTGAAATGACTTCTTGAGTTCAAGCTTCCTAAAAACCTCTGTATAAGGCGCACTCTTTTCACCGCGGGGGAATTTTTTTCAAACGTTTGAGGTGCGCCTTATACACGGGTGCGCCTTATACACGAGATTATTGTAAATCGTGTATAGGGCGCATTTGTCAACACTGCACTGCAGCAGCAATCAACAGTTGGGGTGCGCCTTATACACGGGTGCGCCTTATACACAGGATTTTAGGGTAATACTGGTGCTATGAAAGGTTCCTGTCAATTTAAATGAACTGTATCCATGGAAATTTTAATAAAAATATTAAAACAGATATCCCACCCCAAACTAATACAACCTTCAACTCAACAAACTGCATGTTCTAGCAAAGATCTAGGTAGAATTGTGGGACACAAAGTGAGACACGTTCGAATCTGATGGTTTTCACAACTAAGTAGCAGAAAATGTAAAAATCTACAGAACAGTTTTAAATTTGTGGCTTAGCATGTAATCTTGCTTAAAATATCTGCATGTCATATTTACTACTTTAATAAATAAAAAGAAAAAAGTTTAACTGTATCCGATTTGAAGTTTAACCCAGACATTTACAACACAAACATGAAAAAATGGTAAAAAAACAAACAAATATGACTAAGAACATGTTTTTACTTAGCAAAATTACCGCTTCGGAACACTTTGGTACCTTGATCTATCAAGTAGAAAACGTCTTAAACTGTCACTTGCCAGTGTGCTAAACAGCCAATAAAAACCTGCTCAGAGAAGGGGTTTTGCCTATGAGTGCAACGGTATTTTGGCAATAAAAACAGCCGGTAATTTCGTCAGTGCAACAGATCCTTCCAACTGTCATGCACGTGCGCTTGTTCTCCCAAACAATCGTGGACGTTTTAGGGAGGTCTAACAAAGAGAACAATATCGTCCGCGATTGGCAAGCGAACGTCCGCGATTCGCTCCTGTACAAAACCAACGAGAGTAAGGAAAAATAGACTATGTCCAAACAAAAGAGGAACAAAGGGACATCCGCGATTGTATGTGGATTCGCACCTGCGTGTGTGTACAGTGTGCCTGCAGGTTCTGGTATTTTGTCTGCAGTAAAAACGGCCACAATAACGGTTAAAGGCGTTGCCAATCGCATCGCCAAAAAAATGCCGATGAAGAAACATACTCAATGAGAGAAATGATAATAAAAATGCATTTGTAGCCACGGTGTAGAGAGAACAGGTGGTCTTCGTGTGCTACCGTAACAAATTTGATAAAAAAATTACATTTAAGTACTATAAAGCAATGGACTATACATGGCTTTGTACACAAAAAAAACAAGATAAAAAAAGGCCAACTACGACTCAGAGCCCGACAAATGTATACAAAAACAAAATCATGCACATTCTCATAAAAAACAGTTTGTACAAAACTTCTGTGACTGTATGAAAAACTGTATTTAGCCAGAAACCCATATCTTTTTTCTTTGGCGGTTTTCTAGTAAATTCCAAGGCAACCTTGATTGTAAATGTATACTTAAAAAATAAGATACTTAATATAAAACGTCTATTCGAACTTAATCTGCAATTTCTACAATTGCCAAGTTTTTCTTTTGTGAATACAAACAAGATTTTACAAAGCATTGTTGAATTTATACGTGCATGAATAAGTGGATTATGAATATCAATACATTGTGAAGGAATTACATTTTAAGACTAGAGCTGGACATAAGCCAACAGAAAATACAGGACAGATCAAAAGTAGATGTAGGCAGAAGTTTGCAGAAGGTTAAACCATTTTGCCAATGAAATACACAGGGTAGCCTAAGGTCTGGGCCCAATTTCATAGAGCTGTTTAACAGCCCATTTTCCGTTAACCGAGTGTCAGGCTATTTCATAGACATCGTTAACGGTAAGCAACTGAAAACCTGCCTTAACCGCAGAGCCAAATATTGCTCAAGATAGTGACGCAACAATGGCGGTTTCCAAGCGCGCGCATGCTTAAGCACGCCGCGGCCGTGAAATAGCCTTACATTAGCACAACTTTTCTGCTACAGTAAGCACACGTTTTCAGCTAGCGCTTAAGCAGCTCTATGAAATTGGGCCCTGGTAAAAAGCCAGTGACGAGCCCAGTCTGACCTTGGCTTTACTTGCCACCGTCTGCCCCAAATCATCAAACAATAGTTTGAATTATGTAATGGTAGTTGGCTGAACTAGGAACTCTGATCTTGAAACTGGCAACTTTTTCTGGTTCCCGAATGACAGGGAAATGATCCAAGAACACTCGGAACAGGATCTCATACCACCTGTCCATCTGGGATTACACGAACATGAGAGATCTGGAATGCAACTCTCACATAAATTTGAACAAAATGGCTAGCGGAAAATGAAATCTTGAATATTGATTTTTAGTCAAAGGCCAGTTCATACTTAAAAGCAGAGGCTCGTCATCAATGCGCGCGCGCGCCAAATTCGTGCCACGATATATACAGCTCCATGCCTTTGCTATGGAGCTGTGTATTTCGTGGCACGAATTTGGCGCGCGCGCGCATTGCCGACGAGCCTGTGCCTGTAACGCAAAAGGAATCACGAATCTGACGTAAATCTGACGTCAAACTAGTTAAACTTTGCTACGACAAAAACTTTGCTATGACATGTGAAGTATGATCCAGGTTTAACTTGTCAGTTTTGGGTTTTCGGATTGGTGATATTTTTGTGTCAGAAATATATACCCGTTTGGTTCCTAGCAGTGTGCTGGAATTAGGAGTATACTTCACACCAAACGTTCAGGCAGAAAAAGTCTGAACAAACAACTCTTTCTTCCTAAAAAGAACGGAGCACTCTAACTCAGCCTTTCAGTATAAGGTTACAGATAGCAGGATGGCAGAGTCAGGGTCTAGCTTGGCTTCTCATCAGTCAGAACCTTAACTGGACCTTTTGAAATGATGCCTCAACAAATACCTAGTTCCAACCTTATAGAAAATCAGGATAAACAGTGTGTTCTTTCCTAAAGTCACAAAGACAACAACATAAAAACCACAATGTGTCGTTATCTGTTAATTATTAGTACTACATAATATGCAGAAACATTCCATAAGTCTTGTATTTTTTCTTATTTAAAGAATTTCATGAATACCTCATTTTCCCCACAGTGCACGGTGACTTGGGAGGTAGCTGTACATGTACATACAAATTTATATTAGAATTTTGACTTATCAAAAACGGCTGAAAATATACTTAGGAAAAAATAGTTCATCTTCCATTATACGTTTTAAAAAAATTGAAGGTATTAATTACTTTCCACAATAAATAATGAACCGGTGGATTTTGTTTTTTATCTCAAAAGTAAATTTCCACATCTGAAGGAAAATGAGAAAAAAAATGCGAGCTCAGCGAGTTCAAATTGAAACCCCTCGTATAATGCTATTTATATGGACATGGGATTGTCTGTACAACACAACTTAATAAGGAACACAAGTTATCCTTCTGAGAGATGTTTTTTTCAACATCAGAAAAGAAATTGAGGGTGGGGGATCTCAATCAGAACTTGGGAAGGATATTTTTGTTATAATTTACAATTACATTTCATACGTTGGTATGAAGGCACCTCTTTTTAATGCAAGATGAAGAAGTAAACAATGCGACCTCACCGCTGTACACATAGAAATGTCATAGAATCTTGTTAAAAATCTGTACATTTTACAGTGTATGTGAGGATTGGCAGGCCTGAAGTCAAAATTTGTGAGCAGTATCGATCTAGCAAGAATATAGTTAACTTATAGTTTGACTATTTCCAACCGAATGTAGTCTAGTCAACGACAGGGCACGGTCGCGCTGGTCACTGGTTCCTATCATGTATTGAGTTGGTGCAGCGCTTTGCACGGAACCAGTTGACTAACCGAAGGCGTTCACACACGCATTTTGCGCATGCCAGGATGATGTTTGACACTTACTCTAGTCAAGAATTAAACTTGAAATCTGGACTATTTACTGCTCCACCAAGATATATCTTCGGTTCCAAGCCATAAATAAGAAATCCGAAAACTTGACCCGGCCGGCCGCCCCTCCATACACACAATAAGCACCGCCGATATCACAGGACTGCTGAGGACAACTCAACAGACGAGGCACTTGTAATAATCATCTTTATATATATTTATATAAAATTTTAATGTTATTTAAAAACCAAAACAAACAAAATATAAAAATCCCAAATGTTTGGTTTTGAAACGTGTGCAGGTGACTGCTGCATCGGTGATTTCTGATGTAAAATGACGGGGAGGGGAGGAGGTTTGATAGGGTGACGGAAAGGCTCACATGATGTCAGTTTGGCCCCCCGTTTACACTAGATTTGGCCCAAACCAGGGCTGCATTCCACTAACGCGAACATTCGCCACTGGTTACGGTGTTTTTGTGCACACGTCCATGGGAAGCCGGGTACCTCTTGTTGGCAAACATTCGCAATGTTCACGTATGTTTTCTCAATTTTAATAAAAAGGCACGGGTTAAGCTTAATCCAGTGGTGGGTATAAATGCTAGCCAAATATAGATTTATGCGTCCTTCATATGAGCATGTGTGGCATGCATAGTCCTTTTTGCTGGTAGAGCATCTGCCTGGTGTGTCAGGGATCTTGGGGAAACCTGAGGGAGTATACCACTGTGCCTCATAGCTCAGCCGGTAGAGAATCTGCCTGGTGTGTCAGGGGTCTTGGGAAAACCTGAGGGAGTATACCACTGTGCCTCATAGCTCAGCTGGTAGAACTTCTGCCAGGTGAGTCAGAGGTCTTGGGGAAACCCGAGGGAGTATAACACTGTGCCTTATAGATGAACGGTTAAACCGTGTTCCCTGAATCAGTTCTATAGAGTGCAAACTGCAAACCTCGATCAGAAGACGAGGCTTAAGGCGGATACACACTATCGCGGAAAAATCACACTATCGCGCTGCGCTCACCGCATTGCATGAGCTCCCAATCGCCGATTATTCCAAAATAGAAAATTCCACTCTGGTAACTTGGGCTTCTCCGATACCTCATTGGCTGCGCGTTGGAAAGGTCAGCGCACCGCGGTCAAAGTTCAACAAATTTGAACTTTGACCCAGCTCAAAACGTTTTGCGCGTCGCGATAGGCCGCGCACAAGCGGCAAACCAGTTTGTGTACAAACCAATGGAACAGTGTGATTTTTCCGCGATAGTGTGTATCCGCCTTTAGAATGCATAAGTAGTCTGGCACCTATCCAATCGGCACTTTGCATTCTATAGAACTGATTCAGGGGACATGATTTAACTGTTCGTACATGTGAATAGGGTCTCTATAGCTCAGCTGGTAGAGCATCTGCCCGATGTTCCTGAAGTCTGGGATTCGAATCTCAACGAGGACCAAATGCGACCTTTAAGTCCTCCCTCCGCCTCCCCTCCCCTCCCCTCCCCTAATCAGGAACTCCATGTGGGCTGTACAACAAAGTCACCCAAAGACAGGTGGTAAACGGACGAGTAAAATCCCCCGACTCGCTCCATCTTAATACAACCCCATTGAGTGCGACATGCACCACACAAGAATGAGTTTCACCTGGCAATCTTGATGGGCGTCTTGTGGCTACAAGGTGTGATTAATGGCGTGCTGTGACTCGAAGGATGAGGCCCGTCAGTCCTTGACCAATCTGTAGATGTGATGCTGTGCGCCGTGTTCACTCGTTGAGACCTCAAAGACGTAGGCGATGCATAGTAACGTTTCCTGGGTGTCTCGGTTGGTAACTACCTGCTCGGATGGGTTGACAAAAAGGAGATGAGATTAAAAAAGCGTGTCCAGATCACTTTTTTTAAAGCTTTTCCGAGGGAACTAGTTTGTCAACTTCCAATACCAAGGGGTGCTAAAATCGACTATCTACCCTCAAAACCATGTTATATTTGTATACTAGTAATTTCATTAAAATCTAGGGCGTGCATTCTAATGGCAATACACAAAAATAGTTGTCGCAAAAACTGTTTTCTTCGTCCAGTTTTCGGACAAAATAGCAGTCACCCATACTACCGGGCATCACTGCAATTGCAATTCTTTGCAAAATGTGCATCTGGTTTTCAGTGGGTCACTTTTCCTGTTCTTTGTCTAACAATGACGTATGAATTGCAATTGTTTGGCACATTGTCTCTTGTTTCTTGGGTAGAGTACTTGATTGGTTAACTGTTAAAATTGGCGTTATTTCCACAAGCCTAGAAATTTCAGCCACATAGCTAGATGCAGTAATACTACAGAAAACCCAAAAAATCCATGCATGGTTTTTGTGTATGAGTGAATGGTAAAAAGTTTTATGCAGACAACTTTAAAAAAAATAAATTTAAAAAAACACCTTTAGTTTGGAATTTCTCCCACAAAGGTACCATTTTACACAGGGAAAAAATCATGTGGTGTTTGTTATGCACCTAACAATTGTTTCCCCCACTCCTCCCACCTCCCGGGCTACCCCACCTAAGAGGTGGGGATTGTCACTTTTTGCGTGACAAAAAGTGCCCCACCCTGGGGCATGAAAAATGTGACCAAACGCCCACCTAGGTGGGGGGGGGGAGGGGGGGGGGGGGGGGAACAATTGATAGGTGCATTACCATTGCTACACTTTAAGTCATGTTTTTGTTGTGAAGTAAAATTTTGGGTAACTGCAAATGATGTAATGTGGCTTTAACCTACCTGTAAGATAGTGAAGTTTTCCAGTACGCTGTTCATCATGTACTTTTCCGGCAGGTGCTTGAGTTTGTGTATAAAGTTGATCATGTACTCACACATGGGAGACGGGTGGATACGATAGACAAACCGGCCATTCTCAAATCTTGCATACTCGGTCTGTTATGGGCAAGAGAAAGAAATGCAGATTTCAATTGCAAAATGCAGAAGGTGTCATAAGGAAATTCCCAGGAAAACAGATAATGTTCCTGTTTACCGGCATGCAACTCTTCAATTAATAAAAGGGGAAACATTTGTACCGAATTGCGAGTACGTAGTGTGAAGCCAGATAGAACACTGGGGTCCTTTCTTTTCAGGCTCATTTTGACACTCGCGTTATCAATATATGGGTCTGTTCAAGGAAAGGGGTCACCAATTTGTGACATGGGGATCAATTTCTGAAGTTTTAGCACATACTGAAATAAATCATCCAGTATTAATCTATGGATTTTAAAGATTACAACAAAATACTTTGGGAGATTGTATGATTAAAAAACGTGTAACAGATGATTACGATAAAATTCAAACGGCATGATTATCTCCAGAATACAGACATTACAACACTCTATATTTAATTGGCATAATGCTTATATTTATTGTACATCTATTTGAAGAAACTTTTCAAGTGGGTCATGTCACAAATTTGGGGGTCTTGGAGTCATGTCTTAAAAAATTCATTTAAAAAAAATAAATAAAATACTTCGATCGAAATCGCGCAATTTTTTCTGTAGTATACATGCATCTTCTTGGATAGGGATCTTATCTATATCAATAGGCAGAATTAAGGAAATAATGATTAACTTTTTAGCCAACTGCATTGGTGACCCCTTTTCATGAACAGACCCATATAAAGTAGTACACTTTTCGAACGAGTTCAACGCAAGCAATATATCCTGACCGTAATAATTCACATGGCAAGTATTGCAGAACCTGATTATCAATCAAAAGTACATAGAGCGGCCTATAGCAATATGTCCATTCAGATGCTACAATGTAGATCACATCCTGTAAAGAACCACCCGAGTCTTTTACATAGGCTTAACTATTTATTGAATCTGATATGAGCCAAAAGCATTATATCAGAACTTTTTCCCATGTTTGGGATTTTGAAGAATGTGGAAATCTGCCAATCTGCAAATGATGTCACTCAAATGATGTCATTTCCTACAGATTGCCACATGCATCAGAATCTTGAGCGTAAATATTTGTGAGGCACATTAGCTGCGCTGTATTTTTGAATTTTTTTAGCAACACGCGTGCGTGTTTAGAACATTTTCCAGAATTTGCGTATGCGTACTTGGTGGCGTTTAAATGCACAGGCTCGTCAGCAATGCCCGCGTGCCAAATTCGTGCCACGAAATACGCAGCTCCATAGCAAAGGCATGGAGCTGCGTATTTCGTTGCATGAATTTGGTGCGCGCGCACTGCTGAAGAGCCTGCGCCTTTAATACGTAGTTGTATTTTTGTCTACAAAGATGGCGTCTGTGAGAGTGGTCAATTAAAGGGGCTATGCCACGGTTTGCGCATGCGCCAAATCCGTTCATATTTTGACATACGTGCGGGCTCAGATGAATGTAGTGCAATTTTGTTACACAACGCCATTGGTGCGTGTGCTATAGTTGTGTATATCGTGTACTTGGTACGTGCCGCATGGGCAGTGTGTTCGTTCATGAGTGTTTACAATACGCAGAATTCAACTACATTGTACATCGTGTGCGCGCATTTGTTCGATTTGGCATCGCGCACGCGCGCGATTAATGTCTGGAAAAACAAAATTGTACAGCGGTGGCGGCCACTGTGTCTTTCCAAGGACAGAAGGTATGGTGTAAAATTGTTGTCAGGACCAAATAAGCATGTCAGTTTTGATGGAAAACAAGGTTAAACAAATTGCTGTATCCAACCATGTCATTTATATCATTCGATGCCGTTTCTGTCATGTTTTGTCAAGTTTTTTTTATGGGATAAAAAACCTCTCTTTTTAACGACGGCTGCACACCCGGTGATGTCGATGTTTGGCGGCTTAAAAATACGACAAACAGTGCGATTCCAAGTAAAAAGTAATGCATCATGACATCCTGGACGTTGACAAGTACACCACTGCCAAAATCACTAAAGATTTATAAGGGATGGCAAAGATTGAATAGGATATGCAAAACCCGGTGACAAAACGTTAGAAAAGTTAGCCACACTTTTTTCAAGTTTTGCTGCGCATGCGCAAACCGTGACATAGCCCCTTTAAGATGCAACATTTAACAGGTCAAAAGCATTAAACACAGGGCACCTTCTACCCCCTTACCTCAACTTTTTCCACAACCTGCTTGCCGAATGAACACACTTTCGTTGAACACATAATCGTCATGTTTTCAGGACTTTCATATCTACAAACCAGACAAAAATAAAAACTCCTTATAGTTTCGCCATTGACAAGATTCAGACAATGAAAGAAAAATATGTGATTGGTAAACAGTTAAAAATGGCATTATTTCCACTCGCAATAAAAAGATGTCGAGAAAACTTTTTGTAGAAACTTCAGCCACATAGATGCAGTAATACCTCATAAAAGCTGAAAAATGCATGCATAGTATTTGTGTATGAGTTAATGGTAAAAAAGTTGTCTGCAGACAACTTTTTTTAAAACCGACCTTCAACCATCGTTGACTATACTGCGTTCGGTTGTAAATAGTCAAACTATAGTTAACTATGGTCGTGAATCGAACTTGCTCCTAGTTAGTGGGTGTATCATTTTCTCAAAATGGTGGAAGCTGGTAATGCTCTGGCAAGATACTACCTCAAAGTGGGCTCCATATAGACAGACCTTTATCACGGTGTGTCCATCTTTGTCTTGTTCCCCATGCATAGTAGTAGTACGTGTACGTGGGGCATGATCAGTGCGTGTGCGTGTCTGCGCGATAGCGCGTGCAGTCTTCCGTTGTTTTGAGAGAACCACTGTCCACGTACGCTGCGCGTTATTCTTCAACACGGGGCCAAACTATTTTATTTCGGCAAGCCTCGCTTTGGTTACGTTCAGGGGAAAAGGGACGATGGCCGCACCGTGATAAAGGTCTATAGAAGAGCTTTTATGCACTTGTTTTTCGCCTGTACTAGTCGAAAACATAGTTAGCATACTGAAGTCGTGTACAAATTACCAGCAGCCAGCTAAATTATTTCCAGCTGTAGTCATTCATTTTTTGTCAGCCATCGAGTCTTTTTTTCAAGTCTTTTTCATCCACTCCTTACTGAGCAGGTTGTGAGAAACTTGTTTCTGAACATTATTTGCGAGTTCTGACAACACGCAAACGCAGTTTAGATTACGCCCATAGGTAGAATCGAAATGGACTCCAGAAATTCTATAAACAGATTTTAGTCAACAGGTACTTACTGGCTTGTAACTCCGTAAAATGCACCCGTTTCCTCTGAAAGATTTGTGTTGAGGTCAGCCTGAAACAGTAGACAAAAACAAAATAAAATAAAAATCCTTCATCAAGGCATTGTTTGAAAGCTATTTGTGGCAAATAAAACGAATTTGATGCATCATTCATGAATACCTTAGACAGTTTACGCATCCCTATTGGCTGAGAGTACGTAACGTGGGCAGTTTTAAACAGATGATAAAGGCTCAGTCAGTCTTAAACACTTTTGAGCCTTTGGCTCACGGCCACACCCGCGCTCTGGTCGGCACGGACACAGAAACTACACGCTCCCGAAAGCAAATTGTGCATTGTGACAAGTACCCGGTCGTGTGCGTGCGCGTACAACACGATTGCATTACGCGTAACACACGCGATCAAACAAAAACAACTCACACACAGCTAGCAGTTCAAATGAACGCGGTGTAGGGAAAGTGAATGTAAAACATGGCAAAACGACAAGCCAATTTGTGAGTTTTACAGATTTACACAAAAAAGGTATTTATGAATGGGATTAAAAGTGGGTTTGGCTGGTCTTAAACAATCCGTTTAAAACCGGATAGGGGCCTGGATGCTGATAATGGTCCGCACCTTGGGCTTGGGCCATTATAAGCATCCAGGCCCCTATACGGTTTTAAACGTATGTTTAAGACCATTCAAACCCTTTTAAATCCCTAATTTTAAAACAACTGTTAGAAGCTTTGGTCTGGGATTGGCCACTCTACTCCTCATTGTCTCTCTCCACCCAGGTGTATAAAATGGTATATGTACCTGCAAACTGTCATGAACTTCTTTATTCCAACTCACCCAGAACTTGACAAGAAAGAAGGCCTCTGGTGGTCCTTTATCGTACAATTCCTTCAGACCTCCTTTCTTCTCAGGGAATTTGTCGTAGATTTGACGAACATCCACTGCCTGCAATTAATGAAATACATGTTATTTTTAGAATGAATGGAATTTTTTGTCACATATAACTTTAATATATTAAAACTGATCATATTTGACCACAAGTTCTTTAAAATAAAAAAAAATAAAAATGTACACCAGCAACGACAACAAACGATTAACAAACTGTGCACGTTCATTCAGTTTAATGCCCCTTAATGCAAGGGGTTCACAGCAGTGCCTTAGAGCCCTGTCATAAAGCAGAGCCCTGACATAAAGCAGAAACGTATGCCTAGCGTTAAAAAAAATTTGATCAAATTTTGGCAAATTCCAAAGACGTCCAACTTTGCATCGAAAATCTACATCGAAGATGGAGCAGACTTAAGCATAACGTATACATAACGAATTGAACGTATATAGAACGTATGATTGACCTATTGAAAGCATATCATTTACATCTATATAACTTATTAGAGCGTATGCCCATTGTATGCCTGGCGTTCTCGACGTATGCCCAACGTATGAGTAAAGTGTGCCCAGCGTTCTTCAGACTGTCACGTGATGCCAATTTCGACGTATCGGCATCCTCTCTGAGATGCTCAAGATGCTCTGAGATGCTCTTTACCCTCCGGACTATACTACGAAGAAGTGACGACGAGCTACTCATCACGGAACCCACATATACCCAGCCCGCAAAACGCTCGCAACACGCCAACTTAACGCTAGCTGTACTGTACTGTAGAAACATGATCAATAAGTTCTTCCGTCGCCAGGCATACGTCTAATACGTCTGAATAGGTCAAGACTCGTGGTAGACTCGTCAGACATAGGTTAAAAGAAAGTTAATCATTCGTTATCAATAAGTTGGCTGTATGGTTCACCTTCAGCCGACGTATCTCGACGTACAACTAACATACCTATAACCTATTTCAACGTATGTTTAACGTACCTCTAAAGTACGTCTAACATATGCCAAACCTACGAAGCACACGTTGTCACACAGAGACAATTTTGAACATGGTCAAATTTGTTGGACGGCCTCTGCATGCAACAACGTACGACAGCATGCTGTACACGAATACTACTTACGCCCAACGTACCCCTAACTTGTCCCAACGTACACCACCGTGTTGGAGAAAATTCACATACGTCGGCATACGTTTCTGCTATACGTCATGGGGCCTTTAGACCGAATGTGAAACTGTCCAAATACCATACTAAAGGGTGTAATTTCAGTTAAACGGTCTACATGGACCATTGAGACACAAATGAGAGGCTGTGTTCGATTGAACTACAGATAGCTTCTGAACTAGCCCACCGAGATACATGTAGCACCCACTTCTGGGTTCGTCTACCGAGTTTAAGTGAGAACCATTTCACGATTAAGCTACTTTCAGATCTTTAGGACATAGGGACTAACTAGAAATAGACAAAATTTCAACACAACTAGATGTTAGCTGCTAGATTATATAAATGGATACCCACCTCAAGAAGGGGATCTGAGTAGCTGACATTTGACCCAAGGTGGACAAAGAGATGTTTGTTGTACTGTTAACGATAAAATAAATAAATCAAACTTGTTAATACACGAGTAACGTCACAGACTGGCATTCAAACATGTTCATATACATATTCAAGAATCTTAATGGCACTGGTCCATTTACCATCATGTGTCAACTGAGCACCATGCACACTGCATAAACACCTCTGCTTTGCATGTTTTAGCCAATGGCTCATTTCTCTTGTTGCTCAATATACAAGTACATACCTCGCTGACACTGTCAGGATCCCGCTGTACTTCAAGAAACGCCTGAAATTCCACCAGCCTGAGCTTACGAGTGCCAATGGACCTGCCATCCCAGGCAGGAGGCCCGCCTGGCGCTACCCCCGCTGCATAGTCTCCTCCTGGTGCATAGGCTTGGGCAGTCGCTGAGAAAGGCTTGACACTAAGACAAAGCAACAAAACACTCAACATTAACATCATTCTATAGCTTGAGAGTGGCAATGGACCCGCCCTCCCCTGCAGGAGGCCCTGGCACCACACCCGGTGCATAGTCCCTTCTGGTGCCTATAGGCTTGAGCAGTCGCTGAGAAAGGCTGGACACTAGGCAAAGGGCAACAAAATACTCATTAAAGCCTTAGCTTGTGAAGTTCACAGATATTTTCGTCAGCATCTTAAAGGGGCTATGTCACGGTTTGCGCATGCGCAGCAAAACTTGAAAAAGTGTGGCTAACTTTTTCAAGTTTTGTCGCCAGGTTTTGGTAACCTATTCAATCTTTGCCATCCCTTATATTTATTTAGTAATTTTGGCAGTGGTGTACTTGTCAACGTCCGGGATGTCCTGATGCATTACTTTTTACTTGGAATCGCACTGTTTGCCGTATTTTTAAGCCGCCAAACATCGACATCACCGTGTGTGCGGCCGTCGTTAAAAAGAGATTTTTTTCATCCCATCAAAAAACTCCACAAAACATGACAGAAACGGCATCGAATTATATAAATGACATGGTTGGATACAGCAATTTACTTAACCTTGTTTTCCATCAAAACTCACATGCTTATTTGGTCCCGACAGCAATTTTACAGCATACCTTCTGTCCTTGGAAAGACAGCAGTGGCCGCCACCGCTGTACGATTTTGTTTTGCCAGACATTAATCGCGCAATCGCGCGCGCACGATGCCAAATCGAACAAATGCGCGCACACGATGCACAATGTAGTTGAATTCTGCGTATTGTAAACACTCATGACGAACACACTGCCCATGCGGCACGTGCTAAGTACACGATGTACACAACTATAGCACACGCACCAATGGCGTTGTGTAACGAAATTGCACTACATTCATCTGAGCCTGCACGTATGTCAAAATATGAAAGGATTTGGCGCATGCGCAAACTGTGACATAGCCCCTTTAAGAACGTGAATTAGATTAAAAAGTGTTTGAAATCAGCCATGCCATTATCATCTGTTGAAAGCCCTGTCCACACTGGACTTTTTTTTTTAGAGAAAGCTTACAGAGACAAGGGTTACTTTTCCCATTTTAAGTCCAATGCGGACAGCCTGGGACGTTTTCCTCTCAGTAACCTTTCCCCGAGTCCAGCAGTTACTTTTTTCTGGCCAACTGCTGCCCAGGAAAATTGACCAGTCCAGTGTGAACACAGCGAGTCGGTAAAAGCGGCTCTGGAATGCGTACATGTACATCCAGACCGGGCGCGACGTCATGCTGCAAATCACTATGCATGTGCTTTATATGCTTCACGGTGTGGCGCATAATTATGTGACAAGTTTCCAGTGTGGCGTTGTTCTTTGTGGTCATCAATTATGGAAGTTTAATCGGTGCTACCAATGCAATATGTGACCGACTCTGGCAAAACCCGACGCTTCTCGTCATTTCCCATTATGTGAAATGGCCTCTGGGACCAACTTGAAAATTTGGCAGAATCAACATCGGGATACATTCAAGATTTGTTTTGTTGTTTGATCTTATGAACTGTCTCAAAATTCCTCATATTATTGACAAAAAATTAAATAATCAACTAGTTTGTCAAACTTTAAAGACCAATAGCTCCATTTCACTTTTTCTGATTTGTCATACTTTAATTGGTCATAACTTCGCCAAAAATTATAAGAATTTTCTCAAACATGTTTTAAAAGATACCTTTTTGTATGCACACTAAGATGATACCAAAACTGAAATTTTGAACTTTCATCACAAGTGTTGGGTTTTGCTGGAGCCGGTCACATATTCCCAGATAATATTCAGGACGTCAACGTCATGTCTTACGACAAAAAAAAAGCACGACAACACATTGCACCGATAGCTTGGTTACCTCTCTCGCGGTATCGGTAAAATTTCCCCGTGTCAAAAAACTCCAAATGCGAACATTGATCAAATCTGACCATTTTCTATTTTACTGTCCTCTTGCTAAAACCTTGCAAAAAAAAGTCAATTGCGTACATGGCTTTAGACTACCCATGTGACACGCTCTCCACCAACAGGAATGCATATCTAAGCAATAACAATCCCCGCAAATTCAGCTTTTCAGTGTTTAAACATAGCATCTCACGGTTGCAGTGCGGGTTGTATCTCGTGAATTTGCTTTGATCCCAAGCAAGTGTAATTAATCCTGGGTTTCTTGTTAGTACATTGTCCTAGGCAAAGCTAATGACAAGAGATCATCTGAATTCTTCACCAATTTCTTTACTTACTCTTGTGAGGTACCCGCTTGTGTGAGACCTGGTTGCCAGAGCTGCTGCAAATATGGACAAAGAAACCAATTTGACGTGATTAAAAATTAGTGGATATGCTGTTCTTGGCTGGGTCTACAAAATGCTTGTTTACATGTCAAGTTTTAATTAACCCAACTAACTGCAGTAGTGAGGCCTGTGTGGGTAACAAATAATTTACAATTGTGGGTTTGAATACCACCCGGACATGCTACAAAATGTTATTCATATTGTCTTAGGAAGGTACTGAATACAGTTATCAAAGTTACATTAGGAAAGGGCAAAACAAAATATACATGTAACCTTGACACACTTGGCGAAAATGAGTCGCTTCTCACATAGTCTTGACTGAGTTTTTACGACCCTAACTAGGATCCAGGCTCATTAAAAAATGAACACACAATGGAATTTCCAGGTACTGTGAAATTTAAATTTAATTTTTCTAGTTCTTGTCGCAAAAACTCTGCTCAGGCTGTGCAAGAAACAATTCATTTTTGCAGAGAGCATCACAATATTATAAGGCTAGCGACTTACGTGTGCAGGGTAAGGAGGTCTGAGTGGCGTCGCGCCGGCGATGCCAAGCCCAGCGATTTGCATGGCGGCAGCTTTGTTGTGGAGGGCAGTGGCTGAGACGATTTGTGCAGATGACATGGCCGCCATGCTCTGCAGGGCTTTGTCTTTTGTGCTCTGGTCCTGGTTGTGTAGACGGGTAGAACATTGAGACCATGGGAATTAAGGTGGGAACAGAGGACATTTTGATTGGGCCGAAGGGATGCCATCCATGGAGAATGGATTATCAAAAAAATACATAATCAGTTAATTGTTTAGGGGAATTGTAAATATGCAATAAAACGCCTCTCCAAAAAGGAATTTTTTCTTTGCAAAATGTTTTTACCTTGTGAAAAGTGACTCAGGACATCTTTTTTTTTAAATGTTTAAAAAAAAAATATTTTTTACCCTAAAGAAGGTGCAAACAGTTTTTTTTAATTATTTGTTATGGGACTTTAATTTGCCAGCCTGTAGGCTGAATTGCACGAAGCTTACAAGTGTTTTGCACCTAAACAACGAGATACATAGGTGGGTGGTGCCATTGGTAGCCCTTACTCTACACAACACCCTTCTGACAGATGGAGCAATGGGAGCATTGGAGACGGTTGACCAGTTCGCTATTATTTGCGTCACCCTTTAAGCTAAAGTACACACACTCAAAATGACGCAAACAATAGTGAACTGATCACGTGGGACCGTTATATTTGCCGTCACCAAGTGTCTCCAAAGTCTTGCATTGTGGTTAAATGCCTTATTTAAGGGCACATGTACCACGGGCAGGTATCGAACCCGCAAAACCAAGTTTTCACCAGATTGTTGCAAAACAATGGGCCATGGTTCCCCACCAATTTGAAACCAATGTACTCAACACAATTTAAACCAATTTAGCTTAGGGTGTCAAACTATAAAATTTATTCCAATGCATCATTAGCAAAAGATGTGAAACAAGCTTATGGAGTTACGTGTAGGACCAACAAATTGATTGTCAAACACAACAAACTTGTAGTTAAATTGTTGAGAGCATGTGTGGTCTAGTGGGTACACAGCCGTGCATGTGATCGAGGAGTTATGGGTTCGAGCCCCACTTGTGCCAACGTGTTTGTGTCCGTGGGCAAGGCACAATTGCCTCGTCGGCCCAAGCGATATCTGGGGAGCTTTTAAGGGGAATGCCACATTGGGAGTGCTGATGGGGTTGTGTGCCTTGGCCAGGCAGCCACCTTTTTGAAGCTAAATAGTTCTGGTGATTTCCTGATGGCAGCAGTAATAATGGCAACAGCCATTAGGGTAGACATAGACATGTGCGCTACACAAGAATCCACCATTATTATTATTACTAAACTTCTAAAGTTGTGCATTCCTTTATTAAAAAGAACCATAAACACCATGCTTGTTAAAAAAAAAATCAATTGCTATGGCAAAAATGCCAAATTTTCATAAATGCTAAACCATATGCAAAGGTACCAGCCACATGGATCCTACATGTATGAGAGTGGTGGAAAAGTATAGGGAAGCAAGATTGCTGGATTGTACAATGTATGAATCTATAGAAAATATTTAAGAAGTTATTAAAATTTCCTTTTTCAAACAAATGTCTAGATACATAAACGCTTTAAGTTTCTTCATTCTCATGCACACTGCAAACTGATCAACCGCAACAAACTACAAGTATGAACAAGTTTATACTTTTATAAGATTAGTAAAATTCTATAGAAGAAAATTATTGATCGTGCAAGTTCCCCACCGACTTATTAACTGGGAAACAGGGAATTTGAAAGGGATTCACGTGCTACCTTTGTATTCAAACATTCCAAACTACATGCTGAAAATTGGCACTTGTCATCCAGTGTTGACGGACGGCAAAGATGGCTACTTACAAGAGCGAAAAAAGATTCCTGATCAAGATAAGAACGGGGGTAGCACGAGTCCGAGGGCTGCCCCTTATGAGAGAGGAGAAAAGAGAGTAAAGGACAGGAAAGAATAGAGAGAGTGTGCCATCAGAGATATTTAGAGAGGGGTGAGATTTATGTCTTTCTTTAAGATTTTGAAATACAGAATGTTCAAGGCAACAAAATTAAAGCTGGGTGGAAATCTCCCTTCACTTTCATGGTTTTCAACAGTATTCCTTTCTTTATATACAAAATGTAGTCCTTTATGTACTAAGAACATTTTATTAAGAATTTCATCCTGGAAAAGTCAGAAAATTTCAGTCTTTTTCCCGAGACTCTTTTCACGCGAAACTGAAAATGAAAGGTCACGTCAATCAACTCGAGCTGTGTGTGTGACATCATAGCAAGGAGACACACAGAGCTGCTTTATCGACTGGTCGTGTACCTAGCTCCTCGCATCAAACACGTACACGTTGTATACCCGCACGGAACCGCGGATTTTCCACAGAGTTGCAAGTGTTACCACCAACAAGGCACGAAGCTGGCATTTTATTGATATCAAAAATGAATTCAGTGTAACAACCACTGAGAAAATACACTGAAAACTTTGAAAACTAGTAGAAAGCATGCAACTTGCTTTGCAAAATAGTAAATGTCTCCTCGCTATGACATAGTGGGGTCAATGCATATCATGATGTCATCACCCCGTTTTTCATTTTGGCCTGTTGCCGGTTGACGAACACGGTCTCATTTTTCTCTCTAATATAAAAGTCAGCAATAAAGATAAGAAAAATGCAACTTTATCAAGTAACATCAGTTTTATAAAATAACTTTCTTCCTCGCCAAGTAGCTTCAAGATTTCAGCCCGGCTTTAAATTGAACAGTTTAATATCAGAAAAGGGAAAGTACAGAATGTATTGCTGTGCAAAATTAGAAGTGGACACGAGAACCCTGCTTTCTGTAACCTGCTCTGGAAAAACGTAGTATAAGTCGCGCAGGCTAGGTTTAGTTTTCGCGACCATAAGGAGAAACCTGTGGCAGATCCACGCTCATTAAAATACAAAAACACAATGGAAATTCCAGGCGGAACACAGACATTCCAGGCAGTATCTGGGCACCGCCAGAAATTTTCCATTGTGTTTTTGTACGGTATTTTAATGAGCATGGATCTGCCGCAGATTTCTTCTTATGGTCGCAAAAACTCGACCTAGCCAGCGCGCCTTATATTCTACCTTTTTCCAGAGCTGATCACATTCATATTTTAGAAGAAAGCTGTTAATAGTGGCTGGTACCAGTGCAGTGAAAATATTGACTTCAGTGCGACAATAAATGATATTAAAAACCCACGTCCAAACCTTTGCAAGCTCTTAGCAAGTTCTCTTAAATACGCAATGTTCATAGAATTAACTTTGGTACATCAATGTCTGCTCACCATTTTAATTAAATAGGATTTTTTCCCTTTTTTTTTGATAATCTACAAAAGTCTTGAACATGTGTTTTTATTAACTATAGTTACTGTCAACAGACAATAAAAACGGAATCTTTTTTTTTATAAGGTCTCGAGAGGTGAAAAACGCACTAAAAACTGACTGCACATGACATGTTTAATACCTGCTGACATGTATATTGACAGTGTGCAATGTCACCAGCACCACTGCTGTATGGATACAGCGCCCTCTATAGTCTATGTACTTCTGATCAATAGTCTGGTTTCGTGGTACTTTACCCATAAATGATTATGGCCGGAATACAGACATACTGCATGTGTGCAAATCATGTACATAGGCTGTACATACATAACATAGGCCAAATCCGGACATCGTTGACCAGTACATGTAAGTGAGAAAATTTTCCAGGTTTTTTTGGACCTAAAGAGCTGAAAATAATATTTCCGGCCGTTTATTTTTCCGGCCTGGAATAAAGGCTTTGCCGGATTTCTTTTTCCAAAATAAGAAAAAGACGGAAGACTGGCATCCCTGTACACATATTATCCCGCCCGCATACATACATGTACAGCATGCTCTTCGTGTTCCAATTATCCACAGACCTTTGCACGTCGGCCATGTTAGAGCAAATATTGTCACTGTGTAATGCAACAATAGATGCTTTGTGGATCTATTGTTACACCATTTCAATAAAAATAAAAAAATCTGCCCCCAACATGGCTTCTAATGCAAAAGGTCTATACGATACTAATCCTGCAACAACATTATGAGAAAAAAAATCTGTAACAAGCTGATATGTGGCACGGCCGTCCCTACCTTAAACTGCTTGGCTATATCCCTGGATGACCGCTTGGCGAGAACCTGCATGTGACTGGACACCTACTCGGACATAAAAAAACAAAGGAAGTGGAACATGGATGAAAACAGCCCAGGCTGTCCACCGGGGCAATTCACAGATTTGGGCCCTACCTTGCATAAAGACTGGAGTTCTCTGGACTTTCTCCGAGCTAACACCTGAATGTGGCTGGACACCTGTAGGCAACGCACACACACATGGGCACAGGTCAATTGTGGAATCCCATCTTTAAAAATTTTTCACATTTGTAAGATTTGGTTTCCTTCTCAAATTGATTTATTGTAATACTTTATTTTTTGTTTAGGTCCGCGGTTCGAATTCTGCTGAAGCTATAGTTGTTTTTCACTGCACCCAAAATTTGTATCAAATTGATTTTTACACAACATTTTTTGGAAATAATTCCAAAAGACCATATTTTGTTGGTATTTTTGGTAGCACACAGTTAAACATATATTTTTGTTTGATAAAGATAAAAATATAGCTTTGAGCAAGGTATACATTTACCATGCCGTTTCAAATAAAAAAACGTTTTTCCAGAAGATAAATTTAATGACGTTTTGAAGTGCGATGGTGGAAACAACTTTAAATTTACAAGTGTTTCCTTTCCTCTAAATATGGAGGTGATAATTTAACAGACAAATTCATTTTCAGCCCACATTCACTTTTTTTCTCTTTGTAAAAAAAGGTGCTCCCTATTTTACAAATCACATGTTTTGTTTTAACGGTAATGAGGCAACATAAAAAATATTGTGTTCGTCACAAATCACATGGTAAAATATTTTTCAATATTTTTCAAGTCAGTCAAATAAACAGTGCTAAATTTCAGTTTTCACAAATTTATGTTCTTCATGCCAACACTTAAATGCCATTACATGTAGCTCAAAATATGTGTACATTTGTACATGCACATTCATGCTTGTGCACTTTTTTTTGCTCTCAGACTTCTACTAGTTTAAATGACTTTAAAATTAATACCAAAAGTCATGCCATAATATACATGGTAGGTAATGTGAACTAATGTGCAATATCGTGGTTTTCAAAAGTGCTGTCATATGAAGGAATGCAACATAAACAGGCAAAATCAATCAAAAACAAAATTTTGGTCATGGGATATGCAGCAGGCATTTACCTCGGACATGAAGGTTTAGTTGCTAATAAACGAAAATTTGGGGGGAGATGGGGTTCAGGCACAATGCAGGTGTTAGCTCCGAGAGGGATTATGCTAAATGAAATAAAAGAACGAAAACAAAATTAAAACATGAACTTGCCATGCTAACTGAAATTCTTTTAGGAACTGACAAAATGACTTTGAAAACGCCCGTTTCCAACAGATTTTAGTCTGTCTGGACTTAAACTGCAATAGAGGACACTAGAGAAATTTGGGCTGTTAAAAGTTGAAATTAAAAATTTCAGCCATTTCTGTTTGCATTCTCCATTTTTACTGAAAATCTGAACACTGCACCCCAAAATCTGTTTTCATATTTAAAAACAAATACATTCAAGTTGTTGATGTTACCAAAGTTGAAAAACGTTTTGGAGAACCAATAGAGCTTTTGCACGGTGGCCATGACAGGGGACAGTCACATTGTCACTGTGTGTCAAGCATGAGTAGGTGCTTTGTGGTTCTATTGTCACAACATTTAAATAAGAAAACCTGCCCCCTGTCATGGCCGCCGGTGCAGAAGCTCTATATTAAGAATTTTATTTTATGCCCACCAGAAAGTTAAAATGCGATTCCAGTAATGGGCCCAATTACCATGTTTTGTGCCACACATGACTTTCTGTAGTTCTGCAGGGCTTGAAATTCGTCATTGAAAGGGCACTGCCATTTCTGTATTTTGAGTCGTATTTTGGAGTTTAAAAGGGGCACTTCCATTGGAAAATGAAAAAGTCTATGGGAGGATTGCAAAAGGGCACCAAGGCCAAGAGCAGGGGCAACAGAGGCAATGGCCTCTGTGGCCTCCGTTAATTTCAAGCCCTGGTTCTGAGGAAACGGCCATTTTCAAAGACATGATGAACTGGTGCAATTACAGGTAAATACTCCAAAAATAAATAAACAAAACATGGAACAATATAAATAAAAATACAACATTTTAATTTTATTTATAACTACATGGCACTGCAGAAATAGACAAGTCAACAGGTTGATATGCATGTTCAAGACCAAATTACATTTTCACTAAAAAGAATGTGTACAGAAGAAATTGCCCAACTTGACAATAGAGGGCTCACTTCAGCAATACCTTTTTATACATGAATTGAACTGATATTTCGATCAAGCGACTATAGTTAACTATAGTCGACTAGAGTCCCTCGAACGACGTGTAATTTCCGTTGTTCGAGGGACTCTAGTGAACTATAGTCGGTTGATCGAACTTGGCCAATACTGTGGCAGTCAGCATGACCAACCCAAGCAGAACTCTGCCAGATCTTTTTTGGAAGAGTTGGAACTAGCAGAATTGATAACGCATCTAGCAGAATTATCAATTTGTATCTGTGCACTGTGAGGCATTATTTTGCTATAAAGTTTCATAACTGTAGTATTCTTTTGTCAGTTTTCGTTGTATTTCGATCATGTGATTTTGGGCGATTTAACAGATTTTTGTTGAATCTAGCGAAATTTTCACATACGGCTAGCAGAATTTGGCGATTTGCAAAGTTCTGGTCACACTAGTGGCAGTGCTGGTGCGCACTTTACACAAGTAAAATTAGTGATTTGCTGGCTATTGGGCAAAGTGTTGTGGCACGTTAAAGGCACAGGCTCGTCAGCAATGCGCGCGCGCCAAATTCGTGCCACGAAATACGCAGCTCTACGCCTTTGCTATGGAGCTGCGTATTTCGTAGCACGAATTTGGCGCACGCGCATTGCTGACGAGCCTGTGCCTTTAAGGTGGCCATTGTAATCTACATTGTACGTATGTAAAGTACAGTATCCAACATACAAAACGGGAATAATCCACAATGGGACTGATCCTATTAATCTTTCCCAACAGCATGCAATAAAATAATTTCTTAAAGGCCCATTCTATCATTTGCAATGACTAAAAATAATTCTTCTTCAGATATGTTATGCCCTTATTCTAGGAATCTGTAAAGTTTTATCTTGCAAATGACATATACTGGGCCTTTAACTAATACTCTACAAACAGTGCAAAGTATACAAAAACATCAACAGCAGGAAAGGTGCAATGAGGATGGGCGGAGCTACAAGAATGGTTGGGAGAAGGAGGAGGAAGATGGTACAATACCTGTTTTCTTGTTCTCGTCTTTCCTGTTCGGAGCTTTATATACCTGGCAATGAGCTCGTTTCGACCTGGTGACAGATGTGCAAAAAACAAACAAAATGCTAAAATCTTTGCTACCGGTATTTACTTCTTTTTTTTAATATACGTACCCGGTACAATGGCTTACAAAAATCCTCTCAATTAGCTTTTTGAAGTGGCAGACACAATCAGAGGGCGCACTTCGATTTGGATATAAATTCAAATTAAATGCAAAATAACTGTAGTTTTCACTTTGCAACTTTCCAACATGTAAATAACGTCTTTGGGAACAAATACAATTAATTGTTAAAAAAAATCATACCCAAATAAAATTGCTCGCTCTCCTTTTGTTCCACCATACTTCTAAACGGCTAATTTTAGATGTGTGTGTATAAGGGCAATTTTACACCCCAAAACTGTGCATAATGTAAGTTTAGGGTTTGGGAAAATGGTTTTTGATAATTTTATAGTGCATTTTGTAGAATTCAAAATTAAGTGTTGCTTGTGCATTTTATTTTGAAGGGGGAAGGGGCATGGGGCAAATATTTCTTTACAGAAGAAAATCTGCATTATACCAAAACACAGATTTTTGCAGAAAGGACTAATTTTGCATACTAGCCTTTAGTTATCTCATTTTGTTTAATTTCCACCGTCATTTAGCCTACATGTACATGTCTAATTTGTCACACAATATGACAAGGTGGAAACACTTAATTACCCCCGTGGGTTGCATTGTGCAAAATACCCCGCAGGTAGAAAGTGTCAACAGAATGTGCACACAACGTTATCTTCACTGCCTTTGTGCCAACTGCCTGTAACTAAAATGGATAAATTGCAATGTGCAAGTTGGAACAAAGGGGTATTGTGGCAAAACACACATGATGCCCGCATATCAGCAGGGGATTCTTAATCATTTCCAATGACAGCTTGACAATCATGTCAAAACTGTTAATATTATACGGAGTTGCTCTATAAATTCTGAATCATTTCGTCGCTGACACCTTGAAGTGACACCCAAGTACACTTCTGTTACAGTTCGTGAAAACCGCAAAATTGTTACGCACCGACATCTGAGTATGCGCGCGCACTCTGGACACTGGACTCAAAATGCATGAATTTTTTTCCCACAAACTGACACCTAAGAAAACGTTTAATTTATTTGAAAAAAAAAAGCTTTGAAAATGCTCGACACGAATGATATCATCCATATACTTGTTTAATATAGTAAAATTTTGACCGAAACACTCTTCAATTTGTTAATTTACGATAGGTGTCAATTGGTGAAAACAAAACATGTTGGGTGTCAGTTCGTGAAAACACAATTTACGTGCGGACATCATTTTGTACCCGAGACGAGCACTGAAGTGCCACTGTTCGTGGTGTCACCGATGATTTGAACTCATTAGCTTGCAGACTAAACTATACATGTACTGGAGTTTGTTTTTTAATGCCATACATGTACAGTCAACCAAAAAAGTTCCCGTCTAATACTTTGTGATTGGTTACTGTTGGCCAGTAGACAATTGATGAATTTCACATTAGCCTGTTATGCGCACCTCCGCGTTAAGCCGATGTTCTCCGTGTCAAGTCGGCAGTACGCATACGCTACAAGTACAGCATTGTACAGTGACTGAGTGTGTGGCACGTAGGACTGATTGTGCATTAATGTGCGTACATTAGTTCACTTCAGACTTTGATAAAGAGGCTCTCTGTGTTAAGCTACGCAAGCGTGCAGATCGGTCCCAAATTGGTTAATTTGGGATTCCTCTATAGTGCCAATTCTTTTCTTGCACGCAAATTCATAACAATGGACAATTTTATCGTGAAAATGCTGTCTATTGGCCAACAGTAACCACTCGTTGTGTGCATACAAAATTTGTGCATCTGTGCACTCCTCACTTTTTGAATGATAAAAATCAGTAAAATATTGTTTGAGTTGCATCAGAAAGTTGCACTACCGGTAGATGGAAACTTACTTTTTTGGAAGAGTGTTCACTTTAAAAAAAAAAAATATTTACAACGGTCTCATAAAAAAAAGGAAAAATCCATTTTATTTGAAATTTACATTGAGCACTTTAAAGGTGTGGTGAAATGTTCAATAACCAGATTTACATGTTAATTTTGTTTTTTAAATAAACAAATAAATGACAAATAGCAAATTTGTCTTTCACAAAAATAATATGTTTTACTCGGCCTTAAAGTCCACAATTCATAAATATTACTTTTATTTTTACAAAAGCAAATCTTTATTACATGTACCGGGTGGTATATTGTGTACATGACAATTGTCAGACAAGGACTAATTGTCCAGTACAAAAAACTAAGATGTCAAATCCAAAAAATAGACCTACATGTATGGTCTCGAGAATGACTCCAATAAACCCTTGCAATCTAAGAAACTACTGCAGTCTGGCAGTTTAGGGGCAAATAGGGTCAATAGGAGGAAACACGTACATGCACCTGTAGACTAACAATCAATCATGGTGACTTGTCAAACTAGGGCACTTTCAGTTTTGGAATTGAACAAAGATATGTGTGTGCATGTATGGCAATTCTTTGCAAAACATGTACAGTAGTAAAAACGTGCCACAAGATTATGCATTTGCCTGGACATGGGTCTTTCCATAAAAACAGGAGCCAAAGTGTGACATTTTGATGCATTTGTAAAAATGGCCTTTTCAAGTTAACAAAATTGTTTAAAGAAATTTCTGTGCAATTTCTTCTGTGCAATTTCTAAATAATGTAGAATATTTAAAATAATTTACAAACGGTTAGACATGTACTGGTATCATACATGTAGTCTTAAAAATATTCAAGAAAATTGTTTCACGACGCAAGTGGGGGAGGGGGGAATCCATGGCATTTTGCAACTCTTGCAATTACATTTCGAGTCTTTTTGAACGGTTTCGTTCTGGAAAAGGTAGTTGTTGATTTTACCCAGCTGTAGAACCTGGACTTTTAATATCAATTTAAATTACAAATGTACATTTTGAGCAAAAGTTTCAAAATGTCACACTTGCATTTAGAAGGTCGCACTAGTTTATTGAATCGTTCTCGTTATCTTTTGGGTAGTATCAAAGGTGGTGTTCAATTCATGAGTCTTTATATGCCAAGAGTAATTGTTCTCTGAAGTCCGGTAATTAAAAAAAATCAACTGCAGAAGTGTCGCGACGTAAGGGGGACACTGTGTCCTATTTTTATGGAATAACCCACATTAAAAAAACACCTCAAGTTCACTTCAGACATGGCTAACTGAATCTGCATATTGTACTACATCACCACTTAAACATCCATGCTTCATCCAAATGCAATTACAGGCCCGTTTACACTCGATTCGCCTTTACCGAATCGAACTCCGCAATTTCCAAAAAGGGGAGTTGAAGCCGGGTAGACGCTAAGTGTAAACGCAAAAGGTGACTTGAAAAAGGCGGATCAGACCCGGGGCTGATTCGCCTTTTTCAAGTCACCTTATGTATGGTTGAACCCCGCAATTGCGGGGTTGAACTCTGCAATTGTCAAGGTCGCTTGTAGTGTAAACGCTACCCGAATACAGATTCGGCAATTTAAGTGTCCTTAGGGCGGTGCCCGCCGTGTAGTAGATTTAATTGACCAATCTGGCACTAGTGCCGCAACACCCAACAGTTCACGCATGCGCTGCAGTTACAATTAGTGGCGACTTTTGCGGTTTCTGAAGGTAAGTTTAAGCCGAATCGAGGTAGTGTAAACGCGGCAAATGTTCAGTTTTGCGGTGGCAATAAAAATGCTGGGTCTGTATCCACCTTTGCCGGTTCGAGTGTAAACACACTGAGAGTGCTTCTACAGTGTATATGTACATGAGAAAAGCTGGCCCTTGTCACTGAACTGCACAACTCCCCTTCCACAACTGGTACATGAAAATCTTGGGTACACAGCTAATGAACCCCAATATAGACTTACAGGTCAGCAGGGATCTAAAAATGAAACTAAAGATTTATTAACTGTCACGCTATCATGGAAGATGATGCCATTTTCTTTTCTCATGGGTGCTACGCAGGCACATGCACCAAGAGAAAAGATATGTATATTATCACATATTCCGATTCCACATTTAGACAAAGACCATCCTTGGGGGAATTGACCAGCAATAAAAAAAAAAGATTTATTTTGTTGGCTGGCTTTATTGGGTTACCCAGTTTCCATGAGCAAGGTTGGGTTTCAGTAAGACAAAACAAATTAATATGTACAGATGCCCGGTTTATTTGATGGTGTCAAATTAACTCAATTTAATAGGAGTGATCAATAACATCTACGGGATGGACAAATCTGAACAGGGGTCGATTTCATCAAACTCTTCAAAACTTTATGCACAGTTTTTGCTGCATATGAAGGATTACTTGTGTAGAAAGACAATACTACTGTTCATTTTGATGCCCCATGAATAAAAAGTGGCATTTTTTCAACTTTGAAAATTTCTTCACATAAACTCACAGAAAGAGGGCGCTGTTTGGGGCATGTCACACAGCAGAAAAGCACTTCAAACTGGAATTGTGGAGAATTGCTGCAGTTTCCAGCCTTTATATTTTTTTCATGGTTTACAACAGGCAACATGTAAAACAAACCCAAAACAATCATGCGTTACAAAAGTTTCAGCAAGTTGGAGAAAATTGTGGAAACCTTTGTGCACAGTTGAATGAGATTTTTCTGTGTTTTCCTAATGTGACATCACCACTTTGCTCATGCATATATGTAAATTTTTATTAGCATAAAAATAAAAAAACCTTGATTTTAACCCCCAAAACAACATCCAAGTAGGGTTTTTATGATTGTAAATTAATGTACTAGTTCCATAGCACAGATTTCATTGATAAAAACACCATTTCAGGGGCCCTTCAAGGTCCATTATAAGACTTGCAATGGATTCTAGGATCGTGGCTAGCTACGATTGGTGCTGCGGTGGATTTCACTAAATCGTAATTACAATGCGTTCAATTCCAAGTCGGGGCACTGCAATTTTCTCGTGTTTCTAAATTCATCTCTAATTTGTAAAGAGTTGGCAACGGATAAGACACATCTTAGGATGTTTGCAATTTCAATCTCTAAACAATGGGATGTAGCAAGGTTTTTTCAGGCTATCTACAAAATATCCTGGGATATTTTACTTTTAAAAATGTTAACAAACGGAGATCTATTCCCTAGAATTGTGAGCCTTGAGAGATTTTTATGGGGGCAAAGGGAGGGGGAAGCCATGACTGATTGCGTTAGACTTTTCTCTCAAACACATCTCAAGTGAGTTTCTCAATTAAGTACCGTAACACCTCAAGGCGACCCTTGGCAAGAGGATGCCCTCCAAACTCCACGCATGACCCAGTTTTATATGAGTATCTGCTGTGCCACTTGGGAGAAACACAGATAGCACAGGGCATCCATTTCTCATCTAAAGTTTCTCCGCTCGAAATCAGGCTCAGGTAACAAGATCGGCAATTTTAACTGGCTTTTCCCCAGGTGTGCAACAAACAGCAGATCACAACACCAATTCACAGTGAGGGAAACTAGACAGCAAACAGTGAATCATGTTTTGGGAAAATTTTGACAAGTTGCTTGATTCCTATGACTGCATTCTCAGGGGGTCGGAAACTTTTGCAAAAATGTAAATTTTGATGCCTAGCTGATCTCTTTTCCGAGGCTTTATACTGGTGAGGGCCAAAATCTTTAACAAGTTGTATGCATGTGGGTAATTCCCAAAATTAGGGGTCCAAAAGTGAGACATGCTTTTTAAGATTTCCAAGTGTTTTTATTGATTGAAAGTGGTTTCCCAGTAGGGGAAATTCACTTGTTACTGCTTTTAACATCTACACTCGCAGTAATAGACGAGGAAAATGGGCAAAACAGTTTATAACAAAGCGGCATTGGGGTGTACAATGACGATGTATCCACATAAAATTTTACTGCACATGGTTAATGAGTTCAGTTTTCCTTCCTCCATGCTTTAACTAAAAACAAACCTGCGTCTAGGGACAGCTATGTTTGAAATAATCATGGGGTTAACTGGTTAAATATTTTCACATAAAAATGTACCTCAGACCGAATCATTGCATTGGACAGTTAAAATGAAAGCACTTAAATTATCTTGCAAATTGAGTAAAGTTTTACTTCTTTTTTCCCCAGTCAAATGCTTGATTAAAATTGTGGGACATAGTACATCCTGTAATCCTCAACACTGCAAAAAACAAACATTGACATGGCTTGCAGCCAACCCGTAAATAAGTGCATTTCACATATACTGGACATGATGGACGAGTGGAAAAAAATGTAAATGAGGTTCTTGTACAAATTGGCCTTCTTCATCCTGCATCTTTTAGACCTGCTCTGGACTGGTCAATAATTCTTTCATCACGGAAGACACTGGGCAGTAATGAATGGCTGAACCCTAGGTGACATAAAGGGCAACAAGCTACATACAAACCACTGACAGGTCTCATGTTGGAGTTAATTAGTTTGGAACTAATTCCTCAGAATCGTGGTGGTTGTGAATTCTTAATAACTACAGTGTACACATGTAAAACATGTAGACCAGGGGCGGTATTCAATTCAATACTTAACCCAAATATATCAGAATTATACTTTTTAGCCAAAATCAGTATTCAATTCGTAAGTGGCTATGTTTTGTACATTCGGTATTCAAATGGTTCTTTTTATAAAGTATTTTACATGTGAGCAGGCAGGGAAGCACACTTTTAAAGTAAATTGTTGCATACATCCAACACGCGCACACTTGAACCAGTTTTGACCGGTTTTGTTTGGGTGCGCGTGAAGCGCGTTTTGCGCGAGAAAAACACGCATGAGAATGTGCGCGTACCGGTATGCGGTTTATTCTCACGCTGTATTCGATTGGCCGTTGAGGGAGTTCTATGCTCTGCGTTTATTTCTAACGTCACAATTTATCCAAGTATTTTACTTACTAAAGTAAAATTCTTAGAAGGCATTGGAATACGAGGTAGTATTTGGCTTGGCTAAGAAAATGTCCTACTGTAAGTAAAGTTTTTAGTTAATTTAAGTATTGAATTTAATACCGCCCCAGGTGCAAATTTCATGAAGCTGTTAAACAGCTAGATTCCCCCCTTCCACATTTTTTTAGTTTTTCTGTTTATCATGGAGGTGTATGTGTCTACAACACCATCACAACTTGTTTTTCACAAAAAATCGACAGACTTTTGCTTAAAACGTAAAGCAGTTCCGACCCTCTTCACCCAAATTCTGAAACGCTCGAGGTCACTCGGCTTGTTTATCAACAGGGTGTTGACATCATCCTGAGAAACATACAAAACGGTCTGTGCAGTATTGAATGGAAAATACACGAAGTGAATGTTTATCATGCCTATTTTGTCCTTGTAATTCAAAATACAAACGTGAAAAACACTTCATGTAATATAACAGCAATCTACTATTACCTGTTTTGTGAATAAAACGATGAAATTGTGGCTCACAGTGACTCTCTTTTGAAGTAAATACTGGTGCATTGCGACTAGTGGTTTTGTCACGGAACGAATGGCATTCACAGCGGTCTGTGTACGGCGTAGTTTCCACGTGTTTGGACATCGGCCGTACAAGTTATAGAATGAGCGACTCATTTTTCTCTCTCTTGGTAATAGAAAAGAAAATCTTTCTTCTCTTTTTTTTTCATAGTGTCTGGTAAAACATGCAACCACGCAGCTACTGGGCATATCTCTGGCTTTTTGGAACAACAAAATTCTTCAAAAAAGACCATCTAACAGAGACGGTTTTCCAAGTTGTTTGCGTGTAAACGTATGGAGCTAACAAGCGTGTTGACTTCTCTTTCTCAGGATTGCGTCACGGGGTCACGCGCATATCATGAATACCTAATGAGCGTTTCAGAAATCGCAAAAATCTCATTTTCGAAAAGCGCACTTTTGCTTGCAATTTATCCACTTAAAACCGACAATTAAAAAAAAAAAAATATTTTTGGACTATCGAAAAAAGCCTTAATGCTGGATTTTCGTCAAGGGGGATTCTTCCTCTTTAAAGAAACACACCGGCTTACTGTTTACATAATTTAGTAATGTAGCATCATTGACAATTTGTTGATGGTCCTTGTGAAATTAACTTTTAAAAAACCTAAATAAGCTTTAAAACGGTCAATAGTTGGGTTACACGCTTTACCAGCCATTCACTATCGCGCGAGCCTCAGAAATTAACTCTGTTCAAATGGAAAACCCAAACAGAGTAGACAGGGGAAGGGGTGTGGGAAAATCAGTCCTAGACCATTTTGTTTTGTTGCTGGAGGCATTGGTACATCTGCTAATTTCATCAGCAATCAGAATGAGCCCTTTACAGGTCATCTACTTGCCCCATTTAGCAAATAGGTCAGTGCACATGACCTCTCTTTCCGCCACAAAACTTTACAGGTATCTGGCCTATTGTAGATGCTCAAAGGCCATGGAAGGTAATAAGACAAGACTGATGAAAAATAGGTGTCAAGTAGCTGATGAGTGACAGACCACTCCCTAAGGAGCAGGGATATATACAGGGTTAATTGACGAAGCAGATCCCTGTCTAGTCATTCAGGTTTAAAAAGGTTTCTACAGGTACAAGTCTATGTATGTGTACTGCAGGTACAAGTCTATGTGTACTGCAACTTTTGTCTGCGCTGCAACTTGTGATCGAACTTCGACATACTTCAACAAACTTTGACAAAGTTGCATGCTTTTTTCTACAACTTCGTACCAGAGATTCCACTGCGGTCTCAGTCGAAAGGTAGTACCAGGTACATGTATCTTCAGCAAACTAAGAAAATATTAATTTTTCATTTATTTTTAGTTGGTTAAAAATCATCACCCTTTGTGTGTTGCTAAGGTTACTGGGTCTACACTAAAACCAGTGAACTGTTTACTTGCACTTTAGCAATGGACGTTTCAGATTGCCAGCGGATGTTTAGAACCAGTAACATTGTACCTTGGTAACCAATGTCACACTTTACTAGTCTTATCAGTCGTAGCACAAACTAATGATCCCAAATCCTCAAAAATCAAGGCGGGCTTTCACACACCCTAGAGAGATACCAGTAGTCTTATCGCATCAATTAAAAAATTACTGAATGTGCAATGCTGTGTGGGAATTTCACTGAGGCCACGGAGGCAATTTTTCCCCTGGTCTTGGCCTTGGTGCCCTTTTGCAATTCTCCCACAGACTTTTTGATTTTCCAATGGAAGTGTCCTTTCTAAACACAAAAATAGCAGTGCCCCTTCGGTAACCAAATTCCTACCCTGCAATGGCAAATTCACCACTTTATCTACAGTAGATTTCAGTGGAAATTAATTGGCAACTGTAAACATAGAAAACCCCCTTAAAAATCCCCAAAGTGTTTTTAGTATACGTGTAGGTAGACTTTAATAGACTAACAAAAGTGGACTACATGTACATGTAAGTTCACTTGCCTAGCAGAAATTTCAAACTACCGGTATGTACATGTACAGCAGAACAGCATTGTCAGGAATATTGTGGGTTACACAAAATGTATTCACTCCAATACAATGTACATGTAGTGTTTGTGAAAGTGCGCTTGTGAAAGTGAACAATGAAATAACTGTATTTTAACTCTAGAGTCAGCTTTGGGTCATACGTAAGCCTACGGTATTAGTTGAGCCCTTTGGAAAAATTAATTCTTTACAGTGTTACCTGCTATCAACACTGAGTAAGGTTTTTCGTGTGAACTCACAAAGTAAAATTTAGGGTCACTGCAAATTATTTTTCTTTGCTCTTTTCTCGGGTGATCTGTCACAATTCAGATTTCTTTTGTTGAGTTTTAAAAAAAAAAGTTTTGAAAGATAATGTTGCAGGGAAACCGTGGCAGTGAAACGTGCAATTCCGTATTTCTGTCGGTTTACACGAAAGCTCGGAGAGGAATTTGCAGTGAATTACTACTCTAAATTGCCTGCCATACTCTTTGTGGCTGGAATGCAGTGTCTGCAATCAGCGGACTTGGAAATTAAACCCACTGCAGGTCTCTCAGGAATGTGGCTTGATTAATTTTTTTTGTTTCAGCGGCAGGCATTCCCGTTTCTCTTTGTCAGATTTCAAAAGGGAGAAACACTAAGACCCACTGTACATGTAGGTGTATATGGGTTTTTCCACAGTAAAGGGGGCATTTTGGCAACACGGACAATATTTGCGAGGAAATACCTTTGTCTGGTCTCAAAAGAAAAGAAATAAGTTTGAGTTGTTCTGAAGAGATAACTTAGGCCCAAAAAGGGTTACAAATAGTGTGACAACACGCCTTTCTAAAAACCCTGTGTACAAATCTCCAATATACGCTCGTAACCGGGACGGACACTTGTGGTACATTTTAGGCTGTCCTGGTTACGAGCATATATTGGACTGTTGCTTTTGTGCCCCACAGATCAATGTTTAAAAGAGTTTTTAGATTTTTCCAGAAAATGGATTTTGCTCTAACCTAACAATCATATACATTTGTACCTCCCTAAAATACTATCTGCGCGGGAAGAAAATGGGAAATCTACAATGTCCAATTTGGAAGCAAAACGTTATTTGGAGCTTTACGGAGCAGATAAATTAGTTCACAAAATATTGGTTTTTTGACATATCGTTGAACATACATGTGTAGAGTTAGAGTGCGAAATTTCAGAAAAATGATACGGTATCAAAATCTCAACACCCACGGGAAAAAATGGGGGAGCTCAAAAATTTGATCTGGACACGTTCCTTTAAATTAATTAAATTTACATGTACCGGTACATACGTACAGCCTGGGGAGTAGGGGCTTATTAATTAATGTATTTAATGTGTCATACTGTAAAAAAGGGACAAAGAAAGAATCCAACGGCCACATTCCAGTTGCACCACGACTCTTAATACGAGCTCTGAGCAGCATAGGCCAAAACATGCAATTTACAACATCACTATAAGGCCCTAACGATGCCCGGTCTTTTGTGCTGGAGCAGCACTGTGCCAAGTGGTTTAATTAGACCTGGGAGTTGGGAGGGTGGCAAGGTAAAAAGACAGCTCATCGGTCAAACATTCCAATCATTCCAGCTTCTGGTT
The DNA here is from genome assembly GCA_037783545.1 of Henricia sp. BOLD:AAB3569. Taxonomy (NCBI): domain Eukaryota; kingdom Metazoa; phylum Echinodermata; class Asteroidea; order Spinulosida; family Echinasteridae; genus Henricia; species Henricia sp. BOLD:AAB3569. Next base: position 863,630 of record JBBELK010000218.1, read on the forward strand.
TATAGCAGGACATATCAAGGTGCTGTGGCCCTAATGGGCTGTGCTAGTGATTAGTCAGGTATGGCTGCCTTTATAATGAAAAAGCTGGCCCAAAAAAGAAAATACATGTATGAACATTGTCTTTGTTTAGATCCCACAAGTAGTAGGCATTAGTCATACATTTTTCAATGACTAATCCTCCAAAAACCAAATTTTATTTTACATTTGGCGAATAAGGCTTGGACTCTTGGCTTGGAGCCAATTTAAAAAAATCACAGAAAATTGCTTTTTGTTTTCAAATGCTGTGTGCACATAGATACTCACGATAAATGACACTAGATTAAAAACGTGTATACAGTATGTAAATTTATCTGCATCAAGATGCAGAATTTGTAAAAAGACAAAATGATCCCCTTGTCATTTTCAGAGCCAACAGCAGAGGAGTTCCGTCTTGCAAGAAAAATGTTCTCCCAAAATGTAATTCGTTAACAAAAATCTGTACTGGTGTTCAACCCCAACCGCAAACTGATCACGCAACTTGGCGACCTCGGCTTTAGGCGCACGCTCCCTCGCTCATACCGTACATGTATATTGCCAGGAGTTGGAGTTCCGCTTTCATAAAAATCGCAACCTACCAAGGCCTAAACTAGCCTATGCACACATACCGTACACACTGTACGGTGTGTATTACATGTATTTTTTGTAGGTGTGTCTTTTTCAGCCCTTAGTGGGGAAATTAGAAGAATCAGTGCCCATCTGGAAATCTGTCCGACCACAAAATTGTACCCACTCCATAAAAGGTGATAACGGTAAGACAAGCTAGGGTACATGTACATGTATTCCTTTCAATGTAGGCCCTATGAGAGGGTACATTTTTCGTGAAATTTTGATTTTAATTTTGTCCCAAGTACATGTAACATCTTTGACATCTAAAAGATTTTATTAAATTATGCTGATTAATGCATGTTCACTAATGAACATGGGAAAATTAACATTTCGGGGATCCTTATTCTGTTGTTTTAGTTCTGTTGCATGAAAAATCTTTCTCTAAAGAGGTATTGCGGGAAGAACTTGATTGCTAGAGATATTCTTGGTAGGGATATTCTTGGAATCGATTTCAGAGTTTAGGATCCCTATTCCATTAAATTCGGATTAAATTATCAGACCAAAGTATGGCACTAAAATTGGGAAAAAATCCTGCAAACCACATTTTAAAAAACCCAATTTCTGCATCCATTAGCATTCAGAACTGCGGAGTACTTCCCGGAATCGCCAAAATAACGACAATTGATCCCTCCAAAAGACTGAGTTGCGATTCAGATTCCCAACTTGCACCGTGTTTACACTCGAATCGGCAAAGGTGGATACAGATCCAGCATTTTTATTGCGACCACAAAACTGAACATTTGCCGCGTTTACACTACACCCCAAATCGCTTCAACTCGCTTCAGAAACCGCAAAAGTCACCACTAAATGTAACTGCAGCGCATGCGTGAGCTGTAAGGTGTTGCTGCACTAGTGCCAGATTGGTCAATTAAATCTACTACACTGCAGGCACCGCCCCAAGGACACTCAAATTGCCAAATCTGTATTCGGGTAGCGTTTACACTACAAGTGACCTTGACGATTGCAGGGTTGAACCCCGCAATTGCGGGGTTCAACCCTACCTCAAAGGTGACTTGAAAAAGGCGAATCAGACCCGGGTCTGATCCGCCTTTTTCAATTCACCTTTTGCATTTACACTTAGTGCCTACCCGGCTTCAACTCCCCTTTTTGGAAATTGCGGAGTTCGATTCGGCAAAGGCAAATCGAGTGTAAACGGGGTATTGGAATGGTTTCTAGTCGACTCTGGAGTAGATTTGTCAAAGCCTAATATAAACCATCTTTTGCTCCGTCAACCTTTGCTAAAATAGAACCATGGAATTGACACTGCCAAGTGGTATTTTTCGCTGCCGTACTTTCACAATCCCAGCTTAACAGCAATTTGGACCCAATGAACATTCCCCATCTTCCCACTGTCATTTCACTAGATCCCATTAATGACCTATGGGGTCCACAATGCTATTCATCTTTTTCCCTGCCCCTTTCTTCTCGACACGAGCATCCGCTGTGACCAGCACGGCCCTTTGTTCCCTGGCATTCCATCCTGATGGTTGCCATGGATACCTTTCACTGGAAATTTCAACAGGTACACCCTGATACAAGGAATAGATTGCACTGTGCAAGGAGAGTGTAGAGAGGACACGACATGTACTATGTACCCGTATTTTGTATACACGTATGTGTACTCCAGATACGAGAAAATTCTTTGCCTTTACAGGAGAGGTCACAAGTAATAACAGTAAACTCTCATTACAGTGGTGGGTCTTTCTATAAATTAGGGGTCCAATGTTGGTGTCCCCCGTTACATTTTACATTTTTTTTTTGTAAATTCAGGACACATTCTTTAAAAACTTTCCATTTTAAAGAAGGAGTACATAAAGTACAATTCATACAAAATGGTTTAAAAGCCATTTTAATGATTTTTGTACGACAAATAACACATATGATGTAACGGCGGACACTAAATGTCACACTTTTGGACCCCTAATTTATAGAAAGACCCTGGTCTTCAAATGCAAGCCTTACATCTATATCCAGAGAGCGCAGTGTGGCCATCTTTCCTTTTTCCCTAATAAAATAAACGTAACCAAGGTGAGGCTTGCAAATTGTTCATTGTGTGCATTACAATGACATACGCATAGCACGATCAAGAAAATGCGTAGCGCGGACAGTGATACTCTCAAAACAACAATAGGAGATTACACATGCTATTTATCACGCGGTCGCGCAGATGCACTGATCGTGCCCGACTCGTACTATGGGGAACAAGACAAAGATGGATGCACCGAGATAAAGGTCAATGACCACTGCATTGATGCATAACCCATGGAGTAATGGCTGAGACTTTGGAGTAAGTCAGAAAGAGTTTTATATCAGCAGGCGTTTACTGTACTCCCGGAAAGGCATACAGATACAATTACGCCGTTTCCGCATTGGACTTACCAAGGTTTTACCAAGATGAGATTTAACCGAGACCATGGTAAAATAAAAAAAAATTGCTAAATTTTACTGCTGTCCGCATTTGGACTTTTTGACACGGGAAAAGAGCATGCGCAGTGTCCCTTCGCAGTATGATCTTCACGGCCAGGACGTACGCTTCCGAGTTTTCGTCTCGGGAAAAGTTACCTGGGAACTTTTTCCGGGCAGCAATTGGCCAGGAAAACTTACCGAGGGAAAAACATCCTAGGCTGTCCGCACTGGATTAAAAATGGGAAAAGCTCCCAAGGTCTCGGGTAAGTTTTCCGGGGAAAAAGAGTCTATTGTGGACAGACCTTTATACACATTTTTGTTTCCTTGCAGCAATTCTGTACATATGATTTGCCAAATAAATTATGTTGTCTAAATTATGGTTTCTCTTACCAAATTTTATTTTTTCTAAACAGAGGTTACTAAAGCAATATTAAGATTGAAGTAGAGGTAATATTTTGGATTTGCGCAAGATATACAAATGGAGATTTGCTGGTGGTTAAAAGGTCAAAGTCTGACTGGTGGGCGACTATGATGACTAATTATTGTTTCATTTAGGTTGTCAATCAAGTTTTAAGCAAAGTAGGGGAATTTAAGCTGGTACTCTTTGATAAGGGTGTGGTATTTCTATTGTATTAATTAACGAAAGGGGTGTGGGTTTAAGATTTTATCTCTTTATTTGCAAAATTAGACAAAGAGTCTTGAAAATTAAAGTTCTTATTGAAAATGGCAGGATGTTTTTAAAAATCAGATTTTTAAAGCATTTTTTTGAAACAGTGAAATTTCTGCAGACGATATTACAAAAAGTATGTAGCTTGCGTAACTTTCCAAAACGGAATATTTCAGCTCGCGTGAAATTATTGCAAGATTGTTGCCCAACTTACGGAGTAAAAAAAATTGTACGAGTGGACTTGCACAGTTGTGCAAAATTTCATGAAATTAGCTTTTGGTCTTCAAAGTTTCGGCTATCCCAGGCTCATAACTACATGTACAACCAATTAAGGCTGTTGTCTAGTTTCACAAGTCCATCGCAAGTGCAGTGAAGAAGCAACATTTGTAAGCCAATCATGAATCCAGTCACAAGCAACAAAAGACGAACACACAAAAGAATGTCTTTGTTATAAGCGTGTGCATTGGAACAGGGTATCCCATATTACCCTACCGGTCGGGTTTCAGGTGTATGCAAAGCTAACAAAATCTCAGATTTCCAAACCCTCCGGAAGTGAGCATGTATCCATTTATCACGTTTGCCTTTCACTAAGCTGAAAAGGCTTTATTTATTTTACTCTTTCTGATGAGTACTAAAGGTGCCCCAGATGTACCTCTCATAAAATAAAAATTCCCAAAATAAATCATGTTCTTTTGAGATTATAGTGCCAATTGTATGCAATGTGATACCCGTGTCTGCCCCGGTAGTACCAGCCACCACTACCTGAGCCTATGTGGGCGTGTCTGGTGGAAGGCTGGGTGTAATGATGTCACCTAGAAAAAGTGCGGAAGTTACAAGTAGTGAAACATGGCGGACAACATGGAATCACGAACACAAACGACCAAATTAGGAGGGAAGGGATGCACATTACTGGTATTTTTCTTCAAATCAGTTGTCTGTGGGCATTAACAATGTTCACTGTTACCTTTACAATTCGTGTGGCACCAGCTCCATATTCTTTTAGGAGTCAAGCAACACCAGAGTTTTTTTTGTTAAAGTCCCGCTAGACAACAACCTTTGACCTCTGTTCCCAGAAATTAAAGCTAAACCCAGTGGAGTTCATTTTGCATCTTCTGGAAGATTCGCTGGTGTAAATTTTTATGTGTAACAGTGGGCAAGTTCGATTCATGACAGTAGTCAACGATGGTTAGTCATGTCTGGTAGACCATTTGGAACCAGCCCATAGGGCACTGTCGCACTGGTACCCATCAGATATTGAGTTGATGCAGTGTTTTGCATGGAACCAATGGCGGTAAACATGACCAGTCCGCAATCGTTTGCGTCTCTCTTGTGCTAAGGTGCGCACGCTCAAAATGACACAAACAATTGAGGACTGATCACGTGGGACCATTATGTTTGCTGCCATTGTTTTGCAAGCATCTAAACTCCTCAAAAAAAGTTCGGAAAGTCAAGTTTGACTGACGATTTCTCTCTTAGTGCAAAATATCACTGGAAAGCCCTGTTATTCCTCTTTACGATGATGTGTCATTTGTTATGATTAAGCAATTGGGGGATGTGCAGCACAGCTGAATACGGGGGCGGGTGTAAAGTGAAATGTCACAAAATGCATTGCTATTGTCAAAAAGTGCATTGACACATTCCCATCGTCCAAGCAAAGGGGGAATGCACTGCATGACAATAGCAGTGAATTTTTTGACATTTCACTTTCCACCCACCCCTGTATTCCGCTATACTGCACATCCCCCAATTGATTAATCATAACAAAATGACACATCGCTGTAAAGAGGAATAACAGGGGTTTCCAATGATACAAAATTCAAGGGAAATGATTTAGTAACAAGAGAGAAATCGACTGTCAAACTTGACTTTCCAAACTTTTTTTGAGGAGTTTATAATGCTCCCATTGACTAACCAAACGCATTTGCACTCGAATGTTAGTATGCATATGTATACATATCAGATACTGGGACTAATATGTGTGACACAGATGACAAAATTTAAATCCCTGCAAAATTGAATGGAATAAACTTTTTTGAAATCCTTAACATGTGTGCTAACTTGTAACAAGTACAGCAAGATAAGTATGGAAGTGTGTATTAAGTTACAGACAAGACAACTTTGTGATTTCAATAGGTAACGTTTGTAACTTGGTGTCCTCTAATGGCCTAAAAGAGTGATATTGTGTACATTGTTTTTCAATTTAACCTGTAAGTTTACTGCTTGTCAGATGCAAAGAATAAATGTAAAAAGAAAATAAGCATATTATTGTCTGTTGGCTATTTCTTTGTAGGAAAATGAAGGACACCGTTACGCGCGTGACTGTTCATGATACCACATGGATTGCCACCAAAATAAACTTCAGTATTTACTTTGAAACAATCAGCAGGAATTGCAATTAAATAGCTCTCAATTACATGACATTTATGAGATGTTTCAGATCAGCTGCGACTAGGGCTCAGTGAAAAGTTCCTAAATGTATCGCTCGCAACACAGGACCCTTTAAAATCATCACGATCGTCGCGTCTTAGTTGCGAGCAGAACCGAAACTTTATACTCGTACAGTGTGTATGTTAGCACAAGTAGTCGAAAACAAAACGAAAAAATAACAATATATGATAATCCTAGATATTCTCCGAAAATAAATGAAACGAAACTTTGCAAAATATGCGTCAGTTAATCTGAACATGTGACCACGGTAACGTTTGTAAGAACAGGACACCGAACGATGTCGGCATGTCATCACAGCTTACCACCAAAATAGTCACAAAAATAGCAAAATAATATCAAATTAACATCAACCCAGTTGGGCAGAAGTACTTACATTGTGATTCTGTAAAGATAACCGTCAGATGGCAGCGGATTTGCAAGATTTTGTTAGATTCCCAAGCCGTGCAACGTTCGCAACCGCCGAACGTGTGGAAGGACTCGATGACGTCACGACCCTCAACCTCTTACACAGATACAGAAAACGTTTTGTTTGCATGTTGTGCACATACACCGTACACGAGGTTGTCTGTGTGTAGCTTTACTAAAAATAGAATAGCACGTACAACGGAGAACGGTGCCCAGATCACGCTCGTAACAAACCGGACACGAAACAAGTAAGGATGCAGAAAGTGAATAATTTTTTTAACTGGCATCATCAGTAGATGTCTCGGGGTTTTATTATTTATACATGGGGAACTGTGCGTCAAATGAAGCAACTACACAAAATAAAAGCTTTAGCTGTGATCACGCAACTTCGGCATGCACGCTCGTAACCGCACAGGACACAACATGTTACAAACGTTGTCATTAATAATTGGCACTTAATGAAGTACCCGATCTTATCGGTCATTTAACGAAACATGTGAACTAGAATTGGGAAGGCCTAACAACATCAAGTACAACGAAAAAAATCTCCAACAACATTTAAAACCATTTAAAAACATTTAAAACGTTCAGTACAACCGTTTTATTTTATTGGTATTTCCATGTCACATTTTGGTGTCCACTTTACAACTGTTACCGTCAAACTATTCCTTGTATAAAATAACACACCGTTTTGCTTACACCAGCAATTTTATTTTCCTTATAACTTCAGTGTATGGTGTTCCAGTAAAATTAATTTCCTTTGGATGAATACATTCATATTGATTTTAAGCAGGCATTCCAAGGACCTATCTAAAGTCTCTCCAGTATCTGATATATATATACATATATGTGTTGCCAAGATGACGTTTAACTAGTGGTTAACTCTAGTCGTGAACCAAACTTGCTTAGCGTAAGTTACTCGAGTGCAACTATTGAAAATATTTTCTTACCATACATCTTTCCTTCATCAGAGAGGATGATTTTCCGTCGGCCGCACGGTGGGTAGATCGCAAGGGCCTCCTGAAAGCTCTGCTCTATGTCTGGACTCCAGACTCCCTCTGCATCGTTGGCCAGTTCCTCCTCATTCGTCTGCCCAGGAGAATGCTGGGGCTGCTGTGTGGGGGCGCTTTGGCTCCAGTTCTCCGATGACATGGTCGGGCTTGGTCAGCCTTACCACCGAGGTCTGCTGAAATTTGTTGAAAAAGGAGGACTGTTAAAGCCCCAATACATCATTCGCAGGTGGGTCTTTCCACAGTAAAGGGGGCATTTTGGGAACACAGACCATATTTTTGAGGAAATACCTTTTGTCTGGTCTCAAAATAAAATAAATAAGTAGTTCTGAAGAGATAACTTAGGCCCAAAAAGCTTACAAATAGTGTGACAACACGCCTTTGTAAAAAATATGGTCTGTGTTGCCAAAATTCCCCCTTTACTGCGGAAAGACTCAATTCCAGTTTGCAGGAATTACAAACCAATTTAAATTATTAGGGGAACAAAATCAATTAAACATACTAATGACACACACGATGTCAAGTTTGTTTGAACAAATTTAAAAAAATTCCTTGTTCTCCAAAACAATACAATCAGGGCTGAACAAAAGTCGAGTCCATTACAAGTCCTTCAAGTAACAAGTGTGGCATATGCTACATGTATAATTACAAGTCCAGTTATTGGGAAAAAAAGGATGACCACGCCCAAAAGAATGCAGTTCATTGAAGTTTATTTGAATGACTTGTGACTTAACATAGGAACAGGGACTTGTGAAGGATTGTGAGGACTTTTGGACTCGACTTTAGACTACAACTGCAGTATTAAAATTTCAAAAAGTAAATAAAATGACACTACCACAGGTGTGAATTGTAATCATTTTAGTTTCCCTAACTGGCTATCTCTATGCCACCAATGTGAAGAGAGAAAGACCTTCAATTTCAAAGAGCTTTCACCCTAGAACTACACTTGACCTGCTTACAATATTAATGTCTAATGTGCATGCAGACAGGGCATGTATACACACAAAAACTGTGGGTAGGGTTTACAAAAAGGACAAGGTAAATTCCTGGAAAAGCCGACATATGTGCAGATACAGTACATGTACAATACATACGTGTGTGTACAATTGTATGTACTGGTATATGCGTCCTCTTTGTTGAAAATCGATAATTCTACAAGTAAGTATGTATGTATGTATGTACGTACAATGGCTCAATCCATGATGTCATTAGGGCAATGGTTATCCAGAATGCGCAGAATTGTACTGTGTGCAAATCCTGGCATGTAATTCATTTTATAGAAATGTGTACATTGTATAGCATGTGATCTTGCATGAAAGCACTGTTGTAGTTTTTGAGATTTTTTTTCAATTGTAACAATGACTTTTACAAAAGATGCACAACTACAATGGGAATCTACATGTAGGCCTAAGTAGTTACAGCAGAATCCACTATACATGTAAAATGTATGATACTTCTTTGGGGAGAACTAGTGGGGAGAACTAGTGGGGAGAACTAGTGGGGAGGGGAGGGGAGCGAGGGGAGGGGAGGGGGGCGAGGGGAGGTTGGGTACATCAGTTTTATGGTAAAACTGCAGAGATCTGGAATAAAAATAGTCTCCCTCTTTTTTTGTTTTCTTTTACATGTAAGTTCCAATTTTACAATAGGCCAAAACCCTGTTTGAACTTCCTTAAGTCAGGCAGATTGCCAGAGGCACCCCTGTTGGGCTCCTGCTAACCCTTTGACCCCACACCTGACCTCTGGCACTCTTCTGAATGGGTTGGGTAATGGTGTGCACATGTTTCAGAGAACTACATAATGTACCTACAGCTTGATAGTAATTAGTTTCCCAGTTGAAGAGTAACCTTAGTCATTTTGTTAAGACCTTTTAGGTGTGAATGAAACATTAACAAATCCTGTTTTTTTTTCTTCCGAGTGTCAGCAGGCGGGTCACCCCACTGCAGGTGATGGGAAATTCCTACTGTGCAACAAATGAAAACAGAAAGCCTGTTGACTGATAACCTCTTGCGACTCAAAATATAAGTAATTTTACACTCTGGAGTGTAGTGGAAGAGCAAACATGTTACTGTGTGAACTTTCATGAGAATTCAGCTTCAACTTCAGCTGACCCTTTTGTTTTGCCTACATTTGTGTTTGTAAATAATAATGTAGTTGGACCTACATTTGTACATCTACGTACATAGTTGGGACAATGTTTAAATAATATAGGTGTAACTCAAATCATGTACATGTATACACCCACACATACAAAAACATTTCAATACACTAACAACATGTCTACATGCTCAGCACATTTTAATTTTACGTCAAGCACCCCCGGCCTACATGTGTAGCAGTATCATTTTACTCCATTGTAATGTTCAGTATCTGTGACAAAATCTGGGGGATGCAGAAGTGGGTAAGAATACTGCAGCAACTGACAAATTTCAAATTGACACTGGGAGCCTTGTTTCAGATGTTGAGACATTGTATTACGTCCCGTCTTTTCATTTGCAAATTGTATCACAAAGAAACCCCCGAAAAACATGGAGACCCTCATTTTCGATGACAACTTTAAATTCCTTGGGGGATGGAAAGAGAAAACGGGAGAGCATTTATGAAGTAAAATGATCTAAACATTTCCATTTTTAAATCCATCAGCAGGACAGTAATACATATCTATTCACAATTAGTAAGGGTGGTCTTTCTGAAAATCAAGTGGAATTTTGTCAGTGAGCTCCGGGCGAAAGTCTCAACTTGTGAATACTTGTGGGTTTTACTATTTTCCAAAAAGTTTTCTATGATACCTAAATATTTTCTACCTTATCTTTATATTCATTTTTTTTTTTTTAAGAATCGAGTACATGTAGTTGATCATGGCTTCAGACCTTGTGTACAAAACATACGGTATAAAACAGGCTGAAGAATATAAGTGTTTCCTCACAAAATCTTAAAATCTTCTCTCCTAAATTTGGGTTTTTCCATCAAATCTGCACTTACCAATGCTTTTAAAGAAAATAAATTCTGATCAACTTCGCAACTGTTTTTTTTTTTTTTTCAGATTTAGGCAAATTATGTACAATGATATCTGACACATACAATTTATAAACTTCTCATCCCTTTCCCCAATGTACATGTACCCTAAGCTAAAAATGCAATTTTCTCCGTACTTGTTCCTCATTTTTTTTTTAATGAATCTGGCTACAGGTTGGAAGTTTGAAGTCATCAATTAACCTGAATGTCAACAACAAGTTTACCAGTGTCTTGCCAGCATCAAGATTTATTGCCGCGATATCGACATTTCATCCTGAATAGGGATTTTTTTGTTCTTGATATGTCAAGACATCAAACTTGCAGTGTATTACGTTGGCAGATTATTAAGCGCAATGAACTAGAGTCAAGAATTGCAGACCCATTAACTTGGGCTAAAGTCCACTTGTGGGTAGCCGGGGAAGGTTTCTGGACGGGCAGATTTCCATACAAATTACACCTTGTAGATGCAGGGTCTTATGAACAGGCTGGAGAGGATTCCATTGTCACTAGGAATTGTGACTGGTTGCCAAACATGCTCGAGCCGGAAATGAGATTGCTGATAACTCAGTCAAAAATCGTCGGACTCAATGATGATGCCCTGTCCGCATTCACAGGATGACCATAGGGAAATATTACCATGATACACAGACACACTGCTTGTAACCCCATGCATGCAACCTACGGAGCAAGATGGAAATTTTTTCCCAAAGTAAAACTGTAAAATTTTGCCCTCTGAATTTTATGTTTTTTTATCAACAACAATGGCAGATCCAGACTTATTAAAATACAGGAATGCAATAAAATAATCAGGTGTGGTTGTATTCTTGTATTTTAATAAGCTTGGAAATGATACTGATCAAACAAGCATTTTTTACAAGGTTAAGAGGTTATACCCTCAGACAAATTCTCAGTGTCTTGCGTATGGTATATTCTTGCCGCACAATTTATCTGTAATGCACCCTGGGCATTGCATTCAAGTCAGGAATTAAAATACTGCACATAGTGTGGCTAACAAGATGCACGTAAACAATATACCGGTACATGTAGGCCTTGCAACATACGAGTGCAGAGCAATACTATAGACCATTTGCATGACAGGCATCTTGGGGCACGCATTTCCATTGTTGCATCAATAAGAAAACTTGCCCACTCACATGGATGCCAGTGCAATATCTAGTATAATGGATGACAGTTTTTTTACTCTTGTGCGACTGCCCAAAACAAACAACTATGGAATTTATTTACTAACAACAAATGGAAAAAATACCATACACCCCGTTTACACTCGATTCGGCAAAGGCGGATCGAACTCCAAAATAGGGAGTTGAAGCCGGGTAGGCACTAAGTGTAAACGCAAAAGGCGAATTGAAAAAGGCGGATCAGACCCGGGTCTGATTCGCCTTTTTCAAGTCGCCTTTTGGGTAGGGTTGAACCCCGCAATTGCGGGGTTCAACCTTGCAATAGTCAAGGTTGCTTGTAGTGTAAACGCTACCCGAATACAGATTCGGCAATTTCCTTTGGCGACATCCGGGAGGCCATCGTTTGGCGTGCTTTATTTTGTGGGCATGCGTGATAGAATGTACGCCACTTATACTGTGCTGGTGTGCTACTGCTAGTACATCGCTCACAGCACGTTTTGTTGGGCAAAAACTCTACCCTAGTCCTACTGGAAATTCGTCCTACTGACAAGCACTTCTTCTCTGCATAAATCTACGCCGTAAAATAGCCAAAAGTGGCAACATCATGGCTACAAAAACAAAGGAATTCTCCATGATATTGAACTGTTGAAATTCACTCCAGAATTTTCGTCAACAGGAACAGTTTTGCATGCAGCAGCGCAGTAATAACGCGTCGATTTTTACAACACCCACCACGTGTGACGTGCATGCAGCGCTTGCATGCACACGATCATTACACAACAACATCGGGCGCGCGCTTTCATGACCTCTCATTTTGACCTTTCACACCCCAGGGTCCCTCGCATCGGTATTTCCGGCACAAAAGGTGGGTTGAGCTGTAGTCTAAACACGGCAAATTGCCGAGTTTGCGGTTTGCTCTGCGGTTGCAATAAAAATGCCGAATCTGTATCCACCTTCGCCCGTTCGAGTGTAAACGCGGTGAGACACCTTCGTCAGTTGAGACTCCATGCACTAACTCTATGGGGCATGACAAAAAAGTGTTTTCAAAGGAAAACTTGAAATTTTCTCACTGTATTCATGTTTCCTTACCATATTTACACTAATTTCTGGGCTGTAATGTTAATATTATGAAGAATTAGTGGCCAAGGTGTATGGTATATACCCAACAAATTATCAACACCATATCAATTATCAAAGAAGTAGCAAAGATGTCATCCATTGCATGATTTTTACTTCAAGACAAGTTGACAACACTAACTTTGAAATTATGTTATTGAGTCTTTCTATAAATTAGGGGTCCGGTTTTGGTGTCCCCTGTTACATTTAACATCTTGTTTTTTGTAAATTCAGGACACATTCTTGAAATACTTTCCATCTCAAAGAGTGAGTACATAAAATACAATTCATACAAAATGGTTTAAAGGCCATTTTAATGATTTTTGTACAAAAAATAACACATCAGGTGTAAAGGGGGACACTAAATGTCACACTTTTGGACCCCTAATTTATAGAAAGACCCTATTCTAATTCTGACATCAGGCATTTGGAATTTCAAAGTTACCGGTACAATTTTTCCTTAAAATATGTCTCAATGACCATCACTACATGTACATGTGTAAGTGCAGATCTCATGGGGGGAAAAGTTGGAAAATGTGACAATTTTACGAGGACAAAAATTATATTTTATTTTAGCCAATGTCATATTTTTTGTATGCAAGTTTAAATGGTCAATTAGCCTACATTAATCTTTCCAATATGATAGCGTCTCATTTTTGGTTGTATACATGTATGTATACAAACCATGAAAATTAATTATCAAAATATTCTTCTGCATAAGAGTCACTGTTGGCCTTGATCACCCATTATGTGACATCCTATAGCCCTTCTTTCTTTCACTGAAAAAAGAAGAAGATAATTCTAGTCAAGTGGTAAACATGAAACCCTGTGTACAAGGTCTAGGGGACAATACAGGAAACATTTCACACACCTAAGTGTTGTTTTTTTTATCAGCTAAACACTTTTTGGAGGTATTCAAGATGTACCATATTAGGGAGAATTTAAAAACAGATTACATGATTGGAAAACGTTTAAGTACAACAGGAACGACAGCACCACATAATTAAAAAAGTTAAACAAAATAAATTAAATCAAAGCACATTTAATTACTTACCAGGGGCCAATTTCATTAAGCTGTTCAGCAGAAAAATTTGCTTATAAATCCAGAATTTGTTTACTTTATAAAAATGGGTTTTCAGTCAAAATCTTATATGACTTGTATTACAATTGACTGGTGTCCTGCTGTTATATTCTCAGGGATGTGATTTGTTTTTCGGAAATAATCTTTGTCACAAAGCAACGAGACAAAAGAAAGTTTCGGGAAAAACCGAAACAATCACATCCCTGTACCGTATTCTTGCTAAAAACACAAGTTGACATACAATTTTGATTATTAATCCATTTTTATATTGTATGTTGGATTAAGCAATTTTTCTGCTAAACAGCTTTACAAACTATTAAAGGTTACTTAGCTGCTTAAAGATAGTCCGTGCGTTTTGGCTGTGGCACCTCGAAAAATTTAAAGTTTTTTTGAATTTATATTTTTCTAGAAACATAAAAGTTGTTCGCTTTCAAATGAGACATCAACGAAAAAAAAAAAAACCAACGTTTAGTTATCGAACAATTACTGTCAAAATTTCGAATTATTGGCAGTCCGCCAATAATTCAAAGCATGACTTACCGAAGTCTGACCTCCTGTGCTTGGTCTGCAACACGCAGCGCACAGTGGGCCCTCCGGACCAGTGGCCTGTCCAATCTGTTTTCTTCCATTTCCTCGGTCTCAAAAAGTCTCCCGAGACAGAAGAAAAGAGATTTGACAGGCCACCAGTCAGACCTGCACAAGTCTAGGCAAGGTGCAAAAACAGCCATATAAAAACGGCATTTTTCACAGCGTTAATTTGTCGGTCTAAAATACAAAGTATTATGTTTTCTCGTTAAAATAAATTCTTTTTTTAAAATTCGTTCGGAAAAAAAAAATCAAATTTGCCGAGAACCTGTATATCGTTAACAAAACACCACATAATTACATTGCGCTTAAAAATGTTATGCACCCAAATCCACATAAAGCCTCAGCCTAAAAATATTCACAAATCACAAAGAAAATAGTTGGAGAAGGGGAAGTTAAAAAGGGATTATTCAATTTACATGCCTGCTAATCTGGTGGTGCTTGATGTATTTGACTGATTCTTTTATTTGACATAAATTAGGGCAAGATTCCTTACCACGAATTCCACTCTCTATTGTATTGAATAAGATCAACAAACCACAGCTGACCTACACAATGAATTCAACCTAAACTCGCAAACAATTAAACAATGCCTCGAAAAACCAGGCGCAAAATCACAAACCACAACAAAAAAATGAGTCACTACAAAACACCAACATCAGGGAATCAAATCTGAGGACATTCAAAGATTTTGAGACAAGCGTATTTACCGCCATATCTCGAGGAATTAAACTAGCGAAGCCCGCCACTCGCAAAGGTTATTTGGCTAGTCCGACCCCAATGCCAAATTTGGAGGCAAACTACGGCACGCAGGCTGGGGGCCCAAGTTGAAGCCTGCAACCGCTCAACCCTATTCGTTACCTGCATAGCGTACGCCAACACAGCACACACGCCGTGTGTTGTGTATGCGCGGTCCCCCGTCCATGCATACAACGTAGTGCAGGATCGCCAACTATGCCAGAGAACAATGTTGGAGGGAGACATTTTTCCCCCAAGTACACAACACATCGGTGAAGGGTAGTCCAAACTTGCGCTGCAATCTCCGTTAACGTCGCAAATGATGTCCCCAAAACAGTCCGAAATCACACCAGAAGAGTTCCCGTAACAAATGGCTGCATTGGGAACGGCCGGTGAAGATCCGTTGTGAGGATTTCCCGGGCAGGAAAACGAGCCACAAGTTTGAAACTTGTTCCGGAAGTACGCACTCGTGAGTCGGAAAATATGACAAAAATGCGAA
Organism: Henricia sp. BOLD:AAB3569; assembly: GCA_037783545.1. NCBI lineage: Eukaryota > Metazoa > Echinodermata > Asteroidea > Spinulosida > Echinasteridae > Henricia > Henricia sp. BOLD:AAB3569. Next base: position 879,381 of record JBBELK010000218.1, read on the forward strand.
AGATGCGCCAAATTCACCTGCGACTTGCGACCGTAAACCTTCCGGAAATGCACGAAATACGCAAAAACTTACCTGGAAATTCTTTGTGGAGCTTTTTGAGTAGTCAAGGCACTGGTTTGGAGAGCTTTAGGACGGAATTCTTGGTAAAAAAGAGCAATTTTCGTGAGGATTTTTGGCGTTCCAGCGATGGGGAAGAAACTATGTGTGGAATGACGTGTGGTATGGCAGACAGCAGAGCCAAGCGTAGCGCTGCAGGGGGTGGGGCCACGCGGATTGGCTGGTTGGGAGAATTTAACATAAAATCAATCAATTATCGTGCACCTGTTACGCCAATAATATTTCTTCGTTTCGTTTCCATGGTTTAATTTACAAAAGTGTAATGTGAAAATAGTTTTTGGTAAATAATTGTAAATACAAAATGTAAATCTTCTGTACCAGCATTAAAATACTCTACGAATTTGACATTTGGGGTCCACCGTGCGTGCGATGCTCATATTGTGAATACATGCATATTAATTACGCATTGGGAATATTGAACTTTTTTTGAAGATTTCGTGCAAAATTCATGTGTAACTCATGTCAATTACAAAGAAACAAAACAAAATGCATACGTTTTCAGGATATAAACATGATGAGGAATATAATTTATTCAAATCTTGCTGTATTTCCGAAGTTTAGGCAAATAAATTCCTTTGGTAATAAAATAAAATGTATGACTAAAATCGTGATTTGTATATTTTTATTAATACAAATTTAGATTGACTTAATTCAATTATTATATCAATGAAAAATTTAACATTTTTGGGAATCACAATAAAGCATAAAAATATGTTGTTTCCTAGTAACAATTGCTACATAAAAAAAACACTCTTTGATAATAATAATAATAATAATAAGATTTGTAATACTTTCGCTATTATATGTAAATATGATAGGTTTCACCGATTAAATATTCATGTCCGATTTTTTTTTATTATGATGCGAAATTTCGATTTATAATGCCAAAGTAAATCGCATTCGTAGTGCGTCAATATTCTCCCCACGTTCAATCCAAACAATAGGCAGCCCGAAGTAGGTGATGTCATCGTTTTTAAGCCTCGTCGACTAGCCCCGAAGGGGTGTCAATAATCCTTCTTGAGGGTGAATGTACGCATATCATAACAACCAACGGATCATTGGAGCACAATTTTGTGAGGTATACAACCGGCCAGTAGTGTGGCATTTTCCTCCTGGCAGGAAATTACTTTTTATTTGGAGCATCGAGTTGCAGTTTTGACTGTGGCGGTGATATCTAAATTGGTTTAATCATTCACCGACATTCTACTATTTCCTGAATTATTCCATACCGGAGACTGGCTCAGCTCCAGACTGTGCCTTACCTGGGCAAAAGCGATGCACAACACGTGTGAACTGTGTACATGGTCATTCCACTAGTTTGTGTCCAACACATGGCATGTTTTAAAGCCCAATACATCATTTGCAGTACACTTACCCAAAATTTTACTTCACGAGTTGACTAGAAAATCCTGACTAAAAGTGTTGATAGCAATGGTAACAAACACCATGCATGATTTTTTTCCGTGTAAAATGACACCTTTGTGGGAGAAATTGCCAATGAAGGTGCTTTTTCAAAAAAGTTGTCTGCAGACAACGTTTTTACTATTCATTCATGACAAAAAGTATGCATGGGTTTTTCATGTTTTCTGCGGTATTACTGCATCTATGTGGCTGAAATGTCTACTAGGCAGTTTTATCAACATACGCTGGGGGAAAATAACACCGTTTTCATAAGTTTACCAATAACGTACTCTATTAAAATGCAATACACTGTATTAGTAACTGATTTCCATAGTATACACGGATACATATATCAGAGAATTTCCCATTGGATTGTTTTTGTTATGGCTTCCAACATTTAGACTTCCAGTTCCGCACGTGTCCTGTTACATTCCTATGTGTTGAGTCAGTGGTCTTTATAGTAACTGTTATGCGGTTTTGTTATTGGATAGAAACCAAAAGTAAACAGAAGTCCCCGAAAGTCGAGTCAAAACGTGAGCATACACTGTCTATACAACAATTCGGTAACTAAGGTCTCTTCCCTGTACATCCGCCATAGCTGGGGGCTTCCACTGATCGAACTGTATGTTTTTGCTGTTGTTGAAGCTGCATTTGTTTACTTCGAACACGTTGCGCGTCTTTGTAGGGTTGTGTATACGCGAAGGCTAGGCGGGCGCCTCGCGTGTACTGTGTACGCGAAGGAGGCGCGACGCGTGCACGCGATCGTGCATGTAATGGATGAGCGCTTTTCGTTCTAACAGCAACACAAAACGCACAGTCCATGCACTGGTTGCCCCCAGCTATGGCGGATATACAGGGAAGAGACATTGGTTACCGGATTGGTCTATACCGTAAGCTGTGGCTTGTTTTGGCGACGATAACCAGAAACTTTTTCTGACGTAATCATTAATTCAACCAAATGATGAGCTTTGGTCGTCAGCAACCGAAGCAGTTCATTGGCTAAATGATTGCAACGTCACAAAATGTTTCTGACGTAATCATTAATCCAACCAATTATGAGCTTGGCCGTCAGCAACCGAAACTGTTCATTGGATAAATGATTGCAACGTCACAACATGTTTCTGACGTAATCATTAATTCAACCAATGATAAGCTTTGGTCGTCGGCAACCAAAGATAGTCACGGTTGCCGGGGGCGAAGTAAAACTAAAGTGTTCGTCCTCGTTCACTGACACAATGTGGTCATATTTTTCCAAAGAATTTAGTTATTCTGTGATCTTTTAAAGGGGGAAATAAAAAAATTTCCGACCCATCTTGTCGTAGACCATCCCGAAATATCCACGCACGAATATTTTCAGCCAGTTTCGTTGAGGCGCCTGGGAGTTTATCTGGAACAAACGAAAAAGGGCTTACTCAGATTAGTATAAGATTGAACGTCACAAAATGTTTCTGGTTGTAGTCGCCAAAACAAACCCCAAAAGCAGGAATTTCAAGATGTAGGCACGTGGCCAAATAATAGACAGCCGAAGTGTGACGTGCGTTGCCATGACAATTGGATCTAAACTATCATGGCCGTCGGGAAAAGTACCATTGGAAAAGCACTGGGGCACGGTTGAGTGATTTTTTAGTTTAGATCCAATTGCCTAGGCAACCAACAAAAGGTGACGTATTCACTTCGGCAGTCTATTGGCCCTCTGCTTGTTTCGCATGAATAGCGTCCGGTGTACTGACGTACTTCCTTTCACATTCACACTCAGTATCCACTTGACCAGACTAATTGTTGTTTCTATGTGGTGCATGTGCAGGTGTGAAGTACAGAATCAATACCGTGTTCACTGTAGGAGAGAATGGCACAAAGCAACCAGACTGTTGGTTGAAAGGCAATGGCGTGCACCACGTAGCAACAACAGCATAGTATGTGGACTTTCTAAACTGCACCTCCATTTGAAAGTGAAGAATTCGGGACGCCAGCCATTATGCAAATAATACATGCAAAAGGCTAATTAAGACAGGGCCTTATTTTCTTTCAAATGAGACATCTTAAAATAAGGCATGAATTTCACCACCACTAGGGACGCTATAGATATATGTGACGGGCTCTAGGAAAACGAGTCACAAGTCGCGCTGGCTAGTATTCTTTTTGCGACCATAAAAAGAAATCCGCGGCAAATCCACGCTCAATAAAATACCAAAACACAATGGAAATTCCTGGCGGTGCCCAGATACCGCCTGGAATGTCTGTATTCCCCCTGGAATGTCTGTGTTACGCCTGGAATTTCTTTTGTGTTTAGGTATTTTAATGAGCGTAGAAATGCCACAGATTTCTTTTTATGGTCGCAAAAAAGAATACTGTAGCCAGCGCGACTTGTGACTCATTTTCCTAGAGCCCGTCACATATGTTATAACAAATTCAAGTTTCAAAACTGCACCTTTTTGGGCATTACTTCCCATCGGTGGATTGTTTTTATTCATAAAACTGTAATTTCTTTTTCAAGGTTCATATTTATGTTTGCTGTGAAATATTTCCTAATCACGTAATACTGGTCATTTCAAATGACCAATTTTAAATGAGTTTTACGGGTACGACAGCACTGCTAAAAAATGTTTATTACTTTTTTCGATTTCTCCCTAAAACTGAACTATAAATGCAAATCATTTTGATGGATAATCCATGAAGTCGCCTGGGTTGAGGAGGGTTGGCCCGGTTTAAAGGCCCAGTGTATCATTTGCAATGACCCTAAAAAGTAATCGACGAGTTTACAGGGGAAAAGTTCTGAAAGTAGGCCTAAAGATTGAATTAATAGCAACTACCCAATGAAAGGTTTCCGCTCAAAATGATATAATTTTACCAGAAAATAATCCGTAAAGATTAAATTATTTAGATCGTTTGCAAACGATTTACTTATTTTTGGATCGCATCTACGCGGTCCAAAATGCATGGGCGCTGTGTACTGCGTGTGCGTGTTCCACAACGCGATGCATTTTTATGGATCGCGCGCACACGCAGTATATGATGTGCGCCACTTCAGAGTGCATGACGCAAGCCACATAGTACCATATCAACTGAGAACGAATGTTTGAAACACCCCGACAAGACCAGGAAAACGCGTATGGATTTTCATGTTTTTTTAAAACGTGGTACATTTGACAAAGCTGTAATTTCTCCAGATGAGTTTGTTGATGTCTTTCTTTTGATTTATAATGGTTTTATTCGCAGAATCGCTCAAAAACAGATCTTTAAAGGGCCCCTTATTTAGGATTTTTATCAATGAAATCTATGCTTTAAAACCACTCTACTCAGTTAAAGTCATAAAAATCCTATTCGGAGCTTGCTTTGGGGGTTAAAACAAAGGTTTTTAGTTTTTATGCTAATGCAAATATGCATATTCATGACCAAGGTCACTATGTCACAAGAGGCAAACACAGAAAAATCACATTACACTGTGCACAAAAGATTCCACTTTTTTCTCAATTTTCCTGAAACTTTTGTAATCCATGGCTGTTAGAGTTTGTTTTACATGTTGCCTGCTGTAAGCCATGACAAAACTGGGGGTAGAAACTGCAGCAATTTGCCACAAGTCCAACTTGAAGTCTTATGTTTTTTCTTAACTTTTCCCTTCTGTCTTCCTTATGTGATGCACTCCGAACAGCGCCCTCTGTCTGTGATTTATTGCAATGAAATCTTCAAAGTTGAAAAAGGCCACCTTTTATTGATTTTACATCCAAACGAACAATAGCATGTCTTGCTGAACAAGTAATCCGTCATTATGAAGCAAAGCTTAGGCACAAAGTTGTTTAGCATGTCACAGGCCCTTTAAGGCGTTTACACTTCTGAAAAATAAATTAATTTACAAACTTGCGTTATTGTGGTTTAGTTACAACATATTCACATTTTATTCCATCCAACATTTTAATGTACCCGATATATCCGGCCGTGTGTAGCACTGCCAAAAACGTTAATTTATGTCAGTTTTGGAAAAATGAAAGAAAAATGATTAGTAATTCATAGAAAACTAATAAGCCTATAGGAAGCACATTTTGGGAACAGTATGATAAACGTCATGTGCAGCAACGACGACCGCAAAACAATGCATGGGTAATGCAAGTATATCAATGAAGAAAAAATTGAGCGGGGTCTGTTTTTGCGAGCAAGACCAGAAATACGTTTCTGACACAATCACCGATTCAACCAATGATCGGCTTTGGTTGCTGACGACCAAAGCTTTTCATTGGTTGATTTAGTAATTACATGAACATGTTCCTGGTTATGGTCACGAAAACGTAGACCTCTTATTCAACGGCATTATTGCACGCTTTTTCATGTGAACCAATTATCATGGTAATTACTATCATATACACACAACAAACAACCATTTTGGCAGAATTTAAGAATATTTAAGGAAACTGAAAGCCTCCGCAACTTTAGTCCTGATGTTGACAAAATTATTGTGAAAATTTTAGACAAAAAACACGGCTGGTCACTTTTGCGTCATGCACGATCATCAGAACTAGGCCTATCGTATTACCTGATCAACTAAATGAAGGCCAATTTCAGTCAAGAGATTAAAAAACATTCTCCATGAAAATTTCCAAAACCTGATGGAATAGTCCTACATGGCTGTCCTAATGCAATTACATATTAGTTTATTTTGGACAATGTGGCGCCTACATCTAATATTACGTGCTTTGAACTGGAAAGGTTTAATCAAACCTAAAACATACAATTGAGCAAAAAGGCCTACTTTATTTTCAAGACATGGGGGGAAATTTGAACAGCTGCCGAACTCCTTTGGAAGACATATAATCAAACTCGGCTTAGATAAAACAGCCATTATAGGTTAGAGGAAACAATTAATGGGTGCATTTAGGCTTTTGGAGACGTATTAAATTTCAATTCAAATCAGAACTATTATAGGCCTAAAACATTCTTCCTTGAATGGGATGTATTTTCGTTTGCTATAGTTGTTGCTTACGCCTATACTTCAAATTCCATTTAAAGATATATGGGTCTTTCTATAAATTAGGGGTCCAAAAGTGTGACATTTGGTGTCCCCCGTTACAGCTGATATGTGTTATTTTTCGTACAAAAATCATTCAATTGGATTTTAAACCATTTTTTATGAATTGTACTTTATGTACTCACTTTTTGAGATGGAAAGTATTTAAAGAATGTGTCCTGAATTTACAAAAACGAGATGTAAAATGCAACGGGGGACACCAACATTGGACCCCTAATTTATAGAAAGACCCATATAGTCCGTGCGTTTTGGGTGCGGCACCTCGAAAAATAATTTGTTTTAATTGAATATTTTTTTGAAACATAAATGTTATTCGCTTTCAAAGGAGACCTCAACGAAAAAAAAATCGACCAACGTTTAGTTATCGAACAATATTACTGTCAATATTTCGAATAATTCTTCAAGGCGTAGGCCTACCCAAGTCTGACCTCCCGTGCTCGGTCTACAACGCGCAGCGCGCACTTCAAACCGGTCCAATTTGTTTTCTTCTGTTTCCTCTGTCTCAGAAGGTCTTCCGAGACAGAAGAAAAGAGATTTGACAGGCCACTAGCCAAGAGGGCGTGCTGCACGCACCGCACCACATAGGAAGTCAGACCTGGGCAAGGCATAAAAACGGCGTTTTTCACAGGGTTGTCCATGTCTAAAATACAAAGTATGAGGTTTTTACGTTAAAATAAATGCCTAAAAAATTCGTTCGGAGAAGGAAAAAAACAAATCAAATTTGCTGAGAACCACGGACAATATAACTTTTAAGGATCCTACGAATCGACGCAATAATTACCATATTTTATAAACCAATTATTTTATACTGAATAAATCTACAATGTTAAAAATTAAATTACAGTAAACATGAATATCATTTTGTTAGGAAAATAAACACTGCTATAAAGGAAACAAACTCAAAGCACCACTTTATTATTTTGACAATGTACAGTTGTTAGAAATTACCGGTCAAGTTATCTTGGAAGCATTGTAAACATGATTGCCTAAAAGAAAACCGATTGCAACTTCAAAATCTTTCCTTTGTGCATTTTTTGTAACATCATAATAAATCCTGATTTTGTTTTCAATACGTAATAACAAAAATTACATGTACATGAACAAGTAATACGACTGTTGCATGTCTAAAAAGTAGCCCGAATGTCTCTGGCCGTGTGACGGCCAGGGGCCAATTTCATGAAACATTTGCTTAATCAAAAATTTGTTTGCTTTATAAAAATGGATTAAAAATCTAAATTGTATCTCAACTTGTGTTCTTAGCGAGAATGGCATATATTCTTTTGAAAAACACAAGTTGACATGCGATTTCGACTATTAACCCATTTTTATAAAGGAAACAAATTTTTGATTAAGCAAATTCTTTTGCTAAACAGCTTTATGAATTTGGCCCCTGAGCGGTAGAACTTCCCCGGCTCCAGCGACCGGAGTTCATTGTAGTGAATTTGCTACATACTTTGAGCGAGATTTTCCTCTCATCCAGGACAGAGGTTTCCAAAGTTAGGGTACCTACACACAGAGGAAATAATATCTTTTCCCAAAACACGTTCCATTATCCAGAAGTCTTCATCCATCTGGCCAAGAGGCAACGATCATTCTGCAAGTTCCAGAAATATCGTTCCTTCCTTGCCGTTTCAAAAATGGCGGCGGCCTTCTGGGCGTGTTGTAATGCATAGTTCCGAGATTGCCCAGTTAACCCCGCCCCTTAGATACTGTTGCTATGTGCTCACTAGCCATCGCCAAAAATGGCGACACAACGTACAAAGCAACGGGACTCGGCATGCAAAGGGCTAGTAATGCAGGGATGACATATTCATAAAAATGCGCTTTCCTACCTTTGAACAGCGAATCGCCCGACATTGAAACCAAAATTCACCCGGTCACTGGCGCATACAACATACAAACTGTATGGGTAGAAAATCGCGTAATTGTGTACTTATTGCATCACTTTGACCTATGTGGGCGCCGTCTGCTAGCTCTGTTGTGATTGGTCGGCGGGTTCGGCTTGATTGACAGGTCGGAACTATGCATTGCACTGGACGCGTAGCGCGCCCAATGTTACGCGCCCAAAAAACTCCGGCCGCTGGGGAAGGTCCAACGCTCTGGCTGTCACATAAGATGTGCGCGGCCAGAGGCATTCGGGCTAGTCTAAAAGTATCAATTCACTTGAGTTAATAAATAATGAGTTTTAATATTATACAGTAGAAAAGTATCCGATAGCAACTAAACAGTAAAAAGTATTTTCGTCTGCTACTGCACTACCTAAGGAGGCCATTACAATTCCAGTAACAATAGAATTACAAGTTTATCACAACTGAGTACAAACAGAGACAATACTTGTTGCTTGCGATTTTGATGAATTAAGACACAGGAAATAACCCCCAGAATTTTCATGTTGGAATTTATGCTGCATGTAGGATAATGGCTTGTAGTCCAGTCCATCACAATTATCTGGGTCTTAATTCAACTCACAAACCATTCAATGTATTCTTTTGTACATGTTCATCATTTGTTTCTCGAAACTGGACTTGTAATTATATTCGCAACAGAGACATGTGAGCCGCTCCACCGAAAGTAGGCTCTCGCATAAAAAAATGAAAATGGAGCTAATGACTTTTTCAGATGGAGTATATTACAAGCTTCACAAAACTACAAACATTGTGTCAATCCGTCAAAAATTGACCAAGTTATGACCATTTCCGTGATGACCAAGAGCACATTTTTTTAAAGAAGGGAGGGGGAGGGGGAGGGGGAGGGGGAGGGGGAGGGGGAGGGGTGGGGTTCAAGGGCCTCGTAGGACTTTACATGCACTGTAAAATGTTGACATTCCATGGCAGTGACAAAATGTTGATAAGTAGTATTTCGGGGGGAGGGTGGGGGTGGTGGGGTGGTGGGGGGGAGGGGGTGGTAGGGGGAGAGGGGGTGGTGGTGGAGTCTTGAAAATACTTTCTGTAAAACTGTTAAAACTTGGGACGGCCCTTAAATACAAAATACCAACATACATATTTTTAAATAAGCAGCCTATTCACTATGCAAGCTATTTACTGAGCATACTTTTTTACAGTTTAATTTTAAGTTTAAAAAAAACTACAATTACCACCTTATGCTGCATAAATTCTATATTACAGTTTGAATAAATTTGTTTCATGCTAGAAAAAGTAGAGAATAATACTTTACTAAATTAATCCCTTAATGGTTATTTACACAACAGAAAAAAGAAAGAAAAATAACGTAATGTTAGTTTTTACAATGTTGTCTACGTACAGGAACCAGTCGCCGCCTCGCAGTAGTCGGGCAAGAAGTGGGAATTGTATACTTGGCAGCTATATGGGAAGAGCGCCCTCTATTGATCCTACGTCAGATGCTTGTACTTGGTGAATATATTATAGAGCACCCTCATTGTTGATTTCAGGTCCTGGTTGACTACATCTGTTGATTGGGCAGAATGGTTATGAATATTAATGTGTGTCATGAATAATTCATGATGTACAAATGCAGTGCACAGTACACTAATTCTAGATACAAGCATTCAACATTCCAGGATTATTTTTCACTCAATGTACCGTAACACTCCACCTGTGTCTCTAGACAAAGTTTTAGAAATGACCTGTGAACACAAGAGGACTCCGAGTATAAATTCATGCATATTCATTATGTGACTGCAAAATCTCCATGCTGATTGGTTGCACTGCATCCTTGTCAGTTTGTAGGGCTGCACCTACATGTGCATAATACATGCTTCACACAGGCTAGCCCATCAAAAACCTTGGGTGAAATGTGAAGAAAAAAAAACAAAGGCCATACAACCACACTGTAACATGCTCAAAGTATCAAGCATTCATCAAACGTTAGTTTTCAAATGGGCCACTGAAAATAACCAGAGAGGATTTTGAGATGGGTAGGACACGACAGGATAAAGATTGACAGAAAAACAGACAAATAGGGAGAAATTGCCAACTGAAGGTGGTTTTAAAAAAAAAATTTGTCTGCAGACAACATTTTTACCGTTCATTCACACACAAAAACCATGCATGGATTTTTCAGGTTTTTTGAAAAAAATACTGCATCTATGTCGCTGAAATTTTTACAAGGCAGTTTATCAACATTACCCTTTAGTTCTGTAATACTGTTCCCGTTTTTTAAAAGTTCTCCAAACATGTTATATGTCTTTACCTGTTCCTCATCAAACAAACAGTACTCTCTTTTGGCAAAAAAAGTTGAAACTAAAAGGGTGAAAAAAAAGGTTGTTTCTTTATTTCAAACCAAAACCAAGCTTGCAATGCTTTGGTTTACAGTATTAACGAACACCCACTTGGGAAATGCCAGTGTGGAAAAAAGTGCTAGAATGAATGACAAAAGACGAATTAACTTTTTCAATACAATACCAATCATCACACGAGGCACATTTCACGCATGCTAGTTTGAATTATACTGCACAGCAAAATGAAATCCATTGATGGCTTTTCTAAATTCAAATCAAGCTGTGAGCTCGTCGCTGTTCGGGGACAAAATTAAAGTATCGTTCTAGGGAAGTTGCTAAAATAACTTTTATTTATTTAATAATTTTTTAAATTTTATGTGTAATTGTTGTAATGAAATTTTAAATGTTGTCGTGGTTTTTGTATTTATACAAGTGTTTTGTAACTGATTGTAATTCCACTTTTGGCTGCCAGTATCAGTGAAATAAACCATTAATAATAAAAGATAAATCCTATATTACAATATATTTCAAAGAATGAGTCTGAATTTAAGGGCTTTAATTCATAAACATTTGTTCTCGAGTTTTTTTTTGCGCAGTAATTTATTCAAGTGACTAGTGAAGATAGGCGAGCCAGAAAAAAAAGTAGGAAGAACAAAAATATGGGCAAGGTAACAAACACAGACAAGATAGACAGATGACTGGGGAACTGAAAGGAGAATGAGTAGAGGGTTAATAGGTCATGTTAGTTCAAGAAACGCTCGGCAAACTCTCGCAGAGAAGAGAAGAAAACCTGCATTAGATTTTGTTGTTGTCTCCCTGCTTATATTTGAGGAAGATGATGTATAGAAGACGAAGGATAGATTTCAGATGACATTGGGCCACATCTAGAGGAGAGAATACACATATGTATACACTACGCACAATAAGTTAGGGATATTTGTATGTTGTCAATTTTTGAATTTGTTCACCTATTCCTGTGACAAGGTGTGTCTGTCATGCGGATAGAATTGTCTAATCATATACAAAATAATTCAAGCGGAATGAATACCCTCTAAATATCTGCATACAGATATTTATCTTAACCGGGACGGCCTAAAATGGTTACGAGCGTATATTGATCACGTTCAAATGACATCACTTCCCACAAATCGCCACGTGCATCAGAATATTGAGCGTATTTTTTTGTGACACGCATCGGCTGCGCCGTATTTCGAGCAACACGCGCGCGTGTTTGGAACATGTTACAGCGTGTGCGTGCGTGTACTTGATGGCGTTTAATACGCAGTAGAATTTTATCCTACGAAGATGGCGTCTGTGAACGTGATCAATTTGAAATTTGTACACAGGGTTTTTAGAAAGGCATGTTGTCACACTATTTGTAACCCTTTTTGGTTCTAAGTTATCTCTTCAGAACAACTGAAACTTATTTCTTTTATTTTGAGACCAGACAAAGGTATTTCCTCGAAAACAAGGTCTATTGCCAAAATGCCCCCTTTACTGTGGAAAGACCATTTGCATTTTGGACTATGACAGTAAATAATGCTTTCCAATGCAGGTTAACACCCATATAAAGGGTATGTTGTATTAAAACTACACTGTATTACAACTTTGTTTACATGTGTGCATTTCTGTGGGACCTCAGGAAACCAGACAGTTTGGAGGGCCGTGAAAAGTACATACATGTATGTAAACTAACAGATGTCATTATGATAAAATAAACCTGTCCTGTGCATGAGCACAAACAAAATTGAGTTACATGAAGTAGAACATTATATGTACATTTAGTCAAGACTGTGTTTCCCACTTACCCTCTGGCCTTGCTTTAGCTTTCGATAATCCAGCATCTTCCATGAGATCGAGTGCAAATGATACATTGTGGACCTGAAGTATAAATAGTGGAAAAAAAAGAAAATGAGGGTCGTGTTCTGTCCCACTTCCTTCTTTCAATATACGTCTTAAAAGTTGAGACCTATCCAAAACATAACATGCTTCTAATGCATCCTAACCCAAGCTTGTGGTAGTTGTGACCATTTTGGGTAACTGAAAAGCCGTGTCCGCACTTGACTCCTTATTTGGATGGTAAAATGGAGAATGGTCAAATTTAACCACTGTCCGCATTTTGATTTTTTTGACAAGGGAAAATTTTACCAAGACCAAGGGAGAGATAACCGAGCTGTCAATATAATGCACTGCCGTGCTTTCTTTTGTTGTAATGCACCTATCAATTGTTTCTCCCACCCCTCTTCTCCGGGCTACCCCACCTAAGAGGTGGGGATTGTCACTTTTTGCGTGACAAAATCCCCACCCCTGGGGCAACATTTAGGTGACCAAAATCCCCACCCTCGGGTGCAAAACATGCACGTCTTGTATACAAATGCACAGACAATTTTATTTAAAAGGGTCAAATGCCCCACTCTGGGGCATGAAAAACGTGACCAAACCCCCACCTAGGGGGTGGAGCAGCAAGAGTGGGAGGGGGGGGGGGGGGGGGGGGGGGGGGGAAACAATTGATAGGTGCATACGACACGACGTTGACATCCTTAATATTATCTGGGAATATTACATTGGTAGCACCAATCAAACATCCGACTGTATCAATAATAATATATGCCATAAATTATGCCATAATTCATGACCAAAAAGAACAACGCACTCAAAACCTTCCTATAATTATGCGTTGCACTCCGAAACGTGCAGAGCATGATCCAATTCCGTCCCTCACGTGAGGGACGGAAATCAAGAGACAAATGCCTTTCCTTAATCAATACAACAAATGAAAACTAAAGTGAACCGGTTTGTTTACCTGCTACTGATGTTAATACACACAACCAGTTTATCACATGTTGAAATTGACTTTACAGTTTTGTGCAGAGGTTGTTTTTATTCTAAGGGACGGACAATCAATAAAATTGACAAAAACTACCATTTTTTACATGCATTTTCAACTATTTCTTGAAAATGTGATGGCACAAGTGTGTTAATTTTTGTAATATGATTTTAAAATATGGAAATATTTTTACTGTTCGAGGCATTATTTTGAATAATTTGAGACATTTTGAATTTTTCATCCAGTGTTTACCAGTTTTGGATCATGCTCTGCATGCATGCGTGGTATATGTACGTGTTCCCGAGGCACTTTTACCGACTCACTGTGTATGCACTGGGCTTATTATCTCGAGAAAAGTTACCTGGTCAATTTTCCTGGGCAGCAGTTGGCCAGGAAGGAAAAGTTACTGAGAGGAAAACGTACTAGGCTGTCCGCATTGGACTTTAAATGGAAGAAGTACCCATCGTCTCGGTAAGCTTTCCAAAAAATAAAAACTCCAATGTGGACAGGTCTTAAGATGCCGTTGGTAAAATCTATCTTACAGCTTGGCCTACATTGCAGGACATAGGCTGCATTCGGGTGTGTACTCGTGTTAACACGAGCATACTACTGCGCGTGCGAATGGCACGATTAACGACACTCGGGACAGTGAGAGTATGCTCTCGGTACTCCCCAACAAATGGGGAGTGTGCTCTTACTCCTGACGAGTGCACGAAGATAGCGGGATATAGGTTGGATTTTTTGTGAATTTGCTAAACGTGTCAACTGAAACAACAACTCACTAAGGTTTGTTTTAGACGGCATCAAAGGTTCCCACGACTTACAGTCTGTATTTTCCTCAATTTCTTGTGAGCAGTGAAACGGAGTTTTTTGTGTAGTCATGGCAAGAGACGGCCATCTTGACTGATGGCCATTTGCGCATGCGGACTGAGGACTTGCCGTTCGCGTGATGTGACCCGAGAACTGCACGCCCGAACGCAGCCACTGTGAGACAGGATGAGCTTTGTGAAATGGGCCACAAACATTCAAATAAAACACACAAAAGACATAAATACCTTTTCTTCAAAGAGCGTGGGTGTAACATGGTAGTGATACAATGGCACATAGTAGCCTTCTAACAATCCCATTAAGAGGATGAAATACACGCCGTCTTGAAACTGAACACAGTCAAAACAAAAACAAAATTCAGTTTTTTAACATTTGTGTAAAATGTTCCATCATTTTAAAGGAAACGGCTCTATTATAATAGCCAATGTCAGATCTGCAAAGCACAGATAATGGCAAAAAAAAAAAATCAGATTGTTGTCGAGTCAATCACAAGTCTATCACAAGTCAATGGCCGATAAAAATCACAAGTCCGTGACAAGTCCCGCACAAGTCCGTCACAAGTCCAGTAACAAGAAGCAAAGAATGTTATGGCCGAGCAGTCTAGTGCGTCGAACTCAAGTTCCTGTGCCAGTACTAGAATGTGGGTTTGATTCCAGGCAGTGACGGGTTGTGGCACTTGAGCAAGGCACTTAATCACACTTGTTCCGTCCTTCGGAAGGGATGTAAAGCCGTTGGTCCAGTGTGTTAGGTTTTGGTAACGCACTTTGAAGATCCCAGAGCATTCTTTTGTGAAGAGCAAGGGGAGAGATTCCCCGGTGTCTCTGGCCGTTAAACTTAGAAGTTAATAGTTATTCGAATATCTATGTTAATTGATCCCATTCCTGTAATTGGCGGTCCTTCCGCTGTTGGATGTGGTGAATAAATAAATAAATAAATAAGTAAATAAATAAAAGAATGCCTTTGTTGGAGTTCATATGAATAGCTTGTGACTTAAATTTAGACCCAGGGACTTGTGGTGAACTTGTGATAGACTCGATTACAACCCTGCAGCATTTATAAGGCACACAGTATCTGACGTTATCTGGCCATTATTATCGCTGCCGTCATGGAATCACCAGAACCATTTCACTTCAACTAGGTGGCCGCCTGGACAGGGCGCACAATCAGCAATTAGATTGTGGAATTCCCCTGACATAAAATTTCTAAAAGACGGTTCACTTTTTAATAATTTATGACACATTTTAAAATAAATTACCTGTGCTTGATTAGCCATGCGTGTGAATATCATTTGTTCATATACTTGTCATGTATCCAATATTAACAAAGGACGGATTTTTTTTGTTAGAAGAAGGATTACTACAGATTTATTGGATTTTGTTCATCAACCCACTTATAAAATCTAAACCAGTCATGGCCGAGTGATAATTGGACTCAGAAATGTAGAAACAAAATACAAGCACACAAGCAACCTGCAAACACAGTCTGTTTTTGCATACAAGTCATTTGTGCATTCCCATAGCAATACAAGAAAATGTTGTACGAAAAACATCATTCTTTGCCCAGTTTTCGGACAAAATGGTGGCGCCTACAGGCATCGTTAGAATAGGCATTTTTTGTTTTAAAGTTTGTATCCAATTTTTAGTGGAGAATATTTATATAATATTGGATGGCTTTGAGGGTGATATGAGAATATACCGCACGAGTCATGAAAATACTGAACGAGCCGTAGGCGAGTTCGGTATTTTTATGACTCGTGCGGTATATTCTTATATCACCTGAAAAGACATCTAATATTATTATTGTTCTATCTTCTTTGTTTTGTAAGATTTCCGCAAGATTTGTTGTCTGTTTTGTGCTGAAAACTTCAGTTCTTTTCACAGTTTACAACTGCATGCGCTTTTGTTACTGTTGTACAGCATTCTTCGTTAACTTTACTCACACGCGTGTTGCGCGTACATGCACAGTGCATTTAATTGATGCACAGTATCAGAATGCACAGTATCAGAAACTCACGGTATCCACAAAAGCTTCATTTTATATAATAATACTTGTTCTTTAAAGAACGCTGAATGCCGCAATAGGGCGACATTTCGGGAAGACTCTCGCCGGGGACCACCGAAATTTCGGCAAGAGTCACTCAAAATGACACCTTATTTTTTCACCCGAAGCTTCCAAAAATGGTCGCAGACCAAAGAGAAACAGCTCCAATCCCAATAAAAATGGTTCTCGACCTAAAAAAAATGGTTTTTGACCTAAAAAAATTAATTTTAAACTCAAAAATATTAGGGCGACACCAAAATGTCGCCCTATTGAGCACGTCGCCCTAATATACCTTTTTTACACACGATTTGTCGCCCTAACCTACAATTCATAGTTTTTTATATAACAATGTATGAGTTGCACATATTTTGCATGTCTTTTGATTCTTGGATATATACTTCTTTAACACAATGTCTGAGCATCGCCTATGAGGATTATACTACATGTTAAGTCACACCAGACATGAGGCCAGGTTACGACCTAGCTGTGACTGAAAAATGTTGGAACCACGAGCAAATCGTAAAAAAGAGGGTGCGACAGGTCGCAGAGGTCGTGGGTGATCACCAGAGCAAAATCAGTCGCAGCAAGGTCAATGGTCATGTTCAAAACTTCTGACCTGCGATTCCAAATCACAGACAGGTCTTGCAAGGTCATACCACCGGTCGTGCAAATGGTCGTGTCATCTAATGATTGGTGGTGCCACCTGTCATGTGAGTGGTCGCAGGTCGCCACGTAGGATGCCACGAGTGATCGTAGGATTGGAGATCGTACCAAACATTGCCAATTGGTCATACGTCGGCCAAATCGCCACTAAGTGCACAATCCAGAAATCATACAATCCGGTGTGACTGAGGTCTTAAAATGTTGCATCTGCCAATATTTTACCTGATTATCAAGGTCTGAAACTTCCAGATTGAGTTTGTTCAGGTGCTTGTTGGCGAAGCTGATGAGCGACTGCAGGAAAATAAGCAAATATTAAAATTAACCATTGACAAAGATGTAATCAAATTGTACATAAAAACATTGAACATTGTTTTGTGTTGTAATGGTAATCTACTGGCCACAAGACGTCTGTGCTAGAGGTTATTCTTGCCATGCCTTATGGTAAATTCATGGAATGCACACACCATTTTTGGGGAAAAGTTGATAAAAATGATATAATTGATTTTGATTATGGGACTGTCCACACTAAAGCAAACATTTGGTGTGTCATTTTTGGAAAAAATTGATAAAAATGATATAATTGATTTTGATTATGGGACTGTTTACACTAAAGGGCACATTTGGTGTGAAATTTTTGGAAAAAGGTTGATAAAAATGATATAATTGATTTTGAGACTGTCCACACTAAAGCGCACATTTGGTGTCATTTTTTTTAAAAAGTCGATAAAAATGATATAATTCATTTTGATTATGGGACTGTCCACACCTAAAGCGCACATTTGGGCTGCGTTCGGGCGTGTACTCGTGTTAACACGAGTTATACTCCTGCGCGCGTGAACGGCAAGAATAACGACACTCGGGTCAGTAAGAGTATGCTCTCACTACTCCCCAACAAATGGGGAGTGTGCTCGTACTCCTGTCAAGTGTCATGTGATTTGTACGAAGATGGTGGAATATGGGTGGTATTTTTTGTGAATGTCAACTCAATAACAAACAATAACTCACTAAGGTTTGTTTAGACGGCATCAAAGGTTCTCACGACTTACGGCCTGTATTTCCTCAGTTTCTTGTGAGCAATGAAACGGCATTTTTTGTGCAGTGATGGCAAGAGACGTCCATCTTCACTGCATTGCCATTCGCGCACGCGGACTGAGGACTTGCCGTTCGCGTGATGTGACCCGAGTGCAATGCGCACGCATTACTCCCGAGTAACGAGAACTGCACGCCCGAACGCAGCCTTGGTGTGTCATTTTTGGGAAAAAATTGATAAAAATAATATAATTGATTTTGATTATGGGACTGTCCACACTAAAGTGCACATTTGGCGTGTCACTTTTTGAAAAAAGTTGATAAAAATGATATAATTGATTTTGATTATGGGACTGTCCACACCTAAAGCGCATATTTGGTGTGTCATTTTTGGAAAAAGGTTGATAAAAATGACATAATTGATTTTGATTATTGTTTTTATTCCGAGTACATCCCAAGCCTTCCAAGGATTATGTTCACTCTCCTGTCTTTACTTTACAACTTTGAAAATTGTGACAATATCATGAATAAAAAGTAGTCTTCTTAACTGGGATACTGATTTACATGTGTTATGTTTGTAACATGGAGGGAAAATTGTCACAAAATGTTTGTCCATGTTACGTACATGACATATTTTCCATCATATTTAAAAAAAATAATAAATACCAGCAGATGTTGGGATGGGGGAAATCATTTAGTGTTGCTAGATTTGAAGTGGATATTATTTTGAAATATAACGAATTCCGTTATCACTTTACAGGTACAAGTGCCCATCCATGTTACGAACATGTCTTTAAGAATGGGACAACATGCTTCAAATACTTCATGTTATATTTACTTGTTTGTTTTTCATATTTACACTGATCAAATGTATCCATTAGTGTGGACAGACCCATATATGTTTTAAAAAATACTCTGACCAAAAGATCAAGAGGCTGACAGATACACAATTTTTTGGGGGGTCTTGGTCAGTAACATATAAACACCTTGTGGTAGGGGTGACTGCACCAGCCTCCTGAAGAGCCTCTGAGACAGAGTGTGCCACTCTGCCTGAAGTGCCTCCCCGAGCTCCTGCACTTCTTGGGCTTTTTGGGGGACGCACAGATGCAGTGGTAAGCTCATCTCATGCAGGTTTAATCAAGTTGATAACCCAACAAAATTGAATTCTTAGAGCCCTGTAGTGCAGAATTCGTGCAGATTTCTTACAGAAACAGAAATGTCGCATTTCATTACTGTGGGGGTCTCTTTGTTCAAACGGGTTCTCTTAGACCTGGAGGAAATCACTAAAGCAGAACAGTCTTGAAAGTGATTCCAAAGTGTTTGGTCGATCAGTGTATTCAACTAACATCTGTTCTGATCAATAATTGACATTCTAAGAGCATTGCAATACTTTAGCATCCATTCAGTGATGAAATTCTTACCCGGGATTTTGACGAGTATAAATCTTACCTTCTTTACAACATTGAGTTTATCAGGTGCATGGTCAAACAGGGTGTCAAATGCATCCCGTTCTGTTGAGGGAGAAAAAAGATTCGGTTTTGGGCAGTCATAGGATGTCCTATATACTTCTCTCAATTCTCTTTACAAACTAAATTGTGGATTGATCGGGTAAGCACATACAAATAAAGGCGCATGATAGACCGGAATTAGATCATGTTCGGAGCTAAAATTGAAAAGAGTCTATACAGATCGTTCAGACACAAGTGAGACAGACCGTCTACAGTTATAAAGAAGTTAAAGACAGTATACATGATTGGTAAACTGTGTGATTGAAGATTTGCATGATAAAACCAACCTGAGCAAAAACCAGTACTTCGTCTAACATTTGAGAAAAAGAGTTTGCAGTCATTTCGTCCCATAACCACTTTGCCCTGAACCATTTCGCCCTGAACCACGGCCTGTGCACGAAGTGGTTTTGGGGCGAAGTGGCATTTGGGCGATGTAGTGTTTGGACGAAGTAATTTGGGGCAAAGTGGCACTCGGGCCAAGTAGTTTGGGGTGAAATGGAACTTGGACGAAATGGTTTTGGGGCAAATTGAATTTTCGTCTCATGAGACGAAAACTAATTGTTTTACTCATTTCTCAAAGACTATAGCACTTCAGACAAAACCATTTCAGGGGAAGTTTTCTACGGTCATGTGAACATTTCTGATTTTCGAGATTACTGCCTTTAAGCTGCTTTTAGTCCAATGATGGAACTAGCTCCTTGCAATTATTCCATTCAATTTCGACAAAGATTTGTGAATTGAAACATTGATTCAATCCTAAACTTTAAACAATCTTCAGTCAATATATTGAAATAAAGTTCCATTTTCATTTTGCAAAAAACTTACCAAATCTTCCTCCAATTGCCCTGTAAGAAAGAAAAAAGAATTAAAACATTACAGAACTAAAACCACAACATTTTGGAATGCTTTTGTGTATAACATTTATTTCATTTTTTGTTCATTTTTTCATTGTAGCGATCAACTTACTCATTTGTTGACGTGATTTCTTCCGTTACTCTGTTTGTGACGAGCATGTTATCTTTTTTCTGTAAGAAAAACACAAGTATGTCAGTTAAAAAAACACCGTTTTCATCGTAAGCAAAAGTGCATTTTGAAGACTGCAACACTGAACACTTAAAAAAACAGACTTAAAGAAAATGGGTTTCGTTCTAACCTAACAATCATATATACAATACCTACACAAAATACTCTCCATGGGGAGAAAACAGGAAATTTCCAATCTCCAATTTGGATGTGGAAAGCAAAAAGGTTGGTGTAATCACTGCACTATAAAGTAACCGGTTAAATTAGTTTACAAAACATCGGTAGTTTTTTGACAATATCCTTAAAAATATACAGACTGAGAGCGCAAAATTTAAGAAAGGTACTGAGAAAAATATGACAAATGATATGGTATCTAAATCTCAATACCCACGGAAAAAAAGGGGCGGGGGTTGGGGGGAGCCAAAAAATGTGATATCGACACACTCCTTTCGTTGTTATCAGAATATTATTTTAAATTCTTTAAAAGGTCTTAGAAATAAATAACAGTACTACTGTGCTACAACAATAACAGAAGTACAATGCTTTAACCCACCTGAATAACAACTACCTTTGCCGATACATACTCCGGGATTCTAATTGGTGCCTTGAAGTGAAAGGCTAGCGCCACCAAGAGGTGAAGAATAGCTATGAGATTCTTTGAATGGATACCTACAGAGAAAACCAAAAGTATTGTGTAAATGATTGAAGACTTGAAGCTACCAGCAAAAACCAAAGTTCTTTTATTTATTTCTCTATTTTATCCAATGGGGCGACACTTTTTGTGTAGAGAGTCATATAAGGGCGACGCGGTTGGTTAGGGCGACAAGTCAAAAACCATTTTTTTAGGTCAAAAACCATCTTTTTAAAATCGAGAACCATTTTTATTAGGTCTAGAAGCATTTTTAGGTGTGGAACCATTTTTGGAACCTTTGGGTAACAGAATTTTTGTGTCCAATCGATGTATTTTAGCCGAAATTTCGGTGGTTGTGTGGCAAAGTCTTACCGGCGGGTCGTCCCTTTGCGACATTAAGTGATATTAATTATTATTATTATTATTATTATTATTATTATTTCTTTCTGGTATTCATACCAAGGATTCCTCAATAGTGCCCATTGCACTGTCACTCGCAAGCGTGAGGAAACCCATGAAGAATTAGAAATTAGAAATGGCCAGAGACACCGGGGAATCCCCTTGCTCTTCACGAAAGAATTCTCTGGGATCTTTAAAGTGCATTACTGTTACCCAACACACCAAACCAACGGCTTTACATCCCATCCAAAAGATGGAGCAAGTGTGGTTGAGTGCCTTGCTCAACAGACAAACAGACCAACAAACTTACTGTCGACGCTCCATTTCTGTTGGTTCCATCGGGGTAGGTTCATTAGCTTGTTGACCGTGTCCAGCACCATCTGTAGCTTCTGTTTCTGGAAGACTTCCGACTGCATCACCTCAACAGACAAACAGACCAACAAACTTACTGTCGACGCTCCATTTCTGTTGGTTCCATCGGGGTAGGTTCATGAGCTTGTTGACCGTGTCCAGCACCACCTGTAGCTTCTGTTTCTGGAAGACTTCCGACTGCATCACCTCAACAGACAAACAGACCTACAAACTTACTGTCGACGCTCCATTTCTGTTGGTTCCATCGGGGTAGGTTCATTAGCTTGTTGACCGTGTCCAACACCACCTGTAGCTTCTGTTTCTGGAAGACTTCCGACTGCAACACCTCAACAGACAAACAGACCTACAAACTTACTGTCGACGCTCCATTTCTGTTGGTTCCATCGGGGTAGGTTCATGAGCTTGTTGACCGTGTCAAGCACCACCTGTAGCTTCTGTTTCTGGAAGACTTCCGACTGCAACACCTCAACAGACAAACAGACCAACAAACTTACTGTCGACGCTCCATTTCTGTTGGTTCCATCGGGGTAGGTTCATGAGCTTGTTGACCGTGTCCAGCACCACCTGTAGCTTCTGTTTCTGGAAGACTTCCGACTGCATCACCTCAACAGACAAACAGACCAACAAACTTACTGTCGACGCTCCATTTCTGTTGGTTCCATCGGGGTAGGTTCATTAGCTTGTTGACCGTGTCCAGCACCACCTGTAGCTTCTGTTTCTGGAAGACTTCCGACTGCAACACCTCAACAGACAAACAGACCATCAAACTTACTGTCGACGCTCCATTTCTGTTGGTTCCATCGGGGTAGGTTCATTAGCTTGTTGACCGTGTCCAACACCACCTGTAGCTTCTGTTTCTGGAAGACTTCCGACTGCATCACTTCTCGAATCTCAAGCTTGATGCTTGCAAGTTTCTCTGGATATTAACAAATACAAAAAAGGGTTACACATGCTGCAATGATTGTGCAGTCAACATCTGGTAGTGAAAAGACTTGCCCTGACACAGGGGCCAGTTTCATAGAGCTGCTGAGCACAAATTTATTTGCTGTGCAAAAACGGGTTGCCAGCCAATATTGTATCAGCTTGTGTTCTTAGCAAAAAGCAGAATACCAGTCAAGCGTAATACATATCACATTAGCTGGAACACATAACCCATTTTTGTGCAAAGGCCCATAAAGTGTGGGTGAACGGCATGCCTACATGTAGTCAGGTGCTTTTCTCTGGTAGGGCATAGCGATAGGGTCACAATCACCATGAACATCGGATAAATCTTGTTACTTTGTAAATCTTGTTACTTATATTCCATTTTTTATTTTATTTTTGCAAGCTTTTGCTTTGGACCACTTTTCATTTTTTTTTATGTTTCCATTTGGTCCCTGAATTCGAGTGTAAAAAAAAAAAAAAAAAAAAAAATAAAATCGTGCTTAACAGCTCCATGAAATAGGTCCCAGGTTTTTGCGGCCACTCTTGGCCTGTACATTTTACATCGTGGCTGCGGTAACTTGACAGGGATGCTAGTTTTCTCGTGTGCCTTTCTAAAAACACTGTGTACAAATTTCCAATATATGCTCGTAACCGGGACGGACACTTGTGTTACATTTTAGGCCGTCCCAGTTACGAGCATATATTGGAAATTTGTACACAGGGTTTTTAGAAAGGCATGTTTTCACACTATTTGTAACCCTTTTTGGGCCTAAGTTATCTCTTCAGAACAACTGAAACTTATTTCTTTTATTTTAAGACCAGACAAAGGTATTTTCTGGAAAATATGGTCTGTGTTGCCAAAATGCCCCCTTTACAGTGGAAAGACTCATGTGCAGACATGGTCTACTGTTAAGAAAAGCAAAGTAACCATGGCACAAATATGTAATGTTCGTTTGGCAAATTGAAGTCCTCATCATCACAACACTAGTACGGTTACAAGAATTTCCTTTTACATTCCTAGAAAGCTATTTACCAATAAGGTTGCCAAGAATTTGACCATCGTGCAAGTCCTCTTCTAAGTCACGAACGATGACTCTTTGTTCTTTCAACTCCTCATTGATCCAATCCATCAATACCTGTTCGAAAAATCAATCAATTAAATTAATTAATCAATAAATCCATTCATTATAAAATATGGTTGAGAATTGTATAGTATACAGGGGTCGAAATTAACACTGGTCCTGTAGTCCGAGACCAGTAAAAAATCAGGACGGACCACTAGATCTGTCAAAGACACTGGACCAGTGAAAACATTTACGGACTCATGGAAACATTCCCCGATGCCTAATCCACAGTAAACATTTCTTATTTTCTTACTCAATGCGAAGAATTCCAAAAAACAAATCCTGATTGCTTTAGACATTTTCAGATTACTTCATTTCTTTCTCCAATCTCTCCAGACATGCCCCAGTGTTGGATCAAAAAGCAATCCCATCCATCCTGCACTCAATGACCTTAAACCAGAAAGTGTTGCAGTATCTCGGTGCCATTTTGAAAAGCACCGGTGGACAACCAAATTTTCAGCAGGACCAGTAGAGTTCTCTAATCCACTGGTCCTTCTGACCAGCATGAAATTCAAGTTAATTTCGACCCCTAGATAGTCATTTTGCTCTTGAAGGCGACTCTGCTAGAGTCTGGAAAATAAGGCCACTAATTTTACTATTATTATTACTATTTACTATTATTATTATTTCTTTCTGGTACTGAAACCAAGGATTCCTCAAAAGTGCCCATTGCACTGTCGCTCTCAAGCGTGAGGAAACCCATGAGGAGAAGACAATGAATTACAAACAGCCAGAGACACCGGGGAATCCCCTTGCTCTTCACGAAAAATGCTCTGGGATCTTTAAAGTGCATTACCTAACACACTGGACCAATGGCTTTACATCCCTTCGGAAGGATGGAGCAAGTGTGTTTAAGTGCCTTGCTCAAGGGCACAGGTACCCCAGCCGGGTATCGAACCTGCAAGCCCAAGTTTTTACCCCGAGTATTGCGAGTCAGTGAGTGTGACCCAAATCACTCGGCCACGGTACCCCACAGTACTGTAATCTTGGATTGCAGTTAGAAGGGAATGTTATATAACGCCCAAGTAGATCCTTGTGATCTGATTAGACGATAGCAGGTCACGTGTCGTTCAATATTTAATCCATTTAATGCTACGTCACTAACCGTGCAGTTTTGTTCCATTTGCCGTGCAATTTTGTTCCATACGTTTTTTTCATTGCATGGTGCGTTCGCGCGCACTGTATTAATTCAGTGTATGGTGACTATGTGCGTGTCGAATGTATGACGCAAGCGCGACCAGTAAACGCGACCCCTGACACAAACTTTTACAACTCACAAGCGACATGGCAGGCTTGTACTTATGACGGAGGATGAAATAAACTCGAAGGGTAAGCCTGAATAATTTGTAAAAAAAGTAGGATGACAAGGATCTACTTGGGTGTTATATAAAACAAATAATGAATGTTTTAATTCGTTCAATGCAAGGAATATTTTCATTCGGTGAAAATGGAATGTGTTCCATTCAACTCGACT
Organism: Henricia sp. BOLD:AAB3569; assembly: GCA_037783545.1. Lineage (NCBI taxonomy): Eukaryota > Metazoa > Echinodermata > Asteroidea > Spinulosida > Echinasteridae > Henricia > Henricia sp. BOLD:AAB3569. The sequence goes on from JBBELK010000218.1 coordinate 904,956, forward strand.
TAGCCTCGTTGAATGGATCATTCCATCTTTCACCTCATGAAAATATTCCTCCCATTGCACTCATAAACATTCATTATTTGTATACTATACCACAGTATCACTACATACATGTACACATGTACACATACTAACCTGAATGAGTTCTTTCAATTTAGCATCATCTCTTGATTCAGGCTCAATCATAGACCTTTCCTCTCCATTTTCTAAAAATAAAACCAAGCAAAAAGACTGTCAAATTTTAGTATACATATGAAATGGTACATGTACCACATGACTTGCAACAAGGGACATAAAATGGATGCATATTGTATAGGGTTACCATATCTGGAGGTCCATAAACATACCATTTGGTAGGGTGCCTACCAACATTGAAATAAAACAGCCAAACAAAATCCTATTTGGGATTCAAACCCGAGACCAAACACTCTGGGCAGAAGCTTTACTGAGAGACATAGTAGTCTAATCCCTCAGGTTTTTTCCTAAGAACCCAACATTTCTCTCGGTGTTGCATGGCAGTGAGTGCACCTACATGTACATGTATGTAAACAGAGTAACGACTTTAATATTTGGCATTGTGCCTAATCACCATTGAAATGAAACATCCAAATATACATGTAGGGTGATAGAAACATCATATAGTTCTGTACCTACCGGTAGTGCCCGAATTGTGTATAATTTCAAGATGTTGACATTGGTTTCCAGATTGCATTGAACTCCCTGAATCAGGGCAAAAACCCACTTCTTTTGTTTCGCAAATTTATATCCATAACTTGCCTCGATATTTTTTTCTTTGACAATGTGGTCATGTTGATATGGTCACTGAGCAATTGAGCATGTCTGGTGAATAAATAATTGATTTAAGGTATTGCATAACAAAGATAGACACAATTCTTCCCTGGGTTCTGAAATAACTACCAACACAATGTTTTGCCTTAAAGGCAGAGGCTCGTCAGCAATGCGCTGGCGCCAAATTCGTGCCAGAAAATACGCAGCTCCATGCCTTTGCTATGGAGCTGTGTATTTCGTGGCATGAATTTGGCCCGCGCGCATTGCTGACGAGCCTGTGCCTTTAATGTTGTCTTCCAGCTCGACATTCAACTTGGCCTCATCTCAAACACAGCTCTTTTTACCATCTGTGTCCTGCATAGTTATGCAATTTCTTAGGTCGTGTTAAAAGGTATTTGGAAGAGTCTGGAAATGGTTGTCAATGTCCCCAATGTACAATGTAGTTATTTCAGAACCCAGGAAAGAATAGTGTCTATCTTTGTAATGTACATGTAATGTACATGTAATGCCTTTCCCCTACCGTGTCCCCTTTGATCCTATCCTATTTCTCTAGCAGGTTCCCTCTAAAAACTCATCCCTTGTGTATGTTACTTCTTTAATAATTGTATTTTGTTTATTGCTTTGTTTGTACTGTATTTGATGGCCGAATAAATAATAATAATAATAATTCTTATTAATGCTGCAAACGGTCGACACCACGGGAAACCTTTCCAAAACAACCACCGAAATTTCAGCAAGAATCGCTCAAATTGACACCAAATTTCTCTTCCCAAAGCTTCCAAAAATGGTTTTAGACCTAAGAAAAATGTTTTTTTTGACCTAAAAAAAAAGGGTTTTGACATAAAAAAAGAAAGAAGGTTTTTAACCCCCAAAATGTCGCCCTAACCGACCGTGTCGCCCTAACATAAATTTCTACGCAAAAAGTGTCACCCTATTGGATAAAATAGAAAAATAATAATAATACCATAAATCAATGATTCATTCACCAGACATGCTAAGTAACCATGTCAACATGACCGCATGGTCAAAGAAAAAATATCGAGGCAAGTTTTGGACATATACATTTACTGACTCACCCTGACTCGCCCTGTACAATTATTTACTCCTTAAAATTCAGATTCCAAAAAATGAACTGTATGTTGCTCAAATTGAGACAAATCTTACCAAGCACAAAGTTATCCGGTGTCAGTTTGACTGGACTTTTTGGTAGCTCCAGAGCATTCTTTCCATCACAGTTTAGATCATTTACTGGAGAGAAACGAAAAAAAAAAAATCTCGATTAAAATAACAAAATGTGATGCACTCGCTGCTTGCACAGACTGGTCCGCGTTTTTGCAACATTACCCAGAATTCAGCGGCATCCTGGTTCAATAAAATACAAACACACAATTGAAATTTCTATCAAATTCAGATACTTCCTGGAATTTCCAGGTGCTAGTTTTCAAGAAAAGGGATAATTTTGAAGAAAATCTAAAAATTAACACCTTCCCAACCAAAAATGTACTCACTTTCTGCCATGACATCAACCCAATTTTTCAACCAAAGTCTGCCTCACAGTGGAAATAAAAATGGAGTGCTAATTGTTATCTTTGGTTTAATGCAGTATTTGTTCTAGAGGAAGTGAACAGGAAGGATGTGTGAAACTGGAATCACGTGACGAGATGAAACTGACACTCCTAAAGCAGTAGTCTTATGTGCAATACAGGTACATGTACCAGGAAACCGTGCAGATTGATAATGTACATGTACTTGTATGACGGAAACTATTTCTATTGTTTTCAATAAGGAATGTAGTACAAGATTTCTGCGAGTCTACGTGTTACAGAATAGTTAAGGAGATCGAGTGCTCCAACTTGGGGTAAGTTAAACTCATGTTTTTTTTATTAGTACAATTAGATATGAATTGACATGTATATTGGTATTTTTTTTACTTTGTAAGCAGAGTACAGTAAACGTATGCATATGCACCATTAGACAGAATGATTCTGTCCCTACGGGTTTCCCGTAGGGACAGAAGGTACCTCTTTCATACAGTGGATTGTTGTCATTTTGCCTCGAAATTAGAATCACACCCAACTATTTCCAGCTAGTTGTTTCCTGTAGTGGTTTTAGATATTCTTGATTAGAAGACAAATAAAAAGCACTACTTACATTGCCGTTTTTGAATCAAAAACGTCTATTTCCGACAATCTTCGACGAAGAAATTTCTCGGACTCCTTATCACGATAAAAACGATTGCAAACGTGTAGTTGTGCATTGACGGACGCCCAAAGAGAACGTCAAACGAAACTGTACATTGTATGCCGCGCCGTATAAATGCGCGTGACATAAGAGCGCCACCCGTACTCTCATTGGGCCTCCGTAGATGCACACCAACTGTACGTTCGCAAAAAAAGACCACGTCGAACTTTGGCGTGACTCCACACTAGAATCGATTAGAATGGGTTTTCCTGGACACAACAAGAAATCGCAGTGTACACGTATACGAAAAATGGAATCGATCTGGAATAGAATTTTGATTCTTTTTGGAATCGGAGTCGACTCCGAAAATGCTGGAGCGCCCCCAAGCGTTAAGCCTAGCCAACTTTATTTTAGCTGGTCACATCGTAACAACAGGTTTTCTCGTCGAAGATTGTCGGAAATAGACGTTTTTTATTGAAAAACGGCAATGTAAGTAGTTCTTTTTTGTTTGTTTTCCAATCAAGAATATCTAAAACCAATGCAGGACACAACCAGCTGGAAATATTTGGGTGTGATTCTAATTTCGAGGCAAAATGACAACAATCCACTGTATGAAAGGAAAGCTCACTGACTAATGCACCATACTTGTTTTCTCATAACAAAGAAGGCTTACTACCGTACATGTATATGAAAAGGTACCGGTACATTACAGTACTCGTGCGGATTTGTAACTGGATATGGTTTAAACAAGTAGTTAAAGATAGTATACATGATTGGTAAACTGTTACAAATAGTTTTATCCCCCTGTGTGATTCAAGATATGCATGATTAAAACCAACCTGAGCAAAAACCAGCTCCGTACTTCGTCTAACCTTTGAGAAAACAGTCAGAAAAGGGTTTGCAGTCATTTCGCCCCAAAACCACTTCGCCTTGAACCATTTCGCCCTGAACCACGGCCTGTGCACGAAGTGGTTTTGAGGGCGAAGTGGCATTTGGGCGATGTACGGTAGTGTTTGGACTAAGTAATTTGGGGCGAAATTGCACTCGGGCGAAATGGTTAGGGGCGAAATGGCACTTGGGCGAAATGGTTTTGGGGAGAATTGAATTTTCGTCTCATGAGACGAACTAATTGTTTTACTCATTTCTCAAAGACTATACCACTTCAGACAAAACCATTTCAGGGGATGTTTTCTATGGTCATCATGTTTATATGGTGTAAGTTAGGCGTAAATATGTGAACATTTCGGATTTTCGAGATTACCAATGATGTATACTGCCTTTAATGTTAGCAGCATTTCTTCTACACAGCATGCCTTATGTTCTATTCAACCATCGCTGAACTTGAATGAAACAGTCACTTTGTATGCTTTGGAGTATTGAGACAGCCTGGTCTGGCACAAAACTCTGAAGCGCCTCTTTGTGAACAAATCCATGGCAATGATATATTGGGTCTGTTATGTATGCAGAAGTGAAACTGTACTTACCGTAGAGTTTGAAGTCAGAATCATGTAAATAATTATTTACCGTACATTAAAGGCACAGGCTCGTCAGCAATGCACGGGCCGCAAATTCGTGCCACGAAATACGCAGCTCCATGCCTTTGCTATGGAGCTGCGTATTTCGTGTCACGAATTTGCCGCGCGCGCATTGCTGACGAGCCTGTGCCTTTAAATAGGCCTATACCAGTACATTTTGCAACAAACTTTTGACTCAGATTGTCTCAGGGTATGTTCAGACGGAGGGCTACTTTTTAGTTAGCCCTAAACCAATTCATGAACTCAGTGCTGTAGTCCAAAATGCCCTCCTGCTCAAACGGTGATAATAACTCTGGAGCCACATGTTACAAAGGAGCTAGGATGTGATCAAATGGATAACATAATTAACATTGGAGTATAACGTTTGAGCTAAGTCATAAAATGAACCCTGTTTTGTTAAAAAAATAAAGTGGAGCTACATGTAGCCCCACAAATTGTCGGGGCTAGATTTGGGGAGGGTTGGCTCTAGAGCTACATACATGTAGCTCCAAAGGTGGAGCTAAGTTGCATTAATGCCCCTTGTCTGAACGACCTATCAGAGGTTTTTAAAATAGGAAGAACTGCAGATACATGTAGTACTCTCTTCCCCACCCCCCAAAAAAAAAAACCTAGTAAACTCCATGGAGCCTACATAATGTACATAATACTGTTACAAAACAATGATTACAAATAAATCTTGTTGTGCAATGTGCAATGCCACAAATTTTACTCAGGTCTATGGAATGAGTTCCCTTAAGTCCACAGAGACAGCGAGAGTATCCAATTGGCTACACATAAACACATCCAGCATGGCGCATGCATCATTACTCACTTCTCTGGAAGACACTAGGTCATAAAGTAGCAACTATCATAGGAATTTATGAGTCAATGTGAAACACAGATGCTCAATGCAGTATACATACATACATGTACACATAAGTATTGCAGAAAGCTGCTCCACATAGAAATGTATGATTTATGGATGGCATATGTACGTGTAGGCAGGTAGTGTGTACCTGTATGCCGTAATGTACACAGGCCTACTGTATGTGGTACAATGTATGTCAACTGGGAAAGTAGTGTTCTACTTCTGGGTTAATTTCTAATTTCACATGCATTGTGTCATATTAAAGGCCCTGTAGATGATCTGTTTTTAAGCAATTCTGCAAATAAAACCATTATAAATCAAAAAAAAGACATCAACAAACTCATCCGAAGAAATTTCAGCTTTGTCAAATGTACCACGTTTAACAAAAACATGAAAATTATGTGTTTTTCTGGTCTTGGCGGGGTGTTTCAAATATTCGTTCTCAGTTGATCGGGTACTACAGTATGTGGCTTGCGTCATGCACTCTGCGGCGCACATCATATACTGCGTGTGCGCGGGATCCATAAAAATGCATCGTGCTGGAACACACACACGCAGTACACAGCGCCCATGCATTTTGAACCGCGTAGAAGAGAACCAAAAATAAGTAAATCGTTTGCAAACGATCTAAATAATTTCATCTTTACGGATTATTTTCTGGTAAAATTATATCATTTTGAGCGGAAACCTTTCATTGGGTAGTTGCTATTAATTCAATCTTTACTTTCATAACTTTTCCCTTTTAAACTCGTCGATTACTTTTTGGGGTCTTTGCAAATGATACACTGGGCCTTTAAAGGAGCGTGTACAGATAACATTTTTGAGGCCCCATTTTCCCCATGGGTGTTGAGATTTTGATACCATATAATTTGTCATATTTTACTCATTACCATTCTGAAATTTTGTGCTCTCGATCCGTATATTTTCAAGGATATCATAAAAAAAACACTGATGTTTTGTATTATTTTTCCGATTACATAAACTAAAGCAGTGTAGTAATTACACCAACCTTTTTGCTTCCACATCCAAATTGGAGATTGCAAATTCCCTGTTTTCTTTGCAATGGATAGTATTTTGGGAAGGTATTTTATATGATATGTTGGGTTAGAGCGAAATCCATTTTCTGGAAAAATCTCCTTTAAGGTTGACTTTCATCATGACATCAATAAACTACACATAAACTACATGTAGTACTGGTACCATGATTGGAAAACTTTTAAAAACAAAAACAACAGCATTGTAATTAAAGACTAATGTTGATCAAGTGCCTTGTAGAAATTTCAGCCACATAAATTCAGTAATGTTTAGAAAACCTTAAAAATCATTAATTTTTTGTGTTGAATGAATGGTAAATTGGACATTTTTTTTAAAAGCACCTTCAGTTGGCAAAACCAGTATCTCCCACAAAGGTACCATTTTACACAGGAAAAAAATCATGTGGTGTTTGTTACCATTGCTAATACATGTAGCACCTTTAGTCGAGTTTTTCTTGTCAACTCGTGAAGTACAATTTTGGGTAACTGCAAATGATGTACTTGGGCTTTATATCTAGAGGACAGTGATACATGTGTGAAACCTGACCTTACCTAGCCCCAAGGAATCTAGCTAGCTCTATCTTTGGTTTCAGTACATACTCTCTCTATCATCAGTCTGGATCACTGGAAATGCTTACAATCTGACCCTAGACCGTTCATACATTAAAGTACTATTTCTGAGCGAGAGTCGGCAGAGAATGTGCTTATTACAAGTGAAATACATGCAAGAATTGAATCACTTAAATAGAGCTTTAATATTAACAAAAGGTTGCTTTTAAATGAGCGTGACCAGATTTTTCCCCCAAAAAAATGGATTTTTTTCTAACCTAACAATAATTTAAAATACCTCCCCAAAACACTATCCGTGGGAAGAAAACAGAAAATTTGCAATCCCCATGCAATTTGGATGTGGAAGTAAAAAGGTTGGTGTGATCACTGCACTGCTTTATGTAACCGGATAAATTAGTTTACTAATTTGGTGGATTTTTGATATCCCTAGAAATATACGAATTGAGGGCACGAAATTTCAGAATGGTAATGAGAAAAATTGACACATGATATGGTATTGAAATCTCAACACCCATGGGAAAAATGTAGGGGTCAAAAATGTGATCTGGGTCGTTAACGTTGGCACCAACATTTGCTCAATGTGGAATGGATTGTTTGCCAAAATGCAAAAGTAGACGTAAATTTGCGCACTAGTCAGTGTCCCCGTTGTGCCCAGTATCTGAAAATTATGCTTCTAGAAGAAGTGCTTTCTAAAACTATGATCCAGTACATTATATAAGGACATCAATGAAAGATTATATTTGAGTTTTGGAGATGATTGAGTCATACAATTGAACTGCACAATTTTTTTTCGGACACCTACAATTACCAAAACCGGCAGTGAAGTTGACTGAAGGAGGACGGGGCCCAGACGGGGTGAAACCTAGGGGGGGTGGCTGTATTGCTGTTAATTTGATTTTTTTTAATAGGAAAACTTTGTTTTTGTTTTGTCATGCTTTGCTTGCTGTTCAATTGTTTTTTCTCTTGGCCTATCTCCCTGGTGGGATATAGAGAAACAAAATTGTACATTTGTCAGTGAAATTTCTTGAACGTAAAAAGTTTATTAATTTAAAACGCGAAAAGATATCAGCTCAGGTCAGACTTCACTTTGATTTAATAAAATGCCCATCAAAAACGGTATCCGATCGATTTCTAAAGTATTCCAGATAAAGCTTCCAAACGGTTGAATAAACCAGTTGAAATTGCAATTGTGAATACATATCCTGTCTTGCCCCTTTTTAAGTGATCATGACTTTTGGTCACCACGCTCCAACAATTAATTATGCAAATGACCCCCCTGGGCTCTGCAATCAAAGCTTTACTTTATTTATTTAAAAAAATGGTATTTTTTTCGTATACATTGAACAAAGATTTTAAAGAAATTACCTCCTGGAATCAACAGATAATGTAATTTTAAGATATACTTCCCACTTGCACTTTTGTCGCAAATGTTGCTTTTCTGTAGAAAAATCACATTTTCTCCTTAAAAAAAAATTGCCTTCAGTTAGTGCACAAGATAACCACTGGCGCGCGCAGCGCCCTCTGTTGTCGCGCTTACGCACAGACCGCTCGCCGCGTCATTTTGTGCATTACTTTATGCAGTAATTTTATCATTTATTTATCTCAGAATTGCAACATTTGCGACAGAAGTGCATGTGGGAAGTATATCCTAGAATTTGATGATCTGTTGATTCCAGGAGGTATTTTCTTTAAAATCTTTGTTCAATGTACCGGTATACAAATGTGTATAGAGGTATTTAAATTTCTTTTCGTGAAGAAATTTTTTTGTAAAATTAATAATTATTAATGAAAGTAGCATTACATTGTGTAATCCACATTGACTCAAATTTCTTAAGCAGTAAATTTTGAATTGAAAAGCTATATGACACATGTCTTTCCTTAAGCCCCGTACATTTCAAAGCGCCATCTTTGGAAAGTAAAACCTAATCAATATTGTTTTTTAGTGCCTGGAGACTGAGTAGACGGTGAAAGTTTTCGTGAATTTTAAAGATTTCCGGAACCATTTTGATTGTAGTATTTTGTACCTTGTCTATAGACCAATCCGGTAACAAAAGTCTACTTCCCTGTATATCCGCCATAGCTGGGGGAGCGTCCAATGCAAGGGTTGTGCGTTTTGTGTTGCTGTTTAGTTAGAACAAAAAGCGCTCATCCATTAGATGCACGAACGCGCACCCTCCGCGCGTGCACGCGACGCGCCTCCTTCGCGTACACGCGACGCACCCGCCTTCGCGTACACGCGACGCACCCGCCTTCGCGTACACACAACCCTGCAAAGATGCGCAACTTGTTCGAAGTAAACAAATGCAGCTTCAACAACAGCAAAAACATACAGTTCATTCAGTGGAAGCCCCCCAGCTATGACGGATGTACAGGGAAGGAGACCTTAGTTACCGGATTGGTGTATAAGGTAGAATTTTGTACCCTAAATTAACAGTTTAATTACTTACTGAGAAAGCCTTAATTTTTCACATTTGCATGCTAATTGAAAGATGATGTGACAAAACAACTTTCAAGAAAAAGTTGACGTCGGTGCGTGATCATTTGAGAAGATACGCCCAGGAAATCGTCAGAGCGCGAAATTACGTGCGCGCGAATTTAGGTGCCTGCAAGATACTGTTTACCGGAAACCACTGAAAAACAATGGGTGTTTTCCAGTCACTGTTTCCTGACGTTTTCTTGCGCTTTGGCGCTTTTCAGGCGTTATGAAATGTTTTCGGAAAGAATTGAGAAGCTGATCATGGCTTCAGACCTTGTCTGTCATGTCTGTGTGTAAAACATATGAGACAGGTAACAAAAAGGGTTTCCTCACAAAATCTTGAATTTTTCTCACTCAAATTGTTTTTGGTTTTTCCCGATGCTAGTCATTTTAAAGAAAAAAACTCTGATCAACTTCTCAACTCTTACCCTACTAAATACTAGGAAAACGGTTCAACTATTTTATCTGTTTAATTTAGCCCAAATTTACTAATCAACGGACCATACAACTTAATGGAATGTCCGGAATGCCAAATAAGGAGCTGGTCCTCGTGAATGACTTTCACAAGTTTGGAAATCGTTTTAAATCTTGCAATTTTACAAAGTTAGTAAAGCCATCCATCCATACGTTGAGTACCTACCTTCTTTAAGATCTTTAATCTTTTTTCTTCTCCCTAGAGTTGTGACTTTTTCAAGGAAAGACTCGTCTTTTTTCTCCTTCTTCAAGGTCGAAGTTTTGGTTGGGGACGACGCCATCTTCAGATCCGTGTATTCAATGTTTGCCGCCCTCTTGCGCTACAGGTACATTTTTCCTTTGACATAATAAAGACTTTATGAACGTGTAGATCGTACGTAAAATACACCCCAAGAAAACAGTACTCTCCTTTTTCATTAACAATAGATTAATCATACCTATAATTATTTTTGTTTTGTTGCCATCGAAACATGTTTTATTCCTTTGTATTACCGACAAAATCAGACAATCGAAGTTAGATGTAATGACGCCAACTGCTCGTTCAAAATATATAGTAAACAGGAAGTGTTTTCTGCAGCATGCAGACGTGAGATTCTCTGATCTTTAGCGCATCGATGGCGATCGCGATGATCATCAACAGATAAATCAACCAAAACAAGTTCCTCATATAAATCTCCCAGAACCAAGCTAGCACCAGATCTTTGAAGAAACAGTAGATATAAAGGAAGTATGTATCAACACCCTGTACAAATTTGACTCTAAATTACCGGATTTTGATTGCATTTTGTAAATTTTTTGAACAGTTTTGAAGGGGCGGGGAGGGGGCGTGGCAAATGCTTTTTTTTAATGGGGGCCTAATTAAAGGAGCATATCTAGAACACATAACCCCTCAAATTTTCAATGGGAAGTTGAGATTTGATACCATTATCCTTTGGGGTTTATTACCATGCACGGTACTTTTAGAAGGCTAAAAGTGATTTTCTGATGTTTACATTGCCATTGGGTCGTGATGAATCACTTTTAGCCCCTTACCAATTGAACCCCATTCGCCCACGTTGTACAAAGCTGCACGACCAAGATGGCGGCCGTTCTCCAAAGTGAAATTTGACCCGACAGTCAAAATTAAACATTGAAAAACTCATCATGGAAGTCCCTGGAATCTCCAGAATCTAGTACCGTGGTCTATTTTCCCCGATGATTCTTCTAAACAGGGCAAAAACTAGTCCAACCTCATTTTTCTTCACATTTCCCGAGTTTACTGTTCAGAACAGCTTGACGTTGACGTAAAACTAGCACAGCAAATGAGGATCGAGATATACCGCCCTCTTGTGGTCACCTCATTGTACTGCAGTGACGTCATAGGATTTGCCTTTTTATGATCTAAACCGTGTACAAATGTTAGTTTGATGATATAAACACAAAACTAGGATTTTAATAATGAAAAACTTATAATTTTTCAGAGGTGTCTCATAGGCTTAGTGCGTGGGGTCCCAGTGGGTGTCCGTGCATGGTTCCGATAATGGGAATCGATTCTTCAAAAAGACAAAATTGCGATTCCGATTCCTAACTTGGAATAGATTCTAATTGACTCCAGCCGGGAGGCTCGAGGATCTCTAGATCCTATGCCTAATTACATCCTTTTAAAAGAACTTTGTTCTTTCTTTTTCCCTTTTGAAAATCCAATTTGTTTCTAGCTGAAGATGTGGCGTGCTCAGGTTGGTTCAAACGTCCAGGTTCAGTCAAATGATGACGACGACTGGGAAACAGACCCTGACTTTGTGGTGAGAACTTTCAGAGAACTTTCAGCTGTCATGCAGTTTGTAAAATGTTAAAGACAGTTGGGGGTGTTGGGGGAGGGGGAAAGGGAGAGCAAAGTTAGGGAGGTGGAGAAGGGGGGGGGGGGAGGGGAGGGGAAAGGAAGGTGGACAAGGGCGGAAAGGGGGATGGGTGTGTAGCTAGAGCTTATGATTTTAGATTTCACTGAATATAGTCTCCATTTTACAAATTATTCACCCTGTTTAGGGCTTTGTTTAAAAAAATTTAAAAAATTTTTCAAAAAGAGTGGGAAAAAATTCTTAAATTATGAAGTATAACACTAACAGTTTTCACAAATGTTCCCAGAAACATGAACAATCTGCCTGATACATTTTTGAATGTGAATTTTGTCAGTGAAAATTAAGGCATGTTTGCAAACAGTAACATAGTGATATAACTAGGTTCATTAAAATATGGGAATACAATGGATTCTGGGGGAAATTGGCACCTTAATCCATTATTTGTATTTCTGTATTTTAATGAGCCTCAGTCCTGTAATAGGATAATACTTTTTATGTCTAGTTTAAACTTCAGATAAACCCCGTCTACAGGACTTGCAATTTCCCAAATGTTTAAGTACAGACACGGTTATTCATTATTTTCTCGAAATGCAGATGAGGTACTGAGCTGACTTCTGCACAGGTTGGTTTTTATCATACACAATCTTTAAATTGTATTTTCCAGAATGATGTGAGTGAGAAAGAGCAGCGCTGGGGCTCTAAGACCGTGGAAGGGTCCGGTCACCAGGGCTCTATAAGGTAAGAGCTGAGAGTGTGTCGGGGAAACAACTAATATAATGAGTTTATGGAACTTCAATTGGCAGCCATTATAACGTTCTTGAGATACATGTAGGTGGGTGGCGCCCTTGGCAACTGACAACCAGAGACACCAGAGAATCCCCTTACTCTTCACAAAAGAGTGTTCTGGGATCTTTTAAGTACACAACATACTGGACCAGTGGCTTTACATCCCTTCAAAAAATACTGAAGAATTATTTTTGTTTTGCCATGTCCGAAATACAAATGATCAACGCTGTAGGACTCGAGTCCGGACTCGGACTCGAGTCCCGATTTTCAAGGACTCGGACTCGGACTCAACTAGACAGGACTCGGACTCGGACTCGGGCGGTAAGGACTCGGAGATTTGGGCCGAGTCCATCCGAGTCCAGTGAAAAAATAAATATACAATATTTTACAAAAACTACATTATACAGGCGCCGAAAATTATTTGAAGTGTCTATTGTAATTTAATTTGGGGCCGAAAGTATTTCGAACATGTGAAATAAAATTTCTGAGAATAAAAATAAATCATTTCTACCGCTTAAAATAATTTTGAGCACTCGAAATTTATCTCACCTCCCAAAGAAACATTTTTCTTGGCCTAAAGCAAACTTACGAGCTGCTAAAGATCACAGGCATGATCAATGACACTTGAAATTGAAATAAGGACTAAGGACTCGGGACTCGGACTCGGCCTGCTGAGGACTCTGATGTTTGCTGGACTCGGACTCAGACTCGGACTGGGACACCAAGGACTCGGACTCGGACTCGGGAAGTGGGGACTCGACTACAGCCCTGCAAATGATTGGCTGTGGCTTGAAATTACATAGAAGTTAATGGAAGATGCTAGGTACCGGTAGATGGATTGATCACTTTCCAAAGAGTTTTGTTTAAAGAGGCAGCCGGTGAATTCGGACACTGCCTTAGTAAACAAAAGAAGCGGAAACAAAACAAAACAAAACAAAAAGGCAACCCCTCCTCTAAAACAGATAATATGTAAACGAAACAACCCCTCCCCCCCCCCAAAAAAAAGGTGTGATGGTTATAACAAAAAAATAAAAAAAAAATATAAATTGTCAAAATAAATTTCAAATCAAGCAGTTTTGAAATGCTTCATTGCTTTCTATTCTCTTACAAAGTTGGATTTCTTATCTCTTTACCATAAAATCCTGTTTTATTGCAGCATCGGGCAGCTGAGGGAGGGAGTAAAAGACGATCATCACAAGGTGAAACAAGATGAAAAAGAAAAAGGACCGAAGGCGTCGTATGGCTACGGCGGGAAGTTTGGAGTGGAGAAGGACCGTATGGATAAGGTACGTACATTTTTGGCCGTAAATTCACGTATCCGTCATGCGTAATGCGGTGTGCGTTTAACAAGTACGTATTCCGGATGTCTATCGAGCAACAACAACAAAAACTATAAAAATATATATAATTATTTCATTTTAATCAAAATTTAAAAAGTTCTTTTGTAATTAAGTTGACATCAAAATATTCACATAACAGCTTTATTAGGGGTGTTCGAGATACTTACACCGGGTAACACCGGGTAACACCGGAGCGTTCTTTTAGCCATCACGTGATACACGAGTCTGCCCCGGTGGCAGCCACCACTGCCTGAGCTCGCGGCTGGGTCTCTGGTGTAATGACGTCATCTAGTAACCGCGAGTAGTAAAACATGGCGGACAGTTTGGAATCGGGACGTGAGTATGAAGAAAAACACAGATTTATGACACAAAATAAAAGGGGAATAGGGCTGTAAATACGTTTTGCTTAATCAGTAGATGTCTGTGGGCATTGACAAAGTTTATTGCGATACTTTAGGGCAACTGTTTTTGCATAGCGCCGGCTTCATTTTTCATCGTGAGTCAAACGATAACAGCGTTTATAAAGCTCCACCCGGCAACAACCTTTGACATGTGTTCCCAGAAACCCTGTGTCGTTCGTTTTGCATCTTCTGGAGGCTTCCCCCGGTGTAAACCCCGTGTTACCCGGTGTAAGCATCTCGAACGCCCCTATTTGAATGACCGCTTTTATAGCTTCCGTATGACCCAAACCCCTGCCCGGACAATAACATCGTTTAGATTGCCACTTGTCCAGTGTCATACAAAGTATGATTTTGTCTGATTTGTTCTTCCTCTATTCAAACCTTGAAAACTGTTTGACGGAGCGTATTTCAGGCAATTTTTTTCAGTGAAATTCAGACAGAAAATGTATGTCAATTTCTAAATTTTGTGAGGAGTCATTTACCATGGCAAATGACAGCTACTATTGAATTTACATTTGGTGTCTCTTGAGAATTTGGTAGCATCCCATCTCGTTTTGTTGTGAATGATTCCGGTTTTACAGTCGGCTTTAACACACGAGCACACGGAGAAACTCAGCGCACACGCATCGCAAAAAGACTACTCCAAGGGATTCGGCGGCAAGTATGGAGTTCAGAAAGAACTAGTCGACAAATCGGCAGTCGGGTTCGACTATACTGGAAAGACGGAAAAACATGCCTCACAGAAAGGTACGTGAACAAATTATTTAATGTCGTTAAATTTTTGGCATCTTCAGCAACTAAGGCCCTATAATGTCATCAACTATATGGTATAGGTTTAATAGCAGGTTTTTTATATAGCGCCATTCCATATAGATTATGGTGCTGTTGCCATTATTACCGCTGCCTTCAGGAAATCACCAGAACCATTTCACTTCAACTAGGCCGGCAGCCTGGCCAAGGCGCACAAATCTATTAGCAGTTATATTGTGGCATTCCCCCAATGGTGAAAGGCGGGGAAAAAACCACTATGCTAGCACAACCAGTATACAAATATTGACTGCAAACTATCATCTCGAGGTGATCTTGAAACGGCAGTCCTGCTATTTTCGCGAGGCCGCAGGCCAAGGGAAAATAGCAGGACTGCCGTTCCAAGATCACCGAGGGGCGGTAGTTTGCATCA
Source organism: Henricia sp. BOLD:AAB3569 (assembly GCA_037783545.1). NCBI lineage: Eukaryota > Metazoa > Echinodermata > Asteroidea > Spinulosida > Echinasteridae > Henricia > Henricia sp. BOLD:AAB3569. The sequence continues at coordinate 920,401 of JBBELK010000218.1, forward strand.
TCACCCGAATAAAAGCAGTCAATATTTGTTTTATATACCTCATACATTGATTTTTTGTGTCAAATGATTGGTATTTTCAGGACAAAATTTTCAGAGAGCCAAGCCAAAGTGCACATTGTCCGCGTGAACGCAAACACCACTGCTAGTTGCTTCACGCGAACGTGTCTTCCGCACGCTGGCACACGCTCGCGTGATATTCCGTACGCGCTGTGAAATAGTACTTTTAGAAAGTACTATCCTTTGACTTATGGCGCAAAAGGTAAAACAATAGTATTTTTTCAGTTGCCCACTGAAATGGTTCAACTAATCCATGTCGTGTGATCTGCGTTTAACCAATCAGTGAACGAAAATCAATGTATGAGGTATATCGTCAGTACTCCTAAATCCACGCGGTCCTATTTCTACGCACTCACCTTAATGTTTGCCGGCCAATGCGCGCGCGTGCATAAGCGTTAGGTGCGCAGATTATGGAGGATCGAGGATATAAAACATGTTATGGCAAAGTGTCTTACTCAAGGGCCCAAATGCCTCATTCCAATCCATGTTCAGCACTTAATTTATGATCATCTAATGACCAAGAAAGGCACTCTGATTGCCTCTTCAAATAAGAAATGTTTATATGCAAGACTGAAGTAACAATCTTCTTATCCTTACAGATTATTCAAGTGGTTTTGGTGGCAAGTATGGCGTGGAGAAAGAGAAACAGGACAAAGTAAGGTTTTATTTTACCATTTCTCATCAGGAATATTTGAGAAAATTAACTTAATATATAAAAAGTTAATATAAACATAGTAATCTAGACATTATATGCAAATATTCATGTAATATGCAACATTGCAGTCAACTTGAATAGAACGTGTAAATTTGGGATTTGACATAAACTGATAAATATTTGTTTTCTTTCTTTTAGTCGGCAGTTGGATGGGAGTATCAGCAAGGCCTGTCAAAGCATGAATCACAAAAAGGTAAGCCTACATTTATTTCTCTATTTTATCCAATGGGGCGACACTTTTTGTGTAGAGAGCCCTATTAGGGTGACCCGCTCTATTAGGGCTACAATTTGGTGTAGCCCCAATATTTTGGAAGTCAAAATAAATTTGTTTAGGTCAAAATCCATCTTTTTCAAATCGAGAACCATTTTTATTAGGTCTAGAACCATTTTTATTAGGTGTGGAACCATTTTTGGAACCTCTGGGTTACAGAAATTTGGTGTCCAATCGATGTCTTTTAGCCGAAATTTCGGTGGTAGTCTGGCAAAGTCTTACCGGCGGGTCGCCCCTTTGCTGCATTAAGAGATATTATTATTTTACTTATTATTAATTTAATAATTCCTCAAAAGTGCCCGAGGCACTGTAGCTCTCAAGCCTGAAGAAACCTGTGAAGAGAAGATGATGAAGAAATGCTCAGTGTTAGAGGTGGGAGGAAAACCCCTATACAATTCTGTATAGGGGAAAACCCACGGAATCAAGCGGGGACTGAGAACCCAATCCACATACTGACCCGGATGAGATTCGAACCAGAGCCACAGAGGTGGAAGGCGAAGAAAGTACCATTAGGCAAAAAAATAAAATAGTTCTGCTTCCGATTACATGGCATTTCAAAATAGGGTAGGTAGGTAGGGAATTTTTTTTTTTGTGCCAATTTTTTTTGTGCACAATCATATGGAGGCATCTTTTTTTTTTTTTTTTTTTTTTCTTTTCATTTTTTTTTTCTTTATTTATTTTTTTTTCGATAAAAAAAATAGGGTCGCAGCCTAAAAATAGGGTCGGTCAGGAAACCGGAAGCAGAACTATTATTTTTTTTGGCCTTATGCCAACCTGATTTGAGTTTATGGATGTGGCTAAAAACAATACAGGAGTATATGATTTAGCCGGCTATCACTAACTTTGTGTATTTTCAAGCTGTAGCCAAGTGAGATGCATACTTAAAGATAGAGTACATGATTGGTAAACTGTTAAATACGGCGTTATTTCAATTAAAATGCCTATGTCGAAAAAACTGCCTTGTAGAAATTTCAGTCACATAGATGCAGTAATACTTCAGAAAACCTGAAAAATCCATGCACGTCTCTTGTCTGTGAATGAATGGTAAAAACGTTGTCTGCAGACAAACATTTTTGAAAAACCACCTTCAGTTGGCAATTTCTCCCACAAAGGTACCATTTTACTCGGGGGAAAAATCCTGTGGTGTTTGTTACCATTGCTATCAACACTTTTAGTCAGTTTTTTCTTGTCAACTTGTGAAGTAAAATTGTGGGGAACTGCAAATGATGTAATGGGGCTTTAACATGTGGGCACAATTTAATGGTTCTGTATTGAGCCTCAGTTGAAAAGGTGCTGGAAAGTAAAAAAATTAAGAATAATATTTTACATTTTTTTGCCAGATTATTCCGTGGGTTTTGGAGGGAAGTATGGAGTTCAGAAGGACAGAGTCGACCAAGTTGCTGTGGGGTATGACTATGAGGGGAAGACGGAGAAACATGCATCACAGAAAGGTACTTTGGTTTTGTTGAAGTCGTTGACAAGGCAAAAAGCTACTTGGGATTTTAGAGAGACATTGAGAAAATTACTAATTGATTGCTTTCCGTGACGTAGAACATCCAGGAATGTTTGGTGGTAAACGATCACGCGCGTACACGCGCGCACCAATAGAAGCACATGAACACGCGTAAAAAATACTCGCCAGCGTATTTTCATTCGAAGATGCCGCACGCGCGCTGCGATACGTTTAAACTATTGAGCATGCACTCAGCTTGTAAACACGAAAGTGCTTCTACTTGATCACGATTTTTAGCCTGAAGAAATACGTTTTAATCTTTATCGATACAACAGTCATGGCGCAACAACATAAATCAAGGTTAAGTAACAGAGATAAGTGCAACCAATTAACTTTTCTTGCTCTTTTTGCCGGTTATCACTCGAGCCACGTGCGTCTTGAAAAATGGAAACCAAAATGGTGGATGGAAGGCGTGACATCACCGGAAAGCAATCAATAGGCAGTTGAGGAACAATTAAAGAGGAACAGTGTATGAAGTCTTTTGAACTGTAATAACTGGGGTACCGTGGCCGAGTGGTTTGCGTCATTGACTCGCAATCATAGGTGAAAACTTGGGGTTGCGGGTCCGAACCTCCCCCCGGCTGTGGTACCTGTGCCCTTGAGCAAGGCACTCGACCACACTTGCTCCATCCTTAGGAAGGGATGTAAAGCCGTTGGTCCATGTGTTAGGTAACGGTAACCACTTTCAAGATCCCAGAGCATTCTTTCGTGAAGAGCAAGGGGATTCCCTGGTGTCTCTGGCCATTTCATTGGCCAAGGTAGGTGGGCTGAGAAGTACAGGTGTGTACATACACTGCATGGCCGGCCACGATCAGATGATGGCGACGCTCGGAGCACAGTCAAATGCATGATCGCGCCCGGCAAAACAGAGTTAAAATGTTTACCACAACACACTACCGGTACCAATTAAAACCTTGTTCTAGATTACTCGACCGGCTTCGGTGGCAAGTACGGCATTCAGAAAGACCGACAGGACAAAGCTGCATTGGGCTATGATGAGACCAGCAAGACGGAACTCCACCCATCACAGAGGGACATGTCCAAGGGTTTCGGAGGCAAGTTTGGCGTGGAGTCGGGCCGGCAAGATGCGTCGGCGGGGTCGTTTGATGACATGCAGGGCGTGTCGTCTTCGTATCAACGCACCAGATTGGATCCTGGTAAGTAGTGTGAATGAAAACTTTGGTTAAAGACAGATTACGTGATTGGAAAACTTTTAACAATGGGAACAACAGCATTAAATAACTAACAAATGTTGATAAACTGTAGAAATTTCAGCCATATATATGCAGTATCACTTAAGAAAACCTGAAAAATCCATGCATGGTTTTTGTGTTGAATAAATAGTAAAAAAGTTGTCTGCAGACAATCTTATTAAGAAAGCACCTTCAGTTGGCAATTTCTCCCACAAGGGTACCATTTTACGCGGGGAAAAAATCATGTTGTTATCAACCATTGCTATCAACACTTTTAGTCCGGTTTTTCTTGTCAACTCGTGAAGTTAAATTTTAGGTAACTGCAAATGATGTATTGTGGCTTTAACACTGTTTCCTTATTCAATCTTCCTTAAAGCTACCGGTACTGGTGGTGCAGGCAACTTGAGATCAAAGTTTGAGAATATGGCCAAGGCAGAAGGGGAGGTGAGAAAATGGAATTTGATCATGGAATCCTTTCTTGGAAATGACCCTCTGAGTTCAAGCTGATTTCTATACAAAGTCTACATCAACCAGACAGAAACAGCCTTGTTGTTTTTTTCTTGTCAACTCATGAAGTTAAATTTTGGGTCATTGCAAATGATACAATCAACGCTGTAAGACTCGGACTATGGTGATAAGGACTCAGAGATTTTGACCGAGTCCATCGGAGTCCAGTGAAAAGCAAAATACATATTCCCTTTGATCATCACATGTGTACATTCATGCATGTTTTTTTGAAAGGGATTTTTTTATCTGCCCAAATATCTGTGACTGAAGGGGATATACAATAAGATCTATTTTACAAAAAGTATATTTTTAAGAGTGCCGGAAATGATTTCTTGCATCTGTTATACATTACCATACCTCATACTTATTCATAAAGGAGAGTCGCGTTCTCATTGGTCCATTCAGCGTCATGTGCCAGTAGTTATTTTTGCTGTTTATTCGCGCGCATGCCAAAAGCACAAGCGTAGTAAACTACTTGCGGCTGCCAGGGAAATAATACCCTGCGCACGCGCTTTGCGAAGCATTCTTTCTTGGCAGCCCGGGAATAGTACACTACGCATGCGCTTTATGAAACAACCGGGCTAGCGCGCAGTACACGCGACAGCAACACGCGTGAACGCACACGAGCTGAATGAAAAGATGTCTACATAAGCAAACTTTTACTCACCGTTTTCCTGCGGTCAGTGATTCCAAACTGGGGATGCATATGTATGAGGTATGGTAAAACAAATATCACATGGTTCATTTCGGGTGGCTGGTCGATAATAGCTCCCCTCGGTATTGGAAGTTGACACGCTTGTTTCCTCGGCCTTCGGCCTCATGATCTAGCGTGTCAACTTCCAATACCTCGGGGAGCTAATATCGACTATCTACCCTCAAACCATGTGATATTTGTATATTATGTTGATGCCCAAAAATCTGTCAACGTGTGAAACAAATCATTTCAACCGCTCGAAATATTTTTAAGCACTCAAAATGTATTTCACGCCCCCTCCCCCCAAAGAAAAGCTTTTTCTCGGCCTAAAGCAAACTTATGAGCTGCCAGAGATTATAGACCCGATCATTGGCACTTGACGGTAATGCACTTAAGATTGAAACAAAGACTCGAGACTCAGACTTAAAAAAACTTGGATGCATGCTGGACTCAGACTCAAGGACTCGATTACAACCCTGACAGCCAGATTACTTTTTTAATTTTAAGTTGATGAGTTTCCATTAACCCTGAGTTATCATTAATCCTGAGTTTTCGTTAACTCTATTTCCATTAATTCTTAGTTTCACTAACCCTGAATTTCTATTAACCATGTTACTACACTAGGAGCAGCGCAAACGAGCTGAATCAGAGAGGAAAAGGAGACAAGCTCGGGAAGAGAAAGAACGAGAGGAATCTAAGAAAACTGAAGAGGTCTGAAGAAAATATATTGCCGAAAAAAAAGTTACTCAAACATAATATACAGGTTTTGCACTGTCAAAAATACCGGTATGGATATGGCATATGGATGCTAGTCATGCATAACCGTTGTACACATGTCTTTATGGTTGTCAACCCCAATATGCGGAATATACCAGTACATATAAAACAGAAACCTTTTTAGCAGATTGTTTTGCTTCTTTTATGGATTAAATAAATTGTGTATCGATTGCTTTCCGTGACGTGGAACATCCGGGAATATTTGGGTGTCACCGGTCACGCGCGTACACGCGCGCGCTGCGATACGTACAAATTATTGAGCATGTAGTCGGCTTGTAAAAACAAAAGTGTTTTTAACTTGATCGCGATTTTTAGCCTGAAGAAATACATTTTATCTTTATCGATACAACAGCCATGGTGCAACAACATAAAGCAAGGTTAAGCAACAGAGGTAAGTGCAACCAATGCGCTTTTCTTGCCCGGTAATCACTCGAGCCACGTGGGTCATGAAAAATGACACCCAAAATGGTGGATGGAAGGCGTGACGTCACCGGAAAGCAATCAATATTCCATGAATACAGATCAAATTTAATGAAGCATACCCAAATAAAAGTGTCAAAATTCAGCTGAAAAGAGAGCCGAGATGCAGATAAATGTACATGTGCAATCATGCAGTGCAAAACCTATTTCAGTGCGTGCATCAACATGACCGATTACCATGTGTCGTAGGTGTTCACCGGTTTTCCCGGGATTATTGAATCCACAAAAAGCCATGGTAAAACACAAAAAGACAAATTGTGATATTTTTCTCCACTACAAACGGTTGTGCATGTATCTAGGGTGTGTATCGGCATGACTGACGTAAAAAGAAAATACAGCCTTTTGCCTTACAAGGCACCATACGTCAGTCAACGGCGCTTTTTTCAGGAGAGCCCAAAATCTCATTTGTGACCTGTCACAACGAATTGAGCATAAAGTCGCACTCCACTATAGCAATGGTTCAAGGTCAAAAATATAAGGGGGGTAAATGTTAGGGTTTTGTAATATTTGGAAAGAGTAAATCTTATTCTATTTGATTCCAAATTGTTAGCGTCATCCAACAATTAAAAACATAAATAGTTTTCTAAGAAATTTTGTTTGAATATTTGTTTGAACACTATCACTTCTTCAAGCTGTGTTGGGTTGGGGAAATAATTTTACCTTATATGTTATATACCATTGAAAAGCTCTTTTTCTGTTAAATTTTAAAAATACCAATATCCATTTTTTGACAATTCTGACTTTACGCTAATTTGTCTTGACAGGTCACTTTTTAAAAAAATTCACTCATTTTTTTTTCTCACTCCATATCTGACATGTCTTACCAACATAGGAACGACAGCGCATACTGAAAGAGCAGCACAGAGCTCTAGAAGCAGAAGAGGCCAACCAGCCCGAACCTGAACCCGAACCGGAGCAGGAACAACCCCCCGCGCTCCCCCCACCGCGCCGGACGATGCCCAGGGTCCAGCCGGAACCCGAACCAGAGCCCGAAGATTCCGAGATGTACGCGGATCCCGATTACATCAATGAAGGTGGTACTGAATCCCAGGATGCAGTGCATGAGCCCGAGCCCGAGCCTGAGCCTGCTGATACGTATGAAGAAATTCCACACAGAGGTAGTACTGTAAAAGCTGAAATATTCGCGGTGGTTTTATTTTCGCGCATTTCGCGCACCAGACAGCCCGCGAAAATAACAACCCGCGAAAATATTGTTTGCAACAATTGTGGCGATCCCTAAAACAAAAGGTCGGCAACTCGATACAATACTAATCAGGTCATGACCTTGTTGTACTGTACTTGACACGTGTTGCATGCCCATAGCGCGCCTATAGCTGTGTATACATGCCCCTAGCGCGCCTATAGCTGTGTATACTAGTACAGTACTGTACACATGTTTTGATACTGCACACAGCGCACACCTCGCTAGACCGCAACGTGCAATCACCCAGGGCAATCACCTCATCATGCGTGTTTAGGCTTGCCTATTAAACTAGGTCACAGTCGCACACTGTGTGAGCGCTACTGTGCTTGGTAACTTACGATTGACGCGCTGTATTATTTATTAATCGATGGTAGGCCTGCATTCTTGAAAGTGTTTTTCTTAATAAATGTAATTTTAATGAGGCAATTCTGTGAATGTTAAGGTGACATAATTTCCATCCGCGAAAATAACAACTCCCGAAAATGTCAGTGATGTTGAAATGCGCGAAAATATCTGTACGCGAAAATATTGGCTTTTACAGTAGTTGATGCAAAGATGGTTAGATCTTTTGTGTTGTTTAAAGATATATTACATGATTGGAAAACTGTTACAAACAGCATTATCTCCATGTCTGATTGAGGATATGTAAGATAACAACCAACCCGTGTGTAGGTCAGCTCGGTACCTAATCTATACCATACAACAAAAGAAACGCAAAAATATTGTCTTCATTTTTTGAAGCAGTCAATCTAAGAGTGGGAATTTTCAGCACACAGAAGCTTTATGCAGTCATGCATAATGAATATTTCGAAGGAGCGTGTCCAGATCACATTTTTGAACCCCCATTTTTCCCATGGGTGTTGAGATTTTGATACCATATAATTTGTCATATTTTTCTCATTACCATTCTAAAATTTGGCATTCTCAATCCGTATATTTTCAAGGATATCATAAAAAACAACCGGTGTTATGTAAACTAATTTATCTGGATCCATAAAGCAACCTTTTGCTTCCACATCCAAATTGGAGATTGCAAATTTCCTGTTTTCTTCCCATGGATGGTATTTTGGGGAGGCATTTTATGTGATTATTAGGTTAAAACAAAATCCATTTTCTGGAAAAACCTAAACTTGGTGTACATTCTGAAATAATAATGTAAAACTGTTCCTAATGTTTGCCTCCGGCTGGTACCTGGCTTTCCAGAGATGAATGTGCAGAAACACTGTAACCAGTGACGAACGTTGGACACATTTGCATTAAGTGGAACCCAACTCAGGAAGGCTAAGTGGCATAAAAACCAAAACCTTTGCATGATTACTTCCAAACGAATGTTGGTACCGAAAGATTAGCACAGATTTGCATGATAAAAATCATCTAGAAAGTACATGTAATTGACCATCTTACAGTAATGTTAGCATCGAGTAATGCATTGACATTTGCATTGTGAATAGACCCTTTGCACGGGCGACCATGACAGGGGGCAGTCACATTGTCACTGTGCTTCATGCAAGAGTAAGCACTTTGTGGATCTATTGTCACGTCATTTTAATACGAAGACCTGCTCCCTGTCATGGCCACCGATGCAATGGGTCTATAGCATGTTGTTGTTGCTCGAAGTTGCTCTTTATTTTTCAATGTTTGTTGTCATTGCAAATGTTTGTTTTAGCTTAGAACATTTTCCCTGTGGATAATTCTGCATGAAGCATTTTGTGCATATTGCATGGATGCACAATACTTGGCATGGCACCTAATATTCTTGGAAATGAAATGACTAAACATGCTTGAGAGAAAACCTATCTGGACTTCATTATAATTAAGACTTGAACCACACTCTCATAAAAGAAGCGCAAATTCTTTAAAATATCAATTTTCTAAGTTTGGTGAACTCGTGGACAACAAGCACTGATTGACCAATAACTTTAGAGTCGCTTTCAAGACTGTTCAACTTCAGTGATTTCTTCCAGGTCCAAGTAGACATGTTTGATTGAAAGATTCTCAGAAAATTTAATTTCGTTTTTGGAAGAGGTTGTTGTTGTTAATTTTAAGGCCCTTTATGCCATCAACTATACGGTATTACCCAAATAGCACTCAGTGGTAACAAGTAGTGTCAAATTACTCCTCAGAGCTTTTAGGTAATGTTCCTTGTCAAGGTCAACAACAAGAGTTATCCAATAGTAGCACCCTTACTGAACACAGGATTTGAAAGAGGATGAGTCAAGCTATGAGTACATGCCTATCAATTGAGGGTGTGTTTGCGGAAACTTGAATTTCACTGAGTTGAACATGGAAGAAATACAGGGCGGTTTGATGAGGAGAAAGCTGCTGGGCGGTTTTGGGCGCTTTGAGGACTAATGCGTACTTACCTTTATTATCAACTTGAGATGACGAAGAAGAAGATGCAGTTTTAAAACTCCATCCAACATTTGTATGACGATGTTCGAGGGAAATGTTCTATCATGTAAATGGGAATTTAAACATCTGCGAACAAGCTTAAACATGCATGTTGGACGATGTTCGAGCATGCACATTAATTTGAACAAATGTATGACAGTGTTCAACCTCTAAACCAATCAGATTACAGACTTGAGTCACATGGTATTTCAGGTTGCATGATAATCCACAAAATTCATAAAACATGCCTGAACAATCTCTGCTGTAAATTGGGACGTCTAGTGACCCTAAACAGGCGCGAGTATGATCGTGTAAATTGGCCTTTAGAAGTGGGAGGAAAACCCTCGGGGAAATTTCCTGGGGGAAAACCCATGCGGTCAAGTAGGGACTGCAAACCCAATCCACATACATGCGCACGAATCGAACCCGGGACGCCAGAGATTAAGGACGGGGAAAGAACCACCACGCCAACCCGATTACCCCCTTTGGAAAAGTATCTTAAAATGAGTTTTATTTCTGTCTTCCGATTCCTCAGCAGGTCTGGAACCGGAGCAGTCTTCACCCCCTGTTGAGGATGCGCTGTATGAGGATATGCCTGTTGCTAGTGATAATACTGGTGGCGGCGGCGGCGGCGGCGGTGGCGAGAGTGAGACAGCTGTTGCAGTGTACGACTATCAAGCTTGTAAGTGGGGCACAGTTTTAAAGGCATATTCTCTGTTATTGTAAGCAAGGAGTAACCTGTAAAGAGAAGACGAAGAAATACAAATGATGAATGTTTGAGTTTAAAGGCCATTGTATCATTTGCAATGACCCAATTTTGTTTTTGATGAGTTGACAAGAAAAACCTTACTCAAAGTGTTGGTAGCAATGGTAACAAACACCATATGAATTTATTTCCGTCCAAAATGGTATTTCATGCTGGAAATTGACAACCAAAGGTTTAAAAAAAAGTCCTGCGCACGGGACTTTTTTACCATTTATTGTACACAAAATCCATATATAGATTTTCAAGGTTTTCTGAAGCATTGATGCATCTAAGTAACTAAAATTTCTTCAGGTTAGTTTACCAACATTCTTCTTTTATTCCACGAATCTGTAAAAAGTTTTATCTTGCAAATGATACATAGGGCCTTTAAAGGCAAAGGCTCGTCAGCAATGCGCGCGCGCCAAATTCGTGCCACGAAATACGCAGCTCCACCTCTTGCTATGGAGCTGCGTATTTTGTAGCACGAATTTGGCGGGCGCGCATTGCTGACGAGCCTGTGCCTTTAAAGGTTAAATATTTTCATGAGCTGAAGCCAAGTTGAATGGAAAATTCAGTCTTTAAAAAAGAAAAAAAAAGAAAGTACCATGGAAAAATTCATTGTTTTATATAACATCCGAATATAATCTGCTACATGTCAAAAAAGAATAATTTCAGATCATGTAAACAAGGCCTGACATTACATTTAGTGTCTTGCATCAGCTTTGTCTGAGAGGTGCAAAGTTACCTCTAACATGACAATTTCCTTGACAGTGGAGGATGCCAGTCAAAAGTGGCTGATTCTGATATTGAGGGTTTTTTCCCATATGACTTTTAAAGGTAGTATACATTATTGGTAAACCGTTACAAATAGTTTTATCCCCCTGTGTGATTCAAGATATGCATGATTAAAACCAACCTGATCAAAAATCAGCTCCGTACTTTGTCTAACTTTTGAGAAAACAGACAAAATATGTTTTAAAGTCACTTCGCTCTAAAAACCACTTCGCCCTGAACCGAGGCCTGTGCACGAAGTTGTTTTGGGGTGAAGTGGCATTTGGGCGAGGTAGTGTTTGGACTAAGTGGTTTTGGGGCGAAATTAATTTAGGTCTCGCGAGACGAAAAATAATTGTTTTGCTCATTTCTCAAAGACTATAGCACTTCAGACAAAATTTTATATTGTGTTTATATTGTGTAAGTTATGTGTAAATCTGTGACCATTAATTTCTGATTCCTTAAGATACCAATCATGTTATTCTACCTTTAAATCTTGCCCTCTCGGTCAATTTGTCAGGCCTTGTTTACATGATTTGAAATTTTGGTTGAAATCCGTTAGCAAATGACAAACTTATTTTGGATCAAAAGTGTCAATTTTTTTGACACGTAGTATAGTACCACATGCACGTTTTACGAGAATAAGTTAGTTTTGAAACTGATTCCAATATGTTTATACCAAACTTACTTTTTTACAGCTGGTGAAGATGAAGTGTCCTTTGATCCCGGCGATGTCATCACTGATGTTGATCAGGTAAGAATCATTATGTTTAAAATCTTCTTATTAATGGGGACAATTTCATAGTGCTACTTTTAAGCAGATGGGTCAAATACATAAAAACTAGCATTTGGTTTTTTTAGGCTTTTACTTGCATTCTTATACATAAAAATAAGCAAGTGCTCACCAGCGGCGTAGCTATGGGGGCGCCTAGGGGTGCACCCCAAGGAAAAATCCCGATATATGCTTTTTTATATATTGCGTTAAAAATGCAAGGAAAAGTTGAGAACAAAATTTGAAAACGATATATACCTACCAGAAACTGACTTGATGTCTGCTGAGAGTGCTGTATGCCCGGATTATACATGCATATATGCACGCGGTGGAACGGGAAAAGGACTCCCCCTTCCCCCAATGAGCGATGTTGGCCTGGCTGGGCAAAATTTTGGATAGGCCACTTGGCGCCCCCACTAAAAAGCAGTGCCCCCCCTGTGGACCCTAGCCCCCCAACCCCCAGTGAAAAAAACCTAGCTACGCCGCTGGTGCTCACAAGCTAATTTGCTTCAAGCAAAAGCTTTTGTAAACTGTTTTGTTTCGACAAACCACAATATAATAATGTAGAATGTTGCTTGGCGCAAACATTTATGCCTGAAAATGGTATAGGGTTCTCCCTTCCCCTGCCCGGATGAGAATAAAAGCACCCATGCGTCTATACAAAGCAGTCCCATAAAACGCACGCCCCTTGATGAATAGCGCTATTGTTCAGAACCTTAAGCAATTGCTAGGAAAACATTATGTATACGATTTAGAGCAATTGCTTTTGCGTGATGGGCTTGTGCTTCTAAAGCAGTTGCTAGTTTTTATGTATTTGGTCAATAGACTACTAAAGTGTGACGTCGGTTGCCATGGTAATTGGGTCTAAACATTCGCTGGTAATCTGAAACGTCCATTAGTATAGCGCAGGGAAACAGTTCACTGGTTTTAGTGTAGACCCAAAAACCAAGGCAACACACAAAGGATGACGTTTTGACTTTAGTAGTCTATTACACTCGCAGTTAGCAGGCTTTGAACCATGGACCTTTCATTTGAAGGGCCGTTGTGCCAAGCACTGCACCCTCTATATGTCTGGCAGCCAGTATCATGTTGTGGTTTGAATCTTTCTCTTGACAGGTTGACAGCGGCTGGTGGATGGGAACATGCAATGGAACGAGGGGGCTGTTTCCTGCAAACTACGTTGAACTTCAGTAAAAATGTGATGTCCAACTTGAATCTGTTTTTAGATTGTCATGTCGACTATGTGTACTGCAACATGACGTCGACGCTTTGCGCATGCATCAAATCGTCTCTCTATTGAGAATGCAGCCACTGTGGTTTAGGGCAATTCCGGAAATTTAAATTTACACTTCAGAGACTCTGAGGGCTTGTAATGCTTCACGTATTAAAGTTGTTTGATTTTAAACACATGTTCGTCAAGCATCATTGATGGAAGTGTAATTCCTGAAAAACTGATTATAATGCCATTCTCAATATGCGTGGTACATCAACAAATATCTCGGATTCGGACATACTCATTGAGTACGTCCGAAATTGAGTGTTTTGGGGACCCTACACACTCACTGAGAATGGCATTGCAATCACTTTTTCAGGAATTACACTTCCATCAATGATGCTTGAAGAACGTGTTTAAAATCAAACAACTTGAATACGTGAAGCATTACAAGCCCTCAAAGTCTCTGAAGTGTAAATTTGAATTTCCGGAATTGCCCTTTAGGCATTTTCGATTGTGGCAGTGGACGGGAGAGACGATTTGATGTATGCGCAAAGCGTCAATGTTGACGTCATTACGATGTAACAATCTCAAATTCCCTAATGGTATACTGGGCATGAGGTGGGTTTAAACATTTATAACACAGAAAATGTTAGACTCTAGGGTAGGAAAAATGTATGGCCCAAATGCAATTGTTTTTTAAGCCAAATCGTAAGGTAAATATCTTCCGACATAAAGACAGTTACTATTTTGTAAGCTGAAAAAGGAGATATAAAAGTAATGGAAGAGGTTATAAAAAAAAAACCAAAAAAAAACCCTGCAAATTTTAAATAAACTGAACATTGATGATTCCTAAATTCCAACATTTGATGTGATCTGAGTCTTTAGATAATTTACTTTAGATCGATCACTGTGTGTTTCTTCTGCATAATTTTCATACCACGAATGTTGTATGACAAATTTTATTCATATTTACAGAACTGAGTTAATCTTATGGTATTTCCCATGTGAAAATTAGCAGATGGATCACACTTGTGAAAGATGAAATGGGAAGTTCAAAACTCATTTTGCACTTTCTTTAAAGTAGGATAGCAGTGTAGTCCGAGTAACTTGGACGCCTACATTATCTTTTTTTTTTTATGGGGACGTGGTATGCAATAGACCGTATCAAATTTCGTGGGGCAGTTTCTCTGTTCCTTGAGGACATGCATAGTCGCACATATTGTGCTTCCATTGTTGAACGGTTTAAGTAACAAAAGGTGCCCCACGAAATGGCGGCTATTCGATACGGTCTATATATGTAGGGTATAAGGTCATCGGCCTCAACGAGTATCTATTAATTCCCAGCTCTCACACGCCCCAAAAACACTTGACATGACAACTGAGGAACAAATGGGTGCTGAGGTATAATAACTTACTTACCTTTTTGGAAAAGGGCAATTTTCTGTCCGATTTTGAGAACGTTCCTTCCTTTATGAATTTCTAGCGTGATACACACGCATTGTTTTAACATACTTCTGCTTAAACCTCAATACCCATTTGTTCCTTGATTTCGTGTCAAGTGTATTTGTGGCCATTTTGAGGGCCTGTGAGATGGGAATTAAAAGATACTCGTTGAGGCCGATGACCTTGGACCCTACATGTATCGCATACCACGTCCCCGTAAAAAACAAACCATATTGCAGGCATCCAAGTTACTCTGACTAGACAGCAGTGGTGTGCCACTAGCACTTGCATCATCTGAAAAGTAACATACAAATAAACATTGAATAGAGTTGTGAGGCAGTGTACTTATGCTAAAAACATGGCTTCCACTTTTTTCACCCTTTTTATATTTTAATCAAGGACTTTGTAGTGCCTTTTTAGCCTTTGATATTCATGTAGGTCGAAGCTTCTTGGATTGCGCACCATTACCCCAGTATCTTTTCATTGCACTTTCAACTCCTTGGTGATCAGAGGCATGAACTCGATTCGAACCTACAACCTCTGGGGCACTTTCACATGAGGTCACGACCCTCCCGTGTTTATCCTCCAGATGGGGAGAGAACAATAGACGCACGTGGCTGCTAGCAGAAAAGCACAGGTTCTCTTCCGATCTGGAGGACAAACACGGGAGATGTTTAATGACAGCTGTGGAAACTGTTCTATAAGATTAAACGGGTCTCAAGTACAATGCATTAGACTCCTTGGTTACAGTTGCCCACATTGTTATGTTGTATATTCCATTTGATTTTGTAGGAGCTATAAAATTTCAGTGTAGATGTATTTTACTTTTCAAAAAATGAAAAGATCCAAAATCTCTTCCACCCTGCCGGAGGACGTGTAGATACATTCTGGCAATATATAGTCACAGGGACAGTTGACGAGTTAAAATGTCCGCTTTGCCGCCGTCTTCCATCCACGGTTGACGTGTAAACACGTTTATTTGTACACACTGTGTTTTGACCTTGACGGCTGTGGACAGCCTCAAGAGTATCTTTTGGTGAGAAGATTCATACAATGAATGTAGAAATGACTCGGTATTTGTGGTGCTTGACCTGGGGCAACAGAACACACGGTATTCCCAATACGTATTGCATCCGAACGTGGTACGCTTTCCGTACTAAGATGGCGGACGGACAAATTGCGGCTACTACCTTGAGGTTTCAAGTTAATATTTTGCTATAATTTCGGTTGCAGCATACCGACGCTGCCATACGTATTTTGGTATTGATCACGATCAAATGACGCCACTTCCTACAAATTGCCACGTGCATCATGATTTTGAGCGTATTTTTTTGTGACGAGCAAGGAACATGTTCCAGAGTGTGCGTACACGTACTTTACGGCGTTTAATACGCAGTAGCATTTTTCCCTACGAAGATGGTGAACGTGATCAATTGTGCTGTTTAACACGCCTTTGGCCAATCACATTTGCCCTTTTTAAAAATAATCCCGGCTTCAACTGGTTAACATGCACTCTGCCAGTGTTGGGGATAAACATGGCAGTATAGTTTTACATGAAATTTGTCTTTCAGCATCTGGTTTGGACTGACAAATGATATTCCCTCGATTCCAGCAACATTCGCAAAAACAAGCATTTTTATTATTTTGAATGCCATTTTGTAAAAATTAATCTGAAAATAATTAAGCTTTAAGACTGTTTTTGGTAATTTACAAAAATGAATTTTCATTTGCAGTGTACTCTATTGCAAGTATGTATACAATGTATAAAAGTATGGAACATTCCTGCATTAAAAAAAATATGATATTTTGCTTTAATCTTACAAAGAATATGAAAAGAAAAATCATGAATATTTTACTTCTTGATAATTTATCGAGCCTTTCAAAACTGTGGTGCCTGCATTTTAACTTGCCGGCCATGAAATTTGTTAATCACACGTACAGATTAAGCGGGCCTCCCACTGTGCGATTTTTGCTACGAATACCAGAGACTGTCTATAGACTCTACACGCATTCGTACCAATTCGTAGCAAAAATCGCACAGTGGGAGGCCCGCTTTAAGTATTTTAGGTGACTTTTTTAATACAAAAATAGCTTATCATGAACATGGATTTTTTGGTGGAAAAACCAAACCTTGGTAATTTTTACATTTTTAATGCTGATTAAGTATGATTTTTATCAAACAAATATCAGTAACTTTATAAAATTAAAATGGTAATAAAAACTACAATGCTTGTATGCAAACACTAACACTATTGACTAAATCTGTTCAACTTAGTAGAGGGTTGTCACAACATTTTCCCAGTTCTACAGAGTAGTATTTTTCAAGACCCCTCCTTCCCCGCAAAATACATGTACTACTTACCAACATTTTTCTGTAAAGTGGCCTTCGATCACCTCTTCCCCTTCCTACGCTTTGTAGAACCGTGAAAATAATTGAATTTTGGGCGGCCCCTAAAATAAAAAAAGGCAACCTGCTGCACACAACTTCAAGAATTATTAAATGTTTTCGGATGGAGTGTACACACACATATATCAGTTATGTACATGAGTATGCTGACATACAGTCAGCGGCGTCGCCAGACTTTTCAAAGTAGGAGGGGGGACGTGGAGGGGCTCAAGGGGTGTCACAGCATATTGGAAGGGGGCGCATGCAAAGCAGCTTACACATAGTTGTGCAAACCTCAAGTTTTAATTGGGGGGCACGACACTTTTTTGGGGAGCATGTGCCCTCCCAGGTACCCACCCCCCATGGCGACGCCGCTGCATACAGTAGCACTTGGGGCATCCCTTTTATCGCATACTGTGCTTGACACATAAAAATCACAAAGTAGAACGGACAATTTCAGTGTTGCCAAAACCATGGGCCAATTTCATGGCGCTGCTAAGCACAAAAATTTGCTTAGCACAGGATTTATTTGCTTTATAAAATGGATTACAAGCCAAAATTATACACCAACTTGTGTTCTTCGCAAGAGTAAGAGAATACCTTTCAATACACATTTTTTTTTTTTTTGCAAAATAAAGCAAACAAATCCTGTGCTGAGCAAATTTGTGTGCTTAGCAGTGCCATGAAATTGACCCTAGGTCTTTTATGACCACTGGATTTCCCTATATGCTGTTCATAATGGTCAACAATCGCACTCAATATTTATTCCAAGTTAGAATCGGGGAAATCGGCACGGTGGTACGATTTCCCCCACTCTAAGGCAGGGGTTAGATCTGGATTTGCAAGGCCGGATGACGCGGACTTCTGCCGTCTCCGCACCTGTCTTGGGTCTGGTTGCAGACCCGACAGGGGCAATGTTCTCTTCTCATTGCTATACTTTCGCTTCAGGTTCTCCACCGTTTTGCTCAATTGGTCTGGTTCCGTTGACCTGTTCATCAGAGGTGCCTTGTCTGTGCTTTGTAGAGCAGATGATTCTCCCGAGGCACTTTGATTGAGAGATACATTTCTGTTTCTGATTAAATCGTTTGAATGTTCTCTCTGTGGTCTTTCTCTAATTGAATTTGATGGACCAGGTTGCATATATGATGTAGTAGGCTGATGTTTCTCCAAACCATCAGAATTGAGGATAGATGATTTGGACCCTTTCGAGGAGCTTCCCGGCTGATTGTAAGCATTGCTACTTGAAGTCCTTTCGACCCGATTCTGAGCAGAGCTTTGCAAACCAGCATTTTCCTCGCTCCTAGCTCTACCACTAGCTGTGCTTCCCAAGCTGGTTGAAGGGCTTCCCAAGCTGGTTGAAGGGCTTCCCAAGCTGGTTGAAGAGCTTCCCAAGCTGGTTGAAGGAATTCCCAAGCTGGTTGAAAGGCTTCTGGCTTCTCTTGGAACTATCTGATGATGGTGCAAGTCGAATGTCTGCAACAGATTCTCCCTCAGTTTTTTGGGACTTTTCTTCTTGGGTTTAATTCTTTTACCGAGTAGCTGCTGTTTGAAGGAGTTTCCATTGTAGGGAAGTTTCAGAGATTCTTTTGAAGTCTTGTTCCTAACTGGAGGCCGAACTGCCATCCCGTACGGATTGTGTATGGACTTGCTGTCCAACAGGATTCCCAGGTCTTTCTGCATAGGCTTCGGCAACAAGCTCTGAGTCAATGTCGCGCTGACCCTCTCTGGTTCTTGGACTTTCTGGAAGCTGACAGTTTTTCTTGGCATTTCTGATGTTGTCTTGCCTCTCTGGGGTGCCTCTGTGGCCTTGGATGAAATGTTTGAGCTTCCTGTATGATCACGAGCCTGATTAACACTCACTTGTGATTTGGTCTTCAATGCGGAGCGTTGAGGTTGACATGTGCTCTCGGAAGTCTTGCTTGTTGTTGCTGGTAGTGCTATTGTAATATCAGTAAACAAAATGTGTGTTTTAAAACTGCCAGATGAAAATAAGTTTGATTTGTTATTTATCCACTTAAGGCTGAAAATCTTGCAAAACAACTAGACAAGGGCTCCAATTTCCAAAGATGATTATGTTGTTTGTTTGATTGTTTGCTTGCCGTGACGTAGAATGTTTGGGTGTCACCGGTCACGCACGTACACGCACGCGTGCGCCAATAGACGCACATGAACATGCGTAAAAAATGCTCACCAGCGTATTTTTATTCGAAAATGCCGCACGTGTGCATTGCGATACGTTCATATGTAGTCAGCTTGTAAAAACGAAAGTGTTTTTACTTGATCACGATTTGTAGCACGAAGAAATACATTTGTATCTTTATCAATACAACAGCCATGACGCAACAACATAAAGCAAGGTTAAGCAACAGAGCTAAGTGCAACCAATGCTCTTTTTGCCGGTTATCACTCGGGCCACGTGTGTCATGCAAAATGACACCCAAAATGGTGGATGGAAGGCGAGACGTCACCGGAAAGCAATCAATACTTTTCAATGTGACTCTTTTACAATAAATGAATGCCTATGAGCGTGTTTTCACTGCGGGTATCGGCATAGACTACTAAAGTGTGACAATCAACTCAGTATTTCACCCTTAGACGCCGATATCATCTCAAAACAGGTCTACCAGTTTGAAGCGGCCGAGAACTCCACTCCCCTGCGAAATGCACTGGGCACCGACTGCGTGCATGGAATGCATAGTTCCGACCTGTCAATCAAGCCGAACCCGCCGACCAATCACAACAGAGCTAGCAGACGGCGCCCACAAAGGTCAAAGTGATGCAATCATCACAACAATCACGCGATTTTCTGCCTATACAGTTTGTATGTTGTATGCGCCAGTGACTGGGTGAATTTTGGTTTCAATGTCAGGCGATTCGCTGTTCAAAGGTAGGAAAGCGCATTTTTATGAATATATGTCATCCCTGCATTACTAGCCCTTCGCTCAGTGTGTGCTACGGTAACTGTCGACCCTAAAACATAAATACCTTTGAGTTTTCTCCAATGAATCTGTGCTTTCCATGCCGAGTCCCGTTACTTTGTACATTGTGTCGCCATTTTTTTGCGATGGCTTGTGAGCACATAGCAACAATATCTAAGGGGCGGGGTTAACTGGGCAATCTCGGAACTATGCATTGTGGGTGAACTGTAAAGGCACGTATTTAATGGAGAGATAAGGGGGGGAAGAAAATAATCAGATGAAACATTACCTGAAGGTGTACTCTGGGCACTTAGATTTGTATCCACGTCTTGAGCGGAGGCTAAGACCACACTTGAAGTGGCACACTGTCCAGCTGGCTGCTGGCCTCCTGCTCCAGGCACTTTTTCCCCTGTCTGATGGGGTCTGCCAGGCTGATGACAACTTGGTGTTTTACTGCAGCGTTTGGCCGCCGTAGTAAAGTCGGTTCCTGGGACGTCTATGATCAGTTTGCGTGTTTTAGCATCATCTGCCAATGCCTTGCAGTGCATGTATTGCTGCATTAAAATAATAAAATCATAATGTTAAAGACGAGTACAGTCCCAGTACAGAATACGTTTCTTGTGCATGATGACTTTCGACACTACTCAGAATAAGTTAGGGATATTGTGGAGTGTACGCAGATATATTATTGAGGGTATGCATTCCGCTTGAATGATTTTGTATATGATTAGACAATTGTATCTGCATGACAGACACACCTTGTCACAGGAATAGGTGAAAACTGTCATTTGAAGAAAAACAATTAACAACATACCAATAGCCCTAACTTATTGTGATACCAAGTTTGGTTATTGTGAGTAGTGTATGCAGGGTGTCTCTCCTGCCCTGCCCTGCGCTCCGCACCCCTTTTGCTATAAACTGTACCTGCAAAGTTGAGAGATGACCAACAACAAAGAGGGAATAGCGAGCTCTTGTCAGGACAACGTTCATCTTCTTCCAATCGCCAATGAAGCTTGGGGGTGGACTGGATGACAATCTGAAATGCAATTCATTCAGAGTGTTAGTTAAAGACAGATTACATGATTGGAAAACTTTTAAGAACTGGATCAACAGCATTACAAAACTAAAGAATAATGTTAATAAACTGCATTGTAGAAATTTCAGCCACATAGATGCAGTAATACTTCAGAAAACCTGAAAAATCCATGCATGAATTTTGTGTTAAATGTTTAAAAAAATTCAGTTGGCAATGTTCTTTGAGATGGAAAGTATTTAAAGAATGTGTCCTGAATTTACAAAAACGAGATGTAAAATGTAACGGGGGACACCAACATTGGACCCCTAATTTATAGAAAGACCCAATTGGAAGCAACTAGTGGCAACTTGTGTTTCCAGCAACTAGAAGCAACTCGCGGCAACTGAGAGCAACTAATCAGTTGCTTAAAAAGGTCGATATATGCGCACTTGCAACTGCTGGCAACTGGAAAAATCCCAGTTGCCGCAAGTTGCTCATGTTCTACTTTCTGGCAACTAGTTGTACCCAGTTGCAGTAATTTGCGTCGATGTACGCGTACTTGCAACTTGTTGTCAGTTGCACGCGTGCATCTGATCACGTGCGGGCACATTGACAGCAACTGCAAGCACAGTTGCTTCCAGTTGCAAGGGCAATGCACTTTGCCCTTTACCAAGTTGCTGTGTCGATGTGCGCGCTCTGGAAATGTAGATATAGCTGGATGCTCCCAGTTGCCGCTAGTTGTGGAACTAATCAGTTGAGTTGCTTCCAGTTGCAATGTCGATGTATGCTAGGCTTAACTGAGTTGCCGTGTCGATGTGCGCGCTCTGGAAATGTAGACATGGCTGGATGCTTCCAGTTGCCGCTAGTCGCGCAACTAATCAGTTTCTGTTGATGTGCGTGCTACGCACACATCGACAGCAATTGATCAGTTGAGTTGCTTCCAGTTGCAAGGTTGATGGACTCTAGGCTTTAAGATAACAGTTTTGTGAAATATGGCCATGAAATTGAACAAAATTCTTCCTACCTAATATTTTCCATTGCTCTCTGTGCTTCTACGCAGGACAGAATAATGATGTCCTTTTCACGACCTTGGAAAACCTCAAGCGTCGATATTTCATGGTTCGGTAATCTGCAGGGAAAGACAACAAAATTGTTATAAAAGAAGCGTGTCCACATATTTTGACCCCTATTTTTCCCGTAGGTGTTGAGATTTTAATTCCATATAATTTGTCATATTTTTCTCAATACCACTCGGAAATTTCACGCTTTCAATCCATATATTTTCAAGGATATTAGTGAGGTTTCCGTTAGCGGTGTGCCAAACGAATCGAATATTCGAATATTCGATCTTCTATTGAATGTGCGAATAGCATTTTACCGAATCAAATATTCGGTATGACCTTTTTTTTTCATGTGCAAACCGGCCCAGACCAAACCAAAACATATCACCCAGTTTGGAAGTGTTTTAGAATAAGTATCCAGTGGTTGAATTACAGGATGTTTTTATTGATTAACGCAGCCTTTTCCGTTGCCGAAATGGCCAATTTATTTGATGTCACATTTTGTGTCCAACCACAGTCCAGTGAACAAGTTACAACATGGGACTCATGGTTTGTGCAGGGCGGAGCCAACTTTAATTTATGCAAAACGTGTACCGCCCCCATCCATAGACCTCACATTTTAATTTGCATAATGGCTCCCGCCCATTAAGTTTTTCCCGTAAAATTATCCCAGCTCAAACCATAGCTTCAATGTTGTAACTTGTACACTGGACTCGTGGCTAGAAGCAAATTAAGCATGCAACGAGGCGGCCGATTCGGCATCGATGAAGGATGCTGATATACACCTGCATAGCACACACGCGGGAAGTACGCTCCGAACAACTTCAGGTTCGGAATATACTGATTTTGAAAAGTAAAGATTTAGGGGTTAAAGGCCCTATGTATCATTTGCAAGACAAAGCTTTTTACAGATTCGTGGATTTAGAGTGTAACATATCTAAGGAAGAATGTTGGTAAACTAGCCTGAAGAAATGTTGACTACTTAGATGCATCAATGCTTCAAAAAACCTTGAAAATCTATATATGGATTTTGTGTACAAGTGAATGGTAAAAAAGTCCCGTGCACGGGAGGTTTTTTTTATAAAACCACCTTCGGTTGTCAATTTCCAGCATGAAATACCATTTTGGACGGACATAAATTCATGTGGTGTTTTTTTACCATTGCTATCAACACTTTGAGTAAGGTTTTTCTTGTCAACTCATGAAAAACAAAATTGGGTCATTGCAAATGATACAATAGGCCTTTAAACTTGGACTTACTTGAAGTTGCTGGGAGTAGACTTGCTCAAGTCCTCATCCACCTTCTTGATCAAGGGGATGAGATAGTTAGCTTGCTCCATGTAAGGCACGATGATACCAACGCTTAACGGCTCCGTGATCATGACTCGATCTGTGGCCTTCTTGCTGCAGATGCGGTGGTATAGTGCCACGACCATCTCGGCCTCTGGTTCATTCCTGTAGGCTCTGTGAGGTAGTACCAAGAAGTGGGTGAATTTTTCTTCAAGCTTTTTGACTTTTAAAAAAAGATTATATCTCTGTACAATGTCATTCATCTTCTCTTAAAACAAAAGAAATATCTTAAGATAGATCTAAGGAGATAACTTCAGCTAAAGAACTGCAATGAATAGTGCCACAACATACCTTCCTGAAAGCCCCGTGTGCAAATTTCCAATATACCGTATGTAACAAGGACACCAACAAATGTCACAAAGTATGTATCCTATGTTACATACGTTGAATAGGAAAATTGTACACAGGGTTTTCAGAAAGGTATGTTGTTGCACTATTTGTTGCTTAAGTTATCTCCTTAGATCTGTCTTAAGATATTTCTGTTTTGTTTTGAGAGAAACAGAGATATGATCCTGGTGAAAAAGTCTCTCCAGTATTGAAAACAGACTTATATCTGATTAATTGCGATCCCCGTTGCAACATGATTCGAACCGGCCATTCAACACCGGCTAGCTCGGTGGTCGAGAGGTTAAGACGTCTGCCTCATTTGCAGGAGGTCGTGGGTTCGAGTCCCACCCGAGCACGCTATGAAGTTTTTCATAGTGTCTTGGAAAAGCACCGAGTATACAGTGTTAATAATTACGTTGGGTAAGGGCAAAACAATCCCTAATTAACATTCAGTCTCCCCGACGCAAGCTAAATCAATTTCTGATTTGGTGCTTGCTTATGTGGGTCAAACATGAGCATTTGTACCTGGATGAGATTTTAGTTTCCCTGCTCTGCAGAACGTTAAAAACAAGGTATGGCTGCAGGAAGAATCCCTTGCGCTTGGCCATGGATCTGGGGAAAAGGAATAGGAGTCATGTTTATAAAACATGAATCATTTATTAATAATGTCATCTTTATATAGCGCACATATCTATCCTGTGGGATACTCATGGCACTTTACAACATTATTACCCTGGTCATTGGGCCTAACTCCCTAGGGAGTATGCAGACTGACACAAGCGCTAAAAAGCTGCAACCCTTGCAGGTCTCCATTTACTCCTAAGCATGTGATATCAGCTGGACCTATGGACCTTCCCAGGATGCCTTCCATGTACACGTCCACCACTGGGACGCAGCTTTTTCCAGTGCATAGACTGTGCATTTTGCATTGTTGTTAAATCCAGGGATGCCAGTGGCTCTTACCCTCGGGGCCTGAAAAAAATCCACTATCATAACTGCATGTATGTGTGCACATGGACTTGCCAGGACAGTATACTGTACAGTATGTACATTGACAGTACGAGTGCAATGGATGTGTCAGTATGTATGTGATCTAACCACTGCTGTATGGATATACAGAGCCTTCTATGTACTTTGATCGATAGTCTGGTTTCGTGGTACTTTAGCCGTGAATGATTATGGCCGGGATACAGACATACTGCATGTGTGCAAATCATGTACATAGGCTGTACATACATGACATAGGGCATATCCGGAAATCGTTGATCAGCAAGTGAGACAATTTTCCACGTTTTTTTGGACTTGAAGAGTTGAAAATATATTCTACTTTTCCAACCTGGAAAAAAGTCTTTGCCGGATTTCTTTTTCCAAAATAAGAAAAAGCCGGAATTTCGGCTATAGCCGGAAGACTGGCATCCCTGTTAAATCGAACAGCGCGCATACATGACACACACAATGTGCTCTTCGCACACACAAATTTACACTCTTTGCGCGTGATTGCGCATTTTGACTCTCAAAACAACACAGAAAATGCATGTGTGGTGATGATCCACACAAGCTCAATATAGGTCTCACAAGAAGACACAATTTTAGCACTTATCTTTAGCACTTACTTATCGGTATAAAGTTTGCCATTATACAGGCACTTGGCGGGGAATTCAGCAATGTGTGCGTGCATACGATGCTGTTTATCCAGTACGTGAATCAGCCTGGGACTGGCCTGGGCCAACTGTGGCCACTTGCAGAGCCGCTCAAACAGGGAACGGTTCAGGCCATGTTGGCTGGCTTCCTGTCAGCAAAGATTGAGAAAATTTTCCGTTTAGGTGGGTCTATCATGTTGGGAGGACTGAAATGCTTGGTGGCACTATGTATTGTGAAACGCCCAAATTGCAACATTCAGGTGAAAACTTGGCACTGCAGCAGCCTATTTCACGAATCCTTAAGTTTTATCATGCAAATGATGTATTGGATTGGGCCTTTAAAAGAAGATAAAAGTATTTGTCAAAAAATATATCCATAAATGGCGGTCAGAATAGATAATTTTTTATGGAAAGGCCGTCATAATTGATCATTTTTTATTATTATTATTATTAGACCACAGAGAGACTTTTTGCGTACCTGGGAGACCACTGGCGGTGAAGGATTCCGAGGATCTCCAACCAATACCACTTTCATTGAGCAGCACTGCAGAGGGATAATGGTGTCCAGTTCACTGCATTGATTGGCCTGGATAGATACAAAATAACACTGCATTATCACTGATGGGAAGGAGTGAGTTGATTAAATAAGCCAAGTTTCATAGCGCTGCTGCTTGACAGCCTACTTTCCGTTTTATAACCAATCATCAGGTTATTTCCTAAACAGCCTTAACGGTAAAAGCAATTTAATAATTGCCTTAACCCTCCTTTTGTCCCCATGGGTGTTGAGATTTTGATACTATATCATTTGTCATTTTTCTCATTTAAATTCTAAAATTTTGTGCTCTCAATCCGATATTTTGTAAAATAATGTATCCGTTCTACAAAGCAGTGCAGTGATTACATCAACCTTTTTGCTTCCACATTCAGATTGCAAATTTCATGTTTTCTTCCCATGGATAGTATCTTGGGGAGGTATACATAATTGGTAATCTCGAAAATCAGAAATGTTTACAGATTTACGCCTAACTTACACAATATAAACATGATGACCGTAGAAAACTTCCCCTAAAATGGTTTTGTCTAAAGTGCTATAGTCTTTGAGAAATGAGTAAAACAATTAGTTTTTGTCTCATGAGACGAAAATGCATTTCGCCCCTAAACCACTTCGCCCGAGTGCCATTTCGCCCAAAATTACTTCGTCCAAACACTACATCGCCCAAATGCCACTTCGCCCCAAAACCACTTCATGAACAGGGCGAAATGGTTCAGGGCGAAATGGTTTTAGGGCGAAATGACTGCAAACCTTTTTTTTTACTGTTTTCTAAAAAGTTAGACGAAGTACGGAGCTGGTGTTTGCTCAGGTTGTTTTAATCATGGATATTTTCAATCACACAGGGAGATAAAACTATTTGTAACAGTTTACCAATCTTGTATACTATCTTTAAGTCATACCTCATCTATTATGACGCAGGAGAATTTTCTCTTTCTCTGTCGTGGATCCTTGTCCCTGCTAGCATTCTGCAGTAGGTCGTGGCCGCTGAAGTTTACCGTGCAACAGATGACGTCAGCATCAGCTAAAACAGACTGCTCAAAGTAGCTGTTGGGTCTGGCGTCTAGATCGGCTTGGCGTTGTTTCAAGTCGTCCAATTGGATTTGTACTTTATGCAGGTTGCGAGTTTGCGATCGTAGCTCCTCCTGTAACATACAAAGCTGTTGGAAAAATGACAAATGATTTAATACTTATAAAGGTGGGTAATTCCAGAAACTCAGATTTACATTTCAGAAATTTAGAGGGCTTTTAACGTATTCAAATTGTTTGATTCTTCTAGCATCCTTGATGGAGGTGCAATTCCTAAAAAAAATGATTTAAATGCCATTCTCAATAAGTGTTGTATGCAGGGGTGTTGGCTGGTTTGGTCGTGGGGGGTGTAGGGGGTGAGATTTTCATGAAAGCGGAACTCCAACTCCTAACAAGCCGAAGTCGTCAAGTTGGTGGTCGGTCCGAAGTCGCTGGTTGCCCTTTTTCACCCCACCTCAAATGTTTTCTTCAATTTGGCATATGTTTCAGGCCTTCGTGTTCGACAACAGCAGAGATCCATCACTTGCAGGTATCATGACCACACACACACACAGACCGTTACCACATACACTATGCGGGCTTCTTTCGGGCAGTCACATGATAAACAGTGGCAGGGAGTCAGCCAGGAGTAGTCACACATTGGCCTGTAATCCGATAAGCTCTCTATTGTTCAGCAAACGTGGGCCGGGTTGAACATTGCCAATTATCTATCGTCTGGCCAGACAAATTGAATCGTTTGCTTGTTCACTGAAAACCGTGCAACGGTGTATCGTTTATGTACTGTTTCCCGGTATACAGACCGTTTCTATTTTGACCTCACATCTAAAGGTGCTTTAAAAAATTGTTTTTTACCATTTATTCAATACAAAAAAACATGTCCAGATTTTTCAGGTTTTCTGAAGTATTGCTGCATATATGGCTGAAATTTCTACAAGGCAGTTTATCAACATTATTCTTTTAGTTATGTAATGCTGTTCCTGTTTTTAAACGTTTTTTAATCATGTAATCTGTCTTTTAACAACACACCAGGGGCCAATTTCATAAAAACATTTGCTTACCAAAAATTTGTGTGCTTTATAAAAGTGGGTTAATAGTCAAAATTGTATTTCAACTTGTGTTCTTAGCAAGAATAGCTGATATTCTTGTGAAGAACACAAGTTGACATGCAATTCCGACTATTAACCAATTTTTCTAAAGCACACAAATTTTGGATTTAGCAAAACATTTTGCTAAACAGCTTTATGAAATTGGCCACTGTTCATTAGAATCCCTCCTTACTGGCTGCAGCGTGCATGCCTTCTCATTCTCTGCAATCTTTCTCTGCAGTATCTCCTTGATTGTTAGCTTCTCTTTCTGCTCAATATAGATTGGGACGGCTTCTGAAAAAAGAATGCAGGGTACAAAGAGAAGCTGTCATTACACGTTTTTCATCAAAGCCTGGTCAGAAATCTTACAGTAAATTTGAAGTAACAAACTCAAAAGATAATTTCATCTGTCATTCATTATTTTGCAGAACGCACATACAAAAATATATTTCATAAATACCTTAGACAGTTTACGCATCCCTATTGGCTGAGAGCATGTCACGTGGCCAGTCTTAAACGGATGATAAAGGCCAGTCTTAAACACTTTTTAGCCTGGCCCGCGGCAGTTCCAACGTGTATAGAACATGCACACACGTGTGCGTGCGCGCAATCGAACAAAAACAACTTGATGCACAGCAGTTTGAACGAACGCGATGCATGTAGGAAAGTACAATGCAAAACGGCAAGCTAATTTTGGCGAGTTTTACTAATTTACACAAAAAAAGGTATTTATGAATGGGAATAAAAGTGGGTTTAGCTAGTCTGAAACAATACATATGATACGATGCTGATAATGGCATATCACTCGTACCTTGTTTTCGTTGTGCCTCTACTTGCATGTCCAGGCTGTAGTGCCTAACGCTCTCATGGACAAGATTAGATCGGCTGACCCTGACGACACGGTAGCGTTTGGTTGCCCCTGGATAAATAGCAAACATACGTTTTGATTTAAAATAATGTGGATGGTCTATAGTTCATACTTGTATAGGCTCATTTTCAAGTTGGAATACCGTAAGGTAAAAACATGTTTTGTTTTCTCAGCTCTTGCTGATCTGAAAATGCATTTGTTCTACTTTGATACCTGAAAGTAGTTCTTGACCTGGGGCCAATTTCATAAAGCTGTTTAGCAACAAAAATTGCTTAATCAAAAATTTGTTTGCTTTTGATGACGTAGAGCATCTGGGAATGTGTGGTGGGCAACAGTCACGCGCGTACACGCGCGCGCCAATAGACGCACATGAACACGCGTAAAAAGTACTCACCAGCGTATTTTCATTCGAAGATGCCGCACACGGGCGTTGCGATACGTTCAAATTATTGAGCATGCACTCGGCTTGTAAAAACGAAAGTGCTTTAAGTTGATCGCGATTTTTAGCCTGAATAAATGCGTTTCTATCTTTCTGGATACAACAGCCATGGCGCAACAACATAAAGCAAGTTCAAGCAACAGAGGTAAGTGCAACCAATGCCCTTTTCTTGCCGGTTATTACTTGAGCCACGTGGGTCATGAAAAATGCCCACCAAAATGGTGGATGGAAGGAGTGACGTCACCGGAAAGCAATCAATAGTCAAAATTGTAAGTCAACTTGTGTTCTTAGCAAGAATAGCAGATATTCTTGTGAAGAACACAAGTTGACACGCAATTTCAACTATTAACCCATTTTTATAAAGCCAACAAATTTTGGATTAAGCAAATTTTTCTGCTAAACAGCTTTATGAAATTGGCCCCAGGACACATGTTCGCAGCTCATGGACAAATTTCAAAAATGTTCACTTCACGAATGCATAAAACCTTAACCATGCTTGTTTTGCACTAGTCTGAGTAAATTGGATGCCTACAATCAATATCGCTTTTTTTTACGGGGACGTAGTATGCGTTATATGTAGGGTCCAAGGTCATCAGCCTCAACAAGTATCCATTAATTTCCAGCTCTCTCACGCCCCCCAAAAGCTTTCAACCTCAAAATGGCCACAAATACACTTGACACGACATCTGAGGAACAAACGGGTACTGAGGTTTAAGCTGAGGTGTAATAACTTACCTTTTTGGAAAAAGTGCAATTTTCTGTCCAATTTCGAGACCGTTGCTTCCGTTACAAATTTCTAGCGTTACACGCACGCATCATTTGAATGATGCACGTACTACATCCAGGCACTTCGCTCATGTTCAAACGATGCGTGCGTGTCATGCTAGAAATTTGTAACTAAAGGAACGGTCTCTAATTCGGACAGAAAATTGCACTTTTTCCAAAAAGGTAAGTAAGTTATTACACCTCAGCTTAAACCTCAATACCCATTCGTTTCTCAGATGTCGTGTCAAGTGTATTTGTGGCAATTTTCAGGGTGAAAACTGTTGCTTTTTTGGGGCATGCGAGAGCTGGGAATTAATAAATACTCGTTGAGTCCGATGACCTTGGACCCTACATATATCGCATACCATGATATATTGTAGATGTCCAAGATACTCGGACTAGTTTAGCACTAGCATTTTTAACCGGACAAGGATTTTGCTCCAGGCTGCCGGGTTAAAAATTCCAACCCTGCTCTGAAGTAGGGCTGACTTCAAACCAGGGCATTACAAATCTGAGGGTCGACGCGGGGTTGAAATTTTACAAGTATAAAACACCATGTGTTTTTCTACCCTGCATCAACCCCAAGATTTATCTTGTGTGAAAAGCCCTATCGTGACTTTCATCCAGGCTTCACCATAAAATACACCAAAAAGGGTTTTCTCGAGAAAGAAACTTTTTTAAAAGAGAAATTAAGATACACAGAAAGAGAATGCGTGTTTACCTCTGTCAGCATGTTCTGTTTGATGTGTAGAAGTAGTTTGGATGCTGGACGTCAGTCGTTTGAGCAGCACATTGAGGGTGGGATCAGATGGGGCACACAGCAGGATGGGACCTGGCTTGGTAGAAGATGCAGCATTTTGCTGGCCGGGCAGACGATTATTGCGCTGATTTTCTTTCTGGTTCTGCAACGGTGAATCAAGATGCCATGGTTGTACTGAAGATATTTTGTTTCAAATGGGGATAGGGGAGGATTGCAGTCAAGTTGCTGACTGGCAATTTGTAAGGGTGCACATGTATAGCGACATTTTCTGATATTACTTAATTTTATTTTTCAAAAAGTGTATATGATCCGGTACTTCTACCAATATGATGGAACTCTGTCATTCAAACATAAACACAAATGGGATTAGAGAAATATCATGTGCTTCTCATCTGGATTCAAACTTGAGACCTCCGACACACTGAGCTACGAGGCACAGGGTTTCCCCCTAAAAACCCAGCTTTTCTCTCGGTGTTGCACTTTTGTGTCACCCCATGTTTGATTATTACATGGGGTGTAGTCAGGACCTTTCAGAGAAAATCAGAATGAATGAAATCAGATTTGTGATCATGCAGGCCTATTTAAAGGAGAAGGGTACCCAAGAAACAAAAGACCTTGTGCTCAAGAAGTACAACTCGTAAATTATTTTAATGCAAATAAAAATAAATATTACCTACTGAAAAGCGCACAAGAACTTCACAAAGAATCTAAATTTTAGCGATGCGTCGCACTATGGGCGCCGCCATTTTGTCCCAATATTGGGCAAAGAATGACGTTTTCGCGTACAAGTCCTTCGTGCATTTCTATGGCAATACACGAAAACGTTGTCCGCAAAAACGTCATCCGTTGACCAGTATTAGGACAAAATGGCGGCGCCCATAGTGCGACGCATCGCTAAAATTTTGATTCTTTGTGAAGTTCTTGTGCGCTTTTCAGTAGGTAATATTTCTTTTTCTTTGCATTAAAATAATTTACGAGTTGTACTTCTTGAGCACAAGGTCTTTTGTTTCTTGGGTACCCTTCTCCTTTAATGCTATTTGAATGGAGACTTCATTAGATATTGTTTTAAATCCCCATTACATCATTTGTAGTGACCCAAAATTTTACTTCACGAGTTGACAAGAAAAATCCGACTAAAAGTGTTGATAGCAATGGTAACAAACACAACATGATTTTTTCCCGCGTAAAATGGTACCTTTGTGGGAGAAATTGCAAAGTGGGAGAACATGCATGTATAACCTGGACGTATGCTTCCCGAGCGCTTTTACCGACTCAATGTGTCCGCATTGGACTTTTATTGTCTCGGGAAAAGTTCCCTGGTCAATTTTCCTGGGCAGCAGTTGGCCAGGAAAAGTAACCACTGGACTCAGGAAAAGGTACGAGAGGAAAACTTCCTAGGTTGTCCACACTGGATTAAAAATCGGAAAAGTACCCATCGTCTCGGTAAGTATGACAAAAAAAGTCCAATGCGAATATGCCTTTTAGGAGAATTTTTTGAGACCTGAATGTTAAAAAATATTGAAAATATTAATATGCATACATCGCTAAATAAGGGAACAGTGTGAATATTTAATAGCCCTTTCTTGGTTGTATACTCACTGCAAGTAGCTTCTTGACAAGTCCAATGATTAGCTTAGTCTTGCCCGTTCCTGGCAGGCCGCGGATCAAACAGATCCTGGGTAAGGTGTTGGGCTGGGAGATCTCTTTAACTGCACTGTCCACGATTTGCTGCTGCCACGGATTCAGGGTCTTTATACCCTGTGTACATCGAATGTAGAAACAGGGAATAAGGCAATTAATTTGATTTAAAATGTTAATGACCTTAGTCTAAAGGATTTAACCCCAGTTCATACTTCACGTGGAAGAAAATGTGAATGTGACGTACACTGCTAACAATAAGTTAGGGATATCGTGGGGTGTACGCAGATATTTTATGGAGGGTATGCACTGCGCTTGAATGATTTTGTATATGATTAGACAATTGTATCTGCATGACAGACACACCTTGTCACAGGAATAGGTGAAAACAGTCATTTGAAAAAAGAAAATCCAAAATTGACAACATACCAATATCCCTAACTTATTGCGAGTACTCTAATGTCAAACATTTTGCATCGAACATTTGCGCAAGTTGAAACTGTTACAAGTTTCTCCTATTTTAAGGCTTTAAAACTTTGCAGTGATGTCAAGATCACGTTCGTGTATGAATTATGAACCAGACTTTTTTGTGTATGTTTCAGAGTGACAAGAAATTATTGGCAAAATATTTCCAATGCAATTTCTTGGATTATACACAAACTTTTTAAATTGCCTTTTAACTAAGGCATGATCTACAGAGTAAAAAAAAAACCTATAAAATAGTGATTAAAATATTTCAATTCTATTTCTAAGACTGTAATTTGCTATAATGCCTAATCATCACAGAAGTGAAATAAGCAAAATATGAAATCAAAGAAAAATCCTACGGTTCTCATCAGGATTTGAACCAGAGACCTCTAACACACCTGGGGCCAATTTCATGGCGCTGCTAAGCACAAACATTTGCTTACCACAGGATTTGTTTGCTTTATTTTGCAAAAATGGATTGCCAACAAAAATCGCAAGTGATGTGTATTGAAAGGTATTCTCCTACTCTTGCAAAGAACACAAGTTGGCGTATAATTTTAGCTTGTAATCCATTTTATAAAGCAAATAAATCCTGTGCTAAGCAAATTTTTGTGTTTAGCAGCGTCATGAAATTGGCACCTGGTTTGCGTTCGTTGGTTTCCCTTAAACAACCAAATTTTTCTCTTGGGTTCCGAAGGAAAAACCTGAGGGAATATACCACTGTGCCTCATAGCTCAGCTGGTAGAGCGTCTGCCCGGTCATGATAAAAACTGTACGACCTTTCTTTAATCACATATATATTTGGTTAACACTATGTACTTGGTTAAGACTTTTAAACATGCCTTTAGGAACGATTCAATGTAAAAAGCTATTTTTGTTGACATTACTTGCAAAGAACAATTTCACATATTTTGATATAATTATCAGTATGTGAATTGGTCTGCCACTGAGTGGCACCTATAAAAGTATTCTTGGGTTTCACTTGGCTTGACAACCGGTTGCTATCCGCCATTACTGTGTCCATACTGCACGGCAAAGCGAAAATAATAATAAAACAATGTTGACAGATATTGTCGCAAATGTTGTGCAAGTAAAAAAAAGGTTAATAGCATGAATTATTTCCGCTTTGGCGTGCCATAGTATGGACACAGTAATGGCGGATAGCAACCGGTTGTCAAGGCAAAGTGAAACCCAAGAAAACAAGAGTCTTTGTTGCTTCTTACAGGCTGGTCTGGTGGTATTTGTCTGGATGCAGGACAGTACACATCAGTCCGTCTGAATCTCAAGATATCCGAGGCCAGCAGTAGTCCACATTTAGATATGGAAATCAGGCCGTTGAACTGACGCACCCAGGAGTGCAGTGACATCACCACCTAGGCAATGGACAATGAAAGAAATTCAATCAGACAATCTTTTAAACAGTTGACGCCAGATTTATTTTTGTATGAATAAGTGATTTTTGTTATAATAAGGATTATAACCCAGGGCAAGGGTTTAGGCCGTATCTTAAATGATCTCTGGGAGGGGTGGTTATCTCATTGAAGAGTTTTATCCCTCTGTAGGGCTTGCTAAGCTCACATGATAGCCAATCCCAATCAGTGAGGAACAACTGCACTACCGTGATTCGAGACCACCAGTTGGCTTCATAGCTCAATAGACCGATCCAGTAAGCTCCTCAAAATTGTGTGCACAGAGCTACGACGAAATGCAGCACGAGTGACGCAAAAACACCATAAACATCATTTTTATCAGCGCAGAGGACCCTAGCCGGTTTAAAACGGATTGTATAAGACTATCCTAACCTACTTTTAATCCCTTCATATATATATGTAAATGTGTTTTTGTGTAAACGGGAAAAACTCACCAAAATTAGCTTGTCGTTTTGCTGTGTTGTGCATTCACTGCGTTCTAGATGTGTGTCGAGATGTTTTGTTTGATCGCGCGTGTTGTACGTGCACGCACACGATCGGATACTTAAGTGCACACTTTGCTTTTGAGCGTGCAGTTTCTGTGTGCGTGTGCGTGTTTCAATACGCGCTGACCAGGGGACGCTGACGCACGGCGCGGCCACGCGACTCTACTGCACACATGCCTTACATGTGTGGCATGTTGCTAGGCAATTTCTAAATGGGCGGAGCTTACTGGATCGGTCTATTGGTAGGGCGTCTGCACGTTAAGCAGAAGGTCCGTGGTTCGAATCTCGGTGGAGCCAAGTTGCTTTTCACTACATGTAGATTTCCAAAACTCATGGACATTTGTCCACATTTGTATAGGGATTATTTTTGGAAAGGAAGAACAAAAATATTAAAATGCGAATGTGATTGGCCAAAAGTTAATGCGGACTCTTGAGAATCATTTATACATTAATCTACATTTCTACATTTTAATTTGGATTGTTTACAATGAAAAAATATGTCTGCCAAAAAATCAGTCTTCACATAATCAGTAGGATATTTATTTTTAAAAAATAAGCCTAACTATTATAGATGGTCGACTGTTGACTGTATCCAGCCTTTTTAGAGATTATCTAAAATGATTTTTTAGCCGTCTCTTGAGTACCTTAAGCTGAACGTTATGACCCGTAGTTAATGGCAGAACTCGAACCGTCTCCTCATTTTTAGCAAGGACCAGAAACGAGACTTCATACACTGCCTCTTCCCGTTCTGCTGATGAAGCGTTTTCACAAGCATTCTTATCTGTATTAAGTCATCAAACAAGAATAAAAAGCGACACAGAAGGCAAACCGTGCTCAGGCTTGGGCGATTCCACGCCGGAATTGAGTAGAATTGATTCCACTTTGGGAATCAGAATCGCGATTCCAGATTTTTGAAGAATCGGTTCCTAGTAGGAATCGATTCTCTTTTATCTGGATTCGATTTCCAGTGATTGAAAGTTGCAGATTCCAAAAAATTCCTAGCAATTACAAAACCAAAACACTTGACTTTTGCAATTTCTACATTATAATGTCTAACGTACATCGACCTTGCAACTGTAAGCAACTCAACTGATCAGTTGCCGTCGATGTGTACGTAGCGCGCACATCGACAGATTAGTTGCGCAACTTGCGGAAACTGGGAGCATCTAGCCAAGTCTACATATCCAGAGCTCTCGACACGGCAACTCGGTAAAGCCTAGAGTACATTGACCTTGCAACTGGAAGCAACTGTTGCTTGCAGTTGCTGTCGATGTGCGCGCACATGATGAGATGCATGCAAACAACTGACAGCAACTACATGTAGTTGCAAGTACGCATACATCAATGCAACTGTCCGCAACTGGGTACAACTAGTTGCCAGAAAGTAGAACATGAGCAACTCGCAGCAACTGGGATTTTTCCAGTTGCCAGTAGTTGCAAGTGCGCGTAGATCTTCTTTTTAAGCAACTGATCAGTTGCTCCCAGTTGCCGCGAGTTGCTTCTAGTTGCTGGAAACACCAGTTGCCACTAGTTGCTTGGCGTACGCTAGGCTTTAGGAACGTGTGTGTGGCACAGGCTGGCATCATTTTGTGGACGTTTTGTGCCGCTCCGAGCCAATAATTGGGTCGTCGCCTGCATAACATGTGGCATTACCAATATAAACGCACTTAAACACGCTCAGTATATTTAATGCTTTCCCATGAAAAATTCCGGCCAACTTGTGAAGTAAAATTTTGGGTAACTGCAATTAATGATGTACTGGGGCTTAATGTGCAAATATGCGTAAACATTTATATACTGGTAAGCCATAGAGTACGCTACGTGGCAAAAGTAAGATGCCATCAGGCCGCTTATTGCCTTTTTCTTCAGAGAGTGGTAAAGCTGTTAAAAGGGAAATTCTGCACTGCCAAAAATTTGACCCGTGGAGAACAATGCTTTAATTGTTATAGCCTCCATCTTGAGTTGCCTTTGGCCTCATGGCTTCATTCCTCCATTAAAAAGATGTACAACTTACTTGTATTAGCTGCATCATTTGCAGGGGGAGGCTTGGGGGTAACTGGCATCACACTGGTAGCTACTGCAATAAGAGGGCACCAACCCATGGGGGTGTTTTCCATGGGGGATACCTTTATGACGTCCTGACAAGTGATCGGCAAAATGCCACCTACTACAGTGACTGTATTGAATGGAGGGAAAAAGATGAAGAAAGTCGTCAATCAGAATACTTGCAGTAAAAAGGGACAATTATACAGGGTTTGAGGTGGTTAAGGGGGTGGGGGAAGGGGTGGGGAAGGGGTGGGGGAAGGGGTGGGGGAAGGGGTGGGGGAAGGGGTGGGAGAAGGGGTGGAGGGAAAGGGGTGTGGGGAAAGGGGTGGGGAAAAGTTTGGGGAAGGGTTGGGGACAGTGGCGTAACTACGGGGGTGGGGGGGGGGGGGGGGGTGGGGGGTGGGAGGTGGGGGATGGGGAGGTGGGGGATGGGGAGTGGGGGGCACGTCGCCTCCACCCTGGCCCCTTAGGGTCCTTGGCACCGAGGATCAGATTCACCGAATCCGACAGGGAGAAGCGAACCATGCGGCTGCAGAGGCGCAGCTGGCACTCTCGGATCAAGCAGGTGACCCTCCCCACTCGCGCACCTTCTGGTTCGACACATCGTCTATCCAGTGGTACCCGAAGATGAGACGAAGGGAAGTAGTCAGGAAGACGTCCAGTCGTTGCCTCAACCCGCTGGTCAAGGTCCACGCTTCACTTGCGTAAAGCAGAACCGGCAGGACCAGCGAGCGGAAGACTCAGACTTTCGTCCATCTGCTCAAATGCCGAGAGCGCCAGTCTTGTTCAGCGAGTTCATCACTCCATGCGCTAGGCCTAGACGCCGAGTGACAAAAAAGTACTATAAAGCATCTCATCCATTGACAAAACAGTCGTACAGATTTATCAGGAACTGAACCATGGCCGTCACCCAAGCACTCCAC
This sequence comes from Henricia sp. BOLD:AAB3569, assembly GCA_037783545.1. Taxonomy (NCBI): domain Eukaryota; kingdom Metazoa; phylum Echinodermata; class Asteroidea; order Spinulosida; family Echinasteridae; genus Henricia; species Henricia sp. BOLD:AAB3569. Next base: position 958,333 of record JBBELK010000218.1, read on the forward strand.
TAGACCAGCACGCTACCATATAAATCGTGACTAACCACAGCCCAGATTCTTACCATGACATGTGCAGTTTAGCAAGCTGCCAGTCGACCGTTGCGCCTTGGTGGTACACTTGATGAATTTAGCCTCTATTGTGGGCTGGTCCCTCTCCAATCTACACTGCATCTATGGGAACCAATTTCTAAATGGATGCAAATGCAACTACAATATGGGAATCTAAGGGGGTTATCACTATGACCCCGTTCTCACTAGAGAAATTGCTTCGTTCGGCGATGATTCAATGATGATTCGAGTTTTCCTGAAGTGAACGCACGCCTCTTCATTGGACGATGATTAGAATCGCTTCATTCAATGAAGCAAATAGTTTCACTTGATGAAGAAATCGCTTCATTCGATGAAGAAATCGCTTCATTCTATGAAGCAAATTTGTAATGAGAACGCTCCCTTTGTTCGACTAAGCAATTTGGCAGGACTGGTTGCACAAACGCGTTGTGTGTCAAGCGCCCAGCAAGCGATGTTTTTGACGCGCCACTGGAAAACCACACAGAGCGTCTAGACGCTCGACGCGCAAGTACGATCTCTAACAGCTTCATTCGATCTTCGTTAGCGGTCGCTTATAATGTGTACAGTACCGCTCTTCATTCGATCTTCGTTAAGTGATATGTGAACGCACGTGTCATTAACTAACGATGATTAACTAATCTTCGTCGAATGAAGCGATTTCTCTAGTGAGAACGGGGTCTTTCTTGCATACATAATAGACCTTATGCGTAGCGGCCATGATAGAGGGCAGTCACATTGTCACAGTGCGTCATGCACGAGTAGGCACATTGTGGATCTATTGTCACATCATTTAAATATGAAAACCCGTCCTCTATCATGGCCGCTAGGCATAGGGGTCTATACTGGCATACATAATACTGGCAGGGGAGGTTTCAAAGGTGTGTATTCTTTTGAAAAAACGTAAGCTTCCCAATCTAAACAAAATCAATTATAATCAAGTCACTTTCCTAAATGACCCAAGTCATACAATACCATTGAATAAATTTATATGACTATTTCGTTACTATCAAAAATCCAACACCAGATCTTTGAGAACAGAAGTCATTTCATGAGCTTTTTTTCTCATTTATGGCTGGTGATTATTCCAAGTATCTATTGGCATGGAATGAGTACTACTTCCCCTATGTGAGATGCCATTGATGGTTTAACCCATGACCTATACTCCTGGGTTGGGAGAAACAGTGGAAGTAATGCCTCAAACCATAGAGTTTTCTTCCGAAGGAGCAACACACCATCCACCAGGCCTTCACCATTGCTTCAGAAAGGCACATGAGCACCTTTATAGTATGCCTCAAAAATGCCTTTTGATGACTGCCGACAGACTTGACTGAGAGCATTCCCCGACTTTGGAATACTACTCATACCATACCTGAGCCCAAATTTCATGAAGCAGTAAAGGGATGTAGACTCTGTAGTATTCATCATAGGAGCTGAAGGACGACGGCACGTTGCTTAGTGTTTTGAATGGACACTCTGCCAGGATTGGAAGATCAGCTGTAAAATAACCAATGTGTATTATGTTCTAAGCTACAGTCGAACTTTGATTTTCAGGGGTTCATTTCACAAAAATAGGACTTAGTGGAAAAGGTCTTAGCGATGGGTGTTGACTGTGCTTAAGTCCTACAATAGGACTTAAGAACCCCTAAGATGGTTCTTAGGACGTTTGTGAAACGTACCCCTGAGCACTATTAATACAGCATTCTGCTTTCAACAGGGAAAATTTTAGGTCCTAATACCGGCTAGCTCGGTGGTCGAGTGGTTAAGACGTCTGCCTCGTTTGCAGGAGGTCGTGGGTTCGAGTCTACTTCGAGTCCCACCCGAGCACGCTATGAAGTTTTTCATAGTGTCTCGGGAAAGCATCGAGCATACAGTGTTAACAACTAACATTCAGTTTCCCCGACGCAAGCTAAATCAATTTCTGGTCCTAACTTTTCGTTGTTTCTTTTCATTCGTGAAAATACACGTTTCCTGTTATAACAACAAGATAAAGTCCTAAGAACGTCTTATTACGAGGTTCAGATGTACATGTATTTAACCCTTACCACCCTACATGTCCACATTGGGGCCCCAAAAGCAGCACCTTTTCAGGGTGCAAAAGGTTAGGTGTACCACAGGAAGCCTGAATTTAGTTTTTTTTTCTTTTGAAAGTAATCATTGCAGTGTATTAAAATGGCCGAGAAACTTGAGTTACATGATCTTACAGGTGGGCTGTTGGCTTTCGGATTCAAGTCCATAGATATCCAGCCACTGACTGTTCCAGCCGAGGATCCAACAGAATAAATCCTCCTCAGAGAATCCTCCTCGTGGATGGCACGTCACTCCAGGAAGCATGCTGGACTCTTGGGTCGCCATGGTAGATGCCTGCCTGCTTCCTGGCATTTCTGGTTGGGATATGACCTGCTTCAGTGGCTGTCTCAAACTGGAAGGTGGAATCTTGTCCGAGGTATCATTAGTTTTGGTGCCCAGAGCCGTGGAGTTGGCATGATGAGTGACTGTATCGGAGGGTGGATTATGGGGATCACTGTTCATGCGATCGAAGAGGGATGCAGCCGTACGGGCAGTTTGGGTATCGGAAGTGAAAAACTGGAACTGAGGCTTTAGGACTGATGGCATACAGGCATCCGGGATCTTTTCTTGCCCAGAATTTGCTTGTACATTTGAATGGCCACTGGAAGCACAGTCCTTCCCACCTGTTGTTTGGTCAACACCTCTAACAGATGCACTAGTTTGAGGCACATCCTTACATTCTGCTCCCGATGGTTTGTTGCCAAGCGAAGGGGTTATGGTTGTTGACGCATATACTGACTGGGCATAGTGGGGCAACGACTCCATGTAAGATGGCCCAGCAGGGACCAATGATGTGATGGAATGGTTTGACTGATTTGAAAAGGCTGGTTCTGGATTCGGGGGACTAGACAAGTGTCTTTTTCTCTTCAGTCCTGGAACCTCTTTTGCACTGGCCTCGTGTGCTTTGTGCATAGAGGGCGGGCCTTTTTTCATCTCTTCATATAGACTGCTTGTACGAGAGCTGAATCGGTTAGCCCAGGACTGTACAGTAGCGGTTGTCCTCTCCTCCTCTGTGTCGGTACCTCTGTGTCTTTGGGCAGAAGTATAGTCACTGTCCAAAACAAAAGTGTCCATGAGTGCTGGTTCTTCACTGGTCCCTCGAAATCTTTTGAGAGGCTCAGCATCAGTTGGGGTGACATCTGGCTCTCGACTGCCTGATGGTTTCCATGAACCAGCGACTTTGGAGGCCGGGCTGGTGGGTTCATCTGAAATGCTCTGTGCACGGTTTGAGGAGACCGCAGGTACTAAATGAGAACGTTCAAATGAGGGTATTTTTCGTTTCTTGGATGCACGGATTTTGTGCTGCTGTGTTTTTTTCGTATCCAACTTCAAATCCACCTTATTTCTGTGTGTGGTTGCTGGAAGAAAAAAAATGAGACTGAAAAAGTAGGATCACAATATTGTAAGTTTAAAATATGTATCTCCTAAAAAATTTGTTTACATTTAGATAAACGAATTTTGGAGCTTGAATATCAAACTCCGAAAGATTTCAGATGAGGCAGGAAGATGTCAGGTCTAGTATAATAATCCTGAGAAGTATATATGTATATCATTTTCAAACAAGAACTTACCACCTTTCCCATAAAAATCTTTCAAACTTTCCTCGACAGCTTTCTGTACTTGTTCATCCAGGAAGCCATCACTGTCCTCTGTCAAGTTATCTTTAATGCCCTCAACCTCGGACAAGTGAGAGTAATGAGACTTTGTCTTTGCCTCTTTATCTTCCTCTGTGAGTTCTTTCATGAAGCTTTTCATTGTTTTGGATGTTTCTTTTGTTTCTCTTTCCACGTCACCTTCAATGTCTCTTGATTCTGCGAAAGACACCTGATCTTTGTTTTGGTTCACTGCATCATCATCGTCATCATTGTTAAACCATGGGTTGTCCTCATAGTCATTAAGTGCGTTCAAATAATGGAGATCTTCCAAAGACTGCGAATCCTCGGGCACCTCCTCTGAACGATTTTCGATAGTGGGAGAAATTTTGCCATCATCTGTTTCCTGTTTCACGATGTCCAAGTCAATCTCGAGATCATTTGAGGTGTGATTTGAGTCCGAGTCTTCCTCATCACTTGAGAGCACTATCACTTGGCTCAAAGGGTCTTCATCAAAGAGCTCACTGCAGTTGTAGTTCTCCAAGTCAATGATTTCGGATGAATCCTGAAATTCTTCAGTGTAACTATAACTGTCATTAAGACTCTGGCTGGAATAGAAACTCCCTAGGCCTACTGGCTTCTTCCTCGGTGAAACAAAACAAATGCGTGGTTTCACGTCTTCCATCTCCTCTGAAAATGGAGTTTCAGAGTGAGCAGTGTTGTTCTCGGACACTGTTACAGGACTTTTACGCTCTGTTTTTATGGTTATGTTTGAGGAAACGGAGGGCATGCTGTGTTCCAAACCATTGCTGTCAACAGTGGAGAGTGCTGATGGAGATTTGTCTTCCGATACAAGTATGCTGGCACTTGTTTTAGATTCGTTAGAGCTTTGGGAATGTGGGGAAGGGGGCTTTGAGGTCATTTTGACACCAGCTCCTGGAACTTGCAGCAGACTTTGACTCATATTAGAGTCCTCGTTGCTGGCAAGAGACTCCACATCGGCTCCTGCATCCGATTCATCAGAAACTGGACTTGTTTTCAGATAATCCAGGGCTTGGTTATTGGAAAGCGAGTGTTCTTGGCTGCTCCTAGGAGGCGTCTGAGCAAGATTTGATCGTTCCTTCTCAAACTCTTTCTCCTTTTTGATTTCCAACAACCCAATATAAGACTGTTTATCCTGAGAGGTTTCAGCAACCCCCGTTTCAGAAACTGGTTCATTTTTAATCTTTAAAGGCTGATCATTTTCTGTTTTAACAGGTGTATTGTCTTTTGAGACGCTTTTTCTGAAATCACTCTCATCAGAGGAGCTGCTGGGGGCTTTCTTTATCCTCTGCAGCTTTCTAGATCGCGACAGTCTGTCTCGTGGGTGCCCTGGTGAACTGTGCCACGACCTGCTCTGGGTGACCAAGCCCTGCCAAGACAGTTTGGAGCTTGGTGATGACGTCACTGGGGTGGACGACTCAGATGAGGAGCCCCGTGAAGACGCTGTTGACGAGGTATCGCTTTCGTCATCTGAACTGTCAAACATTTGTCGTTTCTTCAGTGCATGCTTTACCCTCTTGTGCTTTCGTGGGGTGTGATGGCGCTGTCTGGTGTCCCCCCAGATATTAACAACAGGTAGTGAGCTTTCGGTGTCTGTAGCGTTTATTTCCTTCTTGACCAAAATCCACCCAAGTTCCGTACTCATAAGGCTCAGGGTGACGTTTCCCCGCTCTGCTTTCCTCATAATCAGAGGCTTCACTGATTTCACAATGAACATGCCTTCTGGTCCCTCACAACCTGCAAAAAAAGGAATTTTAATCTTAGTTCATAGCAACTTTTACAGAATATGCCTTTTAAATGCCAAATTATGATAAATTTGTTACCGTAACCTTTGTGGCATTACACTTTAATGGTAAATAGTTTATGGCTTGAATTGTGGCCAGCGTCGTTTGTGTGGCCTATGACTCGATTGTACTAGGTTCCAATTTAGAGCATTAGTACAAAGCTGTCTTGCCCATACCTTCCAGTTCTGAAAGACTTTTAAGCACTACTGATGGATTCCGTCGTGGATCTTTTAGTACTGTGTCATCTCCCAATATGGTATCTGGTGGAAATTTTAAATAAAATCAAAGAAAAAAATTACTTTAGCGGGAAGGTCAGAGGCAAGGGGAGGTCAGCGGAGAGGGGGAGGCCAGCAGAGAGGGGGAGGCCAGCAGAGAGGGGGAGGCCAGCAGAGAGGGGGAGGCCAGCAGAGAGGGGGAGGTCTGTGGCCAAGGGCAGGTCTGTGGCCAGAGGGAGGTCAGTGGCCAGGGGGAGGTCAGTGGCCAGGGGGAGGTCAGCAGCAAGTGGAGTGCTGTGATGGCGGAGCGATTTAGTGGATCGTACTCAAAACCTGGGTTAGCTCCAAAGGTAAGAGTTCGAATCCCAGTCCGGTCAATCCATGGTGCGTGTACCCTTGAGCAAGGTACTTTTGCCACGCACTGCTTCTCTCCACCCAGGAGTAAATGGGTACCCGAGAGGGTAGCGAAAGCTGATGTGTTTGATTAGCCACTGAGTGCCTAATAGTTAGCTGGGGTTGTATACTTCCCAGGGAGCTGAGATGGTATTTGGAGTGATTTAATGGAGCCCTATGATCAGGGGTAACGATACTGTAAGTGCCTTGATAGTGTTTTCCCTTGATAAGTGCGCGGTAAGTCCATATTTTCATGTTATCATTAAGGCAGGGCTTCCCCATAACTTTTTTTAACACTGGCCACCCGGGCCACTGTGGTCACATCTTGACTGGTCCGCCGGCATCTTGAGTGGCCCTCCATTTTTTACATGTCATTTTTACAGGTTACTCTCCGCACCCCCTAACTCCCCCAAAAAAACAATGCCATCCATGTACACTTGTTTGATTGGCTGCCTGTCGATGTGGATTTTTTTTATTGTTGCAGCAAAGCCTTGGATTTACGCGCATCTCGACCTACATAGACTCGCGATCGTGCACCATCCGTGCATTCCGATTGGTTGCTTTGCCATGATGTCACACACAGAGCTAAATTTATGAATGAAACCATGGAGCTTCCACTTGTAGTGAAGGGGAGCCATAACTATGCAAACTTGCACTAATATCCATGTAATGACTACATATTCTTTGTCCGTAGTGTGGTTCAAACATCGATGTTCAAGTCAAGAATTCTGTCACTGAGTGCATGCAGAAACCATGTGCACAAATAATTATACGGTTGCTGGATTTAGAGAAAAATCATCCAAGGGGCCGTGACTTGCAAGGGGCCGCGTGACTTGCTTGCCGTGCCAGTAATGTTGCACGAGATTGAATACATGTACATGTATGTCAGTGAGAAATTTCTTATGTATCGCATGATCACCATTTTGCAATCCAAATTTTAAAATGGATCAGTACGCATTGCGATGCAATGCCTATGAACATTTATCTTTTCCTCCATTGTTTGCAACATTGTTGAGTTACCTATTTGAATAATAAACTTTAAAAAACTCTAACTTGTGTCGTTTGTCGTCTGTTCTTCCATCCTGATTAGCTCGAAAAAGTTGTTTACGGACGCGGTGTACATGTATCGCGCACCGTAGGCGCAAGACTACGGGGACTTCCGTAGTACGCAATAGAGCCATTTTAGTTAGCAGCCTGGACGCTCCTCGTGTCTGGTTAACATGTTCCTCACGGAGGCTGCTGTAACTAGTATTCGCCACAACACAAATTACGTCGTGAGAGGCTTGTCAGACATGAGGTGCGTCCAGTCTGCGTGCACGCACGTGCTACATACACAGCATACATGTAGTGACCGCTGCATAAGTAGGCTTACAACATGCTACTTGCCCAGTGCCCCGCGCCACGTGTAAATCAAATGTTTGTTGTCCTGTGCGCGGCGTGGCACAGACCATACCAGCAGCATGCATGGCATCGGCCTTGTGTTAGATTTCATTTTACGTCGATTCAGCGTTTGCCGAGCACACGGGCCACGCACGCACTGTGACGATCGCACTGAAAATTGTTTTCACTCGATCTTCGACTAGCAACAAGTCGAATTCATTCACATTTTACAAACTCCGTCGCATTGCAGAAAAATCTGGGCTTGAAAAAGGGAAGCGAAGGGGACTAGCTAGGCCGGGCATGCACGGTGTGTGTGCAGCTGGCGAGCTCATCGCAAGATCGTGACGGTTCGTACACGTACATGTTCCCATGCATCATGGCGAATATCTACACTAAACAATTTTAGGAAATGGGTGCATGCAGAAATGGACCAGAAATCTTGCTGTCATAAACTTGCTGCCCGCTGCAGTCGTATGTGTAGGACACAAATGCGCACCCCTGGCCCTGCATTTATAATGGTACCGTCTTCAAATTACGCCTCAGCTCGGCGCAATCATTCAGGGAAATTTATAAAACCCGGAGGTCGGAGGTGGTCGGAGGTACCCAAAGGTACCCGGAGGTAGATTGTTTTTGCTAACGTGTAGTTGGTGCGTTGACGGTGGCCCGGAGCTACGCAGTATTAAAATAACAAGCCGGAGGTAGGTTGTAGCATGTACTACACGGTCACAACAAATTCTACCTCCAGGTTACCTCCGACCTCCGGGTTTCAACGACACCCATCGCAATGACCGTATCGCATGTGCACTATGAAACACGTGCTTTATTCCACTTCGATCGTCGTGCAACATGCATGTTTACAAACAAACTTTGTACATCCATGGAGGAAGGAAAACAACCTGGTCGATCGTCAGTCAATCATGCGTGAATATTTAGGCTACATGTACTAAGAATCTTGACTGGCCAACCCGGACTTTTTGAACAGTGTTTGGACTGGCCCGCGAGAGTTTTGACTGGCATTTGGCCACCGGACCACCGTTATGTTCGAGCCCTGTAAGGGGGAGGTATCCAGCAAGTGGAGGTTAGTGTCAAAGGAAACTCAATGCCTATGTCAGTGACAGTATGAACGGAAGTCAATACAAAGGCTAACTGTTCGCACCTTCATTCTGTGGCTGACCGTCTTCTTGTTCATCTTGGCTGTTAGAACCCTCAGAATTGCTGGACAGTATTTCATACACTTCTCCGCTGCTTGATTCTTGGCTAGTTTTCGGTGCTTTTAAGGATGTACTATGGTCAGAGACGTCCGAGACGAGAATGACCTCATCACTGGAGCTCTTGGACATGTCACTTTCATTGAGCGTGAAGATTTTTAAAACCAGTGGACTGTTGGGTTCGTGCTTAATGGTTCTGTTTAGGGGAGGAGAGGACTCTTTTTTGAAGCTGGTTGTAGGCTGCAAGGCACCCTCAAATGCCTTTGAGGCGTACTTGGGACTTTCAGCATGCACATCCGCAAATATGTTTCGCTCAGGCACATTTATGTTTCCGTTAGCTTTTTCAGAGAGCAAGGAGCCACTGTTAGGCTCAGATTCCAACTTGTTTTTTACATGACTTGGTGATGAACTTGTTGACTGAACCAGATAGTTGAATGTGTCTCTCCTCCTAGGCAAGCTTCGTGAAGGGCTTACACCACACGATGGAACTACACAGGAATGCTCTTGCAGGGTGCCTTCCACAAACCTAACAAAGTCTTGAAATTCGCTTTCGTCTGGGTGAATTTCCCAAAGCTTCTTCTGTAAATCGCCAATGTTGGCTGCCGCAGATTGCTGCAGCTGTTGTGGTAAACTCAGCATTTTTATGTACCTTGTAGACTGGCCGACATTAGATTTGTTCTTCGAAGCTAGTTTGAACACTTCGATCAAGAACTGCCTTGCAGTGTTCGACAGGCTCACCAAGATGGAAACTCCCTGCTGAGCTCTAACCGGTGGAAACTTGCCGAGAAACACTAAAACTGTCTTCAGCAATGTCTTGACCCAGATTTTGGTGATAAGATGACCGAGTAAAGCAGTCTTGAGCAAACTTTTGAGGATGTCCAAGAGGGTTCCCATCAGCTTTGCAATCAGTGAATCCAGAGGAGTTGGACTTCTCACGCTGTTCAGTTCGTTAACATCTTTGGAATTTTTACCAAGAACGATTAAGTCACTGAGCTGGGAGCAAAGGAAATTGATGACCTCTGCGAGGTTTTTAGATGCAGACATGCCGAAATCCATTAGCGAGTTGACGTACGGCACCATCCACTTTATGGGTTCTGTTGGTTTGATTGCAACCACCGCAGAAAGGTGTGGTGGTAGTGCATATGATGCATCTTCTGGGTCCAGAAAGTTGCTGCAAAGGTAACATCAACACAAGAGCATGATAGCAAGCCAGAAATTCAGATGTGAAAATCTTGGTAAGAGAAAACAATGTACTTCAAGGCTGAGTTCTGGCAGTTTGTTCCTGACATGGGTTAACCTGTTCTAGCGCCCAAAAACTAGAACGAGACCCGAGAACACTGCACTTGGAACAGGATCACACACCATTTATCAATCGAGAACAAGTTACCCGTGTCAAGAACAGTCCACCCAAACTCGACCTATGAGCCCCACATCTCACCCTCCCTTCCCTGCTCCTCTTCCCTTTCATCCGCCCTCTCCTCCCCACCCCCTGTCCCCCTCCCCCTTGCCTGCCCTGCCATGCAAGAATTTTAAAGGATTTTAAACATCTTTACAAAACAACACTGATGTATCTATGGAACCAAAATTCCTGTACGATAGTTCACCAACATCCGTCTTGACATATATAATGCCGATGTTCCATGAATTCATTACATGGAGCATTGTGAATGAAACAATAGGGCTTTAACTCAAAATGCAATCCCAGACACTCAAGGTTGACTTAACATGGCCTTCTTCAAGTAATAAACAAAAAATGTACAAGCTGAAGGAGTTAAGGGCTTAAAAACAATTTTAACTCATCATGTGGAGTGTAACGAGCGCTTTTATAGGAATACCTCAAATTACTGTTTTATTACTTTTGGTATATTTATATTGGTGAATTGGGAATCGTTTTACAGACTTGATGTCTTAGATGCCACTCAGATCAAGCCTCTAGCTTCCACATACCCATCGATCATGGTCTGAATGGCATGTACAAAGACAGGGTGACTACTGATCATGTCAAACACGTCCTCAATGTGGTCTTCAGACACGTTCTGCCACACGCTGCTCCCGAGTTTGTCCATGAGGCTTGTCAGGCATTGAAGCTGATGCCAGGATGGCGATTGAGTTTGATCAGCCGAATCTGAGTCAACAATGAAGCAAAGTAAACTCTTTTTAGACAATAGAGGTTCAATTACAAGTTTGAATTGTGGTGTGAAGGGTAATATGAGCCACTTTTAATATGCGAGGATGGTTAGCTATGGTACTGCAGCTGGTCCTACAAGGAATTAGTGGGCTCTCAGATAAATCTGAAATAACATATTTTAACAATGGTCAAAAGTGATGTGTTGCAACATGCGACGCCACTTGCAGCACACCTTGTAGCACAACTGTAACACACTAGTAAATGACTTAAAATGTTACATTTATGATGTGACTTGGTAAACCGCTACAAATAGTTTCATCCCCTGTGTGATTTAAGGTATGCATGATTAAAACCAACCTAAGCACAAATCAGCTTCGTACTTGGTCTAACTTTCGACAAAACAGTTAAGTCTTATAGGGCGAAGTGGTCCAGGACGAGGTGGTTTTGGGGCAAAATGAATTTACATCTCGCGGGACGAAAAATAATTGTTTTGCTCATTTCTCAAAGACTAGCACTTCAGACAAAGCCATTTCAGGGGAAGTTGTCTACCGTCGTCGTGTTTATATTGTGCAAGTTATATGTAAATCTGTGAACATATTACTGATTCCTCGAGATACCAATCATATGTATTCTACCTTTAAAGCACATTGCAAACAATAATTCTGCTAGTTTGAAATCAAAGCTTGAACTGCTCACCCTCATACACAGAGAGCCGATCAATGATGCATGAGGCTAGCCCTTTGAGGTCCTGGGACATCATGAATCCTTGCTTCAGAGCAGACTTGCTGAAGATAGCCAGGAGGCGGGACACTCCTATGTGCATCAGAGAAACAATAGTACAGCACAACATAACAGTTACAGGGTGTAGTCGGAAGACACACAAATCTAACCGCTGCGTGCATTAAAGGCCTGTAGATGATCTGTTTTTAAGCGATTCTGCGAATAAAACCATTAGAAATCAAAAGAAAGACATCAACAAACTCATCCGAAGAAATTTCAGCTTTGTCAAATGTACCACGTTTAAAAAAAACATGAAAATCCATATGCTTTTTCCTGGTCTTGGCGGGGTGTTTCAAATATTCGTTCTCGGTTGATCAGGGAACTATGTGGCTTGCGTCATGCACTCTGTGGCACACATCATATACTGCGTGTGCGCGCGATCCATAAAAATGCATCACGTTGGAACATGCACACGCAGTACACAGCGCCCATGCATTTTGGACTGCGTAGATGCGAACCAAAAATAAGTAAATCGTTTGCAAACGATCTAAATAATTTCATCTTTACGGATTATTTTCTGGTAAAATTATATCATTTTCAGCGGAAACCTTTCATTATGTAATTGCTATTAATTTAATCTTTACTTTCAGAACTTTTCCCCTGTAAACTCGTCGATTACTTTTTGGGGTCATTGCAAATGATACACTGGGCCTTTAAGTAAGCTGTTCTTGAGGGGTACCGCTGTCGGTAACGGCGGTTAGATTTGTGTGTCTTCCCTAAATGCTTTTGTCAAGATTTGGCAGGGACACGCCATTAGCACTGTATGCACCGGTGTTATTTTCAACCAATTCTCTTTTGTGAAAAAGGTCTCAAAAGGCCTTTTCAAGAGACCTTTGACAGAAAATGACTTCATGCATATAAGTCAGCTCAGTACTTCATCTACATTCCCAGAAAACATTGGAAAACCGTGTCCATACTTTCAAGAAATAATGTGAAGCCACTATCCTATTTAGGCAGGTTGCTTCCTGACTATAAGGGGGCTTTCACAGGGGGTCAAAAGGTGACGGTCACTATTGCTTGTCCTCCAGAACGGAAGAGAACAATAGAGCCACGTGCTTTTATGGTAGCAGCCACGTGCGTTTTCTCACGTGGCTCTATTGTTTTCTCCCGATCTGGAGGACAAGCAATAGTGACCCGTGACCTTTTGACCCTCATGTGAAAGCGCCCTATAGAGCTTCTGCACCGGCGGCCATGACAGGTGGCAGGTTTTCTTATGTAAATGATGTAACAATAAGAACCACAAAGCAAATACTCGTGCATGACGCAGGGTGACAATGTGACTGCCCCCTGTCATGGCCGCCGTGCAAAGGCTCTATACTGCATTGCAGACTGAGCCATAATACCACCACAGTCAAGTGTCTTGTTTCATTTACATAACTAGGGTACCGAAAGAAAAAATGCATGTGCATAAATGCATTTTAAATATTTTCTTATATTGCAGGGTGTCCGTGGGTTTCAAATTTAAAGAGTCTTAAATTTAAAGTTAAATATAAGACTTTTAAAGACTTTTTTAATGGAATTTAAGACCAATTAAACCCCCCAAAACAGGAAATAATTCCATACCCAGCCACCACAGGACCAAAATCTAGCTAATAATTTGATACTTTTTAATGCTTTTTAAGGCCTTAAATTTAGAAAAATGAATTTAAGACTTTTTCAAGATGCGTGGACACCCTGATCTTGGGTGGAATCTAGTGGAATTATTGCATTGGACAAATTTTTTGATGTTTAATACAAATCCTGTATACAGGCCTTAAAATTTGTCACAAACTGTTCTGCCTTATTTGTTGATATAGTACTTTTATTAAATGCATTGAAAACAGAATATGACATACCTTGCCAGTAAGGTAAACGTGATGCATTGCAGTGTAGATGTGACGGTAGTCTCTCAAAGTGGTTTGGGGAGAGGATGACCTTTTGGTCATCAGCAGACTGAAGAGATCGACTTGAAGCCTGCACTGATATGACCCATGCTAACACCTGACTGACGTTGTCATACATGTCACTGTTAATATGGTAATCTGGCTGCTGTACACACTGCCATGTCAACTCACGAATCTTAAGTAGGAAAAAAAGTAAAGTTTAGTTCCAATTAAAAAAAAAAATAGAAATCATATCAAGTTTCTAACTTAATGCTTTTGAAAACCTGCAAATCAAATAAATGTTCACCTTGTAAAATATATGTTTACAACAAAAACACTGCACTTAAAACAATATTGGCATTGTGATACATGGAAGTTATTGGCATTATTTTGGCTGTAAACTTTTTAAACACAGGGAAAACATTAAATGTTTTTAAAAGATCACAGTATGCAAGTTAAAATAGCACAAAGTTGAAGAGGTGATTTCTTTTTTGCCATCACGTTATTGTGAAAAAAATAAAAAGGTTTTAAAATACATGTAGCACACCAGATACGTCACAAGTTTGTGCAATATTGTGACATTTGCAAGTTATCAGATATCGATAAAAAAATTGTTTAGTAACTTTTTGTCCTCATTTTTTAACCAGGTTGATAAAGTACAATCATGGAAATTGCAGAAACTTTTTGGTGAATTTAAAATCATTGCATTGAAATAAGTCCTATCGTCAAGTTGCACTGGGTGGTTTTCTGTAGTCAGAAATAGACTTTTACTAAAGCACCGCTGCTTTAAGAGTTGTGAAATTACAGAAATGAAACTAATGGTTAAGAGGCGTAGCTAAATATATGCGTACGTGTATCTGTCAGCTTGCAAAACCTCTCTAATGTAACAAGCATACCTCTTCAGCTGGGTGAATGAGAAGCAGATACATGGTAGGGACGGAATCTGGGAGAAAACCTTCCAGTCCGATGGTATCGTTTAATTCCAGCAGGTGCGACCTAAATGCTTCCTCTTTAGGAAAGCATAAGAAATGACAGAAAAATCATTGGTGTACCATACACAATTTAACTTTATGTACATGGTTGACAGGAACTGGAAGGAGGGTGACCAGATTTAACCTAACAATCATATAAAATACCTCCCCAAAATTCTATACACGGGAAAAAATGTGAAATGTGCAATCTCCAATTTGGATGTGGAAGCAAAAAGGTTGGTGTAATCACTGCACTGCTTTGTTGAACGGATAAGGGTCATTCTATATATTTGGGGTCCAACGTGTGACATTTTTCTGTCCCCGTTACACCTGACATACTGCTATTTGCCATACAAGTATCATTAAAAATGCCTTCAAAACATGTTTTTATGAATTGTACTTTAAGTAATCACTCTTTGAAATAGAGAGCATTTAAAGAATATGTCCTGAATTTACAAACTACAACATTTTACAAGATGTCAGATGTAACGGGACAGAAAAATTTGACCCCAAATTTATAGAATGACCCATAAATTAGTTTACTAAACTTTGGTAGATTTTTGACGATATCCCTGGAAATATACGGATTGAGGGAGCAAAATTTCAGAATGGTAATGAGAAAAATCTGACACATGATGTTGTATCAAAATCTCAACCCATGGGAAAAATGGGGTTGCTCAAAAATGTGATCTGGTGACGTTCCTTTAATATAGAATATCTCGATATAATGGGGTTAATTTGGTGTTGGTTCAGCCCCAAGGCCTCACCTATCTCTCTGCTGATGAGAAGAAACGGATGTCGTAGGACTTCAGTCAATGCTAACAAAACAGTGGGCTCGTCCAGTCTCGTCAACATGTCCACTACTCGCCTTTTTTCTAGTTTAAACAGTTCCTGCATTTGGATTATGCAAACAAAACAATGATACAGAAATGGGTATTATTTAAATATGCAAAGTCACTTGTAAAAATGTGACCCAACAGTCAAAATGAATCGGATGTTGCGCATTGCTGACGAGCCTATGCCTTTGTTCAGATTGTTCCAGAAAATGGATTTTGTTCTATCCCAACAATCATATAAAATACCCCCCAAAATACTATCCATGAGAAGAAAACAGGAATTTTGCAATTTAGATGTGAAGTGAAAAGATTGGTATAAATTACTGCACTGCTTTATGGAACCGGATAACAGTAATTTTTACTTTTGTTGCTCCTTGCCTATTTTGTGTATTGCAGGAATGGCTAAATAAATAATAATAATAATAACAATAAAAACATCGGTGGTTTTTTGATGATATCCTTGAAAATATACAGATTGAGATCGTGAAATTTCAGAATGGTAACGAGAAAAATTTGACAAATGATATGGTATCAAAATCTCAACACCCATGGGAAAATTGACCTGGACAAGCCCCCTTAAGAAGGACCACTGTGAAGTTAATAGCAAATGTATAGGAGTCTTTCCACAGTAAACTGGGCATTTTGGCAACACAGACCATATTTTCCAGAAAATACTTTTGTCTGGTCTAAAAATTATAAAAGAAATAAGTTTCAGTTGTTCTAAAGAGATAATTTAGGCCCAAAAAGGGTTACAAATAGTGTGACAACACGCCTTTCTAAAAACCCCGTGTACACATTTCAAATATATGCTCGTAACCGGGACGGCCTAAAATGTAACACAAGTGTCTGTCCCGGTTACGAGCGTACATGTGCATATCAGAAATTTGTACACGGGGTTTTTAGAAAGGCATGCTGTCACACTATTTGTAACCCTTTTTGGGCCCAAGTTATCTCTTCAGAACAACTTAAACTTATTTCTTTTATTTTGAGACCAGACAAAGGTATTTTCTCGAAAATATGGTCTGTGTTGCCAAAATGCCCCGTTTACTGTGGGAAGACCCACAGGGTCTAAGAGTAACTAATGCCCCCAGCATACACGTACGGCATCCAGATCTATGTTTTCCTGTGCGAGTTGCTCTCTAGCCGTGTGGTACGTGGCCACACAATCCTGACACTCTCTTAAGTCGGCCTCAAGTCGTTGGAATAGTGGTGAACCCGCATCGTTTTCTTCCAAGTAAACCTGCAGTATATGTTGCAAACACTCCATGTTTAATACAAAGTGGAAAAACTACAGGAAAACAATTGCAATAAAAATGTGAAAGCAGAAAATTTGTCATCAAATTAGAAACGAGTTTTGGAGCCCTCAAAGTCTCTGAAATGTACATCCAAATTTCTAGAATTGCCCTTAAAATTATAGCCTCGTCTCTGCAATGCAGTTTTGCACTTTGTACTTCTTCAGGGGATCCGATTGAAAACTGCTATTCTATGTAAAGTCCCATCTACACGAGCCAACATTTGTTGGCCAACAAGGTCCAACATCTGTCTGACGATGTCGGATGACTGAAGGTTGGATGGTGTGGATGACACTCCAGACAACGCCCAACATCATCCAACAAGATGGTCCATGTTGGAACATGTAGCTATCGCCCGACTTTGTTGAAGCTTGTTGGAGAAATGGGCCAATAGACCTTATGCGTAGCGGCCATGATAGAGGGCAGTTACATTGTCACAGTGCGTCATGCACGAGTAGGCACATTGCGGATCTATTGTCACATCATTTAAATATGAAAACCTGCCCTCTATCATGGCCGCTACGCATAAGGTTTATAGCAGATTAGAACGCCTGTCATGTGAAGGCAGCAACCAACTGCAGTCGAGATGTGGGGTACCGTGGCCGAGTGGTTAGGGCCATTGACACGCAATCAGGGGTGAAAACTTGGGGTTGCGGGTTCGAATCCGGCTGCGGTACCTGTGCCCTTGGGCAAGGCACTCAACCACACTTGCTCCATCCTTCGGAAGGGATGTAAAGCCGTTGGTCCAGTGTGTTAGGTAATGGTAACGCACTCTAAAGATCCCAGAGCATTCTTTCGTGAAGAGCAAGGGGATTCCCCGGTTTCTCTGGCCATTTCTAATTCTAATTCTTCATGGGTTTCCTCACGCTTGCGAGTGACAGTGCAATGAGCACTATTGAGGAATCCTTGGTATGAATACCAGAAAGAAATAATAATAATAATAATGTGCTGGAATGTGTTGGTTCGCACGGTCGAGCACATCCATGTATCGTTCAACAAATTCCAACTTCATGTTGGTCCTTGTTGGCAAACAAATGTTGACTCGTGTAGACGGGCCTCAAAGGCACGGGCTCGTCAGCAATTATGCATGAGCGCGAAATTCGTGCCACGAAATACGCAGCTCCATAGCAAAGGCGCGCATTGCTGACGAGCCTTTGCCTTTAAGGTATACAAGGCTTATTGTCCACAAGCGAGATGGCTTATAGTCCACAAGCGAGATGACATTGCAGTCCTCTCCGCGCGAAGCATGATGGGGTTCAATGGAGTACTCGCCGATTCGCTGCTCAGCGGTTTTTATGTATGTCAAATTCACTGTCGTTTAATGTATTGCGTACTTTAACTGATTGGGATGCAGTATTGCAGTTAGCCGCCGGTACTAGAGCAACCTCCTTTATTTTTGGTGGTATTTTTTTCATATACATTGAACACGGATTTGGGTAAATTTATATTGGAATCGATAGCTTATTCAATTCTAAGATATACTTCCCACTGACACTTCCGTCGCAAATGTTGCATTTCTGAGATAAATAAATGATAAAATTACTGCATAAAGTAATGCACAAAATGACGCTGCGAGCGGTCTGTGCGTAAGCGCGACAACAGAGGGCGCTGCGCGCGTGCGTGAATGGTTATCTTGTGCACTAACTGAAGGCAATTTTTGAAGAAGAAAACGTGATTTTTCTACAGAAAAGCAACATTTGCGACAAAAGTGCAAGTGGGAAGTATATCTTTAAATTACATTAAGTGTTGATTCGAGGAGGTAATTTCCTTAAAATCTTTGTTCAATGTATACGAAAAAAATACCTTTTTGGTAAATTTTGTTTTTACGGTGTCGAATTCACAGACAACACTATATTGATATGCTATTTTATTCCAGTACTCTGCCCCAGTTTGCTCCAAACCATCCCATGAACCCTTGCACGACGTGATTTTGTTTAGAACATTGTTTACGTCATCTCTCATTTGGTCTATATATTACCTGGAGTTTTTCCTCGGCATTTCTGTTGCCCAACACTGCCTCGGTGTGCCATAGGCATGCCGGATAGTTCTGCCCAATTTCCATGGCAATGTGTGGTTTCATTGGCAGTCAGGGGACATGGTCAGATGCGCTGGTTCTATATAAGAAATCACCAGAAAGTCATCAATATCGCAAGTTTATACAACATGGCAGCACTCATACAAGTGCTTGAAAACAAGTGTGCGCGCATGTGCAGTCACAAAAACCATACTTGTGTTTCCATGTTTTTTAAGCGCATTTAATTTTGTAGGAAAAAAATTGCCTAGAGCTAGAATACAAGTTATTTGTTTTCACTTTTACTAGGTATGTTACAATCAGGCTAATCGCGTGGCACAACGAACTATCCACTAGTCACGATCGCTGCTCGGGTGTGGGTATATAAATTTGCGGAACTGCGGAACTTTGTAGAAGTTCGCGGAACTCTCAGATACAACACAAGATTGTGCTATGAAGAATTTTTTTTTTTCTCTCAGGACAAACATTCCTGCAACCCTCTACTAGCACCCTGCAAAATAATGTGCGTACACATACATGTATTATGCACGATTCTTTAGTTTGCTAAACATCTGTGCGCCAACCGAACATCCCCTAAAAAACAAATTGGGCGGAAGGCGTTTTGATGGGCATTGCAATATTGTATGCTTTTATTTTGACACATATTGGTAGATAATAAGATGTATTCTTGTTTTATTGTGTATTTTGTTTGTAACAGTCTTTTTGTTTGCTATTTTTGCAAGGTTCTGCAAAGTTCCGTAAGTTCCGCAAAATACCAATTGCCTCGCTGCTCCGCAGTGTCATCGGTGATCACGACATCAGCGATTACAGCTCCTAAAAAGGACCTGCTGTTGAAGTATCCCAAAAACAATACCAATGGTTGCAAAGTTCAAACATTCTGAGACTGGCTGAAGTATTTCCTCACAAAATATTAAAAAAATTATCAGTCACTTGTAAATTTAGGTTTTTCCATCAAATCTGCACTTAGGCAGTCTGTGAAAGTCGGACCCTCCGGATCTTCCGGATCTTTGTTAAAAATTGATATTTAACGAACAGAAAGTACCTAGTTTGACTTCTAAATACGCTTACATACCTTTTACCACCATGTATTGCACCAATTTGTAATCATACACCACATCGACTATCCACAAAGTGAAATTTTCGAAGAAATAGGCGTAGGAAGTGCAGGACACTAAGAAAAAAGAAATTGGTTTTCTTCCACGCCGGATCTTTAAAAATAAGGCCTGTACATGGCGGTAAAATGTATTGAAGCGTATTATGAAGTCAAACTAGGCACTTTCTGTTCATTAAATAGCCATTTTTGAAAAAGATCCGGAACATCTGGAAGGATCCGGAGGGTCCGTTTTTCACCCACACACCTGCACTTACCAATGCTTGATGAGTAATTTTTAACATGTTTAAGAAAAACATTTCTGATCAACTTCTCAACTCTTACCCAATTATGGACTTTGGAGGAAGCATATGGAGGAAGGAAAATAACAAGGACAAAGGGCCTACGCTACATACAGTACACGGTCATGATGGTCAAATTCTTTCGTACCCCTGGGGAAACCCCCAGCGCAGCGTCGCCAAAAACAAGTTAGAACCTTATTGATTTAAATCAATTTCGCATTTGTTTTACCTCTTCCTCAGACTGTTGAGTTATCCCGCCATCATGCCTAGGCAAGACTGACAGTGACATGAACGTATCGGGATCTGTATGCGTGTTCTGTTTATAAATTCTAGCAATTTTCACACAACCAAAAAACATGAAATGTTGCACTCCGAGTCTGACGTGTGGTGCTTGCACAGACATGTAGAACTATAGACCACCAGTCCCTATTCAAATAACGTTGCCGCGACTGTAATTAGGACGGCACCCGACTATTTGGGGCAAAGTTTTCCAGCGTGTGCACAAACGTAACGGGGCGCCGAGAAAAAGTTTTGTTTTTCTCACTAAACAAAATCCATACTTAATATTCATTTGCGAAATTTCACCATAATTTTACTTTGTTATGTATACCTACTTTTGTTAAAGCATGAAAAAAGCTGGTAATTTGTTAAAAAGAGCTAAGCAAGCTGCTTAACAACTGATCAAAAACTGCAAGTTGTGTTTAATAATGTGTGAATGCGTAATGTTCGTCGTGCGCGTCATACGTGTCATGCGCGTCGTGTGCGTCATACGTGTCATGCGCATTATGCGCGTCAGCTGCACGCAACGTTTTAAAAATGCGAAGTCATGCCCCCAATCTGCAGTCGATTTTACGAAACACTGCGCAGCTTGCGCAACTTTTGACAAATGGCGCAAACCCCATAGCTTGCGTGTTATCTTCAAAAGAATGTTGCGCAACTTACGCAATAAAATGTTGCGCAAGTGGGCTTACGCAACATGCGTAAGTTTTGTGAAATCGGCTGCTGGGGAACGTTCAATAGACCCGGGCCGGTGCGTCCATCTCAGTTGTCTTGTTCCCCATAGTACGTGTATACGTGTCGGACATGATCAGTGGGTGTGCGCGCGTGTCTGTGTAACCGTGAAAAATGACACAACTGGGGATCACTCAATAAAACTCAATAAAAATGACACCGGGACCTAAGGACCAGTCGCGAACTGTTTTTAAAGAAAGGTTTAATGAATGAATATAACGACACCAAAAATGAATTTCGTGATTTGCGCGGCGCCCGACTTAGAACAAAACTAAGTCGAACTGTTCAATCCATTTTTCAATTTAAAAAAAAAAACCTATGTAGGCCCATTAACTATGTTTTATGTAGATTACAAATTGTTCGGTTTCTGTGTGAATAATGAACAATTTAAGCGACTTTCAGACAAAAAAAGAATTTTAAATTGCAATCCTCGCGTGCGCTTTCAGTCCGCTTTGCGCATCGCCCATACTTCATAGGAGCGCGTAGAATACATACGGCGTACGCGCGTTTTGGAATAGCCGCGTGTCGTCAACTCATTTGCCCATACTTTTCCAAATCACGATTTTCAACGCAAGATTGTTGATCTATGCGTTTATATATCTGTAGGTGCCTTTGGCGTCCAAAGAGTGCGCCCTCTCGCGGCTGATTTTAGTGACCCAAGTTGTTTTTCATTTCCCAAACTCATGCACATTGTCAACATTTCTACCGAATTAATCTACTCCAGATGGTCGAAACCACCATCTAGCTACCAGTTGGCTTTATAGCTCAATAGACCGATCCAGTAAGCACCGCCCATTTAGAAATGCATAGTTCCGAGTTTGCCTAGTTAGCCCCGCCCCCTTGGATATTGTTGCTCACACGCTATCGTCAAAATGGCGACACACACTTCACAAAGCAATGGGACTTTCAACGGTAAGCACAGATTCATTGGAGAAAACTCAAAGGTATTCATGTTTCAGGGTCGACAGTTATCTTAGAACACACCGAGTAAAGGGCCAGTAAATTACAGGGATGTCATATCATGACATATATACGTGCTTTCGTACCTTTAAACAACGAAACGACCGGCCTTGAAACCAAAAATTCACCCGGATCATCGCATACAACACTGTACAGTACAAATTGTATGGGGCAGAACATCGCGTGATGTTGTTGTGAGACAGTGCACTTTGACCTATGTGGGTGATGTCTGCTAGCTCTGTTGTGATTGGTCGGCGGGTTCGGTTGATTGACAGGTCGGAATGTGAGGCACGTGTGCAGTAGAGTCGCGTGGCCGCGCTGTGCGTCAGCGTCTGCGCTTTGGTCAGCGCGTATTGAAACCACGGACGTGATTGAAACACGCACACGCACACAGCAACTGCACGCTCGAAAGCAATATGTGCACTTAAAGGCACAGGCTCGTCAGCATTGCGCGCGCGCCAAATTCGTGCCACGAATTACGCAGTTCCATAGCAAAGGCATGGAGCTGCGTATATCGTGGCACGAATTTGGCGAGCGAGCATTGCTGACGAGCCTGTGCCTTTAAGTATCCGGTCGTGTGCGTGCACGTACAACACGCCTGCATTACGCGTAACGCGTGCGATCGAACAAAAACATCTCGACACACATCTAGAACGCAGTGAATGCACAACAAAGCAAAACGACAAGCTAATTTTGGTGAGTTTTACCGATTTATACAAAATTACATTTATGAAGGGATTAAAACTATAGGTTTGGATAAAAATGATGTTTATGGTGTTTTTGCGTCACTCGTGCTGCATTTCGCCGTCAAGGAAATTGTCTGTCTGAGGTCCGTTTGCACAGTGATGTTTCGCGAAACGATCGAGATTGTTTTCAAAAACATTAGAGGCGATCCTGCATTTCTTCAGATGCTTTCGATTGGACAACAATTTGAGGACTCAGGTAGCCAAAAATGGCGATCTACTTTTTGGCTACCTGAACCTGAGGCTGTGATTGGTCAATTCCAAAATGGGCGGAGCTTACTGGATCGGTCTATTGGTAGGGCGTCTGTGCGTTAAGCAAAACGTCCGCTGTTCGAACTTCCCGGTGGGGCCGGGTTGTTTTTCACTGCATGCAGATTTCACAATTAACCGTTGACCTCGAGAACGTACAGTTCGCTGCGAGATTCATTCACTTCCGGAGACCACGTATAGGAGATACAACATGTGCGGCGACCGTTTTTTTCGGTACCATTTTGACTCCACGTCAAAATTAGCAGTTTCACCTACCGATTGGCATCCTCTTGCAACAGAATCTTGTCGCCTCTGCTGGACCAATCAAGACGCTTGGCAGTGCATTGCAGCATGATTGCAGGCATTCAAATGTAATGCGCGCAGATTGTAAACACCGTGCATGCATGTGATGCATGTACTCGGTAATGCTGGCTGTTGTCCGCGTCGGCGATTGGCTGCTATTTAAAGCATACTGGGGATTCCGTTCCATTACATTCGTCAGCATGCATCCCTGTTATTAATTTGAAAAACTGCGGAGTAAATCATGGAGGAAATTAAGATCGTCGTTTGAAAGTTTGGTAGGAATGGGACAGTCATAAGAAACGGAACCAATACAATCTCTGGAAAGTATAGAAATCGTTTCTTTTCGGCATAACATGACCGAATTGATTAAATTACATCAAAATGACTCGGGCGTGAGTTGGCTCAGGACAACAGCCGGCTCACTCCACAGATTTGCGGTATTGTTACGTCGCTTTGCAGAGTGGAAATTCCCTGATATCTCAGGATGCTACCGATTGGGGTCCACTTTAAACATTCTTAAAATCCCATTTATTAACTGTGCGAAAAGTTAATTAAACAAAAATGTCATAAAATTATAAATCTTACCTTTTATTTCCGTCTCTGAGATAAGCCGGTAATCGACCAGGCCTTGACGTATATAAAAACCACGCAGTGCGCGCATCGCTGGTAGTCCGCAAGTGGCACGAATAGTTTTGCGCGTGTATTTGACGCCAATACGTTGCATTGTAGCCGTTTTAAAAACCGCTCTGATTCGGCTTTGGACGGACTTTGCGATTTTCTGTCCTAGCCTGGTGTATACTTTATTTGTTCAGGTTTTTGTTAGTGGTTTTTATCTACTCACAACAGAAGTGAACGTTCAAGTTGACGTTCAAACCAGATATTTGTTTAACCACGCTATTATTTTTTGAGATACACCAAGCCTGAGCCTGCCATTCGTAAAGGTACTTGCAAACCGGAAACAAAAGGTCAAACATTCTTATTTGTCTGTGACAGACTCGGACAACATTTTCTTCATTTTATTGATTGAATCGATAGATTTTAAGGTGCCTTTCCCATTAATTGGTGTCTGGGCGCTTACAAACGCGGTATACGGTATAGGCCTATAGGCCTATAGTGATAATTCAAGGAAGATCGTCACAACGTTAAAACCCCATTGCCATTCAGTTCCCTGACTGGTCTCTCCGGAAGTGTGACCCGCCGCGAGACTTACACGGTCTTTTCCGATTTTATGTCGCACTAAACTGCGTCGTCTAGCCCTGCGGCTATTTTAGTCTTTCGCAGCCAAACCCAGGCAGATGATATACCAGCGAGTCCACGGGGCGCGATATTTTTTTCCGTACCACTGTTTAGCGAACATTGCTTCTGATTGGTTTAACCCCTATGCATATGTTGCATACTGATGTTTTTGTCGATAACTACCTCAACATAACCCCACACCATACCACACTCTTTCCTCAATTAATAGTAAAAAAAAATTAATACGACTCTGAGGAGATTCGATCCTGCCATCTCTCGATTGATAGCACTACGTCTTAACCACTAGACTACCAAACGACTCGACAAACTCCTGAATTTTCTTTCTTATATCCTTTTATTTAATAACTCTTGGAGGCGCTATATAGAAAATATGAATATTCATTTACAATGCACCAATCGATGAATCCCCATAGCGAATATGTGGTACGGAAAAAATAATCGCCCACGGGGCACACATCAACCAGATCATGCCTAGGCTAGGTATAGGCAAACTATATGTACATTAGCTTTGGTTGGTACTTACATGTAGTTTTTGGTTAAACTCCCGTGGTTGTGCGGGAGAGTAACACAATTTAGTCCAATGGGGACGCACGGAGAATTAGCGTCCCTGTAAAGTTACCGCGACCACGATGTAAAACGTACAGGGCGAGAGAAGCCGCGGAAACTTTCCGCTCAACCGCGGGAGTCAGTTTTACAGGGCCCTCGAAAGTCCAATGGGAACAGCGCCGCCCTGTAGAACTACCGCTGCCGCTGTGTAAAATGCCAAATGGATGACGTCACTTCCTGCATCGTGCAATCCCACCACACAATGCGCGAACAAAGTGTTTTTTCATGCTCTTTTCTTCGCAAATATAATGGCAAGTTTAATCGAAGTTGTTCGAAATTTGATTGGGTTTCGTGCAGCATGCACACAATTAATAATTTCGCGCCAATATGTGTGTCGCATGGCATGTCAAACATCCTGTTAGGTCAAAGGTTATGTAAACCACGCCCTCAATTGACCACATATGGCCAGCCGAGTAGCTAAATTTTCCGCTCGCGTCGTGTAAAATATATGGTAAGTGGGAACGCACGGGAGATTTACAGGAATAAGGAATGTTTACAGGGAGTCGCGGAAAGTTCCCGCGAGGGCGCGGAAAAAGAAGTCCAATGGGAACACGCCCGCACCAGCTCAGAGAGCTCGCAACGGTTCGACGAAGTTTAGTTTATAATTATATAATCGCAGTACCGTTCCCCTCAAGCAATCCCTAACGAAGATTTAAACAAGCTAGAGTTGTTTCGTCGATCCAAGGGATGATACAAAACTGCATCGTTAAATTAAGTGATTCTGAATCAAAATAATCAGTTTTAATTCGTTGAACGAGTCCATTATAATCTTTGTCGAATGATCTAGAAGAGCCTTGAATTCACATTTCGAAATCTCTTCGTCAAAGCTTTACGAAGCGATTTTCCTGACAAACGTGAACAGAGTCCAATATTGAGATAGGACCATGATCCCAGACCTGGTTATGGGTAGATATCCTTACCTTGGTATAGATCTAAACAATGGCCGTTAGTTTTAAAACCAAGCAGCATTGGTTGCCTTCAGTATTATAAGCAGCGTGGAATATGTTGCTTAGGTAATAACTGATTATCCTTATACTCATGAGACCTGTAGCGTGTATATAGAAGGCACTCCGTTGCAACACCTTTTTACAGGATAACGCTGGGAACTGATTATAAGCCTCAGTTGATTGGTGTAGCCGGCACACCGGCATGAGGCCATGCATGTCGCTTCTTACAGTCCCAGTCAGTAAGGTATACTGGCTGTCACACCGCAGTCCGCTTCCCCTGGTGCGTGGATCGTATAGGGCCTTATGCCTTATATACCACGAAGATTCAATCCTTCACCAGATATAACGGGAATCAGCAGCAGAACAGAATACGACAGTACTCAATCTTGGATGCTTGAGTGTCGACTATAGTGGCCCAGGTCCGCGCCGATGTGCAAGCCTGAAATGGCTTAAGCCCGCTGCACATGCACCTTTGCGATTTACCGGATAACGATTTACCGGACCACATACCAGAAAGGTGTGCGCTGCAACAGTTCGGGCCGGTCTGACCGTACACCGTAGACCGGAGCAAATCAAACTTGTTTGATTTTTCCGGATCCGATGATCAGGTGTCCGATTATCCAATAAATCGCAAAGGTGTGCGGCGGGCTTAAGACAGCCCCACCTATAGCCACCGACATCACCAAACCTTTTGTGCGCAAAATCGTCGTGGGCTCTCGGACTAGTTCTTTTCTCACCTTCCACCTCTGTGTCCCTGGTTCGAATTCCCTTCGGGTCAGTATGTGGATTTGGTTCTGGGTCCCTGCTTGATGCCGTGGGTTAACTGATAATTTCGTCCTGTTCTCCTGCACTTCATTTGACCATGTTGTAGCTTCAGGGCAACGACTTAATCGGCTAGTCTCGGCAACCAGATTTCTTCAGAAGATCATATAATGAACGAAGAAGGTGAACGAGTGACTCCAACTTCAATGACAATCAAGAGATCGACGGGCACAAGCAACATCTGGGGGAAGATGGAAGGGGGTTCTTTATAATGCCTTCGAGAAAGCGCCTTCACTCCAACACCATTGAAGTCTTCAAATATCAGCGAAGTGATACATGGGTCAGTGATTACTATGCCTTCTATTTAAAAAAAAAAAACTGCATATAAAAAGAGCGGGCTGGTGCATTTTAGCGCCTGTGCAACTGGTCTGTGGCCTAAATGGCGTAGGTCATTAAAGCCATGGAATCCTCTGTGTCATACCTTTATGAAATCCTCTGTTAGTGCTGGGAAGCCGTGCTCCGGGAGAGAAAGGACTCCGGCATTATTACATAGCACCGACTGATCAGCATGACTGGAACATTTGAGGAAACGGTGTTGCATATACATATGTAGTACAACTTCAAGTTCATGGCGGAACCGGAAACACATGATTGACGTATATACACACATACATACACACATACATACATAAATACATACATACATACATGTAGTTTCCCATCTTTTACTTTCGTTTCCGCAGCGGGCAAAGACAGTCTATATAAAACATGTGCCTTCATTAAGTTAGTTGACGTCACAAATGCCTTTGGCACCTAATAATGTGAGCAGGAATGGTTTGCCCTGCAGAATGATCAAGAAATGCATGTTGCACAAAACGTTTTAGTATTATCCAGTATATTCACAAGGACATGAAAGGTATCGTGCTGTGTGATTGGTCCTCTCCGGAAGACTGCAACCAGACTTCCATCTATATGTTTGGGATATTTTCTGCAGCCATGCGCCACTTTAATGGAGCATCACGGAAGGCATGGATAATAATGTCGATCATGATCTTGATCTTGGTAGATACAAAAAATATTATTGATCAGCTCCAACAGGATGATCACTCAATACAGATGTCACTCAGGGGAGAGCCATTAAAAGCATGTTCTCTATATAAAACCCTCTTCTGAAAGATGCGGCCTTTATTAGGGCCGGATCCAGGATTTTGAAAAGGGGGGCGGGGGCGTGAAATTTTTAAGCATGAAATGCTAATGACAATGAAATAGCGAGCGCGTAGCGCGAAGCCCTGACGGCTTCTATATGGATTCTATGCTATGTGGTGCGATCTAAGGCAATATTTAACCACTTTAAGCAGGAAAAGTGTGCACAAATAGTGGAATTGTTATTTTTTATTTAATTTTTTTTAAAAGGGGGGGGGGGGGGGGGGTGGCGTGCGCCCCTCACGCACCCCCTGGATCCGCCCCATTGGGCGTGCAAGCCAGCCGATTTTAATCTTTAGCTGTTTTGGAGAAACACAAGATTAAATGGTAGACCACTCATGCACCGACATGTTATTTAAGGCACATTCCGAGAAATATCTGTGGGTTTATGGACCACTTCGGAGCTAGCTAGACCTTGCAATTTCCACAACTTTGAGCGTAAAGGCGGATACACACTATCGCGGGAAAATCACACTTTCGCGCTGCGCTCACCGCATTGCATGAGCCCTCAATCGCCGATCTTTCCAAAATAGAAAATTCCAGTTCTGGTATCTTGGGGCTTCTCTATACCTCATTGGCTGCGCGTTGGAAAGGTCAGCGCACCGCGGTCAAAGTTCAATAATTTTGAACTTTGACCCAGCTCAAAACGTTTTGCGCGTCGCGATAGGCCGCGCACAAGCGGCAAACCAGTTTGTGTACAAACCAATGGCACAGTGTGATTTTTCCGCGATAGTGTGAACTCCCCTTAAGGCTGTCCATCCGTTTACCGGGTCTATATTATCATCACGGTCAGCTGCATGTCTTCTGAAGGCAGAGATTAATAAGATGGTGGGCCAAGCTTCTGCCACCTTTTCCCACTGAAAACAGAGAGTGGGACCGGACAACACGATTGCGCTGCATAAAACTCAAAATAATGTGAAAAGTGAGCGTTGGAGATAGAACAATACAAACTGCAAGAAACTGCAAAGTCAAGACGGACTGGGTTCATGTCACGCCCATGTGCGCTTCCACTGAGCTGCCATTTCAACGAACCACCGTTCGACGTTGTGTGGACAACAACTTCCGGGGAATCATTTGCAACAGGTGCGGGCGGAAGATGTCATTGTCAGCCGGTCAACAGAAATTGTTCTCCACCTGTACCTCCCGTGCGTCAGGATTTTTGCCGATTTACTTTTAATGTGAATGAATATATTCAGAGTTCCCGTATGTCCACGACACTTTGGACTTTCCCTTGGACAACTGGCGGCGCTGAAGTTGCCGCCAAATTAAAGGTAAGCCGTTTTGAGTTCATTGCATGGCTGTTTCTTTAAAATTACACGCAAGTCGATAGACGGCTTGTGTAATTTTCTGACTCGGCCTGAATTCGGACACGGCCAAACACTGTTAAAGGCACACGCTCGTCAGCAATGCGCGCGCGCCAAATTCGTGCCACAAAATACGTAGCTCCATGCATTTGCTATGGAGCTGCGTATTTCATCGCACGAATTTGGCGCGCGCGCATTGCTGACGAGCCTGTGCCTTTAAGGGGAGTTCACACTATCGCGGAAAAATCACACTGTTCCATTGGTTTGTACACAAACTGGTTTGCCGCTTGTGCGCGGCTTACGGGCAAAACGTTTTGAGCTGGGTCAAAGTTCAAATTTGTTGAACTTTGACCGCGGTGCGCTGACCTTTCCAACGCGCAGCCAATGAGGTATCAGAGAAGCCCCAAGTTACCAGAGTGGAATTTTCTATTTTGGAATAATCGGCGATTGGGAGCTCATGCAATGCGGTGAGCGCAGCGCGAAAGTGTGATTTTTCCGCGATAGTGTGTATCCGCCTTTATACTTACAAATCGGCAATTGTTGGTCAGTTCCATGTAAAATGAGTATAGGCCTAGTTTACTGTCTTGAAAAGCAGCCGCTCGCCCGTCGTTTGTTATACACCAATCCGGTAACTAAGGTCTCCTTCCCTGTACATCCGCCATAGCTGAGGAGCTTCCACTGAATGCACTGTATGTTTTTGCTGTTGCTGAAGCTGCATTTGTTTACTTCGAACAAGTTGCGCGTCTTTGTTATGGAGCTCAATGGTTGTGTACGCGACGACGGGCGCGTCGCGTGTACGCGCCGAAGGAGGCGCGTTGCGTGCACGCGGAGGGGCGCGTTCGTGCATGTAATGGATGAGGCCCATAACCAGCGAGTTTTGCGGGGGGCGGGGGGGTGGGGGGGGGGGGGGGGGGGGGGGTATCGAATAGTGCCGTCAGGCGTGAGACACGCACAGTTAATGCGCAAGGCGCGTAACATACATGCGCGTTTTAATAATAGGGAGGTTTAGATGCACGTAAAACGTGCCATGTATTTTCTTGTATCTGTCGGCAGCGCGTCAGCGTCAGCGTTTCTTGTTCAGTGCGCGTTTGTAATGCATGCGCGTATGACGTACAAAGAACACAGTGTAGTGTGTTGGGAGAAAACTGCTTCTTTTGGCCCATCGTGTCGTCAGTAAAAAAACGGCTAGCCTTGCTAAACTCTCGCACTATCACGTAGAAATATCTCGCGGTAGATCGCGACACAATCCGTGTGCAAAGGGAATTTGGGATTTGACCTAATTAAAGCCGGCCGTACACTTTGC
The DNA here is from genome assembly GCA_037783545.1 of Henricia sp. BOLD:AAB3569. Lineage (NCBI taxonomy): Eukaryota > Metazoa > Echinodermata > Asteroidea > Spinulosida > Echinasteridae > Henricia > Henricia sp. BOLD:AAB3569. The sequence continues at coordinate 989,015 of JBBELK010000218.1, forward strand.
GTTTCGTCCGTTATCTGATCACGATAGCGGATGTTGTGCATTCGTATTACAAGGTGTACGGGTTTTGCGATGCGTTCCGATGGTGACGTGGTCACGATTTTGTGTACTAATCCGTTGCAACGCAATCGCAGAGTATGGCGAAATTTTGCGTGTCTTTGCAATCGCAACGGAGTCGGAACGCAAAGTGTACGGCCGGCTTAACGGGTGCGCTAGCTGTGATCTGACTGTCAACAATGTTAAGGGGCGTTCCAGTGTTGTAGTCCGAGTCCGAGTCCGTGTCTCGAGTCATTAGCCTTGAGTCCGAGTCTCGAGTCATTAGCCTCGAATCCGAGTCCGAGTCACTTTCCCCGAGTATACTCCATGTGTAAAATGATGAAGTGCTCGTGTGCTCCTCGCCGGCCTGGTGGGGGTAGTGTACATCTTCACGCGTCGTTTTTACTGTGCTTTTCCCTAAAGAATCCTGCATTAAGCGCGCGATTAGGCCTATATACATTTTTCTCATTTTGTTTCGAGTCACGAGTCACCATGTTCGAGTCCGAGTCATCATGGTCGAATCCGAGTCCGAGTTCGAGTCATTTTCCAATGTGACTCGAGTCGAGTCCGAGTCACGAAAAATGTGACTCGAGTCCTGGACTCGAGTACTACAACACTGGGGCGTTCACACTATCGCGAAAAAAATCACAATGTCGCGCTGCGCTCACCGCACTGCATGAGGTCCCAATCGCCAAACTTTCCAAAATAGAAAATTCAACTCATGTAATTTGGGGCTTCTCTGATACCTCATTGACTGCGCGTAATTAAAAGGTAAGCGCACCGCGGTCAAAGTTCAACAGATTTGAACTTTGACCCAGCTCAAAATGTTTTGCGCGTCGCGACAGGCCGCCCACAAGTAGACTTGAGGTCAAGTCTCTGGATAGTCGTATTTGGTTCGTCTGACGCCTATAATCCCCACACGCAACAGTCGTTGTTATGAATAGTACCTGTCTATAGACTTGAGAAACCTGTTTTCGCGCCAATATCAATGCATTCATGGCGCGTAATATATAATCACGCAGTTGCCATAGAACAAGTCAGAGGAGTAACATGAATATTAATGTTGTCCTGCGTTTCGACCAATCAGCTCTCTACGTCCAATTCTGGTAGCAAACTCCATAGACCGTGTACAAAACGGAAACAGGTTTCTCAAGTCTGTAACTAGAGGTCGATTAGACTTGTTCCCAGTCCATTCGCGACTACGCTGCTGCGGTTTACGAACCAACCGGTCTAGTTACAGACTTGACATCAAGTCTACCCACAAGCGGCAAACCAGTTTCTGTACAAACCACCATGGCACAGCCGCGCGCAAAGCAATTTTTCCGTCCGTGATAGTCTAAACGCCCTTTCGTCGCATTCTGAATCAATTATTTCATCCACAAGTTCGAAGAAGTCTCTGTATCATGTATCCGTATGACGTTACTATGGTTGCAATATTGCCCGCGTAGATGAATTGAAATGTACGTCACCATCTTCGTTTGATCAGTAATTTGTACCTTTTCATCGAGACATGATTTTTGAGTTGGCAAGCAAGGCGTCGCTATTATAGATTTATGGGGTAATTTGCTCCTTATAAACCATGGAGTCTCTGCTCACACACAAACGTTTGCAATCATCGCGACCGCGTTTACCAGTCGTCGAGACATTTTGTCACATCAGAAAATACCATCAGCTATTAACAAGTGGGGAAATGTGCGTCGTCTTGTGGGACTCGAACGCAACTGAACGTCGTTTTGTTCGAGGTATGATTGATAATGTTACATGTAGGCCTAAATACCAAACTTGGTTATTTTTTAGTGCGTTATTTTCTCTCATACCAAGTTTGGTTGTTTGACTTCACTGGTGATTAGGCACCATACAAGATATTGCGTTAATTCGTTATAACATATTGTTATGGTATTATTTTCATTCAACTTATTATTTTTAATTGGCTATACGTAGGCATTTTTTTTTGATAGGGAGGTGCAGGCAAACTAATGAAAACGGTAGGGATACAAACAGGGATATACATTTACTTACGATAGTACTGGTATAGGTGTTTACGGAGTCAAGGCTTCAACGGTAAGATATGCAAAATATATCTAGGAGAAAATCTATATATACTGAAACGCAAAAGAAACTTACCACCTTTTAAACCTTTAAATAGCAACAATAACACTGCGTGTAGTAATGTGTGAATTTATTTGTGGACAATAGTGTCCTCACTGTCAGACCAAACGGTGTTTGAAGGTCACTTGAACCTTCAATGGTCACTTCATGGCACAGCTGTTGAACAGCTGTTTTGACTGTCAGTGATTAGCCAAGGGGTATGGGATGATTGTAATGAGCTGCACGTGATGTATTGATGTTGGCTTTAAAAAGGCCAGTGCAAAATGACAATGTTTCAATTAGCAATTGTTGGTTTGTTTTATTTTGAACTGTTACAATTTCATTACATTTTAAACAAGTGGTAAGGTTCTTTTGCGTTTCAGTATATGTGCGGCATTATATCAGGGTTGTATAGTTGAGTCCATCACGAGTCCATCACAAGTCTTAGGCAAGGCCCTTTGCTATTAATTGCCTCTATCCACCCAGGATCAGGAGGAAATGGGTACCTGTGAGGGTACTGAAAGCTGATATGATGTGTTCGATTAGTCCCTGTGCGCATAAGCTGAGGGAGCTGAGAAGGATTAAGGAATGATATTACTGAGCCCAATGACGAGGGGTAATAATGTAAAGCGCATTGAGACAGTCTGTGTAATGCCGTATATAAGAATTGAACATTAGTGTTATTATTAAAGGCCCAGTCATTTGCAATCATTTGCAATGACCCCAAAAAGTAATCGACGAGTTTACAGGGGAAAAGTTCTGAAAGTAAAGATTGAATTAATAGCAACTACCCAATGGAAGGTTTCCGCTGAAAATGATATAATTTTACCAGAAAATAATCCGTAAAGACGAAATTAGTTAGATCGTTTGCAAACGATTTACTTATTTTTGGTTCGCATCTACGCGGTCCAAAACGCGATGCATTTTGTATGGATCGCGCGCACATGCAGTATATGATGTGCGCCACAGAGTGCATGACGCAAGCCACATAGTACCCTATCAACTGAGAACGAATATTTAAAACACCCCGCCAAGACCAGGAAAACGCATATGAATTTTCATGTTTTTTTTAAACGTGGTACATTTGACAAAGCTGAAATTTCTTCGGATGAGTTTGTTGATGTCTTTCTTTTGATTTATAATGGTTTTATTCGCAGAATCGCTAAAAAACAGATCATCTACAGGCCTTTAAGTCAAGTAATATAGGAAGTAAAGATTGAACACGCACAAAAGAATGGCTTTGTTGGAGCAACTAACAATGGAAATTGGGCACAAATCATTGTTATTAACAATGGTTTGTGCCCAATTCCCATTGTTAGTTGCTCATAGAATGGACTTGTGATGGACTCGACTACAACCCTGCATTCACAATGCTGTCACAAGGTCACAATGCTGTTTGTGTTGCGTGTTATAGTTTTACAGATCTCGACCTCTAATCGAATGTCTAGGTTAACACCATGTTAACAGATCGGTTAACACGGTGTTAACACCATGTTAATTCTCTACACTGTACACAGGGCGAAGTCACAATTCTGTGTTACGTGTTAGTGAAGGCAGAATTGTAACCTCACAACGAACACAGTGTTAACTCGATGTTAACATGGTGTTTAGGACGTGTTAATGTTACATCTCATATTAACAGATATGTTAAGTTAATCTGAACGAAGTGGGCAGTGTTCATTTTGATTATTTTAGAACTTTCGTAATTTAATAAATTGAGGTTCAGTTTTCAGCACAACTTATAAATGATGTGTTCGGTCTTGCATTCTACCTACAGTTTTGGCTTCGTGAACATTATGCAAATTTCAATCACTTAGTGATTACGCTCGTGTAACACGGACAAGAGGTCACGATTCTATGTTAGTGTTAGTGTTGAAAGTCGTGCAAAACCCCTCCGCTCAAGACGCCCAATTTATTGTCTTACATTTTACCAAACAATATCACCCCAAAGCCATGAGGCCTTGCCAAAAGGCTATGTCACATCCAGAACAATTTACATTTATGCCTTACGAATTAAATAAACCTTAAACCTTATTTGTCCATACATAAGATGTCAATTGTTTCAGACGCGATGCATCTCCCACAGGAAGACACGTCCGATCGCGAGGCTGCAGTTTGGACACAGTAAAACAATTATTAATCTTAAAATTATCAAAGCCAGTTGTGCAAATTTTAAAGTGCACTTGTATGCGAAATTGTACGCGATCGACACGTTTCCGGGGCGCAAGTATGCGAAAGTACGCGCAAGTACCCGCAGGTACACGGCAAAGGCCCGGCAAAGGCCCAGTAGAGACCCGCTTCGCGCGCAAGTGAGCGATCTTCGCGCGTTGTTCGGCCGAGAGAGGCAGAGAGAGGCCGAAAATGGGCGATCCCGGCTCGGGAGAGGACGCTTTCGGCCGCTCTGCGGCCGATATCCGCCGTTCTTCGCGCGAGAGTGGCCGAATGTAGGCGTATGTTGACGCAGGGAGCCGCAGGAAGTCGAAAGTAAACGGTCTTCGGACGATTTAAACGATCTTCGGACGTTCTTCGGCCGACCAAATTTTCCTATATAGATCGGCCGGAGATCGGTGTTTTTGGGGCCCGACTATATAAATCGAGCCAGATCGAAGCCTTTCATCAGTTTCTGACCACCCATGCAGGTCGGTCGTCTGAGGAACTGGTGAGGGTCGGGTGCTTACACTCCGCTGACACTACGCACGACCCTCGGTAGAGAGCGGCAGAGGCTATACGAAAGCTCCAGAGGGCGGGCGAGACAAGGGGACCTTCAGGGGACCCTCGGACGACCAAGACGACCACGGACCGACGGTTTTTGATCGGCTACTGTTTTTCAACATGTTTAAAAACAGTAGCCGATCACTTTTTCGGTACCCAACCCTCGGAGGACTGAGGCGATCGCGCCAGATCTTCCCCCGAAATATAGGGTAGTGCTCGACAGTGCGCGCAGGTTCCCGACTATTTTCGCAAAAATGCGGCCGAAACCAAAACAATCGGGACCAAAACAATCCTTGGTGAAATGGCCCCTTAAGGGGACTCCCCGGTGTCTCTGGCCGTTGGCTGCCAATGGCGCCACCCATCTATTTATCTCGATGTTTAGGTGGAAGACACTTAGCTTCATAAAAACCCGTTATTTTATGTGCAGCGCACATGAACATAGGCCTATTATGGAAAGTGCGCTATATAAATGTAATAATTATAATCATTAAAGTGTTTAATATAGCCGCCACAGTTTGGCTACAGATAGACATATCTCAACATGCATTAAGATCGAAATTTCCGACTCCGCTTGTATTGCCAGTGCTAACCTCACGATCGAGACGGACTGGCTAGCAAGGTTAATTAATATAAATACACACTATCCTTTCCCATTTTCGTTTTTTGCAGTAATCCGGTTCTTCAATGCTGGATCCACATGCAGCTTGAAAGCCATGAATCTGAATTAAGCCACCGTTTCACCGTCGGCCAATATTCAAATTGATAACCATGGCTTGCAACAAGGAAACCACCCTGAACTGCTCTCTCTCCTGCCAATATGATTCGGCTACTCTGACGATGGTGCTGGTCGTCATGCCAATCATCCTTGCATTCGGTGTGCTTGGAAATGTCACCTTTCTCTTTGTGATGGTCAGAGTTCCTAGCATGCGAACGATCACCAACGCGTACCTGATGCATTTGGCTGTGGCAGACATATTATTCCTGATTGTAGCTGTTGGAGACAAACTTACCCGCTACTTCCTGAGCCCGATCTCCTGGGACCAGCTTCTACTAGGGGACGCCGGATGCATACTTATAAACTTCGTCCAGCACCTGTCCAATTGGGTCTCCATCTTTCTAGTGACACTCGTGACTTTGGAGAGGTACTACGGCGTCTGCCATCCTCTCAAGAACCTGGTGCTGCACACGTTCTCGCGTACTTGGAAGATGATTGCCGGAGCGTGGCTGGTGGCTTCGATGTTTTCGGCCGTCGTCGTGCCGGCCCATTACCGCTTGGTTCGGACCTGTATCGTTTGGCTAGATGACGAGGCTTTTTCAGACATGCCAGAGCAGGCTGGTTACTGTGCGGGAGTACCAGGACAGCAATGGTTGGGAATCTACTCCAACGGTCTCCAAACCGTCCCGTTCTTCTGCGCCATGGGTTTCAACTGCTTCGCCTTCGCAATGATAACATACACAATGAAACAGCGTATTGGGGCGACCGACTCAGTCTTGAAAAAGGACCGCCTTCGCAAGCAGGTTTCTGTCACGCTAATTGCCAACGGGGTGACCTTCTTTGTCTGCGTGGCGCCCTTTGAGGTATACTGTGCGGCCGCTGTGATTCGCTATCTTGCAGGAGGAACAAACCCCTACCAGCTTCTTCTACATATCGCCCGAATTATGCTGTACCTCAACTCGGCAGTTAATCCCTACATCTACAGCGTAACTAACAAGACTTATCGTCAGGCTCTGCGAAAGGCTTTCACAATAAAAGCGCGTCAAGAGAGTGCCCGCACGCGCCGATCGAGAGCCCATACCTCGCATACTTTTGTACTGCAATAACGCTATAGAGTCCGACGTCTTGCGTAACACACCAAGTTGACTGAAATTCAATACCTCAACTTTTAGCAAGTTTGATTCACAAGTAGAGTTAACCGCCGGTCAAACGGCATCCTGATGGCAACATAATACTAGTAGTAAAAAAGAAAAGAAAACTTCCCTGTAAATTACAGTTTGGATGAGATAATGAATAGGCTTGAATTCGTCGGCGCATGGACTGAACCAGCCTTCTGAAACAATGCTGTGGCAGTGCGTGCGGGCATTGTTGCAGAAGACGGGTGTTAGGCGTGCTTAAGAAAGGGCACTTCAAGTGCTGCGAGAATCTTATCGCGGTACCTCTGCCCACTGAAGTTGCCATCAAGGACGACCAGATATATGCGATTGTTGGCATTGATACCCGCACATACCAAAACACTAGGACCAGTACCACCCCATTTGTCCAGCTATACCACACTACAGTCTGCCCAGCGTTCACCACGTCGTCTATATACACACGTGTGCGACCATCATTGTGAGAGGCGGAATCGTTATTCGTCAGTGAATAGCACTTGACTCAACATTAACTGTGCCCATCGGCGGTGGTCATCGCACCACCGACGCTGCCTTCGCTCTTGGGTCAGCTGTGGTCCCCTATAGGGGACGCCGACTACGAAGACCCACTGCGCGGACTCTGTTTAATATGTTGCGGACTGTTTGGTCGCTTTTTCTGTTGTTGTTTCTGCCTGGTGTCTCCCGAGCATCAAGACGGCGTTTCAGTCTCGTGGTAAATCAGTCTAAACTTTTCCGATCAGAACATGACGGTACGATACTGTGGAGGACGCCATGTTTGTTGAGATTTCATACCCACTATAGGTCACGTGACTCAGAGGGCGCAATCGGTCTATTAGTTTTCGTCTCAATTCGCCCCAAAACCATTTCGCCCAAGTGCCATTTCGCCCCCAAACCACTTCGCCTGAGTGCCATTTAACCCCAAATCATGTATACTGTCTTTAAATCAGTGATAAAATTACACTTATTAGTTTTCCACGAAAATAGACCAAAACCTTTAAGTATCGTATACCGATATTAAAAAAATATCAAAGAGTCATGCAAGATGTATCTTTTTCCAGCAGGTGCCGGCCAGAATACTAACACGGTGTCTCATCTTATTGATTGCTTTCGATGACGTGGAACAGTCACGCGCGTAGACGCGCGCGCCAATAGACGCACATGGACACGCGTAAAAAATACAAACCAGCGTATTTTCCTTCGAAGATGCCGCACGCGGGCGTTGTGATACGTTCAAATTATTGAGCATGCACTCGGCTTGTAAAAACGAAAGTGCTTTTACTTGATCGCGATTTTTAGCCTAAAGAAATGCGTTTTTATCTTTCTCGATACAACAGCCATGGCGCAACAACATAAAGCAAGTTCAAGCAACGGAGGTATAAGTGCAACCAGTGCGCTTTTCTTGCTCTTTTTGCCGGTTATTACTCGAGCCACCATGACCACGTGGGTCATGAAAAATGCCCACCAAAATGGTGGATGGAAGGGGTGACGTCACCGGAAAGCAATCAATACGTCATTCCTCAGATGCTAAGCGCGGGAAAGCCATAAATTCGGCATGAGTGTAATAAATCACGCACACAGGCCTACAGGAAACGAACCATGAAATGTAATACGAAAATTTGTATCATATACCACTAGCAATGGTACCGGTGTAATTATACTCTATCGAAGTCAGAATGCATGGCCGTATGTATGTGTACACTTTGAGACGTTGATTGATGATGATCAACAGTCGTTTCAATAGTAAACCTGGCGCCAAAATATATATTTTTTTATGAAGTTTTTTCGTGTAGCCGTGGCAAATAATCGCAATACGTAATTAGCCATTATGATATCGGGCACGAAGCCATACGACTCCGCTCCCAAATTCGTCAAAGATCAGGGATGGATTGCAATTTCACCGTCTTAAAGGAACACACCGGCTTTGTTGGGCTATTTTGGGCTCGAAATAGACCCATACATTATTCTGAAGCGCCTTCGAGAGTAAATTAGATATATCCTGAAAGGACGCCGTCAAATTTGGCCGTTTTTGAGCACTTTTGAAAAATTCAAGGTCACGTGACTTTTCGGAACCAAATTCTGGTTCCGAAAAGTCACGTGGTCTTGTGAGTTAGTTGTATTTCCAGCCGTATAAAAGTTTGTTACTGCAGAACTGCACCAAATTCAACTTTGATTTCCCCCCAATATTTATAAGTAATTGACAAAAGAGAGACTATTTGTACAGGTATGAAACAAAGTTAAACATAAGTATGAAAATTCGAACATAATTGTTTGTTTCGAGAGTCCGGAGTATGTGAGCGAGCGCGTGCTACGGCAGGCTACCGTGGAGTGTAGGATAGATTGGCCCCGCGCAGCACGGCAAATAGCCTGAGTGCACACACACGTGAAGAAAAAACATGATGCCAATTCCTATTTGGTCGTCCGGGCTGTCCAGTGAAATCGTGAGCAGAAAATTGGAGATATCCTGAGCAGGAGAAGAGCGAATCGTTTGTGACAAAGTCGTAAGGCTCGCGCGTAGTTGCAACGGCTGGTAAAGCGTATAACCCGTCTTTTGGCCGTTTTTGTTAATTTTGCACTTCTTTAGTAAATTACGGGATATTTTGATGATCTTTTTTCACAACGACCATCAAAAAAGTATTGTGAATGCTGCTACATCACTAAATCATGTAAACAGTAGGCCGGTGTGTACCTTTAAGTCTAAGACACATAATGTCGTTGTCGGAACTGAATTTAAGTGTCTTAAATTTCATGTGCCTCGTGATACGATACAAGTTATGGTTTTGGTACACAATCTTTTTTTGCAAGACAAAAAATTACCTGTAATGTCTTAAGAGCAGGGTTGTAGTCGAGTCCATCACAAGTCCATCACAAGTCCCTAGGTCTTAATTCAAGCTACAAGCTATTCAAATGAACCCCAACAAAGGCATTATGTTGTGCGTGTTTATCCTTTGCTTCTTGTTACTGGACCTGTGACGGACTTGTGATTTTATCGGCTTTATAAATTTATATGTGATGGACTCGAGCCCTGCTTGGGAGTTAACACATCTTAACTTTATTGCAATCCACCCCAGGCCACAATAGACCGATCCAGTCAGCCCCACCAAGTTGAAAGTAAAAACGCGTCCAGCAACCTTTTCAAAGTGATTGGTTGGTGGAAATTTCGGAATGGGGCTTAAACGTTTCTCGATCAGCCAATTGTAGAGCGCCGTTTACAACCAACAAAAATGCTGCTAAATCGTCATGCTTAGCAAAAATGTGCAGAATACAATGATATTGTAGCTGGCAACCTGTTTTTCTAAGTATTATTTTCTGCTGAACAATGTCATGAAATTTGTCCCGGTCTACGGACCTAAAATACAGTGTATACACGATACTTAAAACACAATAAAAAGACCAGTATAATTTACGTCACTATTTTCTGATGCCAGAAAGTCAAACTATGAATGTTAATTTTTCAAAGCTTTTGTTGGTACGCTGTTTGCAAGATTATTACACCACAAGAAACTAACATGTCTTCACTCTGCACATGCCAAGTCAATTCACACTCCATTCACTGCAATGTGGCACCAAGCCAGCTGAAAACAATGGATTGTTTTATTTTCTCATTGTGGTAAAATATATACGCAAACGTATGGGAGCAGATATTTTTCCCGCCAATTGTAAGACAAACAAAGGGACGCGGTGACCCAGCCCTTCTTAAAATAGTGTCCAGGTCCAACTTACAAAGCCATTAAATATCGGTTAGCTGCTGTTTACTACGAGATGCAGGGAGTCAAAATACGTGAATTTTGAGGTTTATTCAAGCAAACACCCTTTTGAGGGTTAACAAATATTGATTTTTGTAAGTCCGGAAATATTTCCATTTTTAGTAAAAAAACGACGGAAAATGCAGTTAACCTCTCCCGGGGAATATTTTGGCACAAAAGTGTTTGAATAACCCGTATACACGTGTGTGAGTTGTCGCCTGAATTTTCAGAATCTGGCTGTTTTTGGCGTGATCTGGTACGGGCATCGATATATAATCAACGCAACGGGATCTAAAATTGAAGCCACCGTCCACCATTGTACCCCACCAAATACAATGCCTTGCCTAGACTGGTCATACAATCTTCACTAGTCTACATCATGGTCTATATACATGTGTTAAGTGGAACGCACGCGATCGCATGGACCGGGGAGCAGTCTAGGCCAAGCATTGTTGGGGGGGGGGGGGGGGAGATACAATGGCAGCCGGCGCGTGGCTTCAATTGTATGAAATAAACCATACCATACCATACCAATTCTCGTATAGCCAACTGCTATTGCATACTACATCTAGAGTTTATATATCGATGGGTAGGGGCCGATATCCCTGGCATGCGATCTTGCGATTATTGTAGGAACAATCACTAAACCCGGCTGTCTAACCTGTCCAATCGGTCCGACAGGTACCATTGACATACAACAAGCTTTCCCCACACAAATAACAAATTCAACTGTAACTGACAGGCAAATATATGATGTTCAATTGTTTATACATTGTACATCCTTTGAAGTTAACTTTTTAAGGATCAATTACATGGCTATGAATTGTACTAAACGTCCTAGATTCACTAAGGTACATTCTGTCCGAAAATGGCCGATTTGTGGTGATAAAGACTCTCCTAACTGATGCAAGATATGACATGGTGGTCCTAAAGTAGAATATAGGATGATTCACACATAATCTTTCAGAATGTCTCGTTTGGTTGTAATCGATCGACCAAATTGTTGATTCGTAACCAATGGTTAGTCTCCCAGACGCAGCATCCGCCTGACAGCCAACATCAGGTTCTGTCGCGAGTATTGCCTATACCTTGATCTCCTGTATGCGCAACACTCAGTATACGGCGCAAGTCTAAACACCTTTGGCGCAATTTCTGACCGATTGTATATGCAGCTCGAAATGCGTATACAAAGCTGTCGTATGCCAGGACAGAATGTACCTTTTAAGCCTGAACTTGTGGTTTATTTTGCAATGACGTATTATAAACGGGAAAAAAGAAACAAAGTGCTCTAAAGCGTCGTTCTCACTACAACTTCTTTTTAAGTGCAAACATGAAACCTCGATTTTAAAATGCCAAACTTGTCGTCTTTGGTAACTTTTCTATGTTTTGCTTGTAGCTCCAAAAGCTCACTGAAACCATCAACGAGATTGGTACCGATACTAAAATGTGCTTTGGTACCGAACTTAAAACGGCAAAGTCAAGGTACATATAACAACTACCTGGGATTTCAAAAGCGAAACCAACGAACTATGATTTCAAAAGCAAAATCACCAAAATATATATATACCCGTTTGGTGTCAGCGCCCGGGCGTAAAAGTGCACAACTAAACAAAGATGAGAAGATGCCTTCACAGATCGCACAGCTGAGGATCTGCTAGCCTCTCCTCCAGCTGCTTCTGGCGTCGTTGCCGCATCTCTTCCAGGGCCCTTTCCTTCTCCTTCTTGAGTTCTTTCAGCCGTCTGACTCTATCCCATCGGTCTACATAAGGCGGTGGCGATTTGAGTGGCTGCAAGTGCGACTGGAGTTGATCTTCGTCCATGTGCACCATTTCACCACTGTAAGGTTCGGGGCTTTGCGGTTCAGTTTTAATGACAGGCATCGGGAAATCTTGTGGTTCAGTTTTAATAAACGGCATTGGTATGTCTTGGGTGCGCGGTGCTCCTGTGTGAGAAGCCTGCGTCGGGGACTCGCCGCGGGCTAACTTTGAGTCCTTTGGGGGACTTCCGAGAGGCGAGTACGGCCGTTTCTGTTTCCGCTCACGGGAACTCCTTCGGATATCTCCTTCTTCATCTGATTTCATATGAGACTTCTTCTTTTTCTTATGTTTCTTATGTTTGTGCACAGATTTGGGAGTCAACGTTTCTGGTGTTATGGGCCGTTGACTTTCTGTTTGAGTGTCGGCGTCAGTGTTCAGTTCCTGCTTTACATGTACTTTAGTTTCCTCCGGCTGAGGGTTTTCGGACTTTTGAGGAATTACAAGTTTGTACGCCTTTTTACTTGCCATGTTGGACAAGATGACAGCAGCACCGGCGTTTTCTGGGAGGCTGACCAGCCTTTTCTCTCCGCCTGAAGTAGTGATCAGGAAGGTCTTTCTTGGTGCTGAGACGGAGGCTTTGCTATCAACGTATTGATTCTCGTTGATGGCAAGACGAAGTGTTGTTTCTTTTGAAAGGGATGCGTCTTTGGAACTTGGACAGCTCACCTCTGCTGTTTTTGTAGCTATGATTGGCTTGGTCACGGCAGAACTGCAGCTGGAAACTGGTGGAACGCTCGCGATAATGGGCCCGGAAGACAGATCGAGAGGCGCCGTGACAGTGTTGATAGAGGTCCATGATTTAGCGGGTGTTATTTTAATCACAGTAGTAGCTTGTGTGGAAGTATTCTGGTTCGTAGAAGCAACAGGACAAACATTGGTTAGACGCTTCACCTTTACTGCTGTAACTGAGTGTGATTTGGTCACAACAGAATTGCCACTGGAACCTGGTGGTACGTTCGTGATAATGGGCCCGGAAGACAGCCTGGGAGCCGCCGTGACAGTGTGGGTAGAGGCCGATGGTCTAATGACTGTTATGTTACTTACAGAAGTAGCTTGTGTGGAAGTACTCTGGTTCGTGCAAGACACAGGACAAATATTGGTTGTCGAAGCAGCACGCACACCCGATGTCGCTTCATTTCTGACGTTCTTGTTTCCTCCCGTCCTTATGATTCTTATAGTGCGGCCTGGGATTTGCGTGGTAACGGGCAGCCTCATGGTGGCAGGAGCCATGGGAGTGAACGAATCGCCGGGGGTATTAGGCGATGTGGTAGAATTTACAAGGCCAGAATGCACCAACCTCAACGGTCCAGAAGTGCCCTGAACTGGAGCAACGGTAATGCTCGGTCTATTTCCTACAGCTATCGGTCCATCAAAAATATGATCAGGCATATGGGGTGTTGCACTGGGTTGATTTAAGTTAGATGTCGGCAATATGGTGCGAGGTATTAACGTGGGGATTCCTTTTTTAATATCGGGATGGCCTTGTGGTGACACATGGAAAACTATTCTTGATCCCCCTAATCCTTGGACGACGCGAATGACAGGATTTATAGTGGTTACGGGCGTCAGAATTCTGTCAGTGATACCCGACGAGCCTTTCACGGGTGTAATATTGTACAACTTTACTTTTGACACGTTTGTAGGGAACTGACAATCCGCGTTCTCTTGTCGAGGAGGAAAAGTTGATTTTTCAGACGAGTGGGACGGAATATGGGGTTCTGCGCTGGGTAAATTATCCAAGACACCACTCGGTTCCTTTTCTGTAGCTAAGGGCGGGTTCGTAACTTCAGCAGCTTCTTCGGGTGCTGTCAGAGACGAATAAGTGTGATCGTCGACTGGTTCCTGACTTATTTGAACGGGTTGGCCGGGCTGTGGAGAATTGAGGTTTGGAAACAGCTCTTTTGCTTCTTTCTCGGACAAACTGTAAACTGAGCCAATTTTTAAAGCCGGGTATTCGTCGGATTTATCTTGAGATTGGCTCTCTGCAACTGGCGTGCCTTTATGCCTTGTGCTAACAGAGGACGGGTCTGGCGACGAGATTTCTGTTTCTTGTTGGCATACAGTCGGGGGACCCGGTGTGGTTTTTCTCTCTGACTTGTCGTTGCTTTCAGAATTCTGCGCATGTAGTTCCGTTTTCAGGTGCAATTCTGATGCGTCTGTTGAAGTTGAATCGTTCACCTTGGGAACCTGTACATCTATAGACATCTCATCTGCAGACATGGTCACGTCGGAGTCCATGGTCTCCACAAGGGTGTCGTTTGATGCCCCAGTATCTTGTCCATCTTCAGCAGCTACATGTATCAATGATGGCTTACAGGTTTCAGAACACGTCTTGTGTGTATGAGTGTCAACATCCGTTTCGCACTCGGCTAAATTATCTGGGTGCGTTTTGATTTGTGGGTCTGGCGATTTACGGTGCGTCAGCTGCGTCCGATCTGGCGTGGGGGTCGGTTGAATGGATGCTGTTTGAACACTCGGATTTTGCTCTGAAGCCTTTTCGGCATCGGAAAGCATCACTCTCTCCTTGATGTCATCAAAAGATAAATCACCACTGAGTTTAAAAACATCCAGTTTAGGTTCACATGTTCCCGTCAGCAGCTTAGTCTCTGGTGCTGTGCTGACGTTGCGTGAAGGACCCGATGAAATATTGAGTGCTTTCTCCGACGGTTCCGCACTTTGCGAGTTTCCTTGTGTCTCTTGCTCAGGAAGATTGCTCTGTTTATTTCTGGATACTTCCGGGCAGCCATCCTTTGAGTCCTGACTATTCCGATTTGCTTCTGCAATGTGCAGTAAGTTTTGAAGTGTGCGAGAGGCCTGAGTGTTTGGTATATCTGCGACATGAGGGGCGAATGTGGGGTCGGATTTTTCCTTCACCGGGGAAGCAGCTCCGTCCTCAGTTAGTACATAGTCAGCAGCCGGGAGCTCGTTGCCTTCATTTCTCACAGGTTCGATATTTTGTTCCATGGTTGACGACGGCGTGTAAGTATTGTTATTTTCAACATCTGTGGCGTCAACGATTGTCTTGTTAGTCTCCAAGGACTGAAATCGTCTTTCCCTGGATTCATTCTTTTCCTGGGCATCGCCAATCGTATTTGGCGAGGTGGACCTCTCGTCTTGTTTGCTTCCTTGGGTTTTGAGAGCCACAAGCTTCCCCGGTGTGTCCACTGTTAACACGCTGTCCTTCCCAATCGTGATTGTGTTCGGAATGGCATCTCCAATAACCTCGATCACGGCGGTTGACGAGGGGTTATGCCTGAGC
Source organism: Henricia sp. BOLD:AAB3569 (assembly GCA_037783545.1). NCBI lineage: Eukaryota > Metazoa > Echinodermata > Asteroidea > Spinulosida > Echinasteridae > Henricia > Henricia sp. BOLD:AAB3569. The sequence goes on from JBBELK010000218.1 coordinate 1,004,536, forward strand.
ATTGCATCGCTCAGCTGTTGGCAGGTAGGCTTCCCGGAACCTGCTGCAAACGAGACCGACTGGAACTGACTGTCGTCCTTGACGATTGTGACCTGTCTGGGAATGCTGAAGAGTTCTTTTTGTCTAGCCTCCTTCATGTTGACCTCCACGTAGCCTGTTGTAAAGACGCCGTCTCTAAGCCAACCTACTCTTTTGCAAAGCTTCAGCTTTTTTGCATCCACGCTGTAAGAAAGTGAAAGGAACAATGTATTCAGTTTTTGACGGATAAGTAAAATATCTGGATATCCACCGGGTCCCTGTACGAATGTTTCCACCTACGGCGGATTTCTAAAATTTCGGGAAATCGGGGGGTATCGCAGGGGTCTGCGGAATCCGTGTGTAGCATTCACATATTCGGCGGTGCCCCCTTTGACGTTTTCTTGACTGCAATTGCGAGGCGCCCGTGTGTAAGCCGCAAGGGTACCGCAGGATAATCCTGCAGACGCCGCACGGCGTCCCTGCTGCCTTCCCTGTGGCGCCCGTACGCTTGAAGATCAATCACACGGCGCCCGTGTAGACAATCTCAGCGTCCCTGCGGCGCCCTCGCGGGGTTCCGTACGTTTTAAGGGGCCCGAATTCCGTCCCAAAATCGTACGGCAACCGTACCAAATGCTGCGGGCCTTACTGGGCCTATGCGATAATGTCTACGACTTGTCTACAGGCTTACGGCCAGTAAACAGTTCTACGACACATCGGGAACTTTTAACTCCGCGCTAAAAGCTCCCAATGCGCCCTATACGGCGAGGAAAGAACGCCAAGGCGCCCGCAGTATAACCACGGTACCCTTGCGGCCGCCGTGAGATTTTTTCTCGAAAATTGGTACGGTACGGGCCTTATCCCGAATCGGTGGATATGTGACCTATATAGGCATTACGCGCAAGCGAACCAATACGATGTTGCGTAAGGCTGTTGTCCTCTAGAAATGCCAACTACCTCTTTTTAGAGAGTGGCGACAGTAAGGAATCACACATTCAGGATACAACCCGCACAACAGTGGCATCTGAAAAGCTATAGACAGCCAAAGTTGACGGTTGCCATGGTAATTGGCTCTAAAAAAGTACCATTGCAAAAGCATAGGGACACGGTTCGGTGAGTTTTAGTGTAGAGCCACACAGAAAAATCGCCTGGTTATTTAAACCCAGGGATAGGGTGAAAAATGCAACTACCTAAATGTTGGGTTGTTTAAACCCGTTTATTTGGTGTAAATGAACACAAATTTTTGTATTTTGTACCCAAATTTGGGTTAATTTAGACCAAAAGGTCGTGTAGAAATTGGGGGGGGGGGGGTGGCTGGGGCTAAGGGTGGAGGGGGTGGGGGGGGGGGGGGGGGGTTGACGACATGGATGAAATGGATATGGACGAAATGGTATGGGGCGAAGTGACAGACATCGTTTTCTGCATTTCAAAAAGGCGCTCTTCAAGTTCACTTCTACACAGTTACATTAAACGTCATATTACAATGTCACGCCATGTGCACAATAATTCACAACACACACCCAAAGCGTGACACAAGTCACGTCATAGGACACACCCATTATTTTCCACGATTAGGCGACTTAGTTGGAGTCCGTACCGCATACTACAGTCGTAATGAAATGGAGATGACGTCCAACCAGGGGCAAATTTCATAAGGCTGTTTAGCAGAAAAAGTTGCTTAATCAAACATTTGTTTGCAGTTTAAAAATTTGTTTGCTGTGTTAAATAGCCAAAATCGAATGTCAACTTGTGTTGTTCACAAGAATATTGGCTATACTAAGAACACAAGTTGACATAGGCTACAATTTTGACTATTAACCTATTGTTATAAAGCACACATATTTTTGCATGGAGCTGCGTATTTCGTGGCACGAATTTGGCGCGCGCGCATTGCTGACGATCCTGTGCCTTTAAGGAAATGTTTCTGCTAAACAGCTTTATGAAATTGACCCTGGGCTACCTGAACCTGTGTATTGAAAGACGGTCTCAGGTAATCTTAACAAATCTTACCTAATCGTGGGAAATTTCAGCTGCAAAAATCGCACGGTGGAAGGTTGGCCGACACATCTTTCTTTTTGTAGGTGGGTAAAGCGGTCATTGCTTCCTATTGGTCTAACCACATGCATACAGCAGCCGAATTCACGAATCCTTACGCACTGCGTAAGTCCGCTTGCGCATCATTTTATTGCGTAGGCTGCGCAACATTCCTTTGAAAATTACACGAAAGCTATAGGGCTTGCGCCATTTTGCAAAAGTTGCGCAAGCTGCGCACTCTTTCGTGAAATCGGCTGCAGATGTGCTCAAAATTATACCCTTTGAAAAATCTAACATTTTTAGAATTTCATCACTCCCAAAAACTATTGTGAAGAAACTTTCACTGTATCCCAGGACATTTAGTTGCCTTGCACAAGACCACATGTTTTTGGCTCAGCATCATTTGCATAGCAATAGTAATGTCCAGATTTGCATTTTTGTGCCTGTTCAAAATTATTCATACCACTTACAAAATATCAGCATTTAGGCAATTTTTGTGTGATAATGCACCTGCTTTCAACATTCCAGTGATTCCTTTTTGTTGTTCAACAGTTATCCTAGCATGTTTGCATAAGATTTGAATCATTAACATATGTTCAATTAAATTTAAATCAAAGAATGTCATACAATAGCACTCTGCTTGTAGGCTATAAAGTGAGTTGATGCCTTCATTATCAGTTTCTGGACTTGCCCATGGCTATTGTCAATGGCCACAAAGAAGGGAAAGGCTGCAAGGCCCTTTGAAGCAGTTTAGAGTGCCAGTTTCCACCGTTCAGAGCATAATTAGGAAGTACAAGGAGTTCCTCACAGTGAGAAACCTGAAAGGTCGTGGTCGTAAGTCGAATCGTTACCTCGTCTGGCAAGGAAAGTGTGCCGAGAAGCCAGGAACAATACCCGCATTACCATGAAGGGTTTTCTGAACAGCCTTGGCGAGTCTGCAGTATGGGACCAAGATATCCAGGCAAACACTTCAGCGCACATTGCATCAGGGAGGTCTCCATTGCCGCCGACCTAGAAAGACGCCACTCCTGAGGCAGAGACATCGGAAAGCTCGTCTGGCCTTCGCTAAAGCACACCTGAACAAGGATCTAAGCTTCTGGTCATCGATTCTGTGGTCAGACGAGACGAAAATTGAGCTTTTCGGACACATGGATGTTGCTTATGTCTGGCGAAAGAAAGGGGAAGCATACAAACCAAATAACACGGTCCCAACCGTCAAGCATGGAGGTGGTAGCATCATGCTGTGGGGATGCTTCTCGGCAAATGGGACTGGAAATCTCGCTCGTCAAAGTGGTTGGGATCATGAAGATCATACATTAAGATCATCGATGAAAACATCAAGCAGTCCGCTAAGAAACTCTAGCTTGGTCAGCGTTGCACCTACCAGCAGGACAACGATCCCAAACATACTGCCAAGGCAGTGACGAAATGGTTCGAGGACAACCATGTGGACGTTCTGGAGTGGCTGAGCCAAAGCCCGGATCTCAACCCGATCGAGAATCTATGGAGGGAACTCAAGACTCGGGTGATGGCAAGGAAGCCTTCCAACCTCAACGACCTTGAGTCTTTTGCGGAGTGGGAACATGCTTTGGCCTTGTAAGGGGACGTCCAACTTTTTAGATACCCCCTCCCCCCGTACGCATTCCATATACCTCAGCTTTGGTATGGTTCAGTACTACATGCAGAGTGCTACATGTATATACCACTAGTATGATTCGCATATCGCCTCAAGTCTGAAATAAATAATTGCATTTTTTTTATATTTAAAATGACACATTAATTACCATTAAATAGAGATTTAATGAAAAAGAACCCAGGAGTGAGAAAAATTTGTGGCCTTGTAATTATGTTCTGTACAAGGTCTGAAGCCATGGTCAACTTGTCCATCCTTTCCCGATTTACTAAAAGCAAATTTTCGGTTTGCGTACATACGCATTAGCTTGGAACCCCCTCCAACCAGTACGCATAGTGTACGCAATGTCTCCCCCTTCGTGCGTACGTACTATATGGACGGCCCCTATGAATAATTATGGACATGACCTTTTGGGGAAATATGTCAATAAAATACCCCCAAAATATATTACAGAAAATGTCACTTGTTATTCTTTCAGTTATTATAAGTAAGCATGATTCAAAATACAAGGGTATGAATAATTTTGAGCACATCTGTATGTTGTACACTTACACGCTTTGTCGATCATAACCATCACTCTCCACACTCTTTCAATTATTATTGAAAAAACAAACAAACAAACACCAACCCACCCAACAACCCAACAAACAAACAAACACGAAATGTCACTCAAACCCAGCGGCGCAGGGGGTCGGGGCAAGGGGTGGCGCAGCACATTGGAAGGGGGCACACAAAGTTGTAGGAGTGTTGCCACACAGGGGGACAACCTTTTTTTGGGGAGGGGCGGGGGGGGGGGGGGGGGTGGGGCACGTGCTTTTCCCTACTCCCTTCTTGGCGACGCCGCATGCTCAAAGCATGCAGAATCGAACTCACAACTTTTGATTGATAGTCTATTATACAAATATTGACTGCTCATGAGGGTGATATGATGGTGCAAACTATCGTCCGAGGTGATCTTGAAACGGCAGTCCTGCTATTTTCCCGAGGCCGCAGGCCGAGGAAAATAGCAGGACTGCCGTTTCAAGATCACTGAGGGGCGGTAGTTTGCATCATCACCCGAATAAAAGCAGTCAATATTTGTTTTATATACCTCATACATTGATTTTTTTGCGTCAAATGATTGGTATTTTCAGGACAAAATTCAGTGTTCAGAGAGCCAAGCCAAAGTGCACATTGTTCGCGTGAACGCGAACACCATTGCTAGTTGCTTCACGCGAACGCGTCTTCCGCGCGCTGGCACACGCTTGCGCGATTGCGTACGCGCTATGAAATAGTACTTTTAGAGGCTGCGTTCGGGCGTGTACTCGTGTTAAAGGCCCAGTGGATCATTTGCAATGACCCCAAAAAGTAATCGACGAGTTTACAGGGGAAAAGTTCTGAAAGTAAAGAGTGAATTAATAGCAACTATCCATTGAAAGGTTTTCGCTCAAAATGATATAATTTTACCAGAAAATAATCCGTAAAGGGGAAATTATTTAGATCGTTTGCAAACGATTTACTTATTTTTGGTTCGCATCTACGCGGTCCAAAATGCATGGGCGCTGTGTACTCCGTGTGCGTGTTCCAACGCGATGCATTTTTATGGATCGCGCGCACACGCAGTATGTGCGCCACAGAGTGCATGACGCAGGCCACATATAGTACCCGATCAACTGAGAACGAATATTTGAAACACACCGCCAAGACCAGGAAAATGCATATGGATTTTCATGGTTTTTTTAAACGTGGTACATTTGACAAAGCTGAAATTTCTTCGGATGAGTTTGTTGATGTCTTTCTTTTGATTTATAATGGTTTTATTCGCAGAATCGCTCAAAAACAGATCATCTACAGGGCCTTTAACACGAGTATACTCCTGCGCGCGCGAACGGCAAGAATAACGACACTCGGGTCAGTGAGAGTGTGCTCTCGGTACTCCCCAACAAATGGGGAGTGTGCTCTTACGCCTGACGAATGCCATGTGATTAGTACGAAGATGGCGGGATATAGGTTGGATTTTTGGTGAATTTACTAAACGTGTCAACTGGATAGCTGAAACAACAACTCACTATAAGGTTTGTTTTGGACGACATCAAAGGTTCTCACGACTTACGGCCTGTATTTCCTCAGTTTCTTTTGAGCAGTAAAACGGCGTTTTGTTGTGCAGTGATGGCAAGAGACGGCCATCTTCACTGATTGCCATTCGCGCATGCGGAATGCGCGAATGGCGTGATGTGACCCGTGTGCAATGCGCACGCATTACTCCCGAGTAACGAGAACACGCCCGAACGCAGCCAGAAAGTACTATCCCTTGACCTATTGCGCAATAGGTCAAACAATAGTACTTTTTTCAGTTGCTCACTGAAATGGTTCAACTAATCTATGTCGCGTGATCTGGGTTTAACCAATCAGTGAACGAGAATCAATGTATGAGGTATATAAAAAACAAATATTGACTGCTTTTATTCGGGTGATAATATACAAATATTGACTGCAATGAGGGGCATGGTTAAGATTGTAGGCCCAAGGTGATCTCGAAGCCATGACTATGCCCCGAGGCGGAAGCCGAGGGGCATAGTCATGGCTACGAGATCACCGAGGGCCTATAATCTTAACCATGACCCGAAGAAACAGCAGTCAATATTTGTTTTATATACCGAATGTGTAGATTTTTGTCATCTGGTTGGTTAAAAGTAACGAGACATCATACAGTCATGACAGTGGTCCTTCGCGTTTCGATTTCGGAAGCTGGTCTACGGCGGAAAAGTTGTATATTTACAGCAAACATTGTAGCATAATCACCTGGCACTTTAGTAGCACATTTCACCTGACACAGTTTTCACTCATTGCTGTAGACCACGTACTTTCTTAAGGACTTCATCATCTACGACAGACGACAAAATGACGTCGAGATTCCGCCATTAATTACCGTCCTGATTAATGTTTACGTGAAGCGCACAGCTGCATAGTTGGTGCACAGCTATAGCTATGCTAACACATGTAATGCGCGCGTCCGGAACCCGCTAAATGACTATGCCCGGGGGCGTGTATTTTTTTTACACCGCAGCGAGGGGTACACCCCAATTTGTCAACCCGAATAGAGTCTAAGTTTCCAATGACTGACACTTCTCGAGTGACAATCTTGGAAATAGTGACAACTCTTACTCTCACTATTAGAGAAAAAGAAGAAACCAATAAATTTCTGAAAATCCCAAACATGCATAGATTCGAACCAGGGACCTTATGATTACAAGTCGAGCTCTCTTCTAACCAGACCACGAAGCTGGTTGCAAACCGACCGCATTCAAAACCCTAAATTCCTTTAAAATAACCAACCCTAAACCCTAACCCTGAACCCTAACCTATTATATAGTCTCCTCTCAAGACGCTAACAAGGTACAAACCCCATTGTTCTCCCCTCGCAGTGGTGTAAAAAAAAATTACGCTGCCCGGGGCATGGCAAAGACTATTGCCCGGTGGGCATTACGCGCCGGGTCTAGCCGATTCAATGCCCCCACTTTTAACCAATCAGATGACAGCAATCTACGCATGAGGTATATAATGCAAACTACCGCCCCTCGGTGATCTTGAAACGGCAGTCCTTGAAATAGCAGGACTGCCGTTTCAAGATCACCTCGGGACGATAGTTAGCACCATCACCCTCATGAGCAGTCAATATTTGTATACTATTTCAGCCAATCATAAGCAGAGATAATTCTCAAATTTTGAAAATTTCTTCGTAAAAACTTCACACAGAGAGAGGGTACTTTTAGGGACATGCCACTTTAGTAACACAAAGGGGAAAGTAAAGCCAAAAACACAAGACTTCAAACTGAAATTGTGGCCAAAGTTTCCACCCCAGGCAACATGTAAAATGAAACCAATCAGCCATATGGGTTACAAACGTTTCAGCAAGTTGGAGAAATAGTGGAATATTTTGTGCACAGATTTTCTTGTGTTTGCCCATGACATCACAGCTTGGCTCATAGCTCAAGAATGTAGAAATTCGTAGTAGCCTAAAAACCAAAATCCTTGATTTTAATCCCCCAAAACGACTTTCAAAATAACACAATTTTATGACTAACAGAATTGAGTAGTTGCATAGCATATATTCCAATTTTGATTGAATTTGGGTAAGTATGTTGTTTGCAATGTTGATGCCCCATCACGGGTAGCAGTGGCGACTGTAGCCAATATATTCCATTGAAAATGCCATTTCAGGGGTGAGTCACACGCTGGGTTCCAGCTGTTATGTCGCCAAATCATGAAATGTAGTTTTAAAAAGGCGATCGATGCAGTAGGCCTATGTTATAAAAAAATGCATTTTGATTGAATTTGGGCATGGAGGAAGATTTCTCCATGATTTGGGTAAGTATATATGTTGTTTGCAATGTTGATGACATATCACGGGTAGTCAGTGGCGACTGTAGCCAAATGATATTTTATTTTACAAACTTAACTACAGGTCTAATCAATTGGCTACAATAAAAATGTATTTGGCACCGTTTAAGATTATGCAGTTAATTTTTTTTGTTGTAATGTTCATTGTGGCTAAATTTTACTATTTGTTAAAATTGTAAATCATGGTCCATGCATGGAGGTAGGTCCATGGTCCATGCAACTATGTTTATAACATGATAGTTGGACCATTTACAATGCCTGCAAATGCCATTACGAAAAAATTAAAAATGCAATTTGTGGCTTTATATATATGTCGTGACTTGTAAAATATTGTAGCCTATCCATCCCCTCCTGTGAAATTGTACATATACATGTACTGTGAAATTTCAAATACTACACATTTCTCTTTCAATACATGTCACCTGGGAAATCTTTGCTTGTGATATTAATTAAGACAAAAATAAAGCAAAACCACATACAAACCTGTCACAAGGTATAGCAAACAAAGCCGGAACGAGGTCGCTTGACTTATTAATGGCGTCTACAACACTGGCAGGCAAATTTGACACGCCAGTGCATTGAGATGACGTGTTTGCAGGGTCAAACGCCGCTGGAGATGGCTGCCTCTGAGTTTGCGCAGTGCTGGACGACTCGGGGTCTGCCATTTTGAGGTCGAGCCGCGTTGGAATAAAATACGAACATCGAAAATCGCCGATGCTGGTTTTTAGCTATGTGTTCACCTCTGAAATACAAATAATTCCAGAGTTTTATTTTATAAATTAGCGAGTATGCAGATAGCTGTGGTAGCACATTTTATTGCTTGTTTGTGTTGAGAACATATGCACGCAGCAACGTAAATTGGGCGCCATTTGTATAGAGGTCAACGCGCACTGTGCCGTGCGCATGCACCTTGACCTTTCCTTTGTGCAACGTATGCTGGCGGTACATGTACGTATGTACACTCGCAACCGGCAAAATAGCACACTTCACGCAACCGGCTTACATATTAAAGGAACACGTTGCCTTCAGATTTCACGAAATCTCACGTTTGAGGGTGTTCCTTATACTTATTAACAGTTGTTCTTGCACTAAAACACATTTAATGTGTTATAATTAGTGAATGGTAATTTAAAAAAACAAACACTGACCTCTGACCCCCACTACATGTCCCGCGAAATGTATACGTATTTCAAGCCGTCAATACGATCGTCCGGGTAGTGGGCAAAATGCAGCGACGAACAGGAGTTAGGCTGGCGCCGTAGCCAGTGGTCAGGTAAACCTATCAGATGAACGCAAGGTACCATACCATTCTCCGCCTCCCGAGACATGTGTGAAATGTAAACACACACACACACACACCCCGACTGGCTGTCAAAAAAATGGATCGTCAAGAGAACACAGCAGACGCGTCAAAAAAGAAAAAAACGAAAACCTCGCCAATCAGGGTAAGAATATTGTCATGGGACAAACCGATATAAAGGACTTGGATGATTTATACCCAATGGTTATTGTAGACACGAATTAAAAAAACAGGCACATCACACGCAACGGAGGAAGGAAAAATAATTTCTTTCTCCAGGCTGGAAATAAGACTAATATAATTTCTCCGCCATTTATGGGAGTCAAGATTTTGACTCCCATAAATGGCGGAGCGTGCTGCTTCGAGAAATTACGCAAAATTGAAGCATTTCTAAGGCACGTTTGTGTGGATCATTATATTCTACTTTTTAAACATCTTTCAGATCGTGCTCATTATACTTCAAACGCTTGTAATAGCCCAAAAACGCCCAATAAAGCGCAACCCGAAGGCAACGTGTTCCTTTAATGTACGCACGTACACGCATCATGTACACTGCATATGATGTACGTACATGTACATACACGGTAATGTAGGGTGTTACGGGAACTGCAGATGTTTTACGGATATATAGTTTCAGCTATTGTACAGAAATATATATTGTTTTCATCCACATGTGCTGGCGGACTTTATACCTTGCTATAATCTATAAAATAAGCCTTGTAAAGTGCAAGTTTGATGAGGAAAATACAAAATTAAGTATAGGTGGGGAAATGTGCAGGTGTTACATCTACTTATAAGAGGAAAAAACTTCTGTTATTACAAAGTAATCCTTTACATAAAGTACATCGGTGAGGACCCATGCACAAATTTATCCAACACCCATCGTGACCTTTGAACAATGCGTCATAGCCAATAGACAGCCGAAGTGTGACGTGTTGCCATGCTAATTGGCTCTAAACATCGTGGCCGTCGGAAAAAGAGAAATTTAAAAAGCACAGTGACACGGTTTAGTGATTTTAGTGTAGAGCTATTTAAAAGATGACGTATTCACTTCGGCAGTCTATCCCGCGGGGCATGCCGTACACGAATATGGGGCTGCGTTCGGGCGTGCAGTTCTCCCCACTCGGGAGTAATGCGTGCGCATTCCACTCGGGTCACATCACGCGAACAGCAAGTCCGCAGTCCGCGTGCGCGAATGGCAATCAGTTGAAGATGGCTGTCTCTTGCCATCACTGCACAAAAAAAATGCCGCTTCATTGCTCACAAGAAACTGAGGAAATACAGGCCGTAAGTCGTGAGAACCTTTGATGCCGTCTAAAACAAACCTTAGTGAGTTATTGTTTCAGTTATTGAGTTGACACGTTGGGCAAATTCACCAAAAATCCCACCCATATTCCACCATCTTCGTACAAATCACATGACACTTGATAGGAGTACGAGCACACTCCCCATTTGCTGGGGAGTAGCTAGAGCAAACTCTCACTGACCCGAGTGTCGTTATTCTTGCCGTTCACGCGCGCAGGAGTATAACTCGTGTTAACACGAGTACACGCCCGAACGCAGCCCAGATGGTACACTGAATATTGTTGCCAAATCAAGCAGTGCACACGGTATAAACGAACCCTCTTGCACAAACGCACTCGTCCAACCTCGTTCCCAGTGTGGTCGAGCGCACTTGTTCCAAAAGTTATCCCAGTAAAACATGGGAACGAGGTTGCACTCGTTTATATATTTATTTAAATGAATACACGAATTGTATGTAACTTGTCAAACCAAGCAATGGTAAACCAACCATCTTTCAAAAACGCACTCGTTTCCAGCGAACTTGGTTGCAAAGCTCTCCCATCGATATTTATACACTGGATTAAGCATGCTACGCATATGGAAGCGGTTGAAGCTACCGCGCTCTAGCGGAAGCCGCTATGTGTGTACACCGTAGTGACTATCGGATAACACAGAAATAACGTAATAAATTGAAATTTTTTGTTTCGCATTTCATCCAGAAATGTTCTTGTTTTTGGTGAGTATATGACATCACAATTCTGCTCATTAAGATAAAACTAGAAATATTGGTTCCAACTCCAAAAAAACAATAGTACCTGAATGTAGTATTTGCACAAAAACAAAATACGTTACATGTACCGGAGACTTATTTAAAGGTTCGCAATGCCCCAAACCCCCCAACGTAGTTTTTACTCTTCACTCAACACAACATCCAAGCATTAGTTTTAAAGATATACAGTATGTACGTTTTGAATTGATATTTTTCAAGAAGTATACAAGATAGTTTCTTAACTTTTTTTCTTCAAATGACACGTCAACCAAACAAACTGACCAAAGTTTAGTTATCGAACGAACAATTAGTGTCCCGAAATAATTCAAGGCATATATCTGCCCAAGTCTGTCCTTAGTATGGGCTACCGTATGGGCGCCGGCGGCGCACAAGCTGAGCTAAAGATATTCCAAAAAATGTGAACAGTTCTTCCACATACCTTATACTGCCCGTTTCTGCAGTTAATGGCTACACAGGACGGCATAACAATGTGCTATCAGTGCCTACAAACGGGTAGAAATCCATTGAAACACATAGCGGCGATCTTTTCGGTGGGGTACAAAAATGGCGGACGGTGGCTTCAACGATAGAGGGCGATGCTTCATCCAGTGTATATATATATAACAATGAGCTCTCCCAGTAAAACATGGGAACGAGGTTGCACTTGGAACGAGAACGACAGCATGTATGGGATTCTGAGAAGAGACTATGGGTGCACACAAGTAAATAGGCCAAATCTGTGCGCCGAGCTCATGAATATTTTGTATGCCCTCAAATTCTTTTATATTAGAGAGAATTGCGAGCTGAACGAGTGTGGTCTTGTGTAGAATATGACTATCGCCGCGATGTGGGGTATTTTTTCTTTCAACTACAAACATTTTGGACACTGTAGCTCCTAAAAGTGGCCCTATTTTGCCCAGTAGCGTATGTGCCTTTGTTCCAAAATGGATGCAGGTCTGATTAGCAAGTTTCACTGTTGTAGGCTTAGTTTTGTTTCAAGTGGAAATTAGGGGATAAAAGTGACGGATTACCCCCATAAAATTGAACAGAATTAAAAAGATGAGAAATCAGTGAGTATTCTGGTTGTTGTCCTGAGAAGCTGAGAGAGTTGTGAGTATTTTTAAATGATTTTTGAAAATTGGGCATTTAGCATTGGTTCCTATGGGAGCTCTATTTACTTGTGTGCACCCTGTAGTGTGGCGGCCATGTTGTTTGTTGTTCATTACTCCACATGTATTTAAACATGTGAGTTTGTTTACATCGAAGGTAAAAGTTGAAATTACAGGAATAATGACATTTTGAAGTCATTTTAATTTGGTAAAAATATTATTTATTTTATTTCTTCAGGTCTGGTGCAAGACAAATTCTGCCAATCACAGTGGAGAGAAGTTAGCCCAGAGCAAAACAGGTATTACATGTAGTATTATGCACCACTGCAGCTATCAAGCTTGTTCCACTCCCCGCCCCCTCCCCGGCTGCTTGACCTAAGAGGTGCGGGGGGGGGGGGGGGGGGTGATTGTCAAGTAACAAAATCCCCACCCCTGGGGCAAAATTTAGGTGACAAAATATTCCAACCCGTGTGGCAAAACATGCATGTTTACTCCTACATGCTATAAACATTTGATTTTTATATGCATCAAAATCCCCACCCTGGGGCATGAAAATAGTGACTGAAGCCCAACCCAAGGGCCGGTGGGGTTGGGGGGTGGGGGAGTGGGGGATTAATGGAACAACATATGGTAGATAGGTGCATCAGTATACATTTACAATGTACTTACTTGATTTGGAAGAGTTTTAGCAATACTTTCCTCTTTCTAGTGGCTCGTCCCTCCCCCCCCCCCCCCCCCCCCCCCCTCCCTGTCCTGCACTATCAATACAATATGGGACAGCAGAACACGAAAAATATCCCGAGACTTATGACATTTCAAAATTCAGGTGGAATTCAAAGATGGACTTGTGAGGGAAAAATCTTAGAGAGTGCATAATTCAAGTCCATTCAGCAGTGTACGAAACATCATGGGCGGGGCCCTATCTGGGTGGGCTTGTCATTTGTCCTCCAATAATTTTTTTTCTATTTTTTTTGCAGAAATGTGATCAGTAATGTTCATTCTATCCCACAAGAGTACTTGTGGGCCAAGTTTCAACAACCCGGGTTATTAAAGGGTGCACACAAGTAAATAGGCCAAATCTGTGCGCCGAGCTCATGAATATTTTGTATGCCCTCAAATTCTTTTATATTAGAGAGAATTGCGAGCTGAACGAGTGTGGTCTTGTGTAGAATATGACTATCGCCGCGATGTGGGGTATTTTTTCTTTCAACTACAAACATTTTGGACACTGTAGCTCCTAAAAGTGGCCCTATTTTGCCCAGTAGCGTATGTGCCTTTGTTCCAAAATGGATGCAGGTCTGATTAGCAAGTTTCACTGTTGTAGGCTTAGTTTTGTTTCAAGTGGAAATTAGGGGATAAAAGTGACGGATTACCCCCATAAAATTGAACAGAATTAAAAAGATGAGAAATCAGTGAGTATTCTGGTTGTTGTCCTGAGAAGCTGAGAGAGTTGTGAGTATTTTTAAATGATTTTTGAAAATTGGGCATTTAGCATTGGTTCCTATGGGAGCTCTATTTACTTGTGTGCACCCTGTAGTGTGGCGGCCATGTTGTTTGTTGTTCATTACTCCACATGTATTTAAACATGTGAGTTTGTTTACATCGAAGGTAAAAGTTGAAATTACAGGAATAATGACATTTTGAAGTCATTTTAATTTGGTAAAAATATTATTTATTTTATTTCTTCAGGTCTGGTGCAAGACAAATTCTGCCAATCACAGTGGAGAGAAGTTAGCCCAGAGCAAAACAGGTATTACATGTAGTATTATGCACCACTGCAGCTATCAAGCTTGTTCCACTCCCCGCCCCCTCCCCGGCTGCTTGACCTAAGAGGTGCGGGGGGGGGGGGGGGGGGGTGATTGTCAAGTAACAAAATCCCCACCCCTGGGGCAAAATTTAGGTGACAAAATATTCCAACCCGTGTGGCAAAACATGCATGTTTACTCCTACATGCTATAAACATTTGATTTTTATATGCATCAAAATCCCCACCCTGGGGCATGAAAATAGTGACTGAAGCCCAACCCAAGGGCCGGTGGGGTTGGGGGGTGGGGGAGTGGGGGATTAATGGAACAACATATGGTAGATAGGTGCATCAGTATACATTTACAATGTACTTACTTGATTTGGAAGAGTTTTAGCAATACTTTCCTCTTTCTAGTGGCTCGTCCCTCCCCCCCCCCCCCCCCCCCCCCCCCCTCCCTGTCCTGCACTATCAATACAATATGGGACAGCAGAACACGAAAAATATCCCGAGACTTATGACATTTCAAAATTCAGGTGGAATTCAAAGATGGACTTGTGAGGGAAAAATCTTAGAGAGTGCATAATTCAAGTCCATTCAGCAGTGTACGAAACATCATGGGCGGGGCCCTATCTGGGTGGGCTTGTCATTTGTCCTCCAATAATTTTTTTTCTATTTTTTTTGCAGAAATGTGATCAGTAATGTTCATTCTATCCCACAAGAGTACTTGTGGGCCAAGTTTCAACAACCCGGGTTATTAAAGGGTGCACACAAGTAAATAGGCCAAATCTGTGCGCCGAGCTCATGAATATTTTGTATGCCCTCAAATTCTTTTATATTAGAGAGAATTGCGAGCTGAACGAGTGTGGTCTTGTGTAGAATATGACTATCGCCGCGATGTGGGGTATTTTTTCTTTCAACTACAAACATTTTGGACACTGTAGCTCCTAAAAGTGGCCCTATTTTGCCCAGTAGCGTATGTGCCTTTGTTCCAAAATGGATGCAGGTCTGATTAGCAAGTTTCACTGTTGTAGGCTTAGTTTTGTTTCAAGTGGAAATTAGGGGATAAAAGTGACGGATTACCCCCATAAAATTGAACAGAATTAAAAAGATGAGAAATCAGTGAGTATTCTGGTTGTTGTCCTGAGAAGCTGAGAGAGTTGTGAGTATTTTTAAATGATTTTTGAAAATTGGGCATTTAGCATTGGTTCCTATGGGAGCTCTATTTACTTGTGTGCACCCCTATAGGGTAGATGTAAAGGGTTAGGTGTCAGGGGTTAGGTTACGGTTTAATTCATTAAAAAGTGATGAGCTTGCAGCAAGTTCGTTTGGTGTAGTGGTTAGAGTGATAGACCTCTGTTATGAATGTCCCTGGTTCGATTCCCATTTGTGACAAATTTTGTGCAATACTCGTTACAGTGTTTTAAAAGATAAAGTTGTTAGAAGCTTAGCATTTCAGGGGCCCTTTTAGTTTAATCTCGCCTTGATAACGTAAAAAAACGGCTGAAAAATCGTTACGAAAATTGTTATTGATTGTTTTTTCGGAAGCCATTTTAAAAATTAAGTACATGACGCAAAGCGGTTGTAACCACGTGCAAGTTGCGTATTATTTTTTTTTTCACACCGTAGCTTGGGGAAAACGAGGGTTTTGTGTCTTGAGAAGAGACTATATCATTACGATCTAGGTTATTTGTTAAAGAGTTACTTTTTAAAGGATTTTGGTTTTGAATTGCGGTTGGTTCGCAACCAGCTTCGTGGAGTGATTGGAAAAGATATCTCCTTTCTATCTCGGTGGTTCGATTCTCAGTGTTGTTTGACATTTTTCCAGCCTTTCTCGCTGAGCCTCTTTCTTTTTTCGTAAATGTTTCATTTTTTTGTTTCTCTTTGAATTTTGAGCTGCGAACTGGTCCATCGTACTTCAATACAGCAGAAAAAGTCAAACATGTTATAGGTTTTCCCGGCCAATTTCAGCAAAAGAACGTTCACTTTAACTCGAGGCCCATATAATTTCGTTTTCAAATAAATGCTCCTTCATATGAGCATTCGAAAATCAAACGAAGTCATTCGATTCCTTTATTTTAGCATTCTTTCGATAAATACATTCTTTCAAATTTAAAGGCATTAGGTGCGTTCAGACGATGGTTGTTAACTTAAAGTTAAGTCGTTGGTAGTGGGCGCTCGTGAGTAAGCTCGTAAGTAATGACCGTGTGGACGGACTTACAAGTTAACAACGACGATTCACCAACGAGAAATCTTATGAGTAGCGCGCTACTTACGAGCGCGCACCATTTGTATATGAGCCGTGTGCATGCTCGCTTGCGCGTCGTTGTTATAGCACCGTGTGGACACGCGTCGTTGTTATTAGTGGGACTGTCGTTAACTTTACCTTTGAAGGTAGTGCCCGGCTGAGGCTGGATCCGAATTAGTGACTTTGGCTGTGGCTATGGCTGCTGCTATGCTGTTTCTAAGGACTGTCATTGTCCGTCCATAGCAACGGCATAGCAACAGCCATAGCCACGCCAAAGCCACTAATTCGGATCCAGCCTTAACATGACTACAGGCTCGCCAGCAATGCGCGCGCGCCAAATTCGTGCTACGAAATACGCTGCTCCATGCCTTTGCTATGGAGCTGCGTTGTTCGTGGCACGAATTTGGCGCGTGCGCATTGCTGACGAGCCTGTGCCTTTAAATAGTCGTCTCGCTCATTCAAAATCGTCCAAGGCCTTAGACAATTTGGTTAATAGGAAAAGATTTTTCACATAATGTAAATCCAAATTCGTTCATGTGGCATGCGGTTTTTTTACTCGTATTTGCCTACATAAAAGCTATTCTTTCAAGACAAAACTGTACAGGAACTAAACACAAACAGAAAATGACCTGTAAAACGTCACAGGGAAACAAATTTAAAGCAAAATAGTTTTTTTTAATGTTATAGTGGTAACCCCTTTTTGTTTTTACAAACTTTTGTTATAACTTTTAGTTTGAAATAGTCCACATGTAACAAAATGAACAGCACCTGTATACATGCACACAGTAAGAGCAAAAATGCCAAAAACCTCCTAAATTGATTTCAAATGACTCCAGAGACGGGCATAGATACAAACAAAGGTTAAGGTTACAAAGGAATTATTCACATCAAGACAATGATTATTTGAAAGCATGCAGAATGACACACAAAACAACTTACAGTGACAGACAATAGCAGTATACTCGAATAATCCATGCCATATCTAAAGAGTGCGAAATAGATTTACTGTAGACGAAAAATAAAAATACTGCACACGTCGATGGCTTTTAATTTGATTGCCCCGATTGCTAAAAGACAGCATGTAGGTTAATCTTTTGAATAGTGAAAATGTAGTCTTGAATGCCATTAAACGAAATAGAATGACTAAAACGAACCTGAAGGAAAAAGCAAAAATTTTGTGTGCACGGAAACGAAATAGAATGTGATAAGGAAAAAAAAACCCGAGTTTGCACAGACTTAAAAAATCTGCACGAATCTTAATGCGTGTTGACGAAAATGAACGTTTTTTTTGCTGAAATTGGCCGGGAAAACCTATACATGTATCTGCCGCTGGTTTTGGCGGGACAACCTTGTAGCCTCCGCGGTAGTCTGGTTCCTGGACCAAAAGATTCCCGACTGATCTTCAGGTCCGGCAGCCGCCAGTATACATGTTAGTCCGCCATATTGAAACGGGAGGAAATCCTCCCGTTTCCGAAGGTTCCCCGAATGCACGTCCTGACGTTATCGTTAATCGGCGGGTACAATTCGTCATTACATGTATTTGTTTCTAGAATTTGAATTGACGCCGCATGTTTATTTATGATGATGCAGACAAGATTTGAATTTGAATTTTGATGCTATAATGGGCACGTGTAATATTTTAAGGTTAGGCCTAGGCTATTATAGAAAATTGTTTCACACTCGTGCTTAAAAATTACGGTTATGCGCGCCTAAAAATAAACGCATGACGTCATACTACTATTTTAAACACTACGGCAGCCGGTCATCATATTCATTCTTGTATGTGGAATATGTGGAGCGGGGGGCGGTCGGGTTGGCGTACGGGTTCTTTCCTCGCCTTTCACCTCTGGGGTCCCGGGTTCGAATCCGGGGCGTGTATGTGGATTGGGTTTGCAGTCCCTACTTGACCGCGTGGGTTTTCCCCTGGGGCATTTCCCTGGGGGTTTTCCTCCCACTTCTAAAACTGCAACTCCTTCTTCGTCATCTCAAGTTGATAAACTAGTATAGTTAAAGCTAAAACCGTATAGTTGATGGCATAAAGGGCCTTAGTTGCCGAAGATGCCATAAAATATACAACAACAACATGTGGAGCGGGAACCAGTCTATCTCCGCGATGGGGTGTGGTTTCAAAATACCACATGAGGGCGCTGTTTACTTGGACCGTTAAAAAAAATTGTGTGAAAGACTTGATGATCTGCATGTAGTATAGAGATACATGTACATGTAGTCTGGGCCCTGGGAATTAACTCTTACTCTTACTCTTAGAGCACGAGTTATATAGCATCCCTCTGGTTAATAAAAGAAAGGCCATATGAAATTAGATTTTTGTGTGTGTATAAAGGCATGCAAACTACACATACTAGCTACCACTATGAACAACTAACAATGGAAATTGAGCACACTATTGTTAATAACAATGGCTTGTGCACAATTTCCATTGTTAGTTGCTCATAGTGTACAGTCCTTCACTCCACACAACCATTTTCAGAAATTTCCACATTAAGCACAATCACTGATACATGTATTCATTTTTTGGGTTATTTGATTTCATTTACAAATTAGGTGTTTTTGCAATGTCTCTCACAAATTTGAGTTGGAAATTGTAAAAGGACTGCACGTGTTGTACTCTTGTTATGTGGGTTCTCTCCATCCATGACTGGCTATGTACAGCACCTTCACCCGGACCTTCACACATACAAAAATTGTGATTTTAGATTCAAGTCCCTTTATTACATGTATCAGCAAAATGGGTTAATTGTCAATTTTTTTCTGCCAAGTTGTGCCATACCATAGCCAGTACTGGTATATGTATACTCAGTGCACCTGAATAGTCCAGCTGGGGTGGAGGTAAAATTGTGCGAGTCATATGCAAATTGGTCTTTTTTTTAAATACACACTTTGTTCAACTATATGTGTTAAACACAGTTTATAAATACCTCGGACATGACCTTATGGTTTGTGTTGTTTTCTATGGCTGGCTGGTTCCATGACACTCCCATAGATACATGTATATACACATATGTAAACAAACAATGAGCTTCTACTATAGCTCACAGCTGCAGTATTTTTATGCTTTCCATGTGTTTGTTTTTTAGGGGATGAGGGTGCCACAGACCTTTTTGCAAACACTGCTTGAGTTAACTTGAATAAAAGCAGAGCTGCATTGTGGGAAGGTTATTTGATCGCCACTGCCCTGAAACCACGCCCACCTGCACCCTAGTACACACAAGTGAATGTCCTAGAAGGAGCCTATTATTTTTAACATTAGCATAACATCAAAGGGCAAGAAACTAATTTCCATAATTACTTCCTCTATGCCCTATATTCTGTGCACACCAATTCGTTCATTTAAATACATTGGGACTCCGGCTATAGAGGATGTGTCCTTTGTTTACATCTGAAGCGCTTTTGCCTGCCGTTGTGCGCACGCATTTATGCTTTGCATATGTGACGAACGCACATGTTATGTTCGAACACAAAACGCGCCTGTTATGTTCGAACACAAAACGCGCTATATGCGCACACGTACCAAACCAACCCAAACCGGTTACGGTGATGTGCCATTCAATAACACATTCGTTTTATCCAAATGTATGTAAAACATAAACTCTGTATACCAGGAACCCGTTAGAAAACCAACTAACTGCTTGGGATAACATGTAATAGACTACATGTAGCACTGCATTTTGTTAAGGTGGTGTTCAGCTATACTCCTTACACGTGAGCTTGAAATTAGGCCCCAAAAAAAAGTGCGTCACTTTCAACCCTGTGCGTCAATTTTTATAAATTTTTTTATTTTTTAGTGTTTCGATTAAAAACATGCCTGTTGACTTCATGTCAACTTGACTTTATTGCTTAGAATACACTTACCAAAAACAAAAAAGGGAGAAACAAAAAAACACGTCACCGCGTCATTTTGGGAGGCTTTAACTTACGCTAAACATGTAGTTATTTTTTGTTTGGCCTTAAAGGCACAGGCTCGTCAGCAATGTGTGCCACGCAATACGCAGCTCCATAGCAAAGGCATGGAGCTGCGTGTTTCGAGCACGAATTTGGCGGGCGCGCATTGCTGACGAGCCTGTGCCTTTAACACACATGGTTACTTCTACATGTATTACTTGATACGGCACCTTGCATCTAAGAAACTTTTAAGTGAAAGTGTGTTTAAGTGACGACTGTCTGCATGCTCAATGCTTGCAACCCTGATACCTATACACATCTTGAAAAGAATTTTCCATAATAAGCACTACAGACATACCAGCACAAATACCCACTCAAAGTGAACAGTGCATAGCCTATCAACTTATTGCACTGGCAGCCATGTCTGTGGTAAGGTTAATATTTAACAATGCAACAATGGAAGAACAAAGTTCATAATCATGTCTGAGACATATGGACAAAACTTGAGACCCCTAAGAGGGACCCCTAACATGGACGCCATACAAAGCGTCAAAGGACACTCTGTCTCAGCACTGATGACGTACTCAATTTTGTTTCCATTTCATGGATTCAAACTTACACACCAAAATGAATGAACTTAGTTGGTCACTCAGAAAAGCACTTCCAATCAACATACTTAATTGTTGTACACCTTTTTGCACATCAGCTTTCATCTGCCAGTTGTTATTATAATGGCAGTAATAACACCAATTTCCAGAAACTTTGCTTTGAGTTTGAGCTACTAGCATGTGCCTGCAAAAAACAAAAACAACGCCCCCCCAAAAAACCCCACTTTATTTGGCTCAAATTGGCTAAATAATATTAAAAATTTGCAAGTAGAAGATAGAGTAATAATTATTACAGTAGGCTACAGTTTTGTTAAGTCAACCCATAAATTGAAATTATGGATTAAGCAGAGTTTTTAGTTAAACACAGTTGACCTGTAAATTTATATGGGGTTGTGAGTTTAATTTGTATCCAATTTTGAAATATAAAATCAAAATTTCATTGTATTTGACATGCCATTTATAACAAATACATTTTAAACCTGCCATGTCATGATGCATTAAAAATAATGTTTAGCCCTACATGTATGGACATGATGGATGTGGATCATGTGGGCTAGGTTTCCAGTCTAGGGATAGAGTGACCCCTTTTCAGATACATTTTATGATTTTAAATTCCACAAAGAAGTACGAAAATCCACAGATGGCTGCACATTTATACATGTAGCTGGTCCCAGAACTAAAATCCAGCATAAAAAGCAGTAATCAATCTGATTTTGCTGCTAAAATGCCGCGTAATGTGCTGCGTGCATGGGATTGAATGCAATGAACTCTGACCCCGCTGGCGCTCGCCAACTGTGGCCGCCGATGCAATGCGCGATGGCGAAAAAGGCAGTTGTCAACACGCAAAAACCAGCCCAAATTTGCGTGTTTCGTCTTTTCCCAGCAGTAATAAATGCGTGTTATAATTCACCAATATACAGTGGCTTTTTACACCTCTGAAAGCCCCTCTAAAAGTTCCAAACTTAAACGTTTTCAGTGACTTGTTTGCATGTCAATAAATACCAAGTTGCTTGTGCAGTGCGCGTACATTACCGCGCCATACTGTTGCGCTGGATTACGCCCTCTGTTGATGTTTATACTGTTGTCAAATTCCACACAGTACAGGCGAAGAAAATGACATGCGAAGGCAAAATACACGGACTACACCGATTGTAGGTTCGCTAAGCCAGAAAAATAATGTATACTAACTCACCATGAGGTTGTACGAAGATAATGAAGTCCTCATTGCTTTGCGCGGGTTCGCTGTTTTGCAGAAATGTACGAGCCAATATGGCGCTGACGCTAACTGACCAATCAGATCGATGGCAGAGAGCGTGGTCACTCTCCGCAGCATCGTTGAGGGCGCTTCAGAAATGGCATTGCATTCGTCTCTGACTCGTCTGCTTTTAGCTTCAACAAACTGAAAGAGGGCCGCACTGTGGCGCTGTGTCCGCCATGATTTAAAGTGAAATGTTGACTCAGTCTAAATGGCCGTCAGTTTGTAAAATGATGAATATAATTTTAAAAATTAACCCCACATCATAAACAAGCATCACTTATTGATTCAGGGGAAAGGTCGTAATTGCGAAATGGACATTTTAAAAAAGAATTTTCAAGAAATAACCCTGTTAAGTTGCGGCAGACACAATAAGAGGGCGCACTTTGATTTGGGTATGATTTCGAAGAAAATGCAAATTAATTGCAATAATTGTTTGTTTATTTATAATTCTGTAAATCGGGTTTCTGGAAAGAAATACATTATTTTTGTCTATAAAAAAAATCATACCCAATTAAAATTGCGCCTCACCTTTTATTCCTTCATACCTCAAGAAGGATACCGGCATTAGGGCCTATATTCATCATACTACGTATTAATTTGTTTTACTGTGACACAGTAAAAACAGGAACTCAATAAGATTCGAGATGTGCCTTTGTTTTTCATTTCATTTTGGTTTTACTTTTGAAACTAGATCCGTCAGAGTATCTTCTGATATTGAATTCACTTTAATTTTCATGCGATTTTCTACGTTTGTCGTAACGTTTTCACTTTAATTTGTATGCGATTCTCTACGTTTGTCGTAACGTACGTATCATACAAACCGTCCCGTATTTAATTTGCAAGGGTGACTTTAAGGAGCTTATATTCAGATGTTCAGATATTCAGATGTTTCGAGAAAATGGATTTCGTTCTAACCTAGACAATCATCTCAAATACTTCCATAAAAATGTTATCCATGGAAGAAAAAAAATTGCAATCTCCACTTTGGATGTGGAAGCAAAAAGGGTTGGTGTAATCACTGCACTGCTTTATATATAACCAGATAGTTTACAAAACGTCGGTGGTTTTTTAGTTTGACGATATCCTTAAAAATATCCAGATTAAGAGCGCGAAATTTCAAAATAACTCACGAGGTAGGAGTGGGGGGTGGGGCGGGTGTTCGGGGGGTGGTGGACTCGGGTCAAATGTATCGGTTGTAAAGAAGGATTGGACCATTGGGGTGACAAATTGCTTTGGTTTAATAATCGCCTTTCGCATTTTCTTCTGCTGTATAGCACACAGAGACATTGGGGAAAGAAGAAATGAATTTGAGCTTAGAAGATCTACGAAGCCGAAAGGAAAACAGGAAAATTAGCGCCCACGCAGAAATGCTTGACTGATAAACACACACATGCACCTCTCGAGTGCCGCCAATAGGGAACAAACGCGCAATTGGTTCTCTGATTCATAAGCGTTTGGACAATTTCGTCTGGTTGTTAGTAATTTGTCTGCACCTTACGCAAGCGTTTGGAGTAATATCATCTGCATGCCTCCTTCAGAACATTTACAAGGCGGCTACAAAGACTATTTTAAAAGCAACAGCAATAGTAGAGGGAAACCCAACAAATAGAGGAAAATCGAGATAACTCTTTAGCTGGTGAAGTTTTTGTAGTTAGTTTTATGGCATCTTTGACAACTCAATTTGTGATTTTTCCATTGCTAATAGTGGACGATAATAATAATAATACAGCATTTATAAAGCGCACTTGATCTGTAAAAACATTCAAAGGCGTGGTCTAGTTGAAAAATGGTTTAAATTCTCAATTCTTTGTAAATGCATTTGTGAACATGTGTGTCTTTAGTTGTTGCTGAAAGACAGTGATATTATCTATTTCTCCGAGAGACTGAGGAAGAGAATTCCATAACCTTGGAGCAATACTCTGAAAACCTCTGTTTCCATAAGAGGACAGTCTGGTACCATAATTAGCCTTTTGCGTGTAACATTTGCATAATCCTGGAGTCCCGAATTCTTCACTTTTAAATGGAGGTGCAGAAATTGCTACGTGGCGCATACCATTGCCTAGCAACCAACAGTCTGGTTGCTTTATGCCATTATTTCCTACGGTGAACACGGTATTGATTCTGTACTTCACACCTGCCGCGTGCACAACATAGCAACAACAATTTAGTCTGGTCAAGTGGATACTACTGCATGTGAAGAGAAGTACGCCAGTACACCAGATGCTATAGTCATGTGAAACAGGCAAAAGGCTAATTGCCTTAATACTTTTTAATTGGGAAGATCGCAACAATGTCTTTGTGGGTCAAATTCCTGGGCTGCATATCAAATTATTGAAAGTATGATTCGCATTTGATTATCCTAGTGCCTTTTGAGTTGTGGCGCATTTCCCTCTTTAAGTTTCGGACTAAAAGACTATTTGTGTGTGAGTGTGGGGAAAACACAATGACATTTCAGCACTTAATCACCGCCTCGCGAATCCATTATACCCATAAACATGACACACAATATATCTCTTGAACATTAATTATTTCCCTGTTATAAAATCTACACACCTCTTCACTCTTCTCATCACCCATTCTTTCTCTGATTAGCTGCAGTGATTAAGAAAAATGATCGTGTTTATGTCACCATGTATATGTAGCGTCCGTCGTTATTGGTTAATGACTTTAACATTGGTCTTGTGGGGAAAGAGAAGTGTATAAAAACTGCAAGGCGTGGCTGGTGTGGCGTGATTCTGCGTTCGGGTCTTGGTCGAACCGTGGTATAGCTGTGGTGTGATTCTGCGTTCGGGTCTTGGCCGAAGAGAAATACCGAACTTGGACTCAAGATTTGAATAAACTGGACTTTGGGTGAGTAGGGTATATATTATTTTAATCGTTCTTATTCTGTGTATTTTGTTGCACCTGTTCGCATAGTTCCTATATGCAGAAATCGGTTTGTGTGCCTATACCTATAGCGGTTTGGCAATTGAACTAAATTCAACCATAGGCCGGGATTTGAACATAAGTTCCAGCTACGCCTACTTGGCCTAATAGAACTTCGGTTCCTTGCACCACACCACTGGGCCATTTTAACACCTCTATAGGGGCACCTATGGGCAGTATAACCTGCTACCAATACTGACTTTATACGGTCTGAACTTTAAAATCCCCCATTCTTAGTCGCCTAACTGCACCTGTCGTCCTCCACAGGATAAAGTAGGGCATTTTGCCTTTGTCGATTAACTCGATTTGCCTTTCCAACAAGCTAAGTAAACGCATACATAGTGAGGAACAACTGCATTACCGTGTTTCGAGACCACCAGTTGGCTTCATAGCTCAATATTGGTAGGGCGTCGGCACGTTAGACGTCTGCACTAAGGTCCGCAGTTCGAATCCCAGTGGAGTCAAGTTGCCTTTCACTGCACCAAGATCCGCGGTTCGAATCCTGGTGGAGCCAAGCTCTTTTTTTTTTCACTGCATACAGATTTCCCAAACTCACGGACATTTGTCCACATTTCTACCGAATCACCACCCTGGCAGTCCCTGGGTCATTATCCCAATAAGAAATCACCTTATAACGTTTTAGCGTGTCAGATAGGCCCGTGTTGCATTTCAAATGATTTTGCTGCGAAACTGAACGGAACCGCAATCATTTGAGTGTATTTGATATTCTCGATTGCTTCCGAAGTCTGGGTAAAAATCAACGCCCTCGCAGTCGCCTATTGCGGAAAGAAGCAGTTTATGGCAAAGTGCCTTGCTGAGGCACCCTGTACAGTTTATAGTCACTTAAAACAGACTGACGGGTTCCGGCAAAACTCCAAAACGCAACGTCGAGCAACCGCTGAACAATGCAATGGTAGGGCCTACTTTTATTGGCTCCAACGCCTCCGTAAGAGCCGGTGAGGCAGGGTACGCCACTCTGCCTGAAAATCTCCCTAAGAACCTAACCTGAACTTCCAGAGGTATTTTTAGGTAAGCTCATCCCATGCCCAATTTAATCAGCTGTGAATCACTTTGTTCAGAACCTGAACGAAATCACTGAAGCGGAACAGTCTTGAATGTGATTCTAAAGTGATTGGTCGATCAGTGCCTTGTTATCCACAAGTTCACTGTATTCAACAAACTTCTGTTCTGATCAAGAGTTGATATTTTAAGAAAATTGTGTTTCTTTTTTGGGAGAGTATATATATAAACCCGAAGCGATCAACTATCACTATGAACATCTAACAATGGAAATTGGGCACACACCATTGTTACTAACAATGGGGTTACAATGAACATGTACATGTTTTTGCTCATAGTGTATACACTGTTCAGTTGATCGTCAAACATACCAATCCGCATGGTCGACCTGCCAACAGTGGAGCGAATGACTCGGCGCGGTCGGGTTGGCGTATAGACCGTATCGAATAGCCGCCATTTCGGGGGGGATTTTTTTTGTTCCTTGAGGACATGCATTGGTTGCACATATTGTGCTTCCATTGTTGAACGGTTTAAGTAACAAAAGGTGTCCCACGAAATGGCGGCTATTCGATACGGTCTATAGGTTCTTTCCCCGCCTTTCACATTTAGCGTCCCGGGTTCGATTCCGAGGCGTGTAAATGTGGATTGGGTTTGCAGTCCCTACTTGACCGCGTGGGTTCCCCATGAGATTTCCCTGGGGGTTTCCTCTCACTTCTAAAACTGCATCTCCTTCCTTGTCATCTCAAGTTGAGAATAAAGTGAAGTTAAAGCCAATATACCGTATCTATAGTAGATGGCATAAAGGGCCTTAGTTGCCGAAGATACCATAAAATAACCTGCACCATCAACAACAACGACCGACTCGGTGAAGGACCAAACGGTGAACAGTTTAGGTGTTTGACAGATAAGTGAAGGTACTACTGCATGGCCAAGCACCGCCCAAAGTATTGCTCAAACAATTTCAAGGGAAGGTATTTCAATCCATACATCGTTTTCTCTCCAGCCGATTACTGGCCAGCTTATTAAAACCATTACCAATCTCAGTAAACACAATTAATCAGCCGGTAAACTTCTTAAACTGTCACCGGTTATTGGCAGCATACAAACTCCACACAAAAGACGAAGCACGGTGCTCTTTATTCACATCATGTTGATTCTGCGTCTTTCCAGAATGATTAAGTGGACAAAACAAATTGTCGCACGCGATGAACTAATTATTAGATTGCATAATGGCCTACAGTGCGTTATATCTCGCGGAAGCGTCAGCGAAAAGTGCAGAAAAGAATCCCCGCTCTAGCTGCTTTTGTAAAAACGACGGATGCTCATAGAATTGAAAATATATACACAGTATATAAAGTCTATCGCTTTATCTTCAAAATCAAAATGGCGTGCCTTCAACTGAATGGACGTATGATGTTTACTGTATGACCGTTAACCTCATAATATAGTACATTGACGTTTTGACTATATTATACGTCTAAAGTTCATTATATCGACAGCGTAATTAACTTTCTCAAGACGGATGTGCCCAGTTCTTTGATGCAATCGCGCCCTAATTAATGTACTTTACACCCATCTATTCATCACAAACATACCAATAAGTAACCATGGCAAAACTTTCGAACATGCAAGTACTCCAGTCGAAAACACTGACTAGAAGTCCATGTTTTAAAAGCTAAGATAAATCTGATTAGCTCTTTTAAGGTGGGCGCGCGGGCACAATATAGAGGGGCGTACTTTATTTATTAGTAAAGGCAAAACAACTGTCTTTTTAATTTGCACGTATTTATTTTATAAGTATACAACAGGAACAATGGGCGTGCGGGTACATCCAGGACTTCATGCATTAATATTATTGGTGGCGTTCGATTACCTTACATGAGTCTACACGTAATTAACCTCGTCCTCTGGCTGATCACAACTTGCACGATCATCCCCAGGTCTGGGTAGAATCAAGGAAGCAAAAGGCCAATTTTAGGCCACAGCCAATGGATTCGGGCACGGCCATTAGCCTCTTGGCGGACACAATAGACATTGTGTGCCCGTCACTATGGAATTCCATATGTGCCAATCAATCCGCGTCTCCTTTTTATCCCGTCGCGTTTTTTTTCCTGTCGCGTTTTTTTCTTTTCGTCGCATTTTTTCTCTTTTCGTCGCATTTTTTTTCTTTTCGTCGCCTTTTTTTTCTTTTCGTCGCATTTTTTTTTTCGTCGCATTTTTTGTTTTCGTCGCATTTTTTTTTTCGTCGCATTTGTTTTTTTCGTCGCATTTTTTTTCCCGTCGCATTTTTTTTTTCGACTACTGCTACTCACGTCTGTTCAAGGCCCATAGAGATAACGGGCACAGACTATTTTTTCTGGGCTTGGGCGCGTGATTCCACGCCGCCGGAGTCGAGTAGAATCGATTCCACTTCGAATCGCGTTTCGATATTTTTTGAGGAATCGATTACCTGTAGAAATCGATTCCCTGTCGAAATCGATTCCCTTTCATCTAGATTCTAGAACCAATAAATTAAATGAATAAAATAAAATTAAGCCGAAGGCATTTTTGTTATGGATCTGACCCCTGAACCACCCTGATGACTAGCTGAACCTGGTGCATCGTTTGTACTGGTGACGCGCCGTAGATCAACCAGTCGTCCAGGTACATGCAAAGGTTGACACCCTGCAGCCTGAGGTACGCTCCAACCGCCCTGGTAACCATCGTGAACACCCTGGGCGAAGTGGAAATCCCGAAGGGAAGGCACGTCCATTCGTACGTCTGGCCCAGGATTTCGAATCTGAGCCAGCGCTGGTCTAGGGACGAGACCGGGACGTGCAGGTAGGCATCCTTCAAATCTATAGAGGATGCCCACCTTCCCTTAAGCGGGCAGCGTAGGATGGACGCAAAAGTCTCCATCCTGAACTTGCGGGGCCGTATGAAACGGTTTAAGGGCTTGGGGTTCAGGATGGGCGCCAGTCCCCGGTCTGCTTGGGAGCCAAGAAGAACGTCAACCAAAACCCCTCGCGATAGGGGGGAGGGGGGTCGACCGGAGAGATGGCGCCCTTGGCAAGGAGGGCAGAGATCTCTGTCATAAGGATGACATCATTCTGACCCCCATCCTGTGGATAACGGGGTAGGTTTCGGTTAATAAGTCGCTGGGGGTACCGCCGTGAATTCCAGGCGATAACCCCGAGACACAATCTCCAGAACCCAAGCGCCCGGGGAGCTGAGATGGCTGGCCACTCCGGAGCATACAACCGAAGGCGGCCGCCCACCGGAGGTGGTATGGATCCCGTTACATGAGGGGATTCCGCGGCCGCCAAGCCCTCGGGACCGACGTTGCTTCCCCTTCTTTGGGCCCTTGCCCTTCGAATTGGAAGGCTGGCCAGACCTGGCCCTGAAATTCTTCTGAGAAGAACCCGGGGCATCGGACTGCTTGGTGTCCTAGGAAGTGCCTGACTTCTCCTGCTTGGCGGGCCTGCCAGAGCTCGAACAGGAAGGGCGCTTGCCCTTGGTCTTCTTGCTCGAAGGTTTTTTGGGAACCAGAAACCTTTGCCTGTGCTTGCTTTAGCGCTTGCTCACTCTCAACCCGCTCGGCCAAAGCGAGCAGGGAAGAACAGAACGCGCCTCCGAAGAGGACGTCCTGTTTCTCAGGCTTGGTCTTCGAGACCTGAGAAGCCAGGTCTGAGCTTAGCGACCAGAGGGAAAAACATACATTTTTACGCCGGAGGGTCAGCGCCATCGAGGTCTCCGTCTGCCGTGTTACAAGCGCGGCCATTACCATGGCAGCATCGGAGACCTCCGTGGCGGCATCTGCTCTGTCGCCCATAACAACCGACGCATGTCGTGGGCGACGATCATGGAGAAGGCGCCTAACCGAAGGCTGGAGGACACCGCCAAGTCAAGAAGGCGCAGCAGTTCCTCCCAGAAGGGAGAGACGACCGCTGGAGGTCCCTTGGTCGACGGTAGCCTAGCGGCGACGTCATGGTCCGTGGAGGGTGTCCTCAGGAAGGAGTCATAAGCCTTCTCCGTAGTCCGGAATGATCTGGTGAAACCCTTCACCGAGAAAATTCCAGACTTCTGGGGAACAGCCCCCGACCTGTCCCATAGACGAACGTCTGTGGGCAAGGAGCATGCCTGGACCCGTGGAGGCGGGAGAAGAGGAAAGCCAAGATCGAGTTGGCCCTTCTCCGCCTACCGCTCGGGCGCACTAGACAAGCCGAGCTTCTCGGCCGCCCTACGCACCACAGCAAAGGGTACACGCTTGAAGAGTGTCCACCCGAGTCATCCTCACCGCTGCTAGCCTCCGAGACATCGAAGGTTAGTGGGCGGTAGGAACCCGCGGAAGACGGGGCAGCCGATGGAACCAAAGGAGAAGGAGCGGGCGCGCATCCATCTGAGTAGAGGGCGCCGTTCCCGATGGACCTGGTCAGCCCCAGTACAACGGTTGGGCTGTACCCGACCTAGCCCCAACGATGGCCCAAGCCGGTTCTCCGTAGGCTCGACGCCTCCTGTCCCTGAAGGTACGCTATCCGAGGGACGGGGGTCACTTGCGTAACCGCCGTGCTCAGCTCTCATACCTGGGCCTACCGAATCGGTAGTACCCCTTCCTTTGAAGAGAGAGATGAGTTCCCGTAACAACGGTGCTACCTCGCTACCCAGAGGTTGTTCGGTAGCGGCCCCAACTGACCCAAGACCAGGGGGCCGAGCAGCCGGTGGTCGGGTCACGGCGTAGCCATAGTCCGGTGGAGCCATGGTAGAAAACCCGTGCCGGACTGGTCCACCCCGACGTGCCAACCAGGCTGGGGTGTATTAGTTACGTACTGCTGGGCAGCTAACTCCGAAGGGACAAGCTGTGGCAGGTACTCAGCACCAGCGGGACCCAGCCAAACTGGCTGACCCGCCTGCATAAGCACCAACGTCATGTCCAGCTACCAGGGGCCAATTTCATAGAGGTGTTTAAGCACAAAAAATTGCTTAAGCACAAAAAACTCTTGCTCAGTAGAGTATGTTACCAGTGAAATCCTCATGTGATAGAAATATTATATGACCAGTTTTAGAGGACTGTTTCATTACCATGACAATCACATGAAATTTTTGCTGGTAACCTCGTTTTATCAAGTAAGATTTGTCATGCTTAAGCAATTTTTCATGCTTAAGCAGCTCTATGAAATTGGCCCCAGGTCTCCCGCGGTCGGGGACGGTGCAGGATACCCTGCGCTGAACGCGGTCGCGGGTGTACCCGTGTAGAAGTTCGAAACTGGCCGGGCCAGTTGGGCCATGAACGGGAAAGACCCCTGCCGCGGCACACCGCTTCCCGGCCCAAACTGGGTAGGTGTTGGGTGAGCCGGCGGCCGGCTGAGGAAACCCCGCATAGCTGGGTCATTCCGTGTGAAATCACCTAGAGGTTGTCAGGGGTCCGACTCGGATTTGGTCAAAACATTTTATAAAAATACTTCAACCTATGTCATGAACATTTACAAAATTTTAGAGGCCAACTCCAACTCGTTGCTGGGATATGACCTCCAGAAAATGCCTACCCTACCCACATTTTCCCAATCGTAGCCGTGCCATTGGAGGCTAGGCCTGTAGCTCAAAAATGCTTGGGAATTTTTACCTGAAAATTGATATACACATAGATTGGCATCTAATCTGCATGATTCTGTTATCAAAAGTACGCTACCACGTTTCCTTTTCGAGATGTCGCTCCCCGAAAACTCTCATTTTTGATTATCGTGGTAACTTGTTTTCATTTTTGGCTCCCCATGGTGCCCACATAGATGGTTGAATTGAATGGATACCTACATGTACATGTATGAGAGTGAAAGTGTTCTGTGTTTGATTGGGCCCTCTCATCATGAGAGTCCAACAGGGCTGTATGCTCTCCAGTGAGCCTAGTGACCAGGGGTAATAATGTGGGCACCTTGCTTATAGTAGATTTGTGTGCATACTATAATATGTTATTGGGACACGACAACTGAGTGGTGGGGTGCACTCTGTATGCGGAATGAACTCTGTATGCCTTCAAAAGTGGGCACGTGCACCCACAATAGACCGTGTAAGTTGACCTCGAGAACGAGCGGGACTCTGCGAGACTCGTTGACTTCCGGAGACCTTAGATAGGAATTATATCATGCGTGGGGACAGTTTCGTTACCATTTTGACACCACCTCAAAATTACCGATTCGGGGTCCACTATAAAAATCCTTAAAATCTCATTTATCACCGAGTGTGCGAAATGTTGATTGAGCAAAAAGTTAATAAAATTTTAAATATTTCTGTGTCTGACATAAACTGGTAACCCTACACGTAATAGAAAAACCATATCGCCA
Organism: Henricia sp. BOLD:AAB3569; assembly: GCA_037783545.1. Lineage (NCBI taxonomy): Eukaryota > Metazoa > Echinodermata > Asteroidea > Spinulosida > Echinasteridae > Henricia > Henricia sp. BOLD:AAB3569. Next base: position 1,037,077 of record JBBELK010000218.1, read on the forward strand.
TGACACCGCGTCGCTGGTAATCTGCAACTGGTGCAAAAATGTTGCCGCAGTGTAGTTGCCGCGAATTCAGTGCATTATGGCCGTTTTCAAAAGTACTCGATTCGGATTCATACAGTCTTTGCGATTTCCGGTGAAAAATCAAAGGAGGTGAAAAATCAAAGGAGACCGTCACAACGTTGAAACCACATCATGCCGGGAGACCCGGTAGCTGGACATGACATTGGTGCTTATGCTACCGGGGCAAGGGCGGGTCAGCCAGTTTGGCTGGGTCCCGCTGGTGCTGAGTACCTGCCACAGCTAGTCCCTTCGGAGTTAGCTGCCCAGCAGTACGTAACCAATACACCCCAGCCTGGTTGGCTACGCTGTGACCCGACCACCGGCTGCTCGGCCCCCTGGTCTTGAGTCAGTTGGGGCCGCTACCGAACAACCTCTGGGTAGCGAGGTAGCACCGTCGTTACGGGAACTCAGCTCTCTCTTCAAAGGAAGGGGTACTGCCGATTCGGTAGGCCCAGGTATGAGAGCTGAGCACGGCGGTTACGCAAGTGACCCCCGTCCCTCGGATAGCGTACCTTCAGGGACAGGAGGCGTCGAGCCTACGGAGAACCGGTTTGGGCCATCGTTGGGACTCGGTCGGGTCCAGCCCAACCGTTGTACTGGGGCTGACCAGTCAGTGCCGGCTCACGAGCCCGCAGGTCCATCGGGAACGGCGCCCTCTACCCAGATGGATGCGCGCCTGCTCCTTCTCCTTTGGTTCCATCGGCTGCCCCGTCTTCTGCGGGTTCCTACCGCCCACTAACCTTCGATGTCTCGGAGGCTAGCAGCGGTGAGGATGACTCGGGTTCGGACGATCCTCCTGACGAGGCTACATCCGTCCTGGCCCCGCCGGCGGCCACTATGGACCCAGAGGAGGTGGACACTCTTCCAGCGTGTACCCCTGCTGTGGTGCGTAGGGCGGCCGAGAAGCTCGGCTTGTCCTGTGCGCCCGAGCAGTAGGCGGAGAAGGGCCAACTCGATCTTGGCTTTCCTCTTCTCCCGCCTCCACGGGTCCAGGCATGCTCCTTGCCCACAGACGTTCGTCCTGAGTGGCCAGCCATCTCAGCTCCCCGGGCACTTGGGTTCTGGAGATTGTGTCTCGGGGTTATCGCCTGGAATTCACGGCGGTACCCCCAGCGACTTCTTAACCGAAACCTACCCCCTTATCCACAGGATGGGGGTCAGAAGGATGTCATCCTTATGACAGAGGTCTCTGCCCTGCTTGCCAAGGGCGCCATCTCTCCGGTCGACCCCCCTCCCCCCTATCGCGAGGGGTTTTGGTTGACGTTCTTCTTGGCTCCCAAGCAGACCGGGGACTGGCGCCCCATCCTGAACCCCAAGCCCTTAAACCGTTTAATACGGCCCCGCAAGTTCAGGATGGAGACTTTTGCGTCCATCCTACGCTGCCCGCTTAAGGGAAGATGGGCATCCTCTATCGATTTGAAGGATGCCTACCTGCACGTCCCGGTCTCGTCCCTAGACCAGCGCTGGCTCAGATTTGAAATCCTGGGCCAGACGTACGAATGGACGTGCCTTCCCTTCGGGCTTTCCACTTCGCCCAGGGTGTTCACGATGGTTACCAGGGCGGTGGGAGCGTACCTCAGGCTGCAGGGTGTCAACCTTTGCATGTACCTGGACGACTGGTTGATCTACGGCGCGTCACCAGTACAAACGATGCACCAGGTTCAGCTAGTCATCAGGGTGGTTCAGTGGTCAGATCCATAACAAAAATGCCTTCGGCTTAATTTTATTTCATTCATTTCATTTAATGGTTCTAGAATCTAGATGAGAGGGAATCGATTTCGACAGGGAATCGATTTGTACAGGTAATCGATTCCTCAACAAATATCGAAACGCGATTCGAAAAATAGTCTGTGCCCGTTATCTCTATGGGCCTTGAACAGACGTGAGTAGCAGTAGTCGAAAAAAAAATGCGACGGGAAAAAAAATGCGACAAAAAAAAAATGCGACGAAAAAAAAAATGTCGACGAAAAAAAAAATGCGACGAAAAAAAAAAAGGCGACGAAAAGAAAAAAATTGCGACGAAAAGAAAAAAAATGCGACGAAAAGAGAAAAAAATGCGACGAAAAGAAAAAATGCGACGGGAAAAAAAACGCGACGGGATAAAAAGGAGACGCGGATTGATTGGCACATATGGAATTCCATACGTCACAGCAAACCAAAACATACCCGGCGTTATGCGCACGCATTCAGGTTTGCATACATTTGATTTAGGAATGAGGTCGCATGTTAGATTGGTTCCCGATCCCTATAGATTGGTTCGCTTATTGCGAAAATATAGGGATCGGTAAAGGGCAGCCATGACGGGCAGAATTCTGCCCGTCACGTGGTTATTATTATTATTATTTTGTTAGTAAGTGCGCAGATTTTGCATTGACATTTGTAACTTGGCCGTGCGTGTCGAACATCCAATTATGTAAATAAAGTACATTGCCTAAAGCAAAGGGCTTGGCAAATTTTTAAATATAAAAAATAAAATGTGCACGCGCAAAGACGATTAATTACAGATCAAGATGAAGCGCCCTTTACCTGTCCTGGCTTATATTCTCCTGTATGGAATATGTGGACGGGAACCAGTCTAGTCGCATGTCACATCGTCTTTGAATTATGTGACCTTTGGCACATTACCAAACTAAATTTATGCAAAACAGGATGCGTGCGCATAATAACGACCAATTGTCAACAGAGGGCGGTTTAGATATAAACAAAGAGACATCGTCTATACACCAATCCGGTAATAAGGTCTTCTTCCCTGTATATCCGCCATAGCTGGGGGGCTTCCACTGAATGAACTGTATGTTTTTGTTGTTGCTGAAGCTGCATTTGTTTACTTCGAACAAGTTGCGCGTCTTTGTAGGGTTGTGTGCGCGCGAAGGCGGGCGCGTCGCGTGTACGCAAAGGCGGGCGCGTTGCGTATACGCGAAGGAGGCTCGTTCGTGCATGTAATGGATGAGCGCTTTTCGTTCTAACAGCAACACAAAACGCACAGCCCATGCACTGCATGTAATGGATGAGCGCTTTTCGTTCTAACAGCAACACAAAACGCACAGCCCATGCACTGGACGCCCCCCAGCTATGGCGGATATGCAGGGAGGAGATATTAGTTACCGGATTGGTGTATAGGAGGGCGCACTTTGATTTAGGTATAAATTCGAATTAAATGGAAAATAATTTCCACTTTCACTTGTTTATTTTATTTAAAATTCTGTCTCTGTATTATAATTACAACATGTACATGAAGGTTTTTGGAAAGAAATACAATTGTTTAAAAAAAATCTGCCATACTTCTAAAAGGCTAATACGGCGGCGCACAGCTGTTTTCGGATTTAAAAATCCATTCTGTTTGGGCGTTGCGCATTGTGAGACATCACTTTTTGTCCGTGGTTTATTATGTTTACAGAAACAAGTCAAAGACCAACTGAACTGAATTCATTTAACAAAACAATAATATCGTTTTACTATGCAGTATTTTAGAAAGTTGTTCATCGAGTTTACGAATTCAAATGAACGCGCGCCAGAAAAGGACAAGCCGACAAATACATGATGCTCCCCCCTAAAATGGAAACAGATATTAAATTGCTATATTGACTGAGAACATTGGAAAACAGCAAATAGCTTAGCTTTGTACCAGATGATGAATGAGTTCAACGATACAAAAATATAAACAGAACAAAAAGACCAAACATTGAATAATCAATTTTAAATCCTTTACGTAGTGCTCTCATTAAAAACATGAAAGTTTATTTTTGAATAAATGATTTATAAAGTGATTATTAGTCTTTTTATCAGATGAACCAATTAATAATCTGGTACAAAGCTATTTCTGACAGGGTCGCTTCGGACTATCGGTGCTCATTCAAAGGTATTCCGGGTGATGAAACGGACAGTATAGTTGCCGTTTTGCAAAATTATCAGTTATTACCGAGTAATGGTATAATTTAATCTCGGTTTCATGTTTTCTTCTTCTGGGACACCCTGTAGACGAAAAATAGCATGATGACGTGTACATAAATCCACAGACAAATGCATCAGGAAGTGGGCGGGTGCTTCGTGTTTCCCTATATAATACACACGCGCTATGCTCCATTTTGGTGAAACCCTCCATCAGTTCAAATTAGAGGTAAAAAACAATTTAAAAAGCTGTTCAAACATGGCGGGTGTGTTGTAATAATTAAGGTTATACGCCGTTCAACGAGACGTGTGTTAGTGTTTTATATTGGTGAACTTTGCCTAGCTGCCCCTTGTGTATCAGTCTGTAGTTTGACAAAGTGCCAGTCGTTATTAAAGCGACCGAAAATTCTTGCACACGTTAAGCGAGCAACCAGGTATTTTCTTGCCGACCGATATCTGCGATTTACTCGGCCGGTAGATTTTCGGGGCGAACAAATGACCACGGTAAACAATTCGGGAAATGTCCCCGTTTCTTTAAGACGGAGCCAAAGTGAATTGATGTTGTCCTCTCTTAGATTCACAATTTCAACGCTAAAAAGGTCATATTTAAAATAAAAAAATTCCAAAATAGCCAGAAAGTCTTCCGAGACAGAAGAAAGGAGATTTGACAGGCCACCAGTCCAGAGGGCGCGCTGCACGCATCGCACCACAGGCCAAACACGGGAAGTCAGACCTGGGCAAGTCTAGGCAAGGCGCAAAAACGACCGTATAAAACGGCGTTTTTCGCAGGGTTGCCGATTTCTAAAATACAAAGTATGATGTTTTGTCGTTAAAATAAAATAAATGCTTTAATAATTAATTCGAAAAAAAGAAAAGAAATCAAATGTGTTGAGAACCACGGACTGTATACCTTTAAATGCATTTGGTCGTGTGATGAGTGATACTAAATAAAGCAACAGAGTATAGCATTACAAAAAGCTGGAAAATTTGGAAGCCATTGCGATTAGGTCTTATGCAATCTTTCGAAATCCGTGTTGCAACACCTCGAAAACGTATAGACAAGATTGCTTAATAACGCGTCTCTTAATATGAGGGTCAAGGTGGATTTTGTTAGCCAATGGTATTTATTCAAGGGGATGTATCTGTCAAAATGCATCATGAAAATGTATTTTGACAAAGGGTAATTCTCTTGCGGGCATTTTTGAGGAATGGAACAATGATGAGTGAAACGCGAATGCCAGCCCCCGGGTTGGGCCGGACACCGGGGAGGAAACACCCTCTAAACCGCCCATAATCGACCGCCGAAAGACGGCAACAGCTGAGGCTAATAGGCTTGTGCAATGGTGATCAAAATTTCTTGGAGTCATCTATAAGATAATTGGTGGATCTCAGGAGTGAGTTTGGATACTCCTCTCGGCCTTCCGGGGACCGGGATCATGTTTGTGCTGGAACGGAAGCCAGAGGGTTGCCGGGTCGCCCCTGGCACGGTCAACTCAGGCTGGTATGCACGGGTAGGTCTGATATAATCCCTTTGGTCACAGGTATTTGGACAGATAAAAAGTCCCTTTCAAGAAACATTGCACAAATGTACACATGTATATCTACCTGCCGTGATATACAGAAACGCAAATTATGTTCCGAAAGATTGAAGAGGCTATATAAGAGATAAGTATTTTATCGGTCAGTAAACGTGTATTATCTACCCCTTGAGGAAAGGCTGCACCAGCCTCCGTAAGAGCCGCAGAGGTAGGGTACGCCACTCTGTCGGATGTGCCTCATTGAGCTCCTGCACTATTTTTTTTGGGACGCGCAGCTCTAGAGGTCAGCTCATCCCTTGCGGGTTTAATCAGGTTGAAAACACAATAAAATTGGTTTTCTGTGAATCTTTGACTGCAGGATTGTCACATGTGCAGAGAAGGCCGAGAGATGTAAACTATTTTATCGGTCGGTAAGATGTATGACCACCTCTTGTGGAAAGGCAGACTGCACCAGCAATTGTAAGAGCCACTGAGGCAGGGTGCGCCACCTTGTCCGAAGTGCCTCACTGAGCTCCTGCAGTACTAGGGCTATGGAAGATGCGCGGCTCCCATACGCGTACTCATGCTCAATCAGGTTGGACAAACGCAACCAAGCTGATTTTCTGATAACCCTAAACTGCAGGATTCTCCCAGAAACAGAAAATGTCCCATCTTATAACTGCGGGAATCAGTTTGTTAAAACAAGTCCACTTGGACCTGGAGGAAATCACTGGGGCTTGTTATCCACAAGTTCGCTGTATTCAACAAACTGTTCAAGGATCGATCTTTAAAAAATGCATAAATTTGTTTAACCATAGACAAAGTATTTATATAGACAACAAAGTATTAAACAGACAAATCATGTATACAGAAGAAAGTAAAATCCTTTGAAAAATCACACGGCCCTTCTAAAATAGGACGTGACAGAAACACTTATTAATGCAGGAGTAATTCTATTGGAACTTGTGTACAGAATCTGCATGGGAAAATGCTATGTCAATCCTCGTCTGGCTTGACTGCTTATGACAGTATTGCTTTGAAAAATTGCAAGCCACTTCCTATACATGAGAAACGGTGGATCACCCGCTTAATTTACTATTTCCTTATGGGCAATATATGAAGAGCTGCGTCGTGAGTGCGGTATGTGAACTTTGACCGGCATCTCGAAAGATGCTATGCCGGTCAAAGACAAAGCCAATAATAATTTAACAAATTCTGTCATTTTATGGGCGATACAACCAGAAATGGATTCAGTGCGCGTGATTGGGTTCAGGGGTACACCCAAACCCCAACAAAATAATAAAACCATGCCCACTGAAAAATTATAATATTTGTGTTAGTCTTGACAATTTGTACCGCGCCTTGTCAACGCGCATGTCATTTGCCGTTCGCCCAGATTCGAGTCAAAATACACTGGTATCCAAATTCATTAGAAATCACACACGAGTCAATGGAAGACGTCAGGTATTGTAGATGGCTTGGTCACTTTCCATAGACTTTTGTTTAATTTCAAGATACGGTATAGTATGGACACAGTAATGGCGGATATGATAGTTGTTGACGTCACGCGTATGGCACGCCAAAGCGAAAATAATTCAACACTGATAATGTTGCCATAAACCCTAAAAAACAAGTCTCAACATTTTTAAAAACGTGCCAACAAAAGCACGGTATGCTAGTTTCAAACAGTCTATCAACATTTAAAAGTCATGCCAACCTTTTTTCTTGCGCAACATTTGCGAAAATATGCGTCAACATTAAATTATTAGTGTTGAATTATATTTCGCTTTGGCGTGCCATAGTATGGACACAGTAATGACGGATAGCAACCGGTTGTCAAGCCAAGTGAAACCCAAGAATAATGTTGCACATAATTCCTTATACAAGTTGCAATTTCCGTGCAAAACCCGCGCTTCCATAGCTCTGTCCACTGTTACATCACTGGTCCTCTTCCTGTTTTCCTATATATGCAAAATGATATTGATGACCAGCTACACAATCATGCCTGGTCGTAAATGGTCTGGTTCAAAATGGTCGCCATTACCCTTCTTGAAGTGTGGTGGAACAAAATGAGAGGGCGCGATTGTAGTTGGTAATTGTTTGTTTGTTAATAAAAAAAATAGTATTAAAAATATTGTTTTTTCAAAAACCCGATTTACCTGTTGTAATTAGGCCTATGTTACAGAGAAAGAATTATGAATAAAATAAATAAATGCAAAGTGAAAAATTATTCTGCATTAAAAAAGGTTATTTTGCATTTACTTCTAATTAGTACACAAACAAATCAAAGTGCGCCCTCCCATACATATTGCATCCACCATACTTCAAAAGGGCTGATGGCGTATTATGGTCAGTCGTGTGGTGCACCCTTACTTGACGTGGCTATACACTGTACTTGTAATAATGATACATCATTCAGGGGTAACATGAGTTAATCATACATGATTACTTCATTTATCTACTTGGATTTCCCCTATGATGACGATGTGCTTTATATCAGTGATGTGGCCTTATGGAATGAGGATTGCCCAGGTACATAAGGTGTACATCATAATGAGTCATCTAAGGCGTTACGGTCGTTCCACAATCACCGAGGAGAAGCTATGCGGAACCATGACAGTGGCGCCTAGCTTGCCCCAAAAACTTGCCTAATTCGCGTCCCCCTGCCCCTCATCGACAATGGCATAGCTGGGTGATAAGGGCGGCTATCTGCCCTCTCAGATAGGGAAGCCGGGATTAAGACGATATTGGCCCCGTGCAACGGCAGAGCCAGAACGGTCTTCGTTCTTGTTCGGGGTTGTTCTACTGGGAAACATTATATGGAGCGAACAGGCACCTCCCCCATCTGATAGATGTCAGGAAAAGAGGTTCTGAAAAGCACCTCCTGTGGTGGGGGTCACACCCTTCCGAAGGACCCATCTTAATCAGATGGGGTTACCAAATCAGCGGTTAGGCAAGTGAACATTTAAAGGAGTTGTTCAGATTTTTTTCTTCAGAAAATGGATTTCGTTCTAACCTACCAATCCTGTATAATACCTCCCCAAAATACCACCCATGGGAAGAAAACAGGAAATGTGCAATCTCCAATTTGGATGCGAAAGCAAAAAGGTTGGTGTGATCACTGCACTGATTTCTGGAACGGATAAATTAGTTTACCAAAAAAAAACATCGGTGGTTTTTGACAATACCCTTGAAATTTGAGAATGGTTATGAGAAAAATATGACACACAATATGATATAAAAATCTGAACACCCATTAGAAAAATGGGGGGCTCCTTTAAACCCTTGGATCTCAGCGCTCGTATAGTGCGGGACGCATGCGCACAGCCATCCCCCGTGCCTCTGAAATTAAGAACAAGTTTTAAGAGGTTCAAGGTTATTAAGTGGGATTTGTAGTCGATGAAGGGGGAATTTAGGGCGAGTGAGGGGGTGACTTATACTGGGGATCGGATGGTCTTTCCTCAGGGATGGGGCTGAGGACGAGCGGGTTGTATTTCTTGGTCATTTTAGGATTGTAGTTTGGCGAGAAACAACGCCCGCTAGTTTTAGGGTTATGCAGGAGAACACTTTGTTTGAATCTCGTTCTTAACCTCGAAGAGCGATTTTTGGCAAAAAGAGATGGATGGAATTTAGAAGTCTCCCGGATTTTGCCACGGCCAGAAAGGTAATTTTAAATCGTTTTTATCAATATAGTATATAATGTTCAGTGCGATCTGTAAATTTTTCGGAAAGCAGAGTGACTGTTCAAGCAGGTTGTTAAATGCTTTTTATTTAAATTTCAAAATGTGCAAATGGTCAAACCAAACCTTGCTCATTTTGGAATTAATTAGCCGTTTATATAATGGATGGCGTCGGGAATTCCTCATTTTCAAATGGAGGTGCAGTTTAGAAAGTCACATACTATGGTGTTGTTGCTATGTGGTGCACGCTGTTGCCTATAGCAATCAACAGTCTTGTTGTTGCTTAATGCCATAATCCAGCTGTATTGCGTTTAAAGTCAATATTGTTGAGTAATAATGTCGCAACTTAACTTCCGGATTTGTAATATCACTTCCGGTTTGGGTTCCCCAATTGTTACTGAATATTGGCCTAGATTTCCCACGCCCTACTGTTAAACCAAATAGCCGATATGACCGCCGTTATTTAATCGGTGCGACTCTACTTTGAACACCGTGAGCTAACCGTGACCGGACGGAGATATCCCGCCAAGTTTCCCGCCAGGAAAGCTGTTTTTGTTTGATTTGGCGGCGCTGCCGCACAAAGACAGATTCCCCGCCGATGTTAGGCAAATTGCTCACTTAATATATCCGTCCATCATGCTCAGGATGCTATTGGGTAAGGGTTTAGTCGGCCCAATCCGTCCCCGACGGCTGTTTCGTGTATGAGGTTTCACGACGGTATAGATTAAATTATCAATTCATGTTTTGTTATGAATATGTAATAAGGGCACTCCCATGTGTTGGTCGCTCTTTTACCGGTCTTCAAATCTAAAAATCATGACGAGCGAAGTGACACAAAACACTTTAATGTGCAATCACGTTCAACTTAAATAGTTCGGCTGTTTGATGTATCATGTGCTGATGGGTCAACAGATGATTGGCAGAGGAGGACAACCCGCAGTTCACAAAGCGAGAAAGCGATTACCAGTTTGCCAAAAGTGAACAGCGGAGCGGGCCCTGCCTACGACATCAACCACACGACACGACAGTAGCCGAGGGCCGCAGATGCGAAGTGGCCGGGGACACTTAGGGTCGAATTAAGACCAGAATTACTCGCACGGGATGGAGTCTTGTTTGTCACGAATTTCCTCCTTTTTTCTCCGCTCCATTCACCGGTCGTCCCGTTGCGTCTTGTACCAGTGGCAGCGAATTATCGATGTTTGTTTTTCTAAAATAACTTGAATTTTGGCGGTTCCCTTTGTTCGTCTGCACAACGGAATCTCTTCTTTTCTGTCTCGTCTAATATACGCCCACTCGTGGAGGGATTTTTACAATTATTGTGAGAACGGAAGGTTGGCAGCACTTTTATCTACTCTAAATCAAGTTGACGTTCAAACCAGATATTTGTTTAGCCACGTTAATATTTCTGAGATACACCAAGCCTGAGCCTGCCATTCGTAGAGGTACTTGCAAACCGGAAACAAAAGGTCAAGCATTTTTATTTGTTTGTGACAAACTCGGACAACATTTTCTTCATTTTATTTATTGAATCAATAGATTTTAAGGTGCCATTTCCATTTATTGGTGTTTCAGCGCTTACAAACGCGGTACGGTAAGGTGATAATTCAAAGAAGATCGCCACAACGTTAAAACCCCATTGCCATTCCCTGACTGGTCTCCGGAAGTGTGACCCGAAACGAGACTTACGGGGGCTATTGCAGACTTTGATCCACTTAGTTGAGAAAACCGTAAGACGATAGATGATTTTGTTTTGTTTTGCAGACTAACTTAAAGCTCGTACCCAGGATTGATATGCCACTATGAGCAACTAACAATGGAAATTGGGCACAAACCATTGTTATTAACAATGGTGTGTGCCCCGTTTCCATTGTTAGTTGCTCATAGTGTGCAATGTCCCAAATATTTAACGAACCGTTTGAAGAAGAAAAAAATACTTCACGGGTTGACAAGAAAAACCCGACTAAAAGTGTTGATATATAGCAATGTTAACAAACACCACATGATGTTCCCCCTGTAAATTGATACCTTTGTGAGAGAAATTGCAAACTGAAGGTGCTTTTTGAAGAAAAAAATCGTTTGCAGACGATTTTTGTTTTACATTTATTCAACACAAAACCAATGCATGGGTTTTAAGGTTTTCCAAAGTATACTGCATCTAATATGTGGCTGAAATTTCTACAAGGCAGTTTATCAAATATATTCTTTAAGGCGGATACACACAATCGCGGAAAAATCACACTTTCGCGCTGCGCTCACCGCATTGCATGAGCTCCCAATCGCCGATTATTCCAAAATAGAAAATTCTACTCTGGTATCTTGGGGCTTCTCTAAAACCTCATTGGCTGCGCGTTGGAAAGGTCAGCGCACCGCGGTCAAAGTTCAACAAATTTGAACTTTGACCCAGCTCAAAACGTTTTGCGCGTCGCGATAGGCCGCGCACAAGCAGCAAACCAGTTTGTGTACAAACCAATGGCACAGTCTGATTTTTCCGCGATAGTGTGAATCCGCCTTTAGTTATGTAATGCTGTCTTATTTTTAAAAGTTCTCCAATTATGTACTATGTCTTTAACAAATGCACTTGTAAAGTACACTCGTATAATGCAATGAAAATTCACCATAATACCTCAAACATCTTCTACCGGAACCGATGCTCTCTAGATTCGCATTCAGAAAAAGGTTTCTTTCTTTCTTACTGTAAAGGCACAGGCTCGTCAGCAAAGCGCGCGCGCCAAATTCGTGCCACGAAATACGCAGCTCCATGCCTTTGCTATGGAGCTGCGTATTTCGTAGCACGAATTTGGCGCGCGCATTGCTGACGAGCCTGTGCCTCATTGAACACTGATAAAATAAAATTGTAGCCAAGAATATTTTGAAATGGCTAGTTTTTAACAAGTGGTTTGCCACGACAGTCAAAATATTAAAAACTCTGTTCTGAGAAAGGATATACCATACATGCAGATGCACGCTAAAAGACGGAAATATATCCACTCTGATTGCAGCAAAAAACGGAACGTATGCGTTTTTCGCTTCAAATCATTTCTAGACCGTCGTTTGATAAATTACCCGGGATTTTCACCACAAACACTCGATGTCTCCGCAGAAGATAAATGCTGCAACACGGGTCAAAATACGCAAAAATCCACAAAATTATATTAAAAAATGAAAATGTAGATTAAAGTATGATAAATGTTTCTTTCGAAGACGAAATTAGCGTAATGTGCATAATTCTTATGCACATTACAGTAAAAGACAGTGAAACCGAATATTTCAACTCACAATATCCATTTATTATGGACGAATAAATAAATGAATGAAATACAAGAGATTGGCTGTTACACGGTATTGGTTTTAAAAAATACATGTAAACTCAACTATATCAACGTTCGGACCTTTTACATCGGAGAGAATAATTTGGATACGTTTCAGCTTCCAAAGAAACTTCAAAAGGAGGAAAAGGGAATACGGGCGGAAAAATAATGGCGCCATATTATGGACATTTGCTCAAACAAATTGACAAGACGGTATTGAGAGAGCGACTGTTTGCCAAAAGCGCGCCAAAATCAACGGCCAGGACAAGACACGCGCGCGTCCGGCCGTCTCCACTGTGTAAAATTTGCCTCTGTTCGACAGTTGCACATAATTAGCAAAAGGGGTCAGAAACATTATCGTCCTCTGTTCCATATACCTCAGTAAACAAGCCTTGTTCTATTGTTAATTGACCTACACCATTAGAGAACATTGTAAAGGGTTCCTAAGATGAATACACTGTATGACAGGGGGTCCGTCTTGAATGCTGCGATGATTGCATCGGCAAAACGATGCACATCTGAAAATACCTACAAAATAATTATGCTGATGTCATTTATTGGCTTAAAAAAGGTACATGTATATGGGTCTTTCCACAGTAATGGGGTACATTTCTGTAACATTCAAGATCTTAGGTCCCAGTTCATTTCAAATGTCTTAATTTTATCTTTAAATTATCAAGCTAAACTGAGCAAATAACTTTTTCACCAAGGAGTACGAAAAATAATCCTACAACATACATTTGTGAAAACCTCGTGTACATTTCCTATTACGCATGTAACAAAGACGGAAAAAAATGTCACAAAATGGTCTGTCCACGTTACATAGGACGTAATAGGAAAATTTGTACACAAGCTTTTCAAAAATGTATGTTGTGGCAGCAATTGTTTTACCTTTTTGGGCAAAAGATATCTCCTGAGAACAGAACAAGGACATTTCTTTAATTCTGAGATAAACTAAAGACATCTGAAAGGAATTATTGAATTATTTTTCAAATGTACTCCATTACTGTGGACAGACCCATATGAATTCAACATTTCTTTAAAATTGACATCACGTACGCGATGGTTCAGACAGTCATTCACTTATAGTCAACGACGATATTTAATAATATGTTGATGGTCTTGCTTTTGGTGGAATATAAATCCTATATTTAAAAAAAACAGTAGACCTATATTGAACATTTGAACAAGCAGAATCAGTTAGCATTTTTATGGGTTACATAAAATTGGGTCAGCATGACGTAAGGATTTATTATAGGAAAGGCGTATAATCGATAGACCTTCCTTTGAATATACTGACCCAGGGCGGTCGGGTTCTTTCCATACCTATAACCTCTGGCGTCCCGGGTTCGATTCCGGGGCATGTATGTGAATTGGGTTTGCCGTCCCTACTTGACCGTCTGACAAACACCCCCCCTCCCTCCCACCCCAGGAGATTTCCCTGGGGGTTTTCCTCCCACTTCTAAAACTGCATCTTTTTCTTCGTCATCTTGAGTTGATAAAGTAAAGATGAAGCTAATACTGTGCAGTATGCATTAGGGGTCTTACAGTTACCGAAGATGCCATACATTTAACAATTAACTCTAGCCAACATTAAAGGCAGATCACATGATTGGAACTTTAAAACTAACCGAAAACAACTTTACATAACCAACGAGTATGATTGATAAACTGCCTTGTAGACATTTCAGCCATGCACTTAGATGCAGTAATACTTTAGAAATTCAGAATACCGTTTGCCAACTGAGATGTTTTCGACGCGAACTGCCTGTGAGGGCGCTGTGCTGCCTCTAAAAGAACCACCGCACCGCAGGGAGTACGGTCACTACTACACTCACAGCTGATCGCACGAGTATAAAGAAAGTGTGAAAGTTTCACCAGCTTGCATTTCGCCCTCTGGTCATTTGGAGTCCGTGACAAACTAGCCACTGAACCGGCCCGGAACCGATCCCGAATCTTCCAACTATTATCTTTCTTTGCCGACGAGTCCTCGGGATATTAGTTCAGATCACACCCTGTCTCCGCGTGAAGAACTGGAGTCGCCTTTTTCAAACTCCCATCCTTGTTTTGCGGTTGTCGTTTTTGGTACATCTTGTTTGTGAAATCGCCTCTTCTTCGTGAGCTGAAACCTGAAAAACGGAAGGTAGGCCTACACGTCTGACACAACCTGCTGAAATCTCCGGTAAGACCCCAAACAGATTCTTTGTTTTTTCTTCCATCTTATAGCTCATTTGGTATCAGTTAATTCGATGGCGTTGTATATAATTCCTCCGCAAAGACAGATGCATGGCCGCATCATTGTTATAAATAGTGGTGCATGGTACTAAATAGGACGCGCATGTTATTTGAGTTTGGCGTCTTGTTCGGCATTTCAACCTGGGTAGACGTGCATTCCTTCTCGTAATGTAAAGGATATTTGCGACAAATGAAACGATTGTTATGTAAATTCTCTCCGGGTCTGCCACAGCTTTAGACATCTCGCACGAATTAGAAAAAAAAGCGAGTGTGACTGATGATGATAACACTTGTTCCTATAAGATTGAACTTACACCGTTGAATCAATGTTGACATTTTCTCAACGAAAGTGACAAGTCTGCTGTGTGTTCTCCTGCTAATTGAAACGACAATTGAAAACCGTACATTCAAGAGAAAAGGCATAACAAAAGCAAATGATCTGGGAGGGAGAAATCTCAAACCCAATAGGAGAGTTTATTTAATAACTCAAACCAATGTCTTTTATGATAAAAACAATTCGCTATATGGGTCTGTCCACAGTAATGGGGTACATTTGAAAAATAAGTCAATAACTCCTTTCAGATGTCTTTAGTTTATCTCAGAATTAAAGAAATGTACTTGTTTTGTTCTCAGGAAATTGCTGCCACAACATACATTTTTGAAAAGCTTGTGTACACATTTTCCTATAATTACGTATTAACGTGGACAGACCATTTTTTGACATTTTTTCCGTCTTTGTTACATGTGTAATAGAAACATTTGTGCACGGGGTTTTCACAAATGTATGTTGTAGGACTATTTTTGGTAAAAAAGTGATTTCCTCAGTTTAGCTTGATAATTTAAAGATAAAATTAAGACATTTGAAGTTAACTAAGACCTAAGATCTTGAATGTTACAAAAATGTACCCCATTACTGTGGAAAGACCCATACACAGTTCAGTTCTTGCAATAAGCATTATTATATGCAGCGGATGCCCGCGTGTTACGTTTTACATGCACAACATCTGGTCACCAGAAAAGCCTATCTCTAATTACATGTAGGCCTAGATGAAAATGTGGGGCAAATGAAAAACACACCAGCAAGTTTTGTAAACAAGTCGTGTCCTCTTTTTTGTGTGGATGCATTTTTAAAAATCCTAATAGTACATATTATGTTACATTGACGCTATGTACTGTTTTTCTGCAACAATGTTTTTTGTGCCCAAAATGGTATATTCTGTATTTAATTATTTTACGGTGATTAGGAAAAATATTGATTGTCCATTTGGGCAACTATTTTACACCGAAGTTAGGTTAGTGGTTCTTATGGAAACCCCGAGGTATAGTATATAGCAATGTGCATCATACTAGCTCTGCTGTTAGAGCATCTGCCCGTTGTGTAAGAGGTTTCAGGTTCGAATCCTGGTGAGAAGTGAGAACCTTCATTTGCAATTTAAATTCTGTGATGGTTAGTTAAATTTCAGATTGTTCGCTGGTCCGTTAAACGGGGGCCTCGGGTTCAAATCCCGATTCGGTGTAAGTGAATTATAGACCGTATCGAATAACTGCCATCTTGTAGGCAAGTTTCTTTGTTCCGTGAGGACATGGATGGCTGCACATATTGTGGTTACACTGTCGACCAATTTAAGTGACAAATATTGCCCTACAAGATGGCAGCTATTCGATACGGTCTATACACCGTATGCATGCATTCAGGTTTTTCATATAATTTGATGTATGGATAAGAGAAACAAAAATCGTATGGGCCTCATGAATGATGAGAATTCGAACCTGAAACCACCAGTTTCTTGAGCAGGTGCTCTACCAGCTGAGTGAGGCACAGTTGTACACTTTCTCAGGTTTTCCCTCCGAGCCCATTTTCCCCTCAGTGTTGCATGGGTGCGCAACTGAGCAAAGCAATATTTTGTATATGGTGCCTATATGTCAGTGGTCTCGGGTTCAAATCCCGATCTGGAACATGTGATTTTTCCCTCATCCCTTGTGCGATTGTTTCAATTAAATGGTGATTAGGCACTATACGAAATATTGCGTTTGCTAATTTGATGTGTCAAAAGCGTGACAAGCGTTGTCACGCCCGTCGCCCGTGACGCTGAAACTGTTATACATGTAACAACAGTCAACATTTCATTCTCCTCTCGAACTCGACTCCTTATTTGTTCCGAATTGTTTTTCTTTAAAATGGAAATTCAGATAGGACAGAAATTCACACAAGCTGCAAAAAAACATTCTCCTGTGAGTCCGTCCAATGTGAGTTTTTCCCCCCGTAGTTTAAAGAGAAAGTGCATCGAACGTGGGCGATCCTTTTAGCAAATACCCACAAATCCATTTCGAATCCTAAAATAAATCTGTGCTTGTTTCGCTTTACCGCCCAAGAATTTTAAACTTCCAACTTCACTCATTGGCAACAGAAAAACAATTAGTAACCAAAACGTGCGGCGGGGGTGTTCTTGACTTTGTCACGGCGGTTTCCAAGTACTCGATATATATCTCCCGGAATCCATGCTATCAGCATTCGCGGATTTGTCCTGTCACGGTGTATTGCTATACTGAGCCTCACTGGGAAGCATGCGGGCCACACCCTGCCAGAGACTGCAGTGTATGTTGTATAAGCGGTAATTCGTATATCCCTGTCTTTTCTTACGGCAACCGCCCACAGCAGAGCCGAAAGCCGCTTGGGATTATAATCTAAGCCGCATAAAGAGGCAAAGATGGCGGCACCCCCACCTCACAAAACGCAGACGTTGCACTCAAAAGAAACATTTTGGGTATTATCTAAGATTGGGTATTAGGCCGATCTAAGATTGTAGATCAGTTGTGACGAACCCCTATTGCACTGCTCCAGAACTATTTGTATGATAGATTTGTTATTAGAATGTCATTTTGATTAATCCTATAAAAATATTACACAGTCGTCTTTTTTTGTGCTGGTGTGATTTTTTAACGATCGTAAAAGTCCAATCATTCTGCCAAAACGTCGTTAGTTCAGTAATTGATTTAGCTTGCAGTTAGCACTGCATACTCAGTGCTTTCCCGAGACACTATGAAAAACTTCATGGCGTGCTCGGGTGGGATTCGAACCCACGACCTCCTGCAAACGAGGCAGACGTCTTAACCACTCGACCACCGAGCTAGCCGGTGTTGAATGGCCGGTTCGAATCAGTTCGCAATGCGGATCGCAATTAATCAGTAATTGATTTAGCTTGCGTCGGGGAGAATTAATGTTAATTAGGGTTTGCCCTTACCCGACGTATATTAGCACGGCATACTCAGTGCTTTCCCGAGACACTATGAAAAACGTCGTTCATTTGAATTATATAAACGCGTGTGAATTATATAAACGCGTGTGCACTCGCATATTTTTTACAAGGGCGCCCTCATGTGAACTAAACTCTTCACCCCAACACTATGAAAAACTTCATGGCGTGCTCGGGTGGGATTCGAACCCACGACCTCCTGCAAACAGGGCAGACGTCTTAACCACTCGACCACCGAGCTAGCCGGTGTTGAATGGCCGATTCGAATCAGTTAGCAAGGGGATCGCAATTAATCAGTAATTGATTTAGCTTGCGTCGGGGAGAATGAATGTTAATTAGGGTTTGCCCTTACCCGACGTATATTAGCACTGCATACTCAGTGCTTTCCCGAGACACTATGAAAAACGTCGTTCATTTGAATTATATAAACGCGTGTGAATTATATATGAATTATATAAACGCGTGTGCACTCGCATATTTTTTACAAGGGCGCCCTCATGTGAACTAAACTCTTCAAATTTGTACGTCTTGAGTTAACCTGGACAAAAGACAAAACTGCATTCTGGGGATGTTGCTTGATCGCTATCCGTCCCATTTGGTCCAAGAGTATATTTGCGAAAACGTATATGGTATTAAAGGCACAGGCTCGTCAGCAATGCGCGCGCGCCAAATTCGTGCCACGAATCACGCAGCTCCACAGAAAAGGCATGGTGCTGCGTATTTCGTGGCACGTATTAGGCAGGCGCGCATTGCTAAATAGGACGATGGCTTCGCTTCTTGAGAGCATTTTTATTATTTTCTCGGAACGTATAGATGAGGTACTGCCCATGCCTTATACACGGGTTGGTTTTTATCATATACCGGTACACATCCTCAATCACACATTTAGATATCTCCGTTCATAGCAGTTTTCCAATCCCATAATCTATCTTTAATAAAACGTTTACGCGCCATTCCTGCGGTAGTAGGCGAGAACGCCTAACGCGCCCGTCCCTGGTAAATCTCTGCTCCTTCAGGCCGGAGCTGATTGTAGATAAACGCGACCCCTTTTTTTCTCGAGAGTCTCTGCTAATTTTCCGCCCAATCCATCACTAGTTCTCAATACAGGCCAGTGACAAATTTATTACAGGTGATTTGACGTGTTTAGGCTTGTTATCTTCGGCTCAAATATCTCCTTCGCATGTTTTTTTTCTCATAACGAGAGCTAACGAGAAACAATTTGGATGGTGCACATGCGTGAATTATGAGTTTGTTGAATTTGTGAGAGATTTATTTTAATGGAGATGCATTTCGTTACATCGCAGAGCAAGCGACTACCCATCGAAAGAGGGTATAATTTCCGTCGTTTGAGGGACTTTAGTCGACTATACTTGCTCAAAAATAATTCAGCCATAGACCGTATCGAATAGCCGCCATTTCGTGGGGCACCTTTTGTTACGTAGGGCGAGTTTGTTTCGGACGGATCCAGATTCAGATCTGCGCAGTGAATTCCTAGTTGAGAGCAGTTTCGTTTGTTTCTGCGCGGTATTAAAAATTCGGGATCTGGATTCGGATCTGTCGTGAAACAAACACGCCCTTAAAGGCACAGGATCGTCAGCAATGCGCGCGCGCCAAATTTGTGTCACAAAATACGCAGCTCCATAGCAAAAACGTGGAGCTGCGTATTTCGTGGCACGAATTTGGCGCGCGCGCATTGCTGATGGGTCTGTGCCTTTAAACCGTTCAACAACGGAAGCAAAATATGTGCAACCATGCATGTCCTCAAGGAACAAAGAAACTGCCCCACGAAATGGCGGCTATTCGATACGGTCTATAAGGCTTGGATTGCACATTACTAAAATAAAATGTGTATTAAACGAGCAAATACACGTGAACATAAATTTAATGAGGAACAACTGAAAATGACTCTATTAAAAAAGAAACGCAATTTTCTTAGAAATTTATTTAGCTTGCGTCGGGGAAACTGAATGTTAATTGAGGTTTGTTTTTCCCCCACCGACGTAATTGTCAACACTGTATACTCAGTGCCCTCCCGAGGCACTATAAAAACCTCATAGCGTGCTCGGGTGGGACTCGAACCCACGACCTCTCGCAAACGAGGCAGACGTCCCAACCACTCGATTTTCTTAATGTTATCAATTCTTCACCAGAACAGACGTTTGTGCCATTATACAGTGAGTTTGTGTATAACATTAACAAGGCACTGATCCACCAATCACTTTGGAATCGCTTACAAGACTGTTCCACTTCAGCGATTTCGTCTAGGTCTACTTGGACCTGTTTGAACAAAGTGATTTCCACAGCAATGAAATGTGACATCTCCTGTTTCTGGGAGAAATCCTAAAATGTATTTATTATAAGGGCTCTATTATATGAGCTGACCTCTGGAGCTGCGCGCCTCCCAAACAGCCCCGGAAGGCACTTTGGGCAGAGTGGCGCACCCTGCCTTAGCGCCTCTTACTGAGGTTGGTACAGTCAGCCATGCCGCAAAAAAATGCAATGGTTATAAATGTTACTGCCTCCTCTATCTTTTGGCAAATGAAATTTCTTTTCGTTATCGAACGACAGGTGCGTTCAATAACGACAGGTGCGCTCAATTGAGCTCTTGCGTAATGCTTTGTTACGCATGCTCCTTCCTATATAAGGACTGCAATTCGCATTGTATCTTTCTTCTCGGTGTGAGCATTGAACCGGGCCCACTCATTCAGACACAAGAATTCCACTGTTTAAGCATTTAATTAGGTATATGGCAAGGAAAAAGGGAGTGCACCCTCTTTCGGTATCCTAGGATGCACCCACGTTTCCTCCTAAAAAGACAAAGAAATGAAGAAACAAAAAGGAGGTTTTTCGTGGCCTCCGAGGACCAGCAGCGTGCTGTATGGACTCATACCGAAAGCCTTGTTCATGTTCCTGTATAAATTGATAAGTGAAGCAAACTTTTTGTCATGCTATTTAAATCAGTAAGAATGTAATAAGAATTTGGCTTAAATGGTTTGATGAATAAACAGGCGAGTTTCTTTTTCGGAACCGTATACATTCTACCCATTCATAAAATTATGGTGGAAAGTTTGATAGCACATGCACACCGTCTGCCGGCCAAACAAAGATATAGGCCTACATATATAGTGCTAATATACTTTCTTTTGTAGGAGCGTGCTTGCAATGTGCTTGCAATGGACCCAAATGGGTATACGCCATTATGTGCGAAAGCCATTCCATTCCCCTACCCTCGGGTCCACAGTGGCTGAAAGCATGGGTGCACCCAGCCCGACCCACGGGACAAAGCGGAACAAAGCGTGGGTTGTTGGCCTGAAAGAACATTGTGTGTTTTTCCGGAAAGACCTCTGGACAAGTTACAGTCACGATGAATTTGCAAAGAGCACGTAGAAGCGGTACTATTTTTGGACGCCAAAAGGATGTTTGTGCCTTTAATTCCCCAATGCCCGTACGCGCCCTTGTTGTGGGAATGTGATTTTTACCTGGATAGACGTGGTCTGGGTTTTGTGTTGTTAACAAAAATTATTGTTCTTATCTCAGCCTGCATTTTTGTTTGTAACGAGGGTAATCTTTAGATAAACAGACCCCCTCTTTGTTTTGAACGGCCACCAAATTTACCGTCCGTGCCCCGGATTTTGGGGCAGCTATTTTTGGACGAAAAACGGGATTTTCCAAAAGGCAATAAACATCGGTTAACACATTTTTCTATTTTGAGCCACCACAAATGCGGCTTTTTGGGATTTAATTGTACTGTACCAATGCAATATTTCCGACCGCAGCCCCATCTTTTACCACACACAGCGTTCCTTATCAGACCTTCCCCAATCGGACATTACCATATCAACATTTGTCCCATGCGCTTCTTGTGTACGTAGCGCAGCAGTCGAGTAACAAAATGCATTCGGAAGTGTGTCTCCGTCAGCCTAATTTCTGGTCGATTTTAATGCTGGGCTTCCGTGGATTTATGCATCCCACTTCCTCTTTTTAGAAACATTTTTATAGTTACGTGTAAGGCTGTAGGCTACACACACTTCTTTCACGAGGCATGACTTCCAAAATCAATAAATATTTTAGATTTCAGGGCCAAATTTGTCTTTAAACTCAGGATTGTCCCTTTAAACTCAGGATTGCCGTAATCCAGAGATGGCGTTATGTCAGTGCGGTTCGTAAACATGTTGACCCAACGCTATCGACAGTGAATCACTGGTACCTATTGAACCTTTGCTAATATTAATATAGGCACGTACAGCTGATGAAAACGTGCACATTAGTAACAGAAACGGTGCCGCTGAGCATCCATCAGTCATTTTTGTCATAAGTGTTGCGATATATTGCCCTCGTGTTAGCGACAGCTCATGAAATCCGTACCGTAATCATCCACTCTCTTGCGGTATACGAGCTCGCAATAAACACGCCGGCTCGTAGCACACTCGATCCGGCTTACCGCGTCCTGAAAATTGAAGGCCCTTTCCTCTCTCTCAAGTGTCAAGGCCTGATGAGTTTTTCTTTTTTTTATGAGTGAAAAAAAGAGTAAAGAAATGATACATTTTTATTTTGTTTTCCTGGCGCGCGCGCGTGGGCGAAACTCCAAGGCGGCAATCAATCAAGATATCGCCCAAGCGTTGCTACGTCACTTGCCCGGGCCGCGCCGGACGGCGGCTCCCAGCTTTGGCGAGTCAGTTCCGTGGGAGCTGCGCACCGTGTATATAGTTTGATGGTTGTTTGGGTCGTGGGACATGTTTGCTTACGACCATCAATCGAGCCGTAAATTGCCCGCAATCGGCGCAAAAACAACGTCGCTACATGACCCACCCCCTCGCAGCTGTGACGTCACGCGTGGTCAGTTTAAAATATAATTTTTAATCAAACAGCGATTGTCTGCTGCAGCGCGTGCGAGCTGACGTCTGACGATGATTTACTGCACATGACCATAAATGGATATAACGGAAGTCCTCGTGAAAACTCAAGCAATTACCTTTAGTTGAATCAACCCTTGGTTGTTATTTCTTTTATTATAAGTTCCGTGTATAATGCAGAAAAAAATCATCAGTTTGCCACAGTTCCAGTTCAGTGTGCTTGTTAATATTCATCGCCATGTGTCGTTCAAGCCAATCAAATCCGTGTTCGTGTGTGGAATATAAGTTACGGACACCAGTCTAGTTCCTTAAGTGACGTGCCAAACAGCGCCCTCTCTTGGCAAAGAACATTTAATTGGTAAAAAATACGGCTGCTTCTTTTTGATTTACAATCAAAATAAACACTTTGCAATGTTTTATTCGTTTAACAATATTATACTGCAAAGAATGAGTCTGAATTCATTGACCATTTCATGAGCTCTTTAAGGATTAAGATGCAGATTACCGGAAGCAACACTGTCAGTTGCAACTTTTTCAGCGTGTGCTCTTGAATTTAGAGTTTTTTTTATTCCTCCTTGTTTCGTAAAGACGTGTTTTTAAATTAAATACATTCCAGTCTTCAATCTACAATCTTTGGGCTTTCTTTCCAACTTGTTTGCCGCCTTGATAAACAAACGTAAAGTATAATTAGCCAACGCCAACTTAAGTCACGCAAAAACAACACTCTCAGCGCTCAATAACTCATTTTATTCATTTGTAAATATGAATCTGCCCATTACTTGAAAAAAAAATAAAAATTTCCACAATAATAATGTGCGATTCTGCGGTATCGGTGACAGAAACGTGTACCCCACGTCGCGCGTATTTGTCCAGACATTTACCGAAGCGGCGGGGGCTAGCCCAGGCCGGCCGGCTGCCGGCTCGCGCGGCGTGGTGATGTAAACAGGCCGGACTCTCGCCGCGAAAATTACACTCACGCGTCGACGGCTATTACCGTCGCACTAGGCAGCTCGGCGGGGTTACAAAGAAGGGGCCGATAGCGCGGGAAACGCCCGGAGAGGGGTGGAAAATACATCCCCAGTGGGTGAACATTACACACTATTTAATTATGCTGTATGGCTACAGCAAAAAAATGAGGCGTTTGTTTAAGTTGCCAAAAATACTACAACTTAAACAGCCGTCGGGCGTGCTTTGAACAGGATGGGTAAAAAATTGTTGGCGTTTCCAGTCCCGACTATTAACGCTGACCTCTATGCAGTGGTCGGTGAAAATTGAAGCAATGCGTCGGCCATCTTGCTCCAGAAAAAACATTGCTTTGCGTAGACTACTCCCCGATACACCTGAAGTAAGATGGTCTAATGTACATAATTTTAGGGTACTAGGGTACTAGTCCAATGTACGGGGGTTCAAACACAAAGTTACCCGACCACACCCGTGTTGTGCAAATGGAACCAGTCTAAAGTATGCAGAGTGACGTCATTACACTCCAGGGAAAGCCACCCCCCCCCCCCCCCCCCTCCCCCCAACCCCCTCCCCCCTTGCCGTTACTAGGCATGTTCTACGGACGTTCTGAATTATGGAATGGACTGTTTCCCCAACCACCTGAAAAAAGAAAGCACTCGTGACCAACCTGTTTCCTTCAAAAGGCGCCTGTGTTGGATCACCCACTTAGGAACATGCTGTCCCAGTTATGCGCGTCAAAATTTAACACGCCTTGTTAGCAAAATGTTAACTCGAGTTTATATACGCTGTAAACTATTATACTAGGTAGTATGGCGCGTATAGAAGACAACCTCGTTCCCTTGTCGCGCACAACCACCCTGGCGACGAGGTTGCGTAGGATAAAACAGAAGTACTGACGTGTATAAATGAAACATGCTGACGTCATCTGACTTCATGGATTACGTCATCTAAAGCCCATACAAGAGCCGATTACATACACTCACAGAACGAAACGTATATATGTGCTCGAAATGTGCAATGGAATGCACTTTAAAAGTGACCCAACTTTGAAAACGAGACAATATAGAGACTTTGGCTTATGACGTCACAGTGAGAATCAACGCCACAGCAGAAGTCAAACGAGAGCCTTTCATTAGCGTAAAGAAGCGCACATTGAAAGCTCATTCCCAAGGTGTATTCAACCTCATAGGCGGGCCCCGGCTGAAAACGATTTCCGGTATTCTGATTAAATCAACTAATTAAAAACAATATTATTGCATTGTTTCAAATGATACAACAAGTTCAAGGTGAGGTTACTTTGAAATTGCCATTGCCTCCATAGTGCATAATTTTAAAGCATAATTTTGTAGTGCTGTACCTCAGGCATCGCAGTATATATGCACACGATATAACGCCGCGCTACACCCAACACGATTTTGTGACAAAAGGACTCTTCCCCTACTGCCAGTCCGCCACTATACCTCAACACACTCTTCCCTTTTGTTAACGCACAACTCCCGCTAAAAACTGAAAGGAATTCTTTTAAAATTCCTTGGATCATGTTTGGGACACAATGGGGGATCGATATAATGGAAGGAGGTGTACTCCATGTCACACATCGCGCTTCATATGCGCCGTGCACATAACGACCGCCAGACTAAACTACTGGCTATACAATGGATTGGACAGGTGCACAATGCAGATTGCTATGTGAAAATTTAAGCAGGAAAGACAATACTTTGCCTAGACTAGTTCCGGTCCACAATTAAGATTACTTTGACTCCTCGGCCAGATGTTCTACCAGCTGAGCTATGAGGCACAGTGGTATACTCCCTCGTTTCCCCTACGAACCCAATTCTGTGGAAGTAATACAGCCAGTCTAGGCAAGGCATTGTCTTTTCTTGAGTAACATGGCGGACAGTTGCTTCACTCGTTTTCCATGGTGGTCTGTTGGCACTAATCTAGCATGCGATTACATAAACATTTTCCGTTTTATTTTTCAGGTGACGAGTCCATCGACAATGAGGGCGCTACTTCTTATTGACGTCATTTTCGTTCTCATGGCAACACCAATCAGTGCCTGGCAGAAGATTTGTGGGGAGCAGCTGGTGGAGACTGTGTCTTTTGTGTGCAGCACGAGGGGTTTCTACAGTCATCGAGTCGACAAACGAGATGGTAGGTTTGGTGCACCGTAGGTCCTATTCATGCACCTTGTACATATCCTGAGATCTCAGGGAATTTCCACTCTGCTAAGCGCCAGTTAATTACGGGACATTTTGATTGTCTTTTTTCACAAGGACCATCAAAAAATTATTGTCAAGGATGCTACACTAAATTATGTAAACAGTAGGCCGGTATGTACCTTTAAAGTAACAGGTGAATGATAATAGCTTATCACTAGGCAATGTCACACGAAATATCCAATAATTTTGATATAAAAACGACCTATCGGACGAACTCCACAACAAAACGGTTACAAACTCGCTCAAGCCCTGTGAGAAAAATGATGTTAAACTGCCGAAATTTCATTTTGGTTTTAATAAGGAAACAAATGTTGGGGAGTGAAATATAATCGGGAGAGTTGAGAATGCCTTGGTGTCCTAATTACGTCGTTAAACAATTATTTTACTTTCTCGAATATTTTCAAAACTATGGCACGTCTGATAGAACATTATTTTATAGAATATAGAATATTCCACGCTATTTAGAAATTGCACGGGGATGTCTTTAAAATAGTAACTTGGAAAGGCCGTTTAAAAAAAAAAAATTGCCACACCTTATCTTCCGTTTGCACACACGCCTTCGGACCCCGGACGTTCTCGGCTGGGAGGACCCCGGCCTGGTTTGTGGAACGCTGTCTTTACGCAAATGGACATTTTCAAGGTCGCGAAATCGCCACGAAGTCGCAACCTAGTTAAAAACTGGGTCTTTGATTATGACATCGTGAATCACCAATCGGTAGCGTCCACTTTGGGTTTAAAAAAAATCAAACCACAAAAGGCGGTAACGGTGACGACACGACAAACTTCCATAAGGCGTTTGCCGTCGGTATAGTGTCTTTAAGTTTGCCTTGAGGCGCCTCGTGCGTTTGATAAGAATCACCGATTGCATCAGTTTGCCACGAAGTCAATGGCGCCAGCCTATTTCAGTCCAATGCATTTACGAAACGAACGGCTTTTTGGATGAGGCACGTGTGATTTTGTTTTGACACACCTGTCCTCCAGCTGGCTTCATTTAGCTAATTGCTTAGAACTGAACGGGGTTACTAAAGGTGTATTTTGCGCTGACTTTCCTCAACATTTTTTATCTCCAATTGATTTCTGGAATTATTTTGTAACAAAATAATGTATAATTAATGTTTGAAAAAAGGAATATGTGCCTGGCACTTCAGTGAAGTGTAATAAACATTTCGAGCTGCAATTGACCAGAAGTGGCCTTGCGTGAATCATCCTACTCATGTCAATACTTGCTTGAATCACTACGTTTGGACGATCTTTTCATACCGTGCATCAGTTTCGACCGCGCCGCTCTTGTAAACACTATCGCGGAAAAATCACACTGCCGCGCTGCGCTCACCGCATTGCATGAGCTCCCAATCGCCGATTTTGTGGATTTTCTTGCGAGCTGAAATACCATGTGACCCAATTATGTAATCTGATTGGTTTAGAGGTTGAACACATTAGTTCAAATTAATGTGCATGCTCGAACATCGTCCAACATGTTCAAGCTTGTTTAAGCTTGTTCGCAGATGTTCAAATTCCCATATAGGGCCTAAGTCTGTTTTCAATACTAGTATAGAGAGACCCTTTTCACCAGGATCATAACTCTATGCAAAGCCAGTTATCTTCTCTCGAAACAAAAGAAATATCTTAAGACAGATCTAAGAAGATAACCTAAGCAACAAATAGTGCAACAACATAGTACTTTCTGAAAACACTGTGTACAAATTTATCATATAACGTATGTAACATAGGACACATACTTTGTGACATTTTTTGGTGTCCTTTGTTACCCACCGGTACAGTATATTGGAAATTTGCACACAGGGTTTTCTGAAAGGTTGGTTATGGCACTATTGGTTGCAGTTCTTTAGGTGAAGTTATCTACTTAAATCTATCTTAAGATATTTTCTTTTGTTTTGAGAGAAGATGAATGACATTGTACAGAGATATAATCCTGGAGGAAAAGGTCTCTCCAGTATTGAAAACAGACACATATACATAGAACATCTTCTCCTGAACATCATCATACAAATGTTAGATGAAGTTTTTGGACAAAAGTATGGTGTAAATTGGCCATTAGTCGTTGGAAACCAAAGTCATTCATTGGTTGAACTAATGATTACGTTTAGAAACATGTTTCTGGATTTAGTCGCGAAAACAGACCTAGATATCGTCAGTTCGACCAGTAACTAAGGCGTCAGTTGAAATGCAGCACTGTTGCTGTCTCATTTTTAACGCGAGACTTTTGTGATGTTTCCTTTTCTTAAAGCTGAGATGTTCCAAGACGAGCAAACAGCCAAGAGCTTTCTCGGATCCCGAATCGGATCGAGGCAGAGGCGGCGTACGGGCCGAATCGCCACCGAATGCTGCGATCAAGTCTGCAATTTTGAAATCGTGGAGAGCTACTGCAACCCTTGGCCCACGGTGGTCGAGACCCCAGACGACACCGTGCCGCTGTACCTGGTGGACCCCGGGAGGGTACGGCAGGACAAGTCGGTCGACGCGGACGAGCTTCTTCGGGACTCCGCAAACTCAGTTCATGATGACGAGAATTTACCAATGACGAGACGGGAAGAAGACGACCACCTGATGGAAACATTGGAGACTCTAGATCACGAATTCCCTGACGGAGACAATACGGCTGTTCTACAACCAGAAGGGGGCGTTGGTGAGAGGGCGGAGCTTGAGACAGAACCGGGGGAGGATCAACAAGAAGGAGAGGAATTACTCTTCCCTGAACCTAAGAAGAGGAGGCGAGTTGAGGGCAGGAGGTCGAGGGAAAATAGCAGAGACAGGAGCGGCAAGTCGGAAGGAAGAAGCCGGAAGAAAAGCGGGAGTAGAGAAGGTGGTAGGTCTTCCCGCCGGCGAGGGAAGAGCTCAAAAACGAAGAAGGTCAAGGGGAGAGATGGTCGGGAAGAACGGAGCAAACGATGGGAAGTCGTAGTCACATCGCACCCTCCTACTAAAGATATAGTAAGTTTAAATTAGTGGGTCGTGTTTATAGCAGCATTGGTTATAGCTTCCTGTAGATGTGTGTAGCGCCACCATGCGACTGGTAACAATATGCCGAACGAGCAGGGCACAGAAGCGACAAATTAATCCTCGTCAGCGTTTCCATGGCAAATTCGACTGTATCCAATAACATAAGCTGCCATCTTGTGGGTCAACTTTTATTATTTAAATTGGTCAACAATGTATACGCACAAAATATGCAACCATGTATGTCCTCAAGGAACAAAGAAACTGCCCCACAGTTGGCAGCCACTCGTGGTCTATACCAAATTCCCATGCGATTTTGCAATAGGAATTTAAAGCAGCTAGGCAACGTGCAGAGCCACAACGATATGTGATTGACGTCACACATTGGTACCCACGATTGTGAGAGCAAACAGCGGCCCAAACCAGTAAACCAAATAATGTTTTGCACAAATTTAGTTTGAGGAACGAGTCGCAGGTCAAATTATGTGACCTTTGACGCCATGCAAATATATTAATGACGTAACAAAGGAAGCACAAAGCGCCTATTAGCTGTGTCATTGCCCCCAAAATGGTCCCATGCAAAGTGTCTATAGAGTGGTTTCACATTGGTACATGTGACTCTCCTATTTTTGTCATCCAAAAGGAGGGATAGAACAATAAGGGAGTTTCACATTCCGCAACCACCATTCGACTTACAAAAGCCATCAAAATAAATTGCTAGTCAATAGCGTTTCAAGCGTGCTCATTGGCGGCCGAGAAATTGTGTTCCCCTCAACTGGCTTTTGTAAGTCAAATAGTGGCGCTTTTTCAATATGGCCGCGGAATGTGTAACGTGTAGAAAGCACAGACATGTTTCAGGTGCAAGGGGTGATGAACAAACAAAAATAAATTCACAAAATTTCTTTCCCGCCAGGTTGACACTCTAAAGAACGCCATGCGTTCGGCCAACAGGGAGCAACTGCTGGACGCTGTGCAACACGGCGACTACAACAAAAATGGCGACTACAAACCAGGGATGAGTTTACGACGCAGTAGGTATAATCAGAACTCATCGTTACCGCCAAAGGGACGGGGTAATCGGCCTAACAACGAGTCGACGCTGGCGGCACTATACAACCTTGCCGTGCGACTAGCCAGGGCACGACGGGAATGAATCAACACGGATTTTCCTCCGGAGTTTCCATTTGGTTCACAGTACAGCGCCACCTATTGTTTTATTGGAGAAAACCTTACATGTTATCGTGTTGTGTCTACGTATTGACTTACATGTACTTGAAACATTTGTTTTCTTGTTTTTCGTCTTTGTATAGACTGCCGAAGTGACTACGTCATCTTTTGTTAGTTGCCTAGGCAATGGCTCTACACTAAAAATCACTGAACCGTGTCCTGTGCTTTTGCAAAGGTACTTTTTTTCCGACGGCCATGATGTTGAGAGCAAATTACCAGGGCAAAGGTCACACCTCGGCTGTCTATTGGACAAAGTTCACTTGAGTTCATACGCATGCTCTTTTAGGCCTGTCACGGCGGGTCAAGCATGGTATAAATTGCATGATATAACGTATTCAAATTTGAGGTGCCTTGTTCAAAATGGTTTATGCAAAAAAATTGCATCTCACGAAACACAAATATATATATATATATCAGTTTTTTGTTGAACATGCTGCAACGTGGAGAGATTATGGCGATCTCATACGTTAGAACGAATTTATTTCTTGAAAATTCCGTCCATGTTACGAACGAAATTAATTTATTTGTATTTAAACGTATTATAATTATTGATATAATCGAGAAGTATATTTTGCTGTTATACAAAGCATGCATGCCAGTCATATTTTTCGTTATCTCAAATATTCAGCTGAAATTTACGGAGTAGGCCTAAGTTTGATTCTGTCAACAAGTTGACTTTGTAATATACGAAATGTATATTTATTTTGATGTAATATCTGGGCAACAAATAGTTACGCCATTAAGCAATAGACCGTAACGAATATCCGCCATTTCGTGGGGCACCTTTTGTTACTTAAACCTATACCCAGCACGATATGTGGCAAAGGGACTGCCCCCTAACGCCCCGACACCTCAACACACTCTTCCCTTTTGTTAACCCACCAAACTCCCCTAAAAACTGAAAAGAATTCCTTGGAAATTCCTTGGATGTTTGAGACACAATGGAGGAACAATGGTAGGGGGGAGCACCCTCTGCCACATATCGTGCTGCATATGCTTAAACCGTTCAACAATGGAAGCACACTATGTGCAACCATGCATGTCCTCAAGGAACAAAGAAACTGTCCTACGAAATGGCAGCTATTCGGTACGGTCTATTTCCAGTGTGCCAAAAATAAAACGGTGCTGTAAGTGGAATTAATGATTGTCCGCGCCAAGCTTTTAGAGGGACAAAAATAAGTAGAAATGGCCGGTAAAAGGGTCACTACCTTTGACGCGTTTGTTGTCAGCGTCATATGTTTTAAACCTTTTATCGATACTTAAAGGGATGAAATGTGATATTTTATCTTTTAAATCCATGCTAGGTATCTGTACCTCTCATTGTATAATCCCACTTTGAAAGTTGTGTAGGGGTCCTGTTGCGCGCTTTTTGGTTTTATGCAAATGAAAAATGTCTATATTCATGAGCAAGTGTGTGACGTCACACCAGTAACTGTTCTGTGCATAAATTGTTTTCTTGATTTTTCTGGACGTTTTGCAAGGATTGACTGTTGTTTATTGCATTACATGTTTCTTATACATGTATTTTAAAATCATAGACAGGTTCAAGCCAGTTGGCGTACATTCGTGGTCTGAAAATCTTTTATTTTGTCACATGTATGTGACTTTTATAAGTTTTATTTTGATAAGAATCGGGGAATGACAAAAAGAAACCATGACTTTTTTCCCTTGCGTTTTTAGCATCTATGGACTTAAAAATTTGAACTTATATTTTACTAACCCCAAATTTCGTTGAAAATGCCGGCAAACGCCAGTGTATTTTACCTTGAAACCGGTGAAACCGTGCGAATTTATTTTGTAAAGGCCTATATATCTCTTAACCTTCTTTGTGGATATTAAGTTAGTACACTAAACGCGTCAACTTATAATGAACAGTGCAATACCGTAAAGCAGTAAAAGAATACTGCTATAGTGTAAGATTTATTTAAATTATCTGTATCGAAAATAATATCGTTAGTTTTGTTTGCCATTCAATTAAAAAAGTACACTTCGTATAGGTTACGGATAGTTGTATCGGTAGAATTAGTTGCACGGAGATTTATTTAATGAGCATAAAATATATTTAACAAAATGATTATATTTTTCTGATTATGAGTATTGTAAAAGGTAACTTTGTAAACAAATTGTTGTCTTTGTACTGCAGTTGTGCGTTTTGATGTTTGTATTATTGACACCGAGAGGCGAAATGTGCGGTTATTTTTTCTCAGTAATTATTGCTTTGTGTAAATGATTATTATTAATTCCTCGTTGATAATTTTAGTCGTTGATTGCTGACGAATAAAGCAGCTTAAAATTTTAAAGGGCATCGGTATTTGTGGTTATTTTTTTGGGCGATTTCCCATTAATGCAACATCTGGTATGGTGCCTGATCCCATTGAAATGAAACAACCAAACTTGGGATGAGAGAAAAATCGTAGGGGCCTTTTAATATCGAGACCTCTGACTCGCCGGGCAGATGCTCTACCAGCTGAGCTATAAGACACAGTTGGTATATACTCCCACTATGAACATCTAACAATGGAAATTGGGCACACACCATTGTTACTAACAATGGGGTTACAATGAACATGTACATATTCTTGCTCATTGTGTCCCTCACCACACCAGATGTTGCGTTTGTTATTTTGCATAGTTGCGCTACCTACCATGCAACACCGAGAGCAAAATTGGGTCTATAGGGAAAACCTGAGGGAGTATACCAACTGCTCAGATAGAGCATCTGCCCGGTGAGTCAGAGGTCTCGGGTTCGAATCCCGATGAAGGCCCTTACGATTTTTCTCTCATCCCAAGTTCCATTAATGCATGTAATTCGATTGTAGCCAATATGAAGTAAATTATCTTGCTTAAGGCCACAACACAATGGTATAGCGACCTGGTCTTGAACTATCGGCCTATATAGTTATTATATTTCAGCGGCAATTTTACCCATTCGTTTCAGAAGCATTCGGCGGGTTACTGTTCCATTTTACGCATTTTTGGTCGAAAAAAGCGGTTTATTTAGCTATTTTGGTGAGCAGTAAAGACACAATTTTGCAAATCCAGGGTTTAGGGAAATTATTTAAAACCCTTCATAAAGATAAGCGATGAGTGCATAAATCTCGTCAGACTTTAGAGCGAGGCCGTGCTAGCCTCGCTCTGGTGTTAATTAACTGGCTCCCTCCTTTCAGTAAATCTTGTTTACGAAACATCCCAGGATTTAACGTGTCAATGTTGACCCTCGTAACAAAAGAGCTTTACAACAATCGGATCATTACATGTATTCAGAGACGGGTACAAAAGTCTAGTGATGTATCTAAAAAGACAAAAATACGCGCTGATTCGCTATGTATAGAGTCACCGTCAGCTGACTAACAAAAGGTTGAAGAATGCACAGACAAAAAAAGCTGGAAACAATACTTTGATCGCAATGAATGGGAACCATTAGTCAATCTTGTCCTATCTTGCATTCACGATAATGACTCGGATTAGCTAAACCCATTGTTAGGGCTTGTCTGAATTATCTGCGAGTCCGGTCAGAATGTTGTCAAGGCGTGATTCCGCGGAGAGGGCCCACCGGGCAGATGACTCGTTGCCCCCGTCGCCTGCATGGGACTCGTGCGTGGTGGTGTCGTCGCACGCTTGTTGGAGCACACTTCCACCTCGTATTTTATCCAAGGAAGCCTTCTTATAAAAACCTCGTGGATCTTTTCAATGCCTCGGGATTTTGCCCTCTTGTATATATCTCCGCCGTTTTATCATCAGCTCAGGAACACAGATCGCATGTGGTAAACGTCATCTGGAAAGTCCTGTATTTCCCACGTCAAATGCATGATTGTCATTGAACTTCAAACAACGGAAGACTGTCGAAACAGGCTTGGGGTAAGTTCATCACTGACTCACTTTTTGCTAACAAGGAAGGTCCGTTAACTAGTTATCATTGGATTCCTATTTTGTATTTTCTATCAATGTAATGTGTATGTGTCACCTCCCAGTAAAATATACATTGCCAACCGGAAAGGCACATTGTCATTGTGGAAATGACTTAATTATTTTGTATGACAGTGAACTTGCTATGTGCTAATTTTCGTAGTTTTGTGCGACCTTTTTCCCCTTTGCTATCCTTTTCCAAAAGTATAGCTTTTCAAATGACTCTTGAGGTTAAAATGTATCAGTTACAGATGGGAAAATTTCTTGATTAATTTAAAATTATTTTGAGCGACGAATTTGCAGAATCGAGTTTCAACGTTGATTTAACACACTAGCGCTGTCAAGCTTAAAGCGGGTTTGGCCGTCGAGTAATCCGGATCCTAATCCGGATCTGAACAGATCATTTTGGTCGTGGATCCTTCTCGAGAGGTGGATCAGAGCAAGAATCGAAAATGGCGCCGCGTAAACGTTTTTAAAAATCGTGTTAGTAAATCGCATCATTTCACTTCCCTTAAACAAAATGATGCAGCTATTTTTTTGTTAAAGTCAGCTATAGATTGAAATTTAGAAATTCGGAAAAGTGGGTCTATAAATTAATTGCTATTCTTAGAAAATAAGATCCTTTGGCGTTTATATTTACATGTAAAGACGATATACGGTGTTACTGGTATACCAAATTGCGGAAGTTGATCATGGCTTCAGACCTTGTGTGCAAAACATATCAGACAGGCTGCAGAATTTCAAAGTGTTTCCTCACAAAATCTTAAATTTTTCCCACTCGAAATGTTGGTTTTTCTATCAAATCTGCACATTCCAATGCTAGATGAGTCATTTTAAAGAAAACAAATGATGATCAACTTCCCAACTCTTACCCTAAATAGATACAGCTCGAAAATAAGATTATGTGGTAAACATGTAAACTGCTGCGGAGAAGCAAAACAGTGAGGTAAACAAATGCAAACAGATAACAAATACATTTGTTCAAGGGTTCGACCAAAACAGGGCATTGACTTTTGGGTAATCCCCCAATTAGTCATAATAGCCGGTGGATCAAATTGGCTCCTAATGATACATTTTTGTCAATATCAGGGTTTGACAATTGTGTTTACGCCGCGGCAAACATTCCCTGATTCAAAGAAGAGAAGCCTTAAACCAGCTCACGTGACCTCGAGGATCTTGCTTTTGTACGCAGGAGGATTAGTGTCGTCCTTTTCAAAGAAGATGATTTTCACCAGGGGTGCTTGAGGGCACGACCCGTGAGACACGGGGGCCCGGAGACTCCCCCATTCACGGTGGAATACCCGGAGGCACGACCTTCCGTACGGTTTTTGGCCTTTGGTGGACACAAAAACAAGTTGAAATTGTTGCCTTTTGCGATTGAGATGATACCAGCACGAAATTTGTCAAGGATTCTTTGGAAAATAGTATACGGTAACGAGAAGTTAAGGACCCATTGTATTATTTGCAATGACCTAAAATAAAGAAAACAAAGTGTTGATAACAATAGTAACAAACGCCACACGGACCTCTTTCTGTGAAAGATTAAGTCCATGGATTTCTTTCTGTCCTATAGATTTCTCAAAGAATTTAATAAGTGAAGTTTTTTTCCAACGTGTGTTCACCTGTTTGTATTTTCTAATTGTCAATTTGATGTAATTTTGTGGAAATGCGTCTTTGAGTAATTTCAGCTTCTATAAAGATCGTGTTTTTATTATTCGTATGGCCCTGGTTCGACTCCCATCTGAGCCCCGTTGCTTTAAATTGTTTGTCCCTTTGGAGTCTTCCTCGTCAGTCTATAAACTGAACAGTTCGTTTCTCGTTTACTCCCAAATTTGTTCATGATCTTTTCTTTCATATCAGGTTTTCAGTTATCAAACCTGCTATTAAGGCCACCTTGACAAAGAGGTCACCTGCTTATAGTGGCCAACCGTCTTTGGTCCAAAATGCCATGTGTATAATGCTAAAGCAAACTCTATAAATGGGCCACCTGTTTATAGTGGCCAATTCGTTTACGGTCCCTTAATCGTTGTTTTGATGAGTATTTCCAAAAACCATTTCGTAACAAATTCATTGCACGCATGACTCGACCTTCATTGCAACATCTGACAAGTTTGCGACACAATTCATAATCGCGTCTCGCACCTCAGAGTAAATATTTTTTATATCCACCTTGTTTGTCAGTTTTTAGTTCATCAATAAGCTCATTGATTTCCCTACAACTATAGCCACTGACAATGCATAACAGCCGCCACGTGGCCACTGTCTGACTGCTGGACTGAACTTCGTACACACCTGAAGGGCACTCGAAATCAAATAAGATTATGACACAATGCTCCCAAAATGTCTATTGTTACAATGGGATTGCCCAATAATAATTAACAAACAGGATTATCTTTGAGGCACGTCCAATATAAACTTAACCTGCATACCAAATTAGGCGTGTATTGTCGGTATACAAAAATGAAATCATCCCGTCGAATAAAATGGCAAACGATGAGGCAATTAAATTCCTTTGAAATTTGTAATATTTGTGCAATATTTTATGTGGTATACTCATTTTTAAATCAAAGTATATATAAATCATGTTACGACATTGGGAATTTGTCATGTTCTTGATTGGTAATGGAAAGCCACCGACGTGTGGATACACGCGTGTAGGCCTAAATCAACCATCTCTGTATACGCTTCGTGTTTTGTTTCAACTGAGAATAATTTTCATTATGTATGTGAATCACCATATGACGATCTTTAGCTGGTAAGAAAATACTATCTTCCTTGTTGCTTATGAACTCACGAAAAAAATCATCCTTTTAATTTTGACTGAGGAAATCTGGTAATAATGCTGCGAGATAACACAGGCTCCGTTTTCGCGATCATAAGCAGAAACATGTTCCCGATACTATGTGAATTTAACCAATGAACATGCTTGGTTGTTGACGACCAAAGCGAATTGTTGGCCAAAACAGCGAAACAGGATTTGCAATGTCTCAAAATGTTAATGAACCATTTGACCGGGAAAACCTTCCTTAAATGGAAGATAGAAGTGGTTCCAACTGTCGATTCCTCCTCCATACTATATTATATGCCTCTATCTTTTTATAAAGTTCGGAATTTAGTTTGGTGTAGGGGGTCAGTAATCTGGGCCAGCAGCTCAGTGGTACGGTATTGTACCACTTACCAGAGATCACGTGTTATATAACGTATTCTACTTGAACGTACAGCTGTTGTGCTGATCCGTGTATCAATAAAGAGATAACGGGCAAAAACGACGGCCACTAGAACACGTTGTATACAGAACAAATATAGGGATTAATAGAGTAATCTTATTAGAAGCATTATCCAAAACTGAGGAAGTTTTAGATAATACCCAAAGAGGTTTGTTTACTGCAGACGAGTTTGGAAACGGGAGTTAATGAGACGAGAGATGTTTTGGTCTCGATCGGGCCCACCCACGACTTGTGTTCGCGATAGATTTTTAAAAATGTGTATTTAAAAATAAGTGCAAATAAAATCTGTATATTCCCTCGTCTTGCCGACGTTATCAGTCTTTTAAAATTTCGTTAAGGAAAGTTATGGATCGAAAAGGTGAAATCTTTAAAGATTTTTACAATGGCACTAAAAACTTCAAGACTAATTTTAGTCGAGCGCCCTCTATTCTCAGATCACACGGCCGACACTGTGCTAGATTCGGTTGGATATTGTACAAGTACTAGGCCTATAGTATATAGAACGAGGGAGTGTTGCGACGAATCACGCGATTGCTCGACCCACCAACGCTAAATCATATTGCATCATATAAATTATATTGCATAATACCAAATTTAATTTGTAAATTTAAAGGATGCATGAGCAGATTTTCTGGAAATTTGATCTAGATCTAACTTAACAATCATAGTATGGACACAGTAATGACGGATATGATAGTTGTTGACGTCACGCGTATGGCACGCCAAAGCGAAACAAAATTAAACACTGATAATTTTGCCATCAACGCTGAAAAAGAAGTCTCAACATTTTTAAATACTTGCCAACAAAAGCACGGTATGCCAGTTTCAAACAGTCTATCAACATTTAAAAGTCATGCCAACCTTTTTTCTTTCGCAACATTTGCGAAAATATGCGTCAACATTAAATTATCAGTGTTTAATTATTTTTCGCTTTGGCGTGCCATAGTATGGACACAATAATGGCGGATAGCAACCGTTGTCAAGCCAAATGAAACCCAAGAATACCATTTTTGTCACTTGTGTATGATGATCTCCTTGCGTGCAAAGCTTCATGCAAGGCGCAAGAGTCCTTTCGATAGCAAGACGCCGCCGAGGTGCCCCGGGTCACACACAACTCAAAATGTCCCATTTTTACCGAGAGTTCATGATGCCTGAATGTGTCCTTTGTAAAATAACGTTTTGGGTCAAAACATTGCATGTTTTACATTTTGTTCATTTTTATTTTTTGCCGATATACATTAATCATCCGACGTGACATGCATATCAGATAAAACGGTCGTAACTAGATATTGTTTGAGGGTAATTTAGGACGCAACGAGACAGACATTAGTGAACATTGGGGCAAGATACATACATTTCGCAGCATTGAAGAATTCACTACATCTTTGAAAGTAAGGTTATGCGAAATGAAACTTACATGGCGACCCCTTTTTAGTGCATTCACACTGAGCCTTTTTCGCGGGTAAATGTAATGCACGACGCTTTCAGAAAAAGCGAGGGAATTCAGAATGAAACGGTGCAATTAAAAACAAAATCCACTTGGGCTGAAAGCGTTTTGAGAATTTTGTGGTTTTCGGCACTCCAAATTCCATCCACATCGCTTTTTCTCAAAGCGACGCGCGTCACATATTACGCGCTAAAAGGCTCGATGTGAATCCACTAGCGACGTAAAATCAACAACAACAACAGGAGTTTACAAAGACGACCATGACAACTGCCGAAAAGAACATTGACTTGTAACTTTCATGAGATACTTATCCACGGGCTAACCCACCCACTCGACACTGCAGTCAGTGAACCCTTATCTTCCCCATTTTCGTCCACCTTAACCGAGTTTGGCATAATCTTGTTAACGCTATAGCTGCGACCGTATAACCACACGTTTGATGAGGCACAATTTTCTTTGTTTTGTAATTCGAGGGACGTAGGACAGCCCCGGGTGCTGATGGCGTCATCACGCATCTTTCTGCTGTCACTCTGACATGAACAAGACGTTAGCGTGTGTATCCAAGTAAGGACCTCACAAAAAGTAACTCGGCCGTTGTAAATACATCTCTAAAGCTTCAGTCACACCGGTTCGAAGGATTTCTGGATCGTGTGATTGGTGGCGATTTGACCGAGGACGACCACTCGGCAATATTTGCTATACGATCTCCATTTGCAGTCAAATTGGTTGTATGGTCGTGTGATCGGGGAAGATCGATCGCAAGATCAATCGTAGGTAATCGTGTGACTAGTGGTGGCGATCCGCGACCGATCGTACGATCAATCGTGCAGCGCCCTGTGACCACTCACACGATCGATCGCAGCCAGTCGTGCGACCAGTTGCACGACCTCGCGATCATGCACGACTGGTGGTGCGACCACGCGCGACTGGTGATACGACTGTGTGATTTTGAATCGCAAGACAGAAGTTGTTAACATGACCATCGCCCTTGCTGCAACTGATTTTGCTCTGGCGGTCACCCATGAACTCTGCGACCAGTCGCGCGCTCTTTCCACGATTTGCCCACGATTCCAACAGCATTTGCTCCGAGAAAACAATTAAAAGCTGAGTTCATGCTTTCAAGAAATTGTGCGAAAGCACCGTCCTATTCAGGCTGGTTCCCTGATTATACTGCACAGATATCGGAGCTATAATACTGCGGTATATCAGTGGTCTAATTTCAGTCACATGAGGTGCACCCTTTGTAAAAGAAATTCACGTGCACATGCATTTATATTAACACTAAAAACAGATTGGTTGAATACAACCAATGTGGGTGGTAAATATGTGTCCAACCAATATAGTAACCAATCATAATTGATTAAAATAACCAATCCATATTGGTTAAACCAATATGGATTGGTTTAACAAATGGTTCCTAACCAATATGGATTGGTTATTTTATCCAATAGGCATAATATTGGTTATTTTAACCAAATATATTGGTTGGACACATATATACCAACCACATTGGTTGAATTCAACCAATCTGTTTTTATATAAATTCATTATAATCGTTTTCTTATAAAAGGATAGCTGCATATCTCGGGCGAAATGGGATTGCATTGCATTGGAGAGTTGGAACCACTTGTAGGCCTATCTTTCATTCGAGTAAGGTTTTTCTGGTCAAAATGGCTGATATTGATTCAAATTTTGGGACATTGCAAATCCTGTGTAAGGGCTTTAACATTTGTCCTAACTTTATTCGTATATGCAGATTATTTTGAGGTTACATTGATGTTGTTTACGACATTCCACCTGAGCCTCCCTTGTTGATAATTGTTAAAATATCTGGAGGGTTGACACGTATATACTTTGGAAACCCGAGTCCCACGTGCCATTCCCCGTGCAATGCAACGACACCAAACGGTCTCTTTCAAGTCTTCCAAAATTTCCAAAATTTGATTTCAAACACAAACAAACAGGTCAGGGTGGCAGATCGGAAAAGACCTTAATTAGGAAAACAAAGACGGCTATCGTTTTACGGATTTGATACATGTAAATCACTTGAGTGGAATATGGCAGCAATGCCTGGTGGCTATCGCCAACCGCAGGAATGATAACGTGGAAGGATTTTAATAACTTCCACCTTAAAGCGTGTACGAACTCGAATCAAACAACAAACGGTCTGCAATAAGTATACACACAGTGGGCGGAAGAGAGGTTTTAATTACAAGCGTTCGTGTACAGATGCCAGCTTAATTTGGATAGGCTAGTTCGCCCCTTGCACAAAACAAGAGTAATTTAATGCCACGCACGTCAAACCTATTGTTTTAACGACAAATATTTTCCCAGGGATATACGGGTTGTTTGTGGAAAACAATTTTGAAGTGTCCCCAGTGACAGAAATTTAAAGCCGGCGCGTACGGGTGGCAAATACCGAGACGGCGGCCCGCCAGCCGAGTCGGCAGGGTGCCAGAGTTGTATCTC
Organism: Henricia sp. BOLD:AAB3569; assembly: GCA_037783545.1. Taxonomy (NCBI): domain Eukaryota; kingdom Metazoa; phylum Echinodermata; class Asteroidea; order Spinulosida; family Echinasteridae; genus Henricia; species Henricia sp. BOLD:AAB3569. Next base: position 1,078,288 of record JBBELK010000218.1, read on the forward strand.
TCGCGGTGGCGGAGAAAATAATATTTGTTTTGCAACTGTTTCAAGAAAAACTCATCAAAACAGTTTACCGTAAACCTCGGGCATCATCCTATTTATTTAGTTTCAATACAGGGGAATTCTTTTCATATTCTGTGATGACAAAACAAATAAACAAGCTGTTCACTTCCATTCTCTGAAACGATTTTGTCGGTTGCGAAATGCGTACGCCTACACAGACGCCACGGCGATTTTGCCGTTCTGCCCCACCCAAGAGCCTCTGTGAGCCGCTAAGGCAGGATGCGGCATTATGAGCTCTTGCACTATAGTAGGGCTGTTTTTGAGACGCGCGGCTCCAGATGTTAGCTCATCCCACGCAGGTTTAATCAAGTTGAAACTCCAACAAATTGCGGGTTTCTGAGAGTCCTCATAACTATAGGATTCTCCCAGAAACAGGAAACGTTACATTTCATTGCTGTGGGAATCACTTTGTTTAAACAGGTCCTCTTGGACCGGAACGAAACCACTGGAGCGAAACAGTCTTGAAAGCGATTCCAAAGTGATTGGCCAATTAGTGTCTTCTTTATCCACAAGTTCACTGTATTTAACTACGTAACTTCTATTCTGATCAAAAATGGATAGGCCTGTTTTAGGAAAATTTCGTGGTTTTTTTGTGTCGCATGATGTGCCAATGAGACCCGAAAAGCTTGTTTTTCGAACACTTATCTCATGTTTCTTGTCAACGGAGTTCGGGGGAGATGCCCTCTTTTTCTCCCACCAGATGTAGGCACCATCTTGCTTCCAAGACCAGGAATCTGTAGTATGGTTTACTTTTACCAACTGAAAAAAAGGTCCCGCCCCTCTAAAAAAAAATATCAAGATCCACACACTAACCCAAATTTGCGGAGTTTGCTTGACACGGAATCGGATGTTGACGCGCTGGGTTGACAATGACGCGTGAAATGGTGCGCGAAGGCCCGGGGGCTGTCCGCGATATACTCCCCCTGACGACCTTACTCGCTTTGGAAAACACTGTCTTCTTGCAACTGTATATATATATATTTAAAAATCGCCTCAGTGTGGCTTGTGGGACCCCACTGGGTAGTTGGGTCCGTGGGCGGGACGGTTCAAGCGTCTCAGGTACCGGAGTCGGTGCTAGAGTGGGGCCGGTATGAGGGCACCCTTAGGCCCGGTCTGACCCTGCAACGGCCCGGTCAGTCACAACGTCCAGGCTCCAGCGAGCTGGACACGGGTTTGTAAAATTTGGTCAACATTTCTGTCAGTATAGAGTGTACTTGTTAGATCTTCACAAATAATTAAAGTGGATGCAGGCTTTAGTGGGTTCATTAGGAAACATGTTTTTACTTTTATCACATTTTGGACACTGTTTAGACACCTAGTTGGCTGTTATGGCCTATATATAGTGGTTTGTTGCACCGAACTTATGTTCCTATGCCAGAATCCTGGCCACAACAGGTTGTAACACCTGTGCCCTTGAGCAAGGCACTTTACCACGTTTGCTTATAATAGAGGCAGAGTCAACTAGATTATTTCCGCTTTGGCGTGCCATGGTATGGACACAGTAATGGCGGATATGATAGATGTTGACGTCACGCGACGCGTATGGCACGCCAAAGCGAAAACAAATTCAACACTTATAATTTTGCATTCAACCCTGCTGGAAAAACAAGTCTGAACATTTTTAAATACTTGCCAACAAAAGCACGGTATGCCAGTTTCAAACAGTCTATCAACATTTAAAAGTCATGCCAACCTTCTTTTTTGTTGGCGCAACATTTGCGAAAATATGCGTCAACATTAAATTATCAGTGTTGAATTATTGTTCGCTTTGGCGTGCCATAGTATGGACACAGTAATGGCGGATAGTAACCTTGTTCAGGGAAACACATGCCACGTTTCGTCACGGCACAACTTAAACTACTTTTAAGTTTCTCAGAAATATTTTGAAGGAATCCTTCCATGAAACCACGACTATTTCAAAACCTTGCACAGTTCTTAAACGCACGTAGTAGTAATACAAAGCGCCGTACCCATTTAGCGCACACGGGCTAATCCGCTTTGACACGACCGGGGAAACATGAATTAATAAAAATGTCCGTTTTAATTTGGACCCCACTTATAGCTGTCGAAGCGTCAAGGTGTGAGTGTGATTTTCGCGCAGCGGTGCGTGGGATATTTGGCACGTAACTTTGGGATATTTTGTTACATCGAAACATCTTAGTTGGGGACCTTTGCCACATTGAAACTTTTCGATACAAAAAGCACCTTCCGAGAAAAAGGGGAAATTCTCACGGGGATTGTGAACATGTGAAATGTGTTTCTATATTTCCATGTATTTTTCACTAAAAGACCATAAAAACCCACAATAGACGAGGAGAAAATTAATTTGGTCCATATAGGGAAAACCTGAGTGAATATACCAACTGTGCCTTATGGCTCAGCTGGTGGAGCGTCTTCCCGGTGAGTCAGATGTCTCGGGTTCGAATCCCGATAAGGCCCTTGCGATTTTTCTCTCATCCCAAGCTCCCACTGTGCGATTTTTGCCACGAATTTCCAACGATTAGGTACGATTGTGTATAGAGTCTATAGACGGTCTCTGGTAATCGTACCTAATCGTTGGAAATTCGTGGCAAAATCGCACAGTGGGAGGCCCGCTTTAATTACACCAATTGTAAGTCCCTGCAAATATAAATCGACACAACTTGTGATGGACTTGTGAGGACAATCTGCGAGGCACAAAAGACGTTTTTATGTTTATCGTTCAACAACGCGTTGTTTATTTTTTTTCTTCCTTTAAAATATGTTTTGAAATAAATATTAAGACCCGACCCGTGGTTATAGGCTTGTGACGAACTTCATTACAACACTGAAAAATGATAAGAAAAACACCCGGAATCAGAACAAACTTCATCAAAAGCCCTCAAATAAGCTGGGCCTCTTTCCCGCAACAAAAACCATATCACTCCGGAAAGTTTATTAAAAACAGTCTGGAACCCAGACGCATCAATTCTGCCAATCAACGCTAGTTGAATCACAATATATGGCTCCTGACCATTTCTACCCAATATTCCCAAAGAGGGCGCTCTCACAGCCATGGTTTATTTTTGGGCTTCTTTCCAAAGAACACAACTTTCAATATTTATCAAGTGCAGTTCGATGAGTGATAGTGACAATGGATCTGGCCCGAATTTAGATACTGCGTCGACAGACGTTTATACAGACCGCGTGAAATATTGCACAACTTTTATGTTATTGTGACGATTTTCCCGTGCCGTAAATTAGCCGTGAAGCCAAAAATTCGCGGTGGCAGAAGTTGTTGTTTTGCCCTTCAGTAAGTTGCTTGGAGGGTCATTGACCTCATACTTTACTAAAGTTGTGATATTTTTTGGTATAGTCCAAACAAAAAAATATTTTAAAAATCCACCATATTTTTATAAGCAGGACTTGGTCATTTTCTTTTTCTTCTGGGGGCGGTCGGGTTGGCGTAGTGGTTCTTTCCTCTCCTTTCACCTCTGGCGTCCCGGGTTCGATTCCGGGGCGATTTGCAGTCCCTATTTGACCGCGTGGGTTTCCCACATCTCTGGAGATTTCCTTCCACTTCTAAAACTGCATTTTATTCTTCGTCATCTCAAGTTCATAATAAAAGTATAGTTAAAGCTAAAACCGTATAGTTTATGGCATAAAGGGCCTTAGTTGCCGAAGATGCCATAAATTAACAACAACAACAACATCAACTTTTTCTTCTAAACTTGGCGTCGCTCGGCGAGTTGACAACTCGCGCCGCGAAATCAGAACATTCCCACCAATTCGCAGCATATTTGCTGTGGGAACTGACAAAAATCGACAATGATAAAAAATAATGATAATTATTATTATTTATTTCTTATTATACCAAGGATTCCTCAATAGTGCCCATTGCACTGTCACTCGCAAGCGTGAGGAAACCCACGAAGATTTATAAATTAGAAATGGCCAGAGACACCGGGGAATTAGCCTTTCAGAAGTATGGCGGAACAAAAGGAGAGGGCGCAATTTCATTTGGGTATGAATTTTTTTATCAATTGTATTTCTTTCCAAAAACTTGATTTACATGTTGTAATTATAATACATAGACAGAATTATCAATAAAATAAATAAGTGTAAAGTGAAAAACTGAGTTATTTTGCATTTTAGTCGATTTTATACCCACTGCAAAGTGCGCCCTCCTATTGTGTCCGCCATACTTCAAAAAGGCTAATACCCTTGCTCTTCACGAAAGAATGTTCTGAGATTTTTAAAGTGCGTTAACGTTACCGTTACCTAACACACTGGACCAACGGCTTTACGTCCCTTCCGAAGGATGGAGCAAGTGTAGTTGAGTGTCGTGGTTGAGTGCCTTGCTCAAGGGCACAGGTACCGCAGCCGGGGGCATGGGGGAGGTTCGAACCCGCAACCCAAAGTTTTCCCCTATGATTGCGAGTCAGTGACCCAAACCACTCGGCCACTTGGGCAAAAAGTGTTCATTTTTTGATTTTTAGTGCATCGTTTCACTCTAAATTCCGTCCACACCGCACAGTTTCTCAAAGCGACGTGCGACAAAAATTTACGCGCGAATAAGCTCAGTGTGTATTCTGCCGTAGCCAGAAACCAATAATGAATGATTAGAAGAAAGAAAAAACCAATACCGAATCTGGCAAGTTGATAAAACCTTGAGGTTTGGCAAAAAGCGTGCGACCAGCGGTCCTTTAACTTGTGGTTATACGGCCACCCACACGTCGAGTCCCACAGCAATGGTGTTACCGCGCCGAAAACAAACCATTATTCAATTCCCGAAAGGCCGACTATAGCGGAGTTGAAATTTGACGGCACATGCACAGCACTTACATTTTGCAGACTTCCTCGTTTCCCACACACAAGTTTCTTTTTAGCAAAGCTCCAAATATACTCGCCCAAATACCTGTCAGATTAGTTCAAAAAGTGAATTTTTCTCTCTGAAGCATGTACAAAGTAAGAAACCCCATTTCTGAAATTGGGTCATTGATGTTTTCATCAGGGAATGCAGAAATAATTTTGGCGCCTTGGGTGACGGTACTAGTCTGTTACTAATGGCGGTTGCTACACTTTAATGTCAAAGGTCGACGTTACGCCTTTTTATCCGTCCGCCATCTTGTTTTTAACTTCCGTCACATTGCACTAATTGGCTTGCTACGTTTTGGAGTCGTTTGTTTTGTTTGTTTCTAATCAAATCGTTCATATTTGATCGTCCGTCCCAATAGAGGCATTACTCAACCTATTTTTGGCAGACGGGTTTTTTGTGATGACAGATTGTTTGTCTGAGTTTTCTTAAAGTATGTCCAGTTTCAAATGTCACTCTAATAATTTATTCTATATTGTTGGTTTGTACTTTGGGCTATTAGTTTCTTCTGCAGCCAGTGATAAACGCAATGGATCTTTAGAACTAGAAGCACAAAAAACACCCATATATGGCTATGAGACGTTTTACAAGTATACAAATACGGTTACGAATACGGTTAACCGTTGACGTTAGATGCACATGCTCTGTGATTGGCTCTGTTTTCAGCCGATTTCTCAGGCTTTCACTTTGGCAGGGCTCATTAAAGGAGAAGTATATATACATGTATAAGAAACAAAATACATTGTGTTAAATAAGTAGAAGTTGAACTCGTACATTATTGTTAAACAAAGTACAATAAATATGACTTACTGAAAAGCGGATACGAACTTCACAGAGTGGCAATGAGAGACTTAAGTTTTGAAACGCGTGGTGGCAGCAAACAAACCAGTCATTTCCATTTTGTTAACGTCACGTTTGAGCTAAAGAGCGCATGCTCAATATGATGTAAACAATGGAAAAGGACCGGTTTGTTTGCTGCCACCAAGCGTCTGAAAAGTCTCCCATTGCAGCGATGCCATTTTGTCCGAAAACTGGGCGAGGGAATGTTTTTGCCTTCAAACCCTTCGTGCATTGGAATTACGTGAAAAAAAAAATTACATAAAATCAGTTGCTGGCCCCAACAGGATTCGAACCCGAGACACCAATACGAAATGCAAACGGTGCACCAACCTGATTAAGCATCCGGAGCGCGCTTCAGATCCATGTACACCCATCAGATTCGCCTCCAGTCGGGGAGGGTCAACCGTTTGGCAGCCTGCTAGGGCAACGTGAACGATTGACCTCTTGATAAAAATCAAGTCCCCTCCCTCCTAAAAGTCCTAGTCCGAGTTCTAGTTGACTGCAAGCCCGTGTCTCCACTGTGCTTCCATGCATTCTGAAATCAGGAAACGCCTACGGTGCGAGGAAGCCGAAGTAATGAACCAGCACACTGGTTTAGCAGTCCTCCATGGTTAGAGCAGGCACGATGCTGCACCGGGAGACGTGGGGCTTCGTCTTAAAGCGGATACACTTAATAATATTAATACAGAAAATTGTCTGTAGGTGGCCTGGGATAGGTTATTGGGACAAGCTGTTAAGGGGTGCAGGGTGGGCAAAGTATAGGGGAGGGTGTGGGGAAAGGAAGGGTGTTGCAGCATCGCAGGAACACCGGTAAACGCAATTTTCTCAAAATATCGATTCCTGATCATAACAGAAGCTGGTTGAATACAGTAACACTGATCGACCTATCACTCTTGAATAATTATAAAGACTGTTCCGCTTCAGTAATTTCTCCCACATCACTGCTGATCAACTGTTGATCAAAGTGTTTTGCGCACAGTAAATGATTGTGTCATTTTCTGTTTCTGTGAGAATCCTGCAGTTAAAGGTTCACAGAAAACCAATCTTGTTTGGTCTTCAACCTTATTGAACCTGCGTGGGATGAGCTGACCTCTGAGGCTGTACATTTCCCAAACAGTCTAGAGGTGCAGGAACTCAGTGAGGCACGTTAGGCAGAGTGCAGTGGCGCACCCTGCCTCAGAGGCGTTTGTTGGGGGCTGCTGCAGTCAGTGTTGCCACAAGAAGTGGTCATACCTGTTACTGACTGATAAAATATATCTCTCAACCTTCTCGATCTTTTGGCCAGAGTATAACTTAATTGCGTTCTTCTTTTTAAGGGTGTCGTATGGGAGCTGAAGACATAACAGCGGGATTATGCAGAATATCCATTAAAAAAGGAATTTCTAACTGTCATCGGAAACGAGCGTTTAAGAGCTTTCTTTTGTGAGAAAATTTGCAAATGACAACGCGCGTGACGTAACACAATGGTTTAGCATCTGAAACGAGGCTGCCAGTGCATATTTCGAATTTGTCAACACAGAGGAATCCGGTAAAATAAACTCAACATAGGCCCTAGTCTTTGCACAACATTACAGAGATTAAAGCGAGGCTATCTTGAAAAGAACAAAACGCTGGCATCGTCTTGACGAAGGAACCCACTGAAGGGAAGAAGATGGTGTGTATAATTGTGAATCAAGCTTGACTAATAAAACCCCGAACTAGGAATCTTCTCCCCCCTTCCAGATTTGAGTCCCATTTTTGCAGTCTGCGCAATGCTAATAACGTTTCCCAGTTGTATACCATGCAGGACGTCCCGTTTCAAAAATGTAGTATAATTCCTTATTTTATTAGTTTATTAAATGGATAGTCCCAGTTTTTCCTTTGTCCAATACTGCTTTATACATATGTAATTGTCGTCTAAGTTGCCTTTGAATGTATTTTGGATTTTATTTTCATATGCATATTTCTTTTTCTATTTTTGTTTTTGTATTTGTTTTTTTTAATGTTCGAATGTTTTTATTCTGTAACTTGGTGTAATTTTGTAATTTTTACAGCAACTTGGTCATTGGCCACGAGTGTAAAATAATAAAACAAATTCAAATTCCAAAACCCATTCGGAAAAAAAGTTTAAGAAGATTTTGTCAGACTACTTTCACATCATTCTTGCCCCGTTTACCCCAGTGTGTATGTAAAAATAAACCCTGGCACGAAACTGGAAGGAAGTAAATTAACGAAAAAGTGACAACCGTAACGGAAGCATAACAAAAATTCCTCTGTCTCGCAACTTCCTGAAAGTGAACCTCGCTGACTCTCTTACGAAGATCTCAGCTCAGTTCGCATTACTCAGCCATAAGATCCGGATTTTGTTTACTCCAATGCTTTGCATGCAATGCGTCCGTCGGGGCCCATTACGCAGCTGACTTACATATGCTGCCGGTGCTTTTTTCCCTCCACATCACGAAAGCAGAACATCGGTGTCGTAAATAACTTTTATTCTAAGAGTCTGGATTTGGCCGAGAATGGGGAATTAAACCCTTTATTTGGTGTTTTGATATGTAGGCCTGGAGGCACACACAGTTTGATGATTCTTTTTTTTTCTTTGGCTCAGCTGGATCATTCTTGTAATTGTTGTAGGTCTAGACGTACGTACATACTAATGGATCTGTGTCTAATTTTGGCTCATCGATAACGCCACTGGTAATGCGCGAATCGCGGCTTGAAATCATTAATTTAGACTGAACATGATGATGCATGCAGTCTATGCAGATATGGAACAACCTCTTGCAGGGGAATTTTAGAAACAATTTCAGTAGCGCGCGACTCTGCATATCCGGTTTCTCTTTTGGTGTTGGCCCATGATTTGGACCCTGTTTTGCTCAGAACAACCAAACATGGGATAATGAAAAATCACTTGGGTCTCATCGAGATTGGAACCCCGGACCTCTGACTCTCCGGGCAGATGCTCTATACTAGCTGAGCTATGAGGCACATTGGTATACTCCTTCATATTTCCCCAAGACATCTGACACACTGGGAAGATGCTCGACCCGCTGAGCTTTGAGGCACAGTGGTATACTCTCTCAGGTTTTCCCGGGCCCAAGACCTCTGACACACCAGGCAGATGCTCTACCAGCTGAGCTATGGGGCACAGTGGTATACTCCCTCAGGTTTCCCCAAGACCTCTGACATACCAGGCAGAAGCTCTACCAGCTGACCTATGAGGCACAGGGGTATACTCCCTCAAGTTTTCCCCAAGATTTCTGACTTACCAGGCAGATGCTCTACCAGCTAGGTTATGAGGCAAGTGGTGTACTCCCTCATGTTTTCCCAAAAACCTCTGACACACGAGGAAGATGCTCTACCAGCTGAGCTTTGGGGCACAGTGGTATACTCCATCAGGTTTCCCCCAAAACCTCTGACACGAGGCAGATGCTTTACCAGTTAAGCTATGAGGCACAGTGGTGTTCTCCCTTTACCAGTTAAGCTATGAGGCACAGTGGTGTACTCCCTCAGATTTCCCCCAAGACCTTTGACTCACCAGGCAGTAGCTCTACCAGCTGAGCTATGAGGTACAGTGGTATACTCCTTCGGGTTCCCCCAAGACCTCTGATTCTCGGGGCAGATGCTCTATATCTGCTGAGATATATGAGGCATAGTAGTAAACTCTCTCAGGTTTTTCCCGTTAAGATTTTTCCATTGGTGCGCAACTGAGCAAAGTATGTTTAGTTTGATAGTAATCAATACGTTTGTTAATAAAACTAATGTATAGAGCACATCTAACAACGTCATATTACCTTACCGTGCAAGATACATCTTGGTACTTTACAACTTTTGCTTTACAACATTATTACCCTGGTCATTGGGCACAACTCCCTGCGGGGAGTGTGCAACCCCAGCAGCCTGACACAAGCGCTCAAAGGCTGCACCCTTGCAGGTGTCCATTCACTCCTGTGCCTTGCCCACCGAGAGGCAACTTATGACAAAGTGTCTTGCTCAAGGGCACATGAACCAAGGACATGGCCGGGAATCGAATACGCAACCGATCGGTGCGCTAAACCGCTCGGCAACTAAGGGCCTTTATGCCATCAACTATACGGTATTAGATTTAACATTATTGTCAACTTAAGATGACGAAGGAGATGCAGTTTTAAAAGTGGGGGGGGGGGGGGGGGGGGGTGGTGGAGGGGCGACTTCCATGGAAATCTCCTGGGAGAAAACACACGCGGCCAAGTTGGGACTGCAAACCCAATCCACATGCACGCCCTGGAATCGAACCCAGAACGCCAGAGCCTAGACGGGGAAAGAACCACTACGCCAACCCCACCGCTCCAGGTGAAGAATGTATGGCACTTTAAATAACCTGTCAACTCTACGAATGTTTGGGAGCGGAAAGGGGAACTTAACTCGGATTGACTGCCGGGGTATGTTAAGAGCAGTATTGACGTTGGCAATGATCACAACCGAAGTTGGGAGGCGACTTGGTTCTTTTCATGCGTCAAAGTATTCGGGATTCTGCGGGTTGAAAATAGCGTCCTATCTTATACAAACGAAAAACAAGATCATCACGCATAATCCTATCTATGGGTTTTTATTGAGAAAAAGAGGGAGTGTCGCCTTCCTAAACTTTTGTTTATGAATTAATGGATCCCGATGACCCCTGGTTCATCTCATTTTAAGGAATTTCATACATCAGTGTTTTTGTTTGGTCAAATTCTCGGATCATAGCAAAGGATTTAGCCGGGCATTTTAAGTACCAAAGTGGCTGGATGTGTTGTGTACCGGAACACCAAGCTTAAGACCCCACGGCGACAAATGTCTGAAATGAAAATATCTAATAGGCAAACAACTAGACGGAAATAGGTCGGTTACAGGACTCCGAGGCACCTCAAACATTTTACTAACTCGAAAATTACTTCTTATCTTTTATCTTGCAACTTTTTATTGACTGCGGACAGATTCTTAACAGTTAGACTTTTTTATCATTTTGTTTTAAAAGAACGTAATAAAAATGCGTAATATGCGGGAACTGGGGTTTCTCAAGAGAACGAGCCAACGTCAAATATAAGATGGATGAATGACATGCTAAAAACATCAACATGCCTCGGGCTTTATATCCACGATATAAAGAGGAAAATGCGCTGTTTATGTCGATCTGGTTACCCATTTCCAGCTCAGAGTTCAACGGTGCACCGAAAACACCACTCCACGCCCGGGCCACGAAGCAGATTCTTTTCACATAAAAAGTGCATTATTAAAACAAAATTGTCCGGTTTACGAGGTATAAACGCACGTCCCAAAGACGCCACCGGGGACTGAGGGAGTGGGTGGCGGGCTAGCGTACCGTTGACTCGATCATGGTCTCGGTCAAGGTATATACCCAACCGAATTCCGCCTCTCAAAAAACGTCTTCATAAAATTCCTGCGGCAGTTTCTTCCGTTTTGTTTCTTCTCCAGTTGTGTTTTCGGTTTCCTCTTTCCTCTTTTGGTGGTACAAATTTCTACAAAACACGCTGTCTCGCTGGTCGTCCCTGCGGCTCGATCAGCGTCTACATTTCTCAGTGTAGATACCGCTGGGGATTCAAGAATGCCGAACGCCAAGATATGACAAACATTATGATTTATGCAGTGGAATCGAATCCTGTGTTCAAAACTCAGCGGTAACAATTATGACATATCTCGGCGATCACAAAGCCTTATCGACGGTTGAATTATTTTTCTTGTACACACCAGTGACTAATTAGCGAAATCCAACGCTTAGACCGGGCGGTAAACACGCGCTGTATAATTCTTTCCATCTCGGTAACATGAGTGCACCGACGCATTTGGTTTTCAACGCGTAGTTCTGAAAGGGGCTGTCTGTAAATAAACTGTAGGCCCTACATTGATTTTAAAGACATATACTTTTAAAACAGGAACAACAGCATTACATAACTAGAGAATAATGTTGATAAACTGCCTTTTGTTTAAAGACCTTCAGTTGGCAATTTCTCCATTTTACACGGAAAAACCGTGTGGTGTTTGTTACCATTGCTACATCAACACTTTTAGTCGGGGTTTTCTTGTCAACTCATGAACTAAAATGAACAGTAGGAAATCATCAAACTGGATCCGCCGTGAAGTCATTTCCACTTTATTTAATTCACAGAATCTTCGCCAAAACGGAGAGGAAAGCAAGGCCAATAATCGTGTCAAAGGAAGTCGGACGACCTATCTTTATTCAATTTTCCTGTTCATTCGAACATTCGTGCCCAAGAAAAACCAAATTACAGCCAGCCCTTTCCACATCGAAAAAGATACAATCCTTTAAAATTGTCGGAAGACAGTGTAGTCAAATCATCAGTCAGCACCCAATGAAAAGTACACGTGACACGCGTTTAGCCAATCCGGGCCCGAGGCTTGCCCCGAAGAGTTGGAATTGAACCAATCAAAATGCCCATTTCACGGTGGAATCATCGTTAGCGGAGACGCGCATCAGTGGCCGTGCACAGGAAGATCCTATTGAATGGACGCGCTACACTGCAAACAGACTGGCGCGCGGCTTGCAAAAGAAAATCTCAGGTGTTGCCAATTTTGTGAAAAAAATGTGTGGGTGATGAACATGCTTGTCATAAACACTCGTTTTTGTTTCGTGAATTATATTTTCTAAGTCAGGGTCCGACATTGTGATATGTTTTATGCTTTTCGTTAATATATGCAGTCGAACACTTAGGTGAAATACCAGTCTGCCTTTCGACTCTTTTCTTTAAGCCCCAATACATCATTTGCAGTTACCCAAAATTTAACTTCGCGAGTTCACAAGAAACATCCGACTAAAAGTATTGATAGCAATGTTAACAAACGCCACATGATTTTTTTCCCGTGTAAAATAATACCTTTGTGGGAGATATTGCAAACTAAATGTTTAAAAAAAAGTTTTACCATTCATTCAAGACAAACAACATGCATGGATTTTTCAAAAGGTTTTCTGAAGTATTACTGCATCTATGTGGCTGGAATTTATACAAGGCAGTTTATCAACGTTATTCTTTAGTTATGTAATGCTGTTGTTTCTGTTATTAAACGTTTTTCAACCGTGTAATCTGCCTTTAATATCTCAGGAATTTTCACTTGTATTACTTTGATGTCAAACTATGGCGTATACAAATTGACACCTAAAACATGCTATATATAGGCCTACGTCTGGAGTTTTCCGAAATATATTCGTGTTTCATGAAATTTAAACTTTTGTAAATCATCTGATTACAACGTTGAAACGTGTTGATAGAATCGGTTCCACGTATCCTGCTACTCATCGCTAGCTGCTTGGAATGTTTTCAACGGCCGTATAATGAATGTGCGTTTTTGCACCATGTGATGACGTCAGACACTCATTTTGCAATACTGATGCAAGAACAATTGCACATGAAGTAACCATGATCTATACGGACAGGAGAGCAGTCAAGGCAAGAGGGTGAGGTCACAATTCTGTGTGTGTTACGTGTTAGTGTTAGTAGATCTGTTACAGTTCTGTTATCTTAACCTGTGACCTCAGAACAAACACCGTGTTAACAGGACGTGTTAGTGTTAGTGTTGAAAGTCGTGCGCAGAACCGCAAATTGCAATCTGTAACAGGAGATGGCCGAATCGTTGTTTTATTTCTCGCATAGCCATCTGCAGTTATACCGCCGACCAATGTGTATATATGTCCTTGGAGTAATGTGACATTTTACACGATTTTTTTTTCTGCTCACGACGAGTGCGCATGCAGATAGAGGTAGATTTCGGTAGAGGGCGCTTTAAGATGTAAACAAAGTGCATTGTGGGCTTCGAATGGGAGACTTTTGAAACGCGTGGTGGCAGCAAACAAACCGGTCTTTGCTATATTATGATGTAATCTGCGGGTGGGTCGAGTAGGGAGCTAGTATTAAGTTTTCTCCTCGTTCAGGGTTAATTAATTGCCCGTATCTTTTGACCAAAAGAGGCATGTTGGAACACCATATTGTGATTGCCCCCCAAAAATACTTTCTTTTTTTATTTTTAAGAAAACAGGAATATGTCAGATGGGAAAACTTGATAAACATTTGGGTCAGAATAAATAAACCTCTACAATAACGAAGTCAATATTTCTTTACAGGAACGTGTCTTATGGAGGCACGAACTGTTGAGTTCCCGGAGGCTCTTATAGAAAAACGGATATGTAAACAAACGGTGACGTCATAATTTTTTCAGACCTACTCCACTTTCTGCCAGTTGGTGTTCTCGTTGCCCGTTATTCCCCAATCGATTCTGCCTGAGCCTTGGCATTTCAAAATCACGAAAAGCATAGTCATTAAACTTGGCCAAGAAACGCAAGGAAGTACACGCGAGGAAAATTACACGAAGGCCAGGTATAATTTCGAACACACCCAAGGGATATGTCCCAAATTTTAAACACCCTTCCAGGACCTCATGTACCCCCACAACCGTTTGCCATTTATTTTTTTGACCGGGTTTAAACAAAAATGTTGAGCCGAGGATGTAAGTGGTGCGCTCGGGACAGGAACAAAAAAATACCGGTTTGGCTTGAGAGGTATTTTCTTACATCCCTCTTGAGAAACAAGTTTATTTTAGGACCTGACTCGGCTGCTCAACTCTGCTGACTGACTGACTGGTAACTAGACTCGTCAGTACATGACTGTATGCCAGTTGGTTTTTAATTGGCCTTGTGGTATGACATGGTATAGTGGCTTGACGCAACTAGCCTAAGTTTTCTTCACGAACTTTGTTGTCCGTATTTTGGATGTGTGCGGTCCGCGAGTGCCCCCTGTGGCATTGGATAACCCTGGGCGTTTTCTGAGATAGCCTCTTTGTCTACCCGTAGGTTTTGGAGAAGTCCGACGATTTCCAAAATTGGTGAGTTAAATTTCTCCTTGATTTAAATTCAATTCATTTATCAGGTAAATGCGAAGAAACTTTCAATTAGTTGTGACTTTCAACGGCATGGAATGTGCAATAGAAGTGTTCAGTGTACATTTCTATCGTTTGCCGTCCACGAGCAGTGCCGTCCACTACGTCACATGGACGACAATACTAGTTACCAGCCTGTATATTTCTGTCGCTTGCCGTCCAATACGTCACTGCAGGTTCTCTATACATGCTTCGCCGACGTGGGGAGCCAACCTACACCGAAAGCCAAGACGTTCTATGGGGAATTAACGTCAAAATATTGCATGATTCAAATGAATCATCGTGGTTTGGGTGGAGGTTCAAAATGCGGTATATTGGTAACCTTTACTATTTAATGCATGCCATTGAATAGACTAAGGTAGGCCCTATATGATTGTAGACTTGGTCCTTAATATTTGAGGGTTTTCTATGTTGTTTGTGATGAGGGAAGAATCGTAAGGGCCTTATGGTGATCAGGCACCATACCAGAGGTTGTGTTCGTTATGGTTTTTTGTGTATGTTTGAAAACAAGCAAGGTTGTCAAGTAATATTTGATTGGACCATGGAGCTATTTTATAGCTCCATGATTGGACTAAATGGTGTCCGTAGCTTCGCACGACAATTCTTGTTTTAAAGTATATGGACACGGTTTTTCATTGATTTCTCGAATCATGTGAGGTACTGAGCTGACCTATACACATGTTGGTTTTGCCACATACATCCTTAAAGCCCCGATACATCATTTGTAATTATTAAAAATTTTGCTTCACGAGTTGACCAAAAAACACAACATTTTCCCGCGTGTAAAATGGTACCTTTGCGAGAGAAATTGCCAACAGAATGTGCATTTTATAAAACAATTATTGGCAGACATTTTACTGCATCTATATGTGGCTGAAATTTTCAGGTTTTCTTAAAGGCCTGTGCTTTTGCTATGGAGCTGCGTATTTCGTGGCACGAATTTGGCGCGCGCGCATTGCTGACGAGCCTGTGCCTTTAAGTACTAGGCCTACTGCATCTATGTGGCTCAAATTTTTACAAGGCAGTTGATCAACATTATTCTTTAGTTATGTAATGCTGTTGTTCCTGTTTTTAAAAGCTTTCCAAAGTTTTGTGATAGTTTCCAATCCAATAATCTATCGTTAATATTTCAGTTGTGTACGAATGTTTCAAAAATCTGCCATTTTTGTTTGTTGAGAAACGTTTGGTTGTGCAGATAAAAGATAAACCCGGGCGGAAAGATGATTGTGCCGGACGCCCTTGGGCTACTTAAGTTTATAGTTAAGTCACTCTAACATGGTTCAAGTTCATTGGACTAAAGGAAATTGTCACTGTCAGCTCGTAGTACAGGCGAAACATGCCTCTGTCATCGAGCAGGATTAAATCACCAACTCATGAACATTAAAGGCAGAACACATGATTGGTAAACCGTTACAAATAGTTTTATCCCCCTGTGTGATTGAAGATATGCATGATTAAAACCAACCTGAGTAAAAGTCAGCTCCGTACCTCGTCTAACTTTTGAGAAAACAGACAACAAATGGTTTACAGTCACTTCGCCCAAAAACCACTTCGCCCTGAACCACGGCGTGTGTACGAAGTGGTGTTTGGGCGAAGTGGTTCAGGGCGAAGTGGTCCAGGGCGAAGTGGTCCAGGGCGAAGTGGTTTTGGGGCGAAGTGAATTTGAGACGAAAATTAATTGTTTTACTCATATCTCAAAGACTGTAGCATTTCAGACAAAACCATTTCAAGGGAAGTTTTCTACCATCATCCTGTTTATATTGTGTAAGTTATGTGTAAATCTGTGAACATTTCTGATTTTGAGATACCAATCATTGTGTTCTACCTTCAAAGGAGCGTGTCCAGATTACATTTTTGAGGCCCCGATTTTTTTCAGTGGGTGTTTAGATTTTTATCATTTGTCATATTTTTCTCATTACCATTCTGTTTTGTAAACTAATTTATCTGGTTCCATAATCGCAAACGATTTTTTAAGCACCTTCAGTTGGCAATTTCTCCCACAAAGGTACCATTTTACTTGTTTTTACCGTTTTTCTTGTCAACTCATGAAGTAAAATTTTGGGTCACTGCAAATGATGTAGGCCTAATGGGGCTTTAACAAGAACGCCAATTTTGTGTGCCGTAACGACTGGATGACGCACAGCACGACGCACACACACGCAAGCTTGCAAGCATTGGGCACGACACCAACATGATTCAGTATTACTGTTGGGTTTTTCCAAAGGGGCGTGGCTTCTGAGACCTTTCCTTAGGGGAAGCACCAGGGGCTGACAAAAGCCAGCGATAGGTCAATTAATTTGCGGTTTTTCCTTGACTCCGATTTGTACTTTCTTCAGTGAGGACTATGAATTTCATAGAGAGGAAGCTCGGATTTGTGCAGTTGTAGAATACTATGGTTACTTTTTCAATTGGCATTTTTCCCCCTGTGCTATGATTTTTTTTTCATCAAATGTTTGGTATGTCATTAGACTTGAACTTCGTGCAACAACTCTTTATTATGTTAGAAACATGTTTCTGGTTATGACATCACGTTTTGACTGATTGTACCCTGAGATCCCCATAGATTCCCATAGAAATGTATACTAAACGTGAGGTCATTAATATGTCCTAGGCCAGTCTGGGGCGCGTTTAATAGCACGATACGTACGCCCAGGGGCGGATCCAGGATTTTCCAAACGGGGGTAGGGGGAGGGGAGGGGTGCGTGAAATGTTTAAGCATGAAATGGCGAAGACAATAAAAAGACAAACGCGTAGCGCGAAGCCCTAACGGCGCGGGCCAAACATTTTTGGATTCTAGATGCTCTGTGGTGCGATTTCAGGCAATATTTAACCACTTTAAGCAGACAAAAGTGCGATGTTATATGAGGCAGATACCCCAACAGTTTTAAAACTTATCGATAATTTAAAAAAAAGTTTTGTTTTTGTTTTTGTTTTTTAAAGAAGGGGGATGGGTGGTGCGTGCGCCCCTCACCTGACAACAACCTTTGACCTGTTTTCTGGAAGCTTATGTGGTGTAAACTCCGTGTATATCGGTGTAAGCTAATCGAACGCACCTTAACTAGTGAAACTATTGCGCTCTTTACAGCAGAGTGTAGGGTACTATTTTGTTGCATTACTGGTATTGTAATATTGATACTGTAACCATCTTGGACTTTATGAACCAATCCGATTGTATCCGAGCCTGTAGTTTTCTGCCGGCTGAATCCTTATTGGTCTGTGTGTATAATCCTCACTCATGTGACAATCTAAAAATAAAGACAAAAATCGCCGGGTTTTTTTTACCGTAAAACATGCAATATGGCAAATATTTACATAGATATTACCGAAACAATGTGCGACATCACGAAGTAATAATTTGTAATTTTGCAATATATGATGTCTCTTGTGTGCCACCATACCATCGGCGTTCGTGACCACGTGATGATTGTGTCCTACTGATCACATCGTTGAGCCCCCATTTTCAACATGGGTGTTGAGATTTTGATACCATATCAATTGTCGCATTTTTCCATTCTGAAATTTCGCTCTCAATCCGTATAATTTCAGGGATATCGTCAAAAACCACCGATGTTTTGTTAAATGTATTTATCTGGGGTCGATTTCACAAAGATTTGCGACGCGTCGCAAGTACCAAATCCATCGCAACTCGCCGAACCCGTAATGAAATTACAAAGGGTTCGATGAGTTGCGATGGATTTGATACTTGCGACGCATCGTAAGTCTTTGTGAAATCGACCGCTGGTTACATAAAGCAGTGCAGCAGTAAACCTTGTTGCTTCCACATCCAAATTGGAGATTGCAAATTTCCTTTTTTTTCTTCCCGTGAAGGTGTTTTGTACGATTCTTAGGTTAGAGCAACATTTTCTGGAAAACCCCGAACAAGCTCCCAAGTGGGTTGTGCATACGCACTGCACCACAGAACGCGTGGTCTTTAAGCAAACATGATTTGCTAGCCCGCCAATATAATGACATTGCCCTTTACCATTTTGTTTTTGCGCACTAATTTAAATACCAGCAGTTGATATTTTGACTTCAACCGTGTTGCGCTCCGTCAACATTTCGCCCCCGTCTTGTAAAGATGGCACGATGTGAACCGTGAAACGTCGCGCAATCTCGGGCGAACGCCTCCTTAAGTTAGTCGTTCCGCCAACTCGCAAAACTCGCCGAGAAAATCAAACAAACAACGCCATTATTAACGACCTGCAGTCATTTGACGATGTAATTAAGGTTGGGGAAAGGGAGGGGACAAATGAACCTGCTTGGTGGGGGCGAAATGATATCTTTCACCCAGAAACGGGCCTTCGGGTTGCACTCCACCAAAAAGGAAAAAATCAGTGCGCCGAGCTCATTAATAGTGCCCTCAGCCCTCAGAGTTTTCTTTAAAGGTTTAGTGAAATGAAAAATATCAACCAGCTGGTTTTATGCACAAATCAAAGAATCAAACTCAACTTTGTTTTCATTTCAGAGAGAAGGGACCTTTTCTCTACTTAAACATTTTCTTGACAGACGAGGGCGCTGTTTATTGCTGGTCATGCAGGGAAACCACAGTTGAAAAACGAAGAAAGAACATTACATTTTAAACTGTAACAGTAGCCCACTGATCTGTTTTTGACTCAAACAAACTTGTTGGGATTGTTGCAAATGTTATACTAAACAAACTCAGTAAAATGATACAGTTCATGATATCAGGAAGCCACTGAAAATGACACCAACTTTTGTACACAAGTCTATGGAGAATTCCTCTGTTGTCCTGAGATGACATCACAGCTTTGCTCATGAATATGGAAATCATTAGCATAAAAATAGAAAACTTGCAATTACACCGAAACGAAACTATCAAATTCTCTGAAATTGATTTATGTAATAAAAATCCTAGAATTGGGAGCTTAACGAGTGTGATCTAGTGTAAAAATTGCCCGTCATAAATGTGGGGTGTTTTTTCAACTAAGTAATTTTGAGAATCTAGTTCGTAAAAACGGCCCTATTTTGCCCAGCATCGTATGGGACTTTTTCCAAAATGGCGCTGGTCTGTTTGGAAATTTTAACTCTTGCAGGGGTCACGTGGTTTTATTTCAAGTGGAAATTAGTGAATGAAAGTGACGGACTCCCCCTAACAGAATTGAAAAGATTAGACTTTAAAGAGTGTATAAAAATTATTTTCTTTTGGTCGGAGACGCTGTGAAACTGATTTTTAAATATTAAAGATCAGCGTTGTATATGGGGCCCGATTTAGTGGCCGGGTGCACCCCAGCCTTCGGAGTCACTGTCGCGGGCATGTGTGATGCAAAAAGGACTGAACGTAGAGGGCGCATAGAAGTACAAGGGGAACACATCATTTTTTGTTTTTTTTAAGTTCAGAGTATCGTTAATTTTGCAAATAGAGTTTCTTATTTAATTCTAGGAACGACTGCCACATGAAGTCGAGAGTGGAGTTTCAGTAAACTATTTCATGTTTTGACCAGTCAACTTGACAGTAGCTATGCGATGTAAAGGTCTTATTTACGATTGAAGTTTCGGTGCATGGGAAAATAGCTGGAGAATGCAGCTGTTTAAATGATGTGGGCTCCAGTGCTGTCTATTTACAGTCCGTCTGCTCCGGACGAGAAACTGATATGCTTCAATTTTAGGTTGAAAATTATCATTAAGTAATTTGTCATATTTTTCTCATTTGTCATATTTTTCTTCAAGGATATCGTAAAAAAAAACACCGATGTTTTGTATTATCTGTTTACATAAAGCAGTGCAGTGATTACTCCAACCTTTTTGCTTCTACATGTATATATACATCCAAATTGGAGATTGCAAATTTCCTGTTTTCTACCCATGGATAGTATTTTGAGGAGGTATTTTATATGATTGTTAGGTTAGAACGAAACCATTAAAACAAAATCTGGTCACGCTTCTTTAACCTCTCAAAATGCATGCATTTTCCACATAACAAACCGAGCAAGGAGTGATCTGCATACTCCACGTTCCGTCGCTGAGGTCAAACGGAAGAATTTTCGGCGCCGTAAACAGCCGTATATACTTAACAAGAGATCATCACTTGGTATCACTTCCGCCAATCGAAAACCAATAAAAATCACACGGACGGCGCGAAACCACACTTAAGGCCGGCACATTCCCTGCCATTACCTAATTACTTCCCATTACTTCCTATTGGTGTAAATTGGTGAGTTATGACCACTGTCTGCATGGGCTGGCTGTAGTAACCTAGTGGGTTCGTTTCAAACAAACACCTGCGGTATAGAGCCGTGGTCTTGGTGCTGGGGTTGCGTGGTGGAAGATCGGCCCACACCGAATGGTTCTGAGAACAAAAACGTGCTTTATGTGTTACGGTGATTTCGGAGACAGAGCAAAGACTTGCAAATATTGTTATTTTGGGGCCAAATTAATTTTAAAAAAAAAAAAATTTCACGACCTCCCACAATTTTCTACCACAGAAACCTACACCCATTTCATACAGAGTGTGATGCAATTAACAAAAATGCGATATCAATTGACCAAATATGAGATTGCAGAAACTAATAATTCGAACCCGAGACCTGTGATTAACGGGCGGATGCTCAACCAGCAATAAGCTATGAGGCACAGTGGTATACTCCCTCATGGATGCGAAACTGAGTAAAGTAATGAACGCAACATTCTGTACGGTGCCTAATCACCATTGAAATAAAACAACCAAACATGGGATGAGATTTAAAAAAATATCATATACATGTAGTCCACATCAAGATTCGAGCCCTAGATCTCTGACCTACCGGACAGATGCTCTACCAGCTTAGCTGTGAGACAGTGGTGTACTCCCTCAGAATTTCTCCAAGACCGCTTACACACCGGGCGGATAGTACCAGCTGTGCTCTGAGGCACAGTGGTATACTCCCTCAGGTTTTCTCCAAGACCTCTGACACACCGGGTAGATGCTCTACCAGCAGAGCTGTGAGGCACAGTGATACTCCCTCTGACGCACCAGGCAGATGCTCTACCAGCTGTGCTATGCTGTACAGTGGTATACTCTCTCAGGTTTCCCCCAAGACCTCTGACACACCGGGTAGATGCTCTACCAGCAGAGCTGTGAGGCACAGTGATACTCCCTCCGGTATCCCCAAGACCTCTGACACACCAGGCAGATGCTCTACCAGCTGTGCTATGCTGTACAGTGGTATACTCCCTCAGGTTTTCCCCAAGACCTCTGACACACCGGGTAGATGCTCTACCAGCTGAGCTATGCTGTACAGTGGTATACTCCCTCAGGTTTTCCCCAAGACCTCTGACACACCGGGCAGATGCTCTACCAGCTGTGCTATGCTGTACAGTGGTATACTCCCTCAGGTTTTCCCCAATACCTCTGACACACCAGGCAGATGCTCTACCAGCTGAGTTATGCTGTACAGTGGTATACTCCCTCAGGTTTTCCCCAAGACCTCTGAGACACCGGGTAGATGGCGGCTATGAGGCACAGTGGTATATTTCCTCAGGTTTTCCCTATGAACCCAATTTTTTCTCTCGGTGTTGCAACTGATGCGTAACTGAACAAAGTAACGGCGGTCATTATTTGATATTGTACTTGAGGATCACAGAAAATGACACGCAACCGAGTATGCAAAGGTGGGAGTTGATTGCGTGCATTCACGCTGCCTAAGTTATACAACTTGCAGTTCAACTTTCATTCTCTTAAATACCTGGTAAAACGTGAGACATTTATTTCAATCTGCAAATGCAAATTAAGCCATTTAAAATAAACACCAAAACTGGTGAGCCATCGAAATACTGGCAGTTCGTACTTAGATTCCAGTTTTGCCATCGGAACTTGTTTACGAGGACAAATTTTCCAGACGGCAAGGACTCGATTATTTCAACTGCTAGAACTGAAAACAATTCCCTGCATACCAGCCTCAGCGTTTGCCTAATTCTGTTTTTACGACCCGCGTTAGCGCTGAACAAAAAGCGCCGAAAGAAACAAGGTCGCGCCAGATAAGGGCGGCAATAAAACAAAAACAATACTTTTTTTTTTAAATTTTACTTTTGACATTCCAAATGTTTTTCGCCTCAGGTCTAAACCGTCCAATTTTCCCACACCCCGACCAGTAATCGTCGGGGTGTGGGATGCGTTTATCAGGCCGAATTAACCTCTCCTGATCCCCTTGTTTTTCTTGCTGTCACTTGGGCGATGTTCTTGAGTGCCTAATAACCCGTGTATACTTTTCGAGGTGAAGGCTTATTACCGGTATGATATTGGTCGATTGTAACAATTTTCATGTGCACCCGTTGCGAGTAAACAAAGGCCGACCGACGCAGCTCAGCGACGCCGGTGATGTTGTTTCGCCGGGTGCCGCGGCGCGGTTTGCCCGGCCAAATCAGCTCTGATGGGGTTAAGTAATGAGTGTTTAACCTTCCCGGTTAGCCGACCACCAACGCGGGATAAAAATTCCATAAATGTGATTGTCCTTTAAGGCTGTATTATGTTCTTCTTGATCTGTCTGTGGATTTTGTTTTAGTGCCACTTCTGTGTCCGAAGTATTAAGTGTGGCGTGCCTCGAAAAAGTAAATAAATTATTAACGATATTAAAGGAGG
Organism: Henricia sp. BOLD:AAB3569; assembly: GCA_037783545.1. Taxonomy (NCBI): domain Eukaryota; kingdom Metazoa; phylum Echinodermata; class Asteroidea; order Spinulosida; family Echinasteridae; genus Henricia; species Henricia sp. BOLD:AAB3569. The sequence goes on from JBBELK010000218.1 coordinate 1,101,498, forward strand.
ACCACTAACTTAAAAATAGTATTTTTATCAATGGAATTTATGCTATGCAACTACTTCACTGAGATACAGTCATACAAAAACCGTTTAGAACTCGTTTTGGGGTTAAAATGAAGGCTTTTGATTTTTACGCTAAAACAAATTTGCATATTCATGAGCAAATTTGTGATGTCACAGTAGGCAAACACCGTGACATGAGAATCACACTCAACAGTGCACAAAATATTCCACTATTTTTTGCAACTGGCTGATGGTTTTGTGATCCTTTGCCATTTGGTGTGGCTTTACTTTTTGTAAATTATGAAAAACTGGGGGTGGAAACTTCACCAGTTTGCCACAGTTCCTCCTTACATTCTTGTGTTTTTTCTTTACCTTTCTCATTGTACATTCCTAAAGGGATATAGGCCTACCCAGAATAGGTAGTTACGGTAACCGTATGAATGGCTATAGTTACGGGATTGCAACAGCAGATTAAAACTACATGTACAATATGGAGCTCACTGGGTGATGCAGACAAGGTTTTAATTTTCTTTTTGATACTAGCCTACTGGGCATATTTAATATTTTAAGGTTAATATATTAAATGTGTATTAGTCAAATATGGAATAACCCCTTTCAAATTGTTGTACACTCATGCCATATAGCGCGCAGCGCGCTTTGAAAATTAACGGTTATGTGCTCCTAAAAATAAATGCATGACGTAATGCTTAAAGTGCTATTTTAAACACGACAGTAGCCGGTCCTCATATTCAGTCGTTGTATGTGGAATATGTGGAGCGGGAACCAGTCTAAGATTTTTCCCGAGCATGCTCTGTATAGTAGTCTGTACACGAATTTGGAAACCGCGGATGGATACTGGCCGTAAGCCGCGAGGCTACGCCTAGCTAGAAAACAGCGACACCGTAAAAAAAGGGCAGCATTAATCTTCTAAGCTTATCCTAACGGCACGTCTTTGAAGAATTTCAAGTTGTCAGAGCAGCATAAAATTAAATTAATATAATTTACAATGTAAGATTTGACATGTTTTCATCTAAACTATTTGGAACATTTTAATAGCCTCCCTTGTCGTTAATATCAGCTGTTCTGTCAAGCTAGGTATTCTGACCATTCTTCTCTTCAATTGGGCTCAGCAAATTTTCCGAACAAACAACGAAAGGTGCCTGTCATGTTCGATCCCCATCGGACGACTCGTATTTCTGCTTATAGTCTGGTGGGTGTTCTGTTTTCCGTTGGAAGAACCTTTTTTCTCTTTTACCGCCAACATCGTCGGCCAAATCCCGCGAGATTTGGGGGCCACCGCGCGAGGTTTGAGCATCAAGTCTCGAGCTGCCAAGTTAAAGCTGACTGTGCTCCAACACTTTCATTCGTTTTACCTCCAAGTTTTACATCAAACGTTTAACGATACGGAGAAGACAAAATTAAACAACAATGTATTGTACGAATGAAATCATTTAAAGTGCGTGTATAAATAATAGAGTTCTAAAATAAAAACGTCACCCTAGCTGCGGTGTTGCCAACGTTATACCGGTCCACCTTCAGTTGGCAATTTCTCCCACAAAGGTTCCATTTTACACGGAAACAAAATAATGTGGCGTTTGTTACCATTGTAATCAACACCTATATAGTGTCAACTCGTGCAAGTAAAATGTTGGGTAACTGCAAATGATGTATTGGCAGAGCTTTAACTTAGAACCGATTATAAATATTTTCTGTGTATCGCGCAATAAGGCGACTGGAAATGCGACTAGTCTCCAAATGTCGAAAGTCAAAATTGTTTGCACTTGCTAAGCGCGTTCAAAAACGTTCCCCGCCCCTATTTTTATAATGTTTGGATCGCCTTGCCATGGCTAGAGATTATTATTTACATTTTTGTGGCGAATTTAGGATTCAGACTATTGTTACACGGAGTGCCACTTTAATCGCCTCACGCACCTGCCTACCAGCCGTGACAGCCGCTTATTTACCGCCGTAGCGCCCCGCTCAAGCCGCCGAGCGGGCCCCGTCAGTCTTTAGGGGCTCGTGGTCAACCATGCACGTCAAAAATAATATTTCAGATCACTTACTTAAAAATGTCGTACCCTGGTTTCCACCTGTTGGTGAAATATGTCCGTCGTCTGCTTTAACTTGAACCCATTTCCGGAAGTTTGAACTTGTTTTTTTGAAACGGTTATTGTGTTGAGAAACGAACAACAGGCGACAGGCCCCGTGGAAGTTAGTGGGTCAGACGGTTTTGGTTGAGGGAGTCGGGGAGATTGAAAGTTGAAAACGTTAACCTAGATATAGGCCTACTGATGTGAAGGGGAGTGGGGGAGATTTGCAAAATACAAAATGTTCTTATTTTCCAATGCACATTCATTACCTTTCAATTGGGCACAGCATCTCTATAACCGAAATCGTCTTCCTCCCGATCTCTTCGTGGCGTCAGTCATGCATGCTATACGTGGTGGGTTGCCATGATTGCGCAAAAGCCCTTTCCAGGGAAGAGCAACCGACGCACCACTCGCAGACTAACAAACTCTCTAACAGTGAAGCCGGTCACTTCTAGGACGTTTAAATAAAATAATGCATTTATATCAGTCTTCCCTTTATCCTTTTCTTTTTCTTGTATATTTCCCCCTTTTTCTCATTTTTAAAACCTTCACTGGCACTTTCCAAGGACCTCTCCTTCCTCCTCGTCCTCGCGAACAGCGTCGCTAAAGTGAGAGGCAAAGGAGCCGGCCCAACATTTTTTAGGCTCAACATTTTTGAACCTGCAACACAGTCACACAACGCCTTCTTAAAGCTTCTCAGTAGTTTCACTTCTTGAACCGCCCGCTCTAATCCGAACCTCATTTGATCTGTCAAAAAGATGACTTTCCGCCCATTTTGTAGAGCCAGTGGACAGTGTATACAGGGCTTGCAAACACCAGAAAGCAAAATCAAAACACCAATAGTGCCGCATGCTGTTATGTTAGTATATTCATCAAAAGTGGAATGTTAAAAATATAGTATAGGACTGGAAAACTCTTACAAAAGAAGTTATCTTCATGTGGGATTGAGGATGTGTATATGGTAAAAACCAACCTGTGTATCAGCTCAGTACCTCATCTACGTTCCAAGAAAACGGTGACAAAATGTGTCCGTATGCTTTCAAGAAAATGTGCGAAGCCACCGTCCTATATCTAGCCTGGTTCCCTGGCTATACTGCATGAAAAACGGAGTCATAATAATGCACTGTAGTCAGGGGCCTATATAGTTTCACACACATTTATATAAATCTATCTTCAATTATCGATTTCTTACAAAAAAGATATCATCTTGGGCGGCATCGCAGCATTTGACAGTTAAAATCACTTATACCTTCCATTTGAGTAATTGTTTTCTCAGTAAAATGGTTGATTAAAAATTTGGGACATTGCAGATATTGCCTTTGAGCATGTGGTGCGGACTGAGCCTGGTGCAGACACTGCTGCCATCAGGCCCAATCCCCGATGCCCCCGTAATGCGACTGTTCAGGCATTTCGGTGGCCCAGAGATGACCCCCGAGGGGACATTGGAGTGGAAACCCAACCACTTTGACAACTCACTCTGTTGCGTTGGCGTTCTCTCTTTATGTAGGCGGTCTGTCCAGTGAACTTGAGACTGTTGCTGCGGCGGCGCGGTAAAAACAAAGACACTCCTCGGTCCTCGCATCACATTCAGAAAAGGTCTTGGTAGTTTAGAAGTTCACAACTTTGGACGGCCCCTTAGGATTTCTCAGAAAATCATTTGGGATATCAACCTAATTGAACCTGCGTGGGATGAACTGACCACTGCATCTGCGCGTCTCCCAAACAGTCCTACAAGTGCAAGAGCTCAGGGAGGTACTTCAAGCAGAGTGGCGCACCCTGCCTCAGCGGCTCTTATGGAGGCTGGTGCAATCATTAGAGGTGTTCATACACTGATACTGACCGATACAATATGTTACACCTCTCAGCCTCCTCGAACGTTCGGTCAGAGCATATTTTTAAGCGTATGCCGAACTTTGGCAGCTTAAAAGTTCTTTAATTCTTTTTCACCTGCCAAAAATGTGTAACTTGTACATTAGTGGCCACTCTCGGGACCATAAAAACTGGCAGCTATAAGCAGGTGGCCCTTTTATAAAGGTTGCTGTATACACATGGCACTTGGGACCAAAGACGGGTGGCCACTATAAGCAGGTAGCCTCTTTATCAAGGTGGCCTTAATAGCAAGTTTCACTGCAGTACATATTCCTGTCGCTATGTTCCCCTGTTTGCTGTACCGATATCCTTGAGCGATATTTTTTTTGTAAAATATTATCAGTGTTTTCTTGCCGACTTTCCAGTCGACTTTTTACCGACTTTAAATCACGCTGTACTTGACAATTGCTGTTGACATTGAACCGCAGATAGCTGCGAATTGCCCAGAGGGTGAGCCGGGTTAAGCCACCCAGATGTTTCCCTGGTCCGGCCAGACCAGCCCGGTGATTCGCGGGTTGTACGATGCGCCGTAACCCGCAAACATTCTCGTTATACACGGGTGCAATGCAAACGAACCATCTGAGTGTTCAAAAATCCTCAGGTGCAATCGCGGTCACTCGGTACTTGACGAAGTTGACGTTCCACCGTTGGGAGTTGTCTTCAAAGCCCAGTAGTCAGTACATCATTTGGAGTTACCTATATACCAACAATTTTACTTCACGAGTTGACAAGAAAAAAAACGACTAAAGTGGGCTTCCCACTGTGCGATTTTGGCCACGAATTTCCAACGATTAGGTACGATTTGGTGAGATTACCAGAGACTGTCTATAGGCTCTATACGCAATCGTACCAAATCGTGCCAAATCGTACCTAATCGTTGGAAATTCGTGGCAAAAATCGCACAGTGGGAGGCCCGCTTAAAAGTGTTGGTAGCGATGGTAACAAACACCACATGATTGTTTTCAGTGTATGGTATATACCTTTGTGGAAGAGTTACCTACTGAAGGTGCTTTTCAAAAAGGTTGTCTGCAGACAACTTTTTAACAATTCATTCATACACAAAAAGATTTTCAGGTTTTACTGCATTGCTGAAATTTCTACAAGGCAGTTTATCAACATTACTCTTTAAATGGAAAGTTGCTGTTCCTATTTTTAAATGTTTAATGTCTTTAAAGATTGATCACATGATGTAAAAACTGTTACAAGCGGCGTTATCTCCATGCGTGAATGAGGATGTGTATGATAAAACCAACCTGTGTATACGTCAGATCAGTGCCTCATTTACGTCCCTGGAAAACAATGACATTTTAGCAACAATTGCTCTTCTTTCTGGAAAATTACACAATTTTAATTGCTGTGTTTATGATGTTCCAAAGAATGAATGCATCTAATTACGCGCAATAGACCGTATCGAATAGCCGCCATTTCGTGGGGCACCTTTTGTTACTTAAACAAACCGTTCAACAATATAAGCACAAAATGTGCAGTCATGCATGTCCTCAAGGAACAAAGAAACTGCCCGACAAAATGGCGGCTATTCGATACGGTCTATAGCGGTAGAGTTACAAATTCTCATATACCGCCTTCTCAACTGGCCCAAAACCTGTTGCATGGCCCGAATGTTCTAAATGATTCTGCAATGAAATCGAAAGGATGACCGAAAAAATAAAACACTTAATACTTCCACCTGACTTCAATATGCCCCTGATTTACGAGCCTGTTTATGGTCGTCTGGATCTCGTGTGAATAAATCTTGGCGGTATTTTGATCCCTAGCAGAAGCAGTTTCCCCCGTTTTTCCTTTTTATATCGACAATTACATTCGTAGTGCTAGTAGTATCCCGTTTTGAATTTGATCGTGTTTTCGCGACCTCAACCAGAAACAGGTTTCTGACGTAACTGCGGATTAAACCAATGGGCGGCTTTGATCGTCAGCAACCGAAACCATTCATTGGCTGAATCAGCAATTGTGTTAGAAAGGTGTTGCTGGTTGTGGTCGAGAAAACAGGCCCCTGGGGTAAAAGCATTTTTGTTCGATGGTATACTCGTGCACACCGAGTGCCTTTCATACATCGTGGAAAATGTATGGTATAGGCTAACCATCCATTATTTGATAAATCGCAGCTTGAGACAACGACGCTGCATTAAGGACAGTTGATTGAAAAACTTTTAAAAACAGGAACAACAGCATCACATACCTAACTACAGAATAATGTTGATAAACTGCCTTGTAGAAATTTCAACCACATAGATGCAGTAATACTTCAGAAAACCTGACAAATCTATGCATGTTTTTGGTGTTGAATGAATGGTAAATAAATGTCTGCAGACATTTTTTAAAAACACCTCCAGTTGGCAATTTCTCCCAATAAGGCACCATTTTTAATACACGGGAAAATCAGGTGGTGTTTGTTACCATTGCAATGCTATCAACACTTTTAGTCTGTTTTTGTGTCAACTCGTAAGTAAAATTGTGGGTACTAGTAACTGCAAAATGTTAAACCAAAAGGAAGTCTTTACTCGAAAAAATCTGTCCACACCTGGTTTAGATCGGTGAGTTTTGTGGTTTTGGCGCACGCGCGAACATCTGCCTCCTACGGTCCTACTTACTCATCTTTACACACCCCCCTCCCCCTCGCCCACTTTGCACGTGAGGTAATTTTGTCCTTGCCACAAATATTCGTGACTCGAGGCCTTGTCTCTTGGCAAGAAGAGAGGAAAGGATGTTATGGGAAAACTGTCCGTAAACCTGAACAAACTATCGGCTTACATTGCTCCAGTTGCTCCAAACTAGCTCATTCTTCATTCAAGAAATAAACGTGCCACATTGCATGACTGTTGCCTTCTGCTTATCAAAACACTTCGAATGGTTACGCCTATAGGACGTACTGAAATAATTAAACGAAGCGTTTAACTCCGTGCGAAGTGTTGTTTTCCTACGTGCGCACGCTAGGGGTTCTTCCACGGACGTCTTGTGTGGTTTGTTCCACGTGCGGCGGGTTTACTAATTAACCAAAGGTTACGTAATGGTATTTCACAAGCTTTTCATTCAAATTGTAACAAGGCAAACATACATCTCGGAAATTTCATAATTCAAAGATTCAGAGAGACAACAGCACCGTAGACTATATTCTTGGGTTTTCTTTGGCTTGACGACGGTTGCTATCCGCCATTACTGTGTTCATACTATGGCACGCCAAAGCAAAAAATAATTAAACACTGATATTGTTCGCAAATGCATATTTTCGCAAATGTTGCGCAAAAAAAAAGAAGGTTGGCATGACTTTTAAATGTTGATAGACTGTTTGAAACTGGTATACCGTGCTTTTGTTGGCAAGTTTTTAAAAATGTTTAGACTTGTTTTTCAGGGTTGATTGCAAAATTATCTGTGTTGAATTATTTTCGCTTTGGCGTGCTTTATATATGAACACAGTAATGACGGATATGATATGACGGATATGAGATACAACTATAGTTGTTGACGTCACGCGTATGGTACGCCAAAGCGGAAATAATTCAACACTGATAATTTTGCCATCAACCCTGGAAAAACAATTAGTCTCAACAACAGTTTCAAACAGTCTGTCAACATTTAAAAGTCATGCCAACCTTTTTTTTCTTGCACAACATTTGCGAAAATATGCGTGAACATTAAATTATCAATGTTGAATTATTTTTTCGCTTTGGCGTGCCATAGTATGGACACAGTAATGGCGGATAGCAACCGGATGTCAAGCCAAGTGAAACCCAAGAATAGGGCAACTTTTGTTGTTTAAAGGGCCTGTGACATGCTAAACAACTTTGTGGCTAAGCTTTGCTTCATGAAAACGGATTACTTGTTCAGCAAGACATACTATTGTTCGTTTGGATGTAAAATCAATAAAAGGTGGCCTTTTTCAACTTTGAAGATTTCATTGCAATAAATCACAGACAGAGGGCGCTGTTTTGAGTGCATCATGTAAGGAAGACAGAAGGGAAAAGTTAAGAAAAACAAACATTTTGGATTACAAACATTTCAGGAAAATGGAGAAAAAAGTGGAATCTTTTGTACACAGTTGAATGTGATTTTCCTCTTGTGACATCGTGACCTTGGTCATGAATATGCATATTCGCATTAGCATAAATAATATTAAAAAAACTTTTGTTTTAACCCCCAAAGCAAGCTCCAAATAGGATTTTTATGACTTTAACTGAGTAGAGTGGTTTTAAAGCATAGATTTCATTGATAAAAATCCTAAATAAGGGGCCCTTTAAAGACACAGGCTCGTTAGCAATGCGCGCGCGCCAAATTAGATTGCAGAGTAGTAAAGTTAAATGACCTAATAACTAAGCCAATTTAGCCATTTTTGTGGTGACTTATATCTTTGAAAATCGTCTTCCAAAGTTCCCCAGTGACATTTTCTATAGTTACATGTTTCCTTGATTCTTTGAATCAAAACGCATCTATAGTTAAACATTCGCATGAAAACTAGAAATCCCAATACATTCGGGACGATCGGATAGGCATAATGGAAAACAAATATGATATCCCCGAAGGATGGAAAAAGGATGTTTACTGTAAACGTGGATAACGGAAGCCCATGTGGTTTTAATTTGTCTGTTCTGAGGGCAAACACATTCGCAAAATAATGCGCAGCAAGCAAGGGTGTTCTGGAGACTTGGAGCGAAGCCGCGTCGTTATAGTGTACTGAGGAAACAAACACGTGGCCCCTATATCGGTGTCTGGGGACCACACCACGCAGACATTTCCCTTCCCCCACGTCGACATAATTTTTCCATTTCTGTATAAAGCAATTCCAATTTTCAGACAGCTAGACCCCTATATCCATCCGTATAACACTGGGTCTAAAGAGAGTTGATTGGCGTGTAATTCAAGCACTCCATTTTTGTTTTCAGATTTGGGTCAACCTTACGCGTTTTTTCCAGGGCCAATTTTATGGCTGCTTAACTCACGATAAGTCAGACAGTAAAATCATTACTTGATCAGGAGTCCAGACGTTTGTTTGAGGTCGATTGAAATAACTTGTGAGTTGACTGAAAGCCCCAATACGTCATTTGCAATACTGCACGAGTTCACAAGGAAAATAAGTGTTGATATAGCAATGGTAACAAACACCACATGATTTTTTCCCCCGTGTAAAATGTTACCTTTGTGGGAGAAATTGCATGATGGTGCTTTAGACAACCTGTTCTGCAGACAACCTTTTTACCATTCATTCAACACAAAAAAATTGGAAAACATGATAGGCCCCTACATGGATTTGTCAGGTTTTCTGAAGTACATGTATTACTACATGTTTACATCAATGTTCATGTGGCTGAATTTTGTACCAAGCACAAATATTCTTTAGTTCTGCAATGCTGTTGTTCCTGTTTTAAAAAGTTTTACAATCGTGTAATATCCTGCAGCTTAAATGGGATATGTAGCATTTTAATCAATGCTATAGGTAATAAACTGTTCCTCTCAGTTACAGTTAACTCGGGGGAGGGCGTGTCTCGCTCACGGGGGTCTCGCTTGCGGGGTGGCTCCCTTGGGCATTTCATATGGACTTGCCTTGCCTCATTTCGGCACCAAACGTAGTCGACAATCTTCTAAAATATATTATAATTATAATATTACCAGGTGATGAACTTCTTGTTCATAATTACATCCCATCCATTAATAATTCTTTAGCTGGTATGTCCATTTTACATAGACCTATCTGATCTTATTAGGGGTCATCCATAGACTACGTACGCACGGAGGGGAAGGGCGGGGTGGGGGTGGGGGCTCAGAGCTAATGCGCACACCAATGTTGAAGTCAATAGATGACGTGCGTGTGTGTTTGCCGGCAATCGGGGACTTTTTATTGCTTGAACAAAAGACGGACAATAGGTCCCCGATTGAGCAACCGTCCCCGATTGCCAATCCCATGCAAATCCTATGGGGGCCTTCGCAAAAAAACTATGTCCAAAAAAGAGAAGCAATAAAAAGTCCCCGATTGCCGGCAAACACTCACGCACCTATCCGTGTTTCGGCAATCGGGGACGGTACCTATAAAGCTGCAATTTAAATGTGAATGGTTTATGGACGGCCCTATACTGCAGGCAATGGCATGTACATGTATCAGGCATAACCCCAAAATGTTCAGGGTTGGCGTATAGGCATAGTGGTTCTTTCCCCGCCTTTCACCTGTGCGCTTCCCGGGTTCGATTCAGTGGGCGTGTATGTGGATTGGGTTTGCAGTCCCTACTTGACCGCGTGGGTTTTTCCCCCAAGGAGATTTCCCTAGGGTTTTTCTCCCACTTCTAAAACTGCATATCTTTCTTCTTCATCTCAAGTGGAAAATACAGTAAATATAAAGCAATAGCGTATATATTTTAAAAAATAACTACAACAACACCCGTAGTGCAGGCGGCGGGATTCATGCCTCCTTTTCCCAAACACGGACCGGGGATTTCGTCGCCAGGCCCTGTGTGGTGTGTCACGGCTGATCGGTCGGATGGGTACGTGAACTGGTTCGGCCGGTCGGCCACCCAGTCCACACTTCTGAAGCTTGTTAAACACTGTGCAACTAACCCTAACATTTGGGTCACGATCCCACTCACTACCGTGGAATTTAAACTTCACCCCGGTTCCCATTCCTTCTGCGGTTGCTTTATGTTTGTTTCTTTGACCAAAGTGATTTGCTTTGGAGAAAGAGATTGCTTTGGAGAAAGAGATTGCTTTGGATAAGGTGACTAATTTGCAGCCCGTAGGCTGAAGTGCATGAAGACTTATTCAAGTATCTTTTATCTAAACATCGAGATACACAGGTGGGTGGTGCCACTGGCTGCCGACGGCCAGATATATACAGGGGCTCTCTTTACTCTTCACGAAAGAGTGCTCTGGGATAGGTGCGTAATTAAAGCCTAGTTTCCATATAATCGTAACGCGCACAAGCAGACTAGACGCAAACAACTGTTACGCAAACACTGATGGAAACAATTGGTTAACAATTGAAGTTAAAATTGGTTTAACTTTGCCGACTATCTGCGTTAGTGTTTGCGTTGCTAGTTTGCGGTACTCTCTGCGTTTGTTACGTCTATATGAAAACCGGGCTTAATACAACCCATCTCTTCCGGAGGATGGCGCAACTCTGCAGGCTAAATACTTTGCTCAAATGCATTTACGCATGCAGTGCGAAGCATCTTCTTTCACTTCCTCATCACTTTTAAACTAAGTTTGTTTTGATCTGTTGTGTGTCGCTGTCGTGTTGCCTGTGACTAGTGCGTTGGAGCAGTCGAGCAGCGACTGTCAGGAGTGGTGGTTCCCAGCTAAAAGCCTTAACAACTAACGCTGGGAGGGCACCAGTGTCTGGGCGAACGTACCTTGCAATGGGCAACGGTTTCAAAGACGACTAGACCAGACCAATTAGTGATTGTTTGAACCTGTTTAAAGATGCCATAGAACTAGAAACACACACTTGACGAAATTCAGCACCCGACATTCCTTCAGTGACATTTTGATTGAACTACACGTTCTAAATTTATTTGGGGGGTAGAGAGCCCTCAAGCGGCCCCATCGCGGTTTCTCTCCGCAAATCTGATCGTGTCAATTACACATGAATACGAATATGAAGGCCAGCGAATCAGAACTCAGTATTTTGCTGACGTCGCGTGTTTTATAAGCACAATTTCTAGATGACGTCATCTGCCCACTCCTTTACGTCACAGTCTCATTTCTACGTATCGCTCGGTGTTCATCTGTCTTAATTAACACATCTAGTGCTGTTTGTCCATCCATAGCCACGCGTGTTTTCAACACAAAAGCCCTTTTTATGTTGTTGATACAATACCTGACGCTTTCCCAATTTCTTGACGAACACGAAATCTCGGTTATCGACTGATGTTTTATTTAGCTCGACCGTAGACGATGGCCCAGTTTGCTTTCAACTTGCCTGCGTGTGGTATATGCCTATCCGACACCAAAACACGCCGAGCTCGTACCATAAACAGCGGTATCCGCAAACAAACATGTGTATAAAAAGTGATTAGGGAAACAAACTAATCAATATTGCACCAGCAATTAAACATGATAGAAAGCGCGCGTGTCGTGATCGGGTCTACGCGGCCTCAATTCGTGAATTTGATGTATTAGACGCCAATGAGAATTGGCGTGTGTGGGTGTGTGATAGCTCTGCGCACGGATGATATTACCAATGGTATACCTGGTAACGTACACATTGCTAACTCGAGTCTCGGTAATTTTACAGGCCAAAGACGCACACTTGACGCAGCGAAGAGGCCCAAAGTCCCCCGTTGTCTTTAATTACTTGTCCGGGGATGGTTGAGCTGCAGACGCGAGAACACGTTGCGTACGTTTCGTCGCTCTATCGGGTCTATTGGTCGTATCCGTGACCTAAAAGGCTGTGCTGGCTTGGGGGTGGGGTGGTAAGGGGGTGGGGTGGATAATGGCTTCGGAGGAGGTAATTCAGTGTAGCAGTTTTAAACGCGTCCCTTTAGAGAAATTGCAGGTTTTCTATATACTCTCACCAAAAGAAACACAACTTCCTTAAAATATAAATTCTTTATCAGAGCACAGAAGTTCGTTTACAGTGAACTTGTGGATAGCAAGGAGCATAATCATTACTGGGGTGATGTCGCTGAATGGTCTGTTTCCTAATTTTTCTAATTCGTCTTCAACCCAATTTCCCATTTTTGCATGCACGTTTTAGTCGTCCGAATTATTTTGAAAATACTTAGGCCTAGGCTATATTCCAATTCTGTAAACTGTCGAATCCGCTTCCATACAAGATGCCCTACATTTGTCCATATTTGATTTGAATGGGCGGCAGCTTATAAAAAATCACCGTGGCCCGATCCCAGGCCGACAGGTGCGGGTGTGAGCCGGCAGGGGGTGGGGGCATAAGGGGGTAACAACCCCCAAGCGATTTCGTGTAATCTTTCTCTGCTGCCCCTATATGAGCCAACGCCATCAAAGCATCAACGCTGCACGTAGACCGTACACCTTTTCCAACCACAGTACAAAGAACCTTTGAAACAATCAACTTCAAAACACAACCCAACAAAACCCGTGAGAATGTTTTAATGTTGGGTTGCATGGTTCCACTGTCCAGGGGAGGTTGGCTTAATTTATCTACAGTCTATGACCTCTTCGTGGTGTTTTGTTGCCTTTTCCTCCCCCAATACGTACTAGATTGGCGCGGTGGCGCCTACCTAAATTTTAGCTGGTATAGCAAGAAAATTGTATTTATTTATTTTATTTTTTTAAATAAAAGTTCATATACAGGATTTGCAATGTCCCAAATATTAGTCAATATTTCACCCAAATGGAAGATAAAAGTGGCCCCCAACTGTCCTGCAATGGTTCTATACCTGAAATGATATCCTTTTATACGATAATGCTAACTGAAGATGAATTTATATGCCTGTGAGCCACTGTGAACTAGTTTCTGCCTCAGTCATACTTTACAGTTTACAAATAAATGACATAATGTAAATACCCGAAACCAGACTACATTGTGTTTTAGGCTTGTTCAAGAATGTTATAATTATTCTTCTTTTTAAAATAATTTATAATTACAATATATTTAAAATTGTTTTAAAACAATTAGTTTTGTTTTACCCCGGATTTTTTTACCTTCAAAACTCGACCACTATTTGTGGGAAACAATTTATTTTCTTTCATTCAAATAAATCATTTTGGCAATTGTGACGACGCCATAAGGAATTTGTTGTTGTCCGTAAAAGAAAATTCCCACGTGAGGTGTTATCGACCAATGAGAATGAGTATTAGATACATGACTGCTGCTATAATGATTCATAATCATTGGCTGTCTCAAGATAACAGAAAGCAGCAAGACAAAATATAAATCGTGAATCTTACCTTTTGCACCTGTTTTACGATCATTTTGACAAATTTCGCTTGGCTATAATTATGGACGTATGTATATAGAAGTAATCAACATGCATGTTGTGGTGCACAGCTAATCTCCAAACAATAGATCCAGCATAATTGTACGAGCAATGATTGAAATATTTATAACAATTTTAACAACTTTGAGACAGATTTCACTGTGACAGATTTCGAGATGTAAAGGTTTCCCAAAACGTTTTCGATATATCTAAATGCTATTATATTAATAATAATAATAATGAGATTTTAAAAGCGCACATATCCACCCCGCAGGGTGCTCAAGGTGCTGTAATCAACAAGAAGTAATTAATTCTTGAAAATTTGCGACATCAAGTAAGTCTTAAGAAGTGATTTGAACCTATAGTTGTACAGTGGCATGATCTGAGTTCAAGTGGCAATGAATTCCAAAGTCGAGGAGCTGCAACAGAAAAAGATCTGGCGCCCCAAGTTCGTTTAAAATTTGGTTCCTTGAGAAGCTGCTAGTTACTTGATCGAAGAGTTCTTGCTGGAGAATATTCATGTAGTAGTTCCTTAATGTAGTAGGGAGCCTTGTTGTTGAGAGCTTTGTGGACTGCAGAAGCATGAGTTTGAAGACAATCCTTTGTGTAGTTCCTTCAAAATGGGGGGATGTGACAGTTCCTCCTGGATAAGGTGATGATGCGGACAGCGGTATTCTGAAGACGTTGAAGACGGTATATTATAGCTAAACATCTATACTTGACACACAAAACATTGTTGCATCTATGTAGCTGAAATTTCGACAGGCTATCGTTTCCAATACTCTTCTTTAGATATGCTATGCTGAAACCGGAAATTCATAAAAAGTTCCATCTTGCAGATGATACATTGGGCCTTTAAGGTCGTTAAGGTTCGCCACTGACGTGGGCACTATTGTGTTGAGGTTCCTTAAGACGTCCATAAATGTTGCAATACCTTTCAGAGTAAGGGTAACCAGAAGATAATACGAAAGAGAGTAATATTGCACCCCTCCATATACCTCCCACGTGTACCCGACTGCACCTTGCACAATCTAAACACGGGATACAATGGCGCCCTTCAAGTCACTTTATGCCCTTTTTGAGATCACACCAGTACCCTTAAACCCAGACCTCGCTACATTTAACTAATTACAGCTACCCGTATCACAACTACTTAGAGTAGGAACATAAAGAAAACGCAATTCCTATCGCTCTCTGCTTTTTAATGATTAGTCAGAAGTCTAGCCCAGCGTCTTATAAACGTAACAATCCGTGGCCGATCGCGCTCCAACACGTGGGCGAGAGTTGTCTTTTGAAACTCCCACGCTCTTGCTAAATCGTACCGTTTCTTACAGTCTCGTTTTATATCGACTAGATGACGAGCTAAATATTCAGCAAGGAAAAAAATCTTATACGCCGAAAGAGGCCCCAATAATAATTCTCTCTATACTCGTTAGACAACGTGTGTAATAAATTTCCTCTATTAGTGGCGCTTCGGAAATGCTTTATGACATTATTTTGCACTGACAAATATATCGAGGGGGCTATACGCACGGGCCATCTATTGTACATGACCAGGGGTGTTTGTGGTATTTAATGCAGGGACATCATCGGGTGGCGAATCATATAAAGTCTGGAAATGAGTTTTTGTTTTTGTCATTACGGAGTTGAGGTGTGTTGAGCGACCATATGCTGACTTTTAATATTTCCTCAGGCTAGGGTTGGGAACCGTCTGCGGTAAGTTTACTCTTTCCGTTTATATATTTGCATTATTTTGGATGTTACATTTCTAACTTTGTCAGCCATTAGACGTTTAAAAAAGGGTTACGTAAGACATTGTTTTGCTCAGAAGAGTTTGTAAAAATCAACATATCATTGAGTAATTTTGCAGTTATGGTGCAAATTTACAGATCTGCGTAAACCACTGATGTCCAAATGTATAAATGAAAAGTCGCTGCTTTCATCCCCAAAAAGACATAGACAAACAGTGAGCATCTTGCATTGTGATCATCCAAACTTAATGCGCTTGAAACTTTAGATGAAGTACAAAATGTGTTTCGATCTGAAGCGACGCCGTTACATTTTTTTTTTAACACAGCTGTCCTGGGCTCTCTTCGTGAAGCCGGTCTCCCACAATCAAATATGCGATTTTTGGGACGAATTTCCCACGATTATGGGTAATATAGGCCTATGTTGAGATTACCTTGTGACTGTCTATACGCAGTCTATAGACAATCTCAGGTACTTTCAACAATTGATACCAAATCGTTGAAAATGTGTAACCACACAATCCTCATAATAGTGTTCGCGTTAACTGTGATGAAGGCAAACAAGATGATGGTATTTATTAACATGACTTCCAATGGAACCTACATCGCGACTCGCCTATGCTGTATCGTTGGAGAAAATTATCAAATAATATAGGCCTATATACTTTGTAATCCTCATGCATGGATGCTATATATGTTGCCCTTTTCGCTTTGACTATTGTATGTCTTTTGGACGTCAAATTTCTTGGGCTTGTACCTAGATTAGACTTAGGCCTACATCTTGACGCCATAAAGGTCTGCTCCTTTGAGTTTTGACATTGGATTGTTTTGACACTTATTGATGTCTTCAGACTTAACTTAAGTTGTTTTCTTTCTTTGTTCTGACCATCTGACGTCTAATTTGGTATTGGTATTTTAAAAACTTTCGACTTCGACTTAAACCTTACTATATTGACAACTCAAGATGACGAAGAAAGAGATGCAGTTTTAGAAGTGTGAGGAAACCCCAAAGGACATTTCTTGGGGAAATCCACGCAGTCAAAAGGACTGCAAACCCAATCCACATATCGTCCAGGAATCGAACCCGGGACACCAGAGGTACGGCGGGGAAATAATAATTACGTCTGGCTGTTTTCGTCTTTCACTTCTTTTGGCTCTTTGTAGACGTGGTCTTTTAGCTTGGACATCTGCCATTGAATTCCGTTGCTCTGCATTCGAATGCAGTTGTTGGTCAACAAATTTTCCAAAAGGAGTAGGCCTATTAATATTCTTTGTAGGTCTTTTTAATGCGTGTGTTGAATTTCACATAGACCAATCAGTATTGCTGGATTTGCGCGCGTAAACGACGACACAAATGCCTTTAGAAATGTTTGACAAAAGACATTCTACCTCTATTGTTTAGCTTTTCTTACCAAATGACACTCGTATATAAATCTGCTTTTTTAACACGTAGGTCGAGACAAATTTAGCAATCAGAGGTAGTTTAGGCTAAGTGTAAGGGATTTCGCTGTGTAGTCAAATCTCGTTAGTAAGAGGTCATTGGGATCTTGTAGGCTAGGTTTTCTCGTTATACAGAAACTTTGTATTGTCGGAAATACAAACAATCATGAATAACAAAGGATTGGGACGTGAAGATTCCCTCGTTATAAGCAGAATGTTGTATTAACAGTTTGAGTGCTCTTAACATCGAGGTTTGACTGTACTCTATAAAGGACCACCACAGTCGCGTGTGCCGTTTTCCACTTTCCAAGATAGCATATAATTCTTATAAAAATGACACACAAGCACTGTCTCGATCTAGAATTCCCATTTTATGGGTTCTAAGATGTTGGGCAAACCGCGACACAGAAATTCGTGAACCGAAACGATCTTTTGAGTGCTTTCTTTCTGCGTGTGGTTTTATGGGCGAAAGATAACCCCTTTAGTGAGCGTGAAATGTGTCAGCGGTATCAATAAGGTCCCGTGCCGAAATCTGACTTAACGGTTGTTGCACCCAATTGCGCGAAAGAGGATACCTGTGGTACTCAATGTGAAATATAGGGGTATTAAAGACTATAATATTATTTGCAGACTGGTGATACTTTTTTTACGAAATCTAAAAGTTTTCCAATCAGGTAATCTGTCTGACTTGTTTTACCTCTCTTATGTGATCATTTCGGGACTTCTGTGCTGTTAGGGGCTACTGTTTATAATCTCGGACTTATCGGAGTGGACATCACCAAGTAACCCTTGCTGTACGCGCCAATCGTGAATACATGTAGTTCGGCACTGATATGCTTTGGTAAATTGTTTGAATAGTTATGATGAGTACATTTATCTAAAAGATCGCACCAATTCATACTTCGTGACTTAGGCAAGCCGGGCAGGGGTTTGGGGCGTATCTTTAGTGGAAGGAGTGGTTATCTCATTGAAGGGTTTATCCCTCAGTAAGGAACAACTGGAATACCGTGATTCGAGACCACCAGTTGGCGTCATAACTCAATTGGTAGGGCGTCTGCACGTTGAGCAGAAGGTCCGCGGTTTGAATCCCGGCGGAGCCAAGTTGTTTTTCACTGCATCCAGATTTCACAAACTCATGGACATTTGTCCACATTTTACCTCATTTATTTCACCTTAACGATAACACTAGCGAGAACATTGTCCCATTTGGGGAATGTCTGGCTACTTATCGGGTGCGATCTAGTTTCCCTGTCTCTCGCGGCAAGGCCGAGGACACCAAAACAGGCCAGGGTTGGCCCGGCGCGACCCGCCAGGGGCCCCGATACCGTTGGGTGCCGGCGAGCTCCGAGGGTAACCGACCGGGGTATAGACGGGCCGGTGATGCTGGTGGGCGGGCCCACCGCAGTGGCTGATACCTTCCCAAGTCTTTGGTACTGGTCTGGGTGGGCTCTGGCTCAGTTTCAACCGGTTCTCCACGTGCCGCGTAAAACGAACAGATTATTATAATAAATATGAGATCCCCAACTCATACCCACGGAAAAGTTTGAAGTGGGCGTGGCTTTATCCCAAACATCACCGAGAATGTCTGCGACCTCATGACCGAAATCTCTCCAAGTTAACTCATTTTGTTTTATTGGCCAAGAATACATTCACTAGATTTTCACTTCATCAGCATATTATCACCCTGGTATAGTGACTCGTGCCATCCGTTCAAATCACTATTAAGCTAAACTCGTATAAGTTGTTGCTCAAATCGGGAGAAAGCGCATAGTCAAATTTAGACCTCACGGAAGACGGACCAACTTTACAATTCGGTGCGACAGGACTTGGGGATTTCCAGTCTTAATGACTTCGCGCCCTTGTGTTCACTTTCGACAACTGGAGCACGCCGACTATCTGAACAACCAATCTGGAACGATATACACGCACATACTTTGATATTAAGTTCTTGGCTCACATCTCGAGACAACTTGATATCAGCGATACGCGGAGTTATCAATGTCCCAACTTGAGTCGGATGACGTAGACTGTGCTCCGTCTGCAGTTTCTTGGGGTATAAATACCGGCATGTTCCCCCGAAATAACTCTCTTCAACTTTAAACCCCATCCAGTTCTTGCTAGAGAGAGCGGGGCCCTCCAAGACTGCGCCATCGCAACCAGCTGCACTGCGCTCGACAACCAGCTTCAATTGTCTTTTGTGATATGACAGAATTTTCTTATCCAAGACGCCTACTCGCCGTGCTTGACGTAAGACGATTTTGAAGATCTAATCCCGAGCAACGTCATCCTGTGGGCCGGGCACTTGGAGCATCCCACCCCGGCACTTGTCCAAAGACGCCCCGCTTCGGGTCGTTGCTTTGAGAAATCGTCCGTCAAGACGTACGTATTTAAGAAATTATTACTTTTACAGCTTAATTAATTTTGTCCAAAGTACGGTATTGCAGATATTTAATGAGAGGAATTAAATTGTCTCGTCGCCAGGTTCTGTTTATTTTCTGGAAGAGACCCAGCGCAAATTATTGTGAGGTCCTTCAAATAGTCAATGAAAATGTTCATGTAGATCTAGCATCTCCTTCAAGATGTGGTTTTATTTTATTGCCGTATATTTAGACTCATCCGACCGTCGTATTAAAGGCCAATGTACCATTTTAAAACATTAAACTTTTTACGGATCCATGGAATAAGGGCATAACATATATTTAAAAGAAATGGTAAACTACAAAACATTTCAACTACACAGATGCATCAATGTTTCGGAAAACTTTTAAAATCCGTTCATGTTTTTTGTGTTAAGTGTCTGAATGGTTTTTAAAAATGGGTTACGCACACATGTTTAAAACCAGCATCAGTTGTAATGATCTTGGACAGAATTTTTTGTTTCAACACTTTGCGTAATTTTGTTTTCTTGTCGACTCATGAAACAAATAATAATGGCCTTTAATGGTTGTCTTGCAATCAGAAAAATGAATAGTGATAAACGTTTATTGGGCCAACATCATTAGACCTTTGCAAAGGTCTAATGAAGTTGACATTCAATCACGGTACCCATTCAAACATACATCTTTTTGTTCGACGTCGGTTTCGTTTTGTGGATTGTTATGTTGAGTGTTTTTTTCCCCTTGGGTTTTACTTTCTTGACAAACGGTTGTTATCCGCCATTACTGTGTCCATACTATGGCACGCCAAAGCGAAAAATAATTCAACACTGATAATTTAATGTTGACGCATATTTTCGCAAGTGTTGCGCAAGAAAAAAAGTTAGCATGACTTTTAAATGTTGATAGTTTGAAACTGGCATACCGTGCTTTTGTTGGCAAGTTTTCAAAAATGTTGAGAAATGTTTTTAAGGGTTGATGGCAAAATTATCAGTGTTGAATTATTTTTCGCTTTGGCGTGCCATAGTATGGACACAGTAATGGCGGATAGCAACCGTTGTTGAGCCAAGTGAAACCTACATGTATAATGGTAGACGTTTAGGTTAAAACTTCGGACCGGGCTACATTGAAAATAATTGCCTGTAACTTTTACGGTCGAAAGGCGTGCAGCGAGTTGCCACCATTCTACCATAATTTTAACGGTTATCCCGTAAATCTGTTAACGGTTGTACCGTAAAATTCTACGATATTCCTGTATTTTTACGGTGCTATCAAGTATCAGTATCACTAATTACCCCCTTCAGTAGTTTTAATTTCTGCGGTTTCATGTAAGGTGGCTTGGCACTAAATCAACTATACCATACACTTTTATTCTCTTTTATTCAATTTATGCTCTGTTTAGGCCTATTATATAGCCCATAATAGGTTGCACATATCTACTAAAATTAAATTTACTATTAGTCGCTCATCTCTCGCCAGCTTAAATTATACTTGCAAATTATAGAAGCAAAAACCTCAATGCATAGTTCCGAGTTTGCCTAGTTAGCTCCGCCCCCTTGGATATTGTTGCTATGGCTCACACGCTATCGTCAAAAATGGCGGCACACAACGCACAAAGCAATGGGACTTTCAACGGAAAGCACAGATTCATTGGAGAAAACTCAAAAGTATTCATGTTTCAGGGTCGACAGTTATCTTAGAACACACTGAGTAAAGGGCCAGTAATACAGGGATATCAGGACATACGTGCTTTCGTACCTTTGAACAACGAAACGACCGGCCTTGAAACCAAATTTTCACCCGGATCATCGCATACGACACTGTACAAATTGTATGGGGCCGGCAGAACATATGGCGTGATCATGTTGTTGTGAGACAGTGCACTTTGACCTATGTGGGTGGATGTCTGCTAGCTCTGTTGTGATTGGTCGGCGGGTTCGGTTGATTGACAGGTCGGAACTATGCATTACAAAAAGCAGAACTGAAAACCGAAGAAAATCACCACCATCTTTACAAGGGAAATCTCTTCAGTTACGCGCAATCCCACAATGCAATGTGAAAAGATTTTTATACGGGTTCGGCCGGAAAATTCATTTACGGGCAATTCCCGTAAAAATTTACGTATTTTCTACCGTAAAAAAATGCGGTAATTTTTTACAGTATATCTTTTCACCAGTACAAGGATTCGAAACCCAAATTTCGATTTCGGCAGTGTTGCATGTTTTGTTTCGTCTAAACTAAGCCAGCCTCTCACTCTGCGGTGTTTGGTACGCATTTCCCATGATTATGTTCAGATTTGTAGGACTGTCAATAATTATATAGACTGTCTCTATAGCACAACCGTGCTCGTAATTGGAGGTTCATGGGTTCGAGCCACACTTGTACCAACGTGTTTGTGTCCGTGGGCAAGACACTTACTCTCAATTGCCTCGTCAACCCAAGCGATATTTGAGGAGCTGCAAGAGTGAATGCCACAATCTAACTGCTGATAGGGTTGTGCGCCCTGGCCAGGCTGCCGACCTATAGTTGAAGCGAAATGGTGCTGGAGATTTCCTAATGGTAGCGGTAACAATGGCAACAGCGCATGATCTGTATGGAATAGCGCTATACAAAAAAAACCTGCTATTATTATTATCTCAAAAAATCCTAATTGAATTACAACTAAATTAGCAGCAAGAATCGGACATAGGACTGTAAATTTTATCACAAAAGAAAGATCCTCGTTTTCGATGACAATTTTGAAATTCCTCTATCCTGGTGGACTATGTTACTCCGGTTTAAAAAAAAAAGTCAGAAATTCACAAACGCTGCACTATAATATTATAATAGATAACGTGCTAATAATACGTGTGGTGGATGTCCAAATGTTAAAAGAAATAATTATCAATGTTGAATTAACGACGAATTTAGTTTTCACTTGAGAAATATTCACAAAATATTCACAAAATATTCACAAAATATTCAGGATAAACACTCTGTTTTGGATATGTAAACCGGCAATCTATGTGATACACGAGTGCAAATGTATGTCACATATTTATATTTATACATGACACATTTATATATATGACTTTAAATTGGCTTCATTTTTAAATTAACTATACGATAGAGAAAAACAGATGAAACGATGCCTCAAAAACTGTTCCTTGAACAGGAATTTGATGTGTTAATTAGTTTTGCCGTAGAAGTGAAATTGTGTTTTCAAGCTCTTCTTGTATTATTGGGTTGGTATAATTATGCATCAAAAGTAAGTCAAAAGGGCTAGTTGCTGTAGAACTGGCAGGATTTCACCGTTGGTGGCGCGCTGACGTTTTACTGGCAAACTTGCGGCCAGTAAAATTGGTTTTCGGTACACTCGATATTTATACAGGATTTAATACCCTTTCTCGTGTAGGTCAAGTTTTTTCCTACTCAAGTTTTTTCCGTAATTTTCGGAATATAAGCCGCGGCTTATACGTTAATTTTGTCCCCTGGCAATTTCTCCCACCAAAGGTACATTTTACACGGGAAAAATCATATAGGCCTAGTGTTTGTTACTATTGCTATCAACACTTTTAGTCGGGTTTTTCTTTTCAACTCATGAAGCAGAATTTTGGGTCACTGCAAATGATGTACTGGGCCTTTAAAGGCAGTGACAAAAAATGTGCAATGACACAAAATATTAATCAACGAGTTGACTAGGAAAACCTTCCTCTATAAAGGTTGAAATGGTAGCAACTATCGAATGAAATGTTTCCGCCCGAGATTATATAATTTTACCAGAAAATAATCCATGAAGATGAAATTATTTAGATCGTTTGCAAACTATTTACTTAGTTGGTTCGCATCTGGGCGGTCCGAAATGGGCGCTGTGTACAGGCTGCACGATTCAGGCTTAGTACACTTTTCTAAATTCGTCTCTTCGTTCTCAGTTGGTCGCGTACGTCTTATGCACTCTGTGGCCCGAGCCATATACTGGTTGTGTGCGCAACCAGTCCAGTCTACATCATCGATATATATCACTGCAGGATGAAGCCACGACGTCTAAAATTGAAGCCGCCGTCCGCCATTGTACCCCACCAAATACAATACCTTGCCTAGACTGGTCATACTGTCTTCACTAGTCTATCATGGTCTACATGTGTAAAGTGAAATGCAAGCGATCGCATGGACCAGGGAGCAGTCTAGGCCAAGCATTGTTCGTGGGGTACAATGGCAGGCGGCGCATGGCTTCAATTCTCGTATAGCCAACTGCTATAGACTACTAAAGTGTGACGTCAGTTGCCATGGTAATTGGGTCTAAACATTCGCTGGTAATCTGAAATGTCCATTGGTATAGCGCAGGGAAACAGTTCACTGGTTTTAGTGTAGACCCAAAAACCATGGCAACACACAAAGGGTGACGTTTTCACTTTAGTAGTCTATTGCATACTTCACCCAGTGATTATATATCGATGGTCCACATGCACAGCGTTAACCTACTTACGGAAAGTAATTTTGAAACACCTCGTCAAGAGATGTTTTTTATGTCTTTTTTATTTATTTATAATGGTTTTGTTCCCATTAAGTAGTGTTCCCAACAACGACACGAAGTATTTATTATCAGCCTCGCCTTTAAAGATTCGGTCTTATCTTACTACAACGGAATGCACGAAGACACCGCCAAAGACAACATTTTCTCATCGTTTACATGGCAACGAATGTGACCTATTGAAAGACGATGCGAGATATGAACATGAAAATATGCCTTGCGTAACCAACTCGTCTCATTCTTACTGAAAAAAAAAGAGAAAAGACAAACAAAAACATGAAAGAAAAAAACGCGTGGGTGGATGTCGCGCCTCACGAAACTAGAGCATACACTAATTTGGCATTTATGCCACAGATATTTCCTTGCAGGCATTGTCTGGAGATAAGCAAATTAGTTGGTTTTTTCTTCAGATATCTGATAAAATAAAAATTTTGGATGACCTTTCATCTCGATAAAATAACTTTGGAATCTGGCTCACCCGGTGTTGACGCCGGTCGTTTTAGAGCAGTAATTCTTGTACTCTTTTCGTCTGAACAAAACACATTACTTCCCTCACAACCCATTTGCTCCTGGATGCATGGAGACAGGCAATTTACAGCGGCGTCGATAGACCATTTTGAATTGGGGGTGGGTGTGACTAAAATGTGCCGACGGCTGCCGGGCCTTTGCGGAGTCGCTCAGCGGGGGTGGGGGGAGGGGGTAGGGGAATGAAGAGCATGCTGGTGAGCGGGGTAGCGCCCTCGCGGGCCTGTCGCGACGCGCAAAACGTTTTGAGCTAGGTCAAAGTTCAAATATGTTGAACTTTGACCTCGGTGCGCTGGCCCTTCTAACGCGCAGCCAATGAGGTATCAGAGAAGCCCTAAATTACCGGAGTTGAATTTTCTATTTTGGAAAGATCGGCGATTGGGAGCTCATGCAATGCGTTGAGCGCAGCGCGGCAGTGTGATTTTTCCGCGATAGTGTGAACGCCCCTTAAATTCCCACGATGCGAGTAACGGCTTGCGAGTGGCTGCAAGTGATTGCGAGTGCCCACTCGCTATTCTGGGCTGCGTTCCAAACACGCGAACGGTTTGTTAACGTTGGCTCCAACGTTTGCTCATGTGGAATGGGTTGTTTGCCAAAATACATTGTCAAGATGGCGGCGCCCACAGTCACAACAATCGTACCGACGTTGTAATGTGGCTTTCCGCTGCTTTCCAATTTTTTGAAGAGATGTGACACGTTGCTATTGATTGTGTATCGCCAGCGATAAGGAGAAAACCACGAAAGGTGCAATTTATTTGTCATTTTCCAATTTGCAAAACATCGTCAGTCGTCTTTCATGTCGCGTGTGCCATTTTGAAATGCCTAGCGAACATGGCGAACAACTCAAAAGTTTGTTGGCCAACGTTGGCGAACGTTGGTGGCGCACATTACGTTCCACTCGAATTGTTGGCCAACGTTGCCAACTTTGCAAACGTTCGCGTGTTTGGAACGCAGCCCAGAACTCGCCCCGAGGGAACGGAACGCTCGCAAGCTACTCGCAAACTACTCGCAGCTCTTAGGGGCTCGCAGGGGCAGTCGCAGGTACTCGCGTTCAAAACTTGGCGACCTCCGCTTAGAACTTGAAAAGAACTTGCAAGAAGTCGCAATGTCACTCCCCCGTGTGAACGAGCAACCCGCTCTCCGCAAAGCGAGCGAGTTTACCTACAAACAAGCCCCAAACAACGTGCAGGCACACGCAGGCCGTTACTCGCGTCGTGGGAAATAGTTTAACGACTCGCTGAACCATGATACCCCTGTGCAAAAATGATTGGTGCAAAGTTAATGTTTTTCGCTATTTGGCCTTTTGCTTGCTTTACGTGAATAGGGTCTAGTGTACTGACGTACTTCCTTTTACATGCACACCTAATATCCAAAATACCAGACTGAAATGTTGTTCCTTTGTAATGTGTGCACGCGACAGGTGTGAAGTACAGGATCAATACCATGTTCATCATAGGAGAGAATGGCATAAAGCAACCAGACTGCTGGTTGCTATAGGGATTGGCGTGTACCACGTAGCAACAATATGCATAATATGTTAATTCGCTTCTAGATTGCTCCTCCGTTTGAAAAATAAGAATTCTGGTCGCCAGCCACAGTAAAAAGATTACATGAAAAATCCTTATTAATTTCCCCATTTTTTATTGGCAGATTGACCCCTTATCATGAACCAATTTCAGCTGATAGTACTATTCGAAGTGATGGCGCACCTGTTGTTACTCAACCAAGCCGAGCCGACAATCCAGGTGTGTGGGGACGATCTGAGGGAAGCCGTCCAGCAATTCTGCGGCGACAGGGGGCTCTACTCGCCCGGAGAAGGTACGAATATCCACACGGTCTCGTCAGTTCATAGATATGACCATCCGCCACAATGGGCTCTAACGTCAGCACCCAAATACATTTATATATTTTTTTATGAAGTTTCAAGAAGAACAACTTCTTAACTTTGAAATGATGCTTGTTTCAAGTTCATGCGATATTTAGAAGTGGAGTTACGGTTAACTGAATCTGGCCATGTCTGAATATACAAATGCGAGGAATCTGGGTTTAAAATCAAAGGACCAAAAATTAAGCATATTTAAAAAGTTAAAGGCACAGGCTCGTCAGCAATGCGCGCGCGCCAAATTCGTGCCACGAAATACGCAACTCCATACACCATGTTCCCAATTTATAAGCTACATTTTACCAGATTTCACACAACGTTTATAGATCTTAATTGTTAACATAAGCAAACAAAATCAAACAAATTGACAAATCGACAAATAATAAAGTTTGCTGAATTTACGGCCCGTTTGTGGACTGGTGGACGGTCACAAAATGTCTGTCTCTGAGTGTTGTAATTGTTTCCCATAGTTCTAATAGCCGCTCGCCCTCAAAACTTTGTCAGATTCACTGAGCTAATTATAGTAAACTAGAACGTATACTCGCCGTTACAGTCACATACACGGACTGTGTTATACCAAAATGGCGGCGCCCACATCGGCATAGCATCTGCTGAGAGGTCATCTCTAGGTTTATATAATTATCTAACTCTATGTCTCAAATGTCTACCATTAACTTGACTATATAGGGAGTAACGAGATTACTAGAATGACACATTTGTCGAACGTACAGCGTTTGGGATCTAAGGCGTGTTTCTAAACTCATTTATGTGCCAATTTGTGCTCATGATCAGGATTATGAAAGGTTAAATAATAATAATAATACAGATTTATAAAGCGAACATTCTCATGGCGCTGAAAGAAATGGTACACAACGTTCCAGAAAATCTGAAAATGAAAACATATATTGTGGGTAAACGTGTGGAAAAGTGGGTACAAAAAGTCATTCCATTCTTAGCGGATTTCGTTTTACATTGCGCATTGCTATATCTGATATCATGACGGGCGTTCTGGGCTGGTATATTTGTTTTAAAGGTACTATACTGATTGGTAAACTGTTAAAAATGGCATGATTTCCACTGGTAAATGAAAGCATAGGTCGAGAAAACTACCTTGTAGAAATTTCAGCCACATAGATGCAGTTTACTTCAGAAAACCTGAAAAATCCAAGCACGGTTTTTGTGCATGAATGAATGGCTCCAAAGATCGCCTACGGGCATTTTTCTCATGAATGGGGGCAATTCAGACGAAATAATTTCACAGCATGATTACTATCATTACCATCTTGATAACAAGTAAGCTTAAAGATAATAATTCATTTTTCTTCAAGGGTATTTACCAAACAAGTAGACTACCTTTAACAGGGTAGCCTAAGACATTAAACAAGTTATTTTTAAAATATCCTTTCATTCGAACCAGCAACACTGCCACAAAACTGTGTAATTTATTAAAATATAAAATTATACCAGAAAAACCCCAATATTCGGCCAATTTCACAAACACCCGCAAGCCCTTGCCGCAAATGCGATACTTGAACTCCACTTACGATGTGGCAAAAACCACAA
The DNA here is from genome assembly GCA_037783545.1 of Henricia sp. BOLD:AAB3569. NCBI lineage: Eukaryota > Metazoa > Echinodermata > Asteroidea > Spinulosida > Echinasteridae > Henricia > Henricia sp. BOLD:AAB3569. The sequence goes on from JBBELK010000218.1 coordinate 1,129,393, forward strand.
ACCTAAAAATCCACAAAGAAAAGAAAATCAGGTCATCATCCTGTCGTCGAGAAAATATGACACGGACCACCAAAGAAACAATAATTGTTTCATCTCCGTCAACACCGCTGGCGGAACTCGCCTTATTTTGCTCTCATGTAACTCGCCTGGGACTGCGCAAAGTGCACCGTCTGCGCGCACCGTGCCCGAGCCGCCCGCTCCGTGGGGCCTGGAGCGACGTTTGCAGGCGGCGAGCTTCGCATAGCTTTCTGATTCATTGCCAACGACATCGCGCAGTGTTTGTTTGAAACTCCTTTTTTTCTCTCCACCGTCAATTATTCACAAATCTAAAGGAGGTGTCGCATGTCATCATCTAAAAATAGATGCCGAAATAAAATAAACGACCTGCATAACTTTTCTGGCAGGAAATACATGTACAGTGAACTTGTGGATAACTGATCGACCAATCACTTTAGAGACTGTTCCGCATCAGTGATTTCTTCCAGGTCCAAGTGGACCTGTTTGAACAAAGTGATTTCAAAGCAATGAAAATGTGACATTACCTCTTGCTGTAGTTAAGGGCTCCCTTAACGAGCTCGATTTTGTTGGGATTCAACCTCATTAAACCTGCGTGGAACGAGCTGACCTCTGAATCCGCGCGTCTCAAAGACAGCCCTATGAAGTGCAACCTCTCAGGAAGCACTTCATGAAGAGTGGCACACCCTGCCTCAGCGGCTCTCACGGAGGCTGGTGCAGTCAGCCTTGCCACAAGAGGTGTTCATACACGTTAAAATAAGCTACATCTATCAGTCCGTCTTACTTCTTCTGGTCAGATTTGATTTCGGTTTCTTTTGTTGAACCACATATATCTTTAAATTAATTTAACCGATTAATTTTGCTGTTTCAGGGTATTCATTCAGCACTACATCCACCCGGAAAGGCATAGCGACATTGTGCTGCGAATCAAGGTGCCCCATATCCACACTCGACAAATACTGCAATAAAGCCATCACTGCCCAACCCGAGACCACTACAGAGGTTACATCGCCCCCACGCATCACACCCAGCACGAGTCGAACAACGCAACCAACAAAATCCAACGATAAAAATGACACAATTCAAAGAGACAACGAGAGGGGATTAGCTGAATTGAAAGAGGGTAGCGATGATAACAACAGCCCTTCGGGAAAAAACAAAGAGGAGACGAACAGACCTAGGAAGCCTACAAGTGTACCACATCACAGAGGACACTCGAAAGAACGTAAAAACAGGACTAGTAAAGGGTCGACTCGGAGGGCGAATAGTACGAGGCGGAAAGCGGGGAGCGGCGAGAGGCGGACCGCAAGCAGTGAGAAAAGGGAAGCCCGGCAGAGAAAGAAGGAACAACGTCAGATCCGGAAACAGTCCAACACCAGGAAGAAGACGAAGCCGGATAATAAGAGAGTGAATCCCATCTCGACGCCGGGTGCCCGCGCTGAGAACGCAGACAGACCTATAAAGGTATGAATGCGTCAAAGTCTAGTAAAGAATGTTTGTATGGCTGAATGGGGGAATTTTTTAACTTTTGTTCACGTCACGCTTGAGCTAAAGTGCACATACTCTATATGACGTAAACGATGCAAAAGGACCGGTTTGTCTGCTGCCACCAAGCGTTTCAAAAGTTTCCCATTCCGTGCATACTTAAAGTTGCATTGCCCGTGTTTCGGTGAAAGGGTTCAAAAAATTAATTTACACAAGCGAACGAATTTAGAAAGCTTACGTGTCTCTGTAACGAAAAATATCAAAAACTTAAATTTCCGACGTCGGGAATTGGAGATACAAGCCTTTTTCTTGAAACGTGCTTCACATGTTGTACATGTGCGCGTACGCTCATATGTATAGTATGTGTACAATGTACACATGTACGCGCACATGTACATTTACGTCATAACCCTGTCGATTAAATGACCTGCCAGCCTTTTAATCATTTCTTGTTTTTAATCGACTGGCATTAATCCTTGACGGATTTTTACGTTCTTGGTACCAAATGAAAGCTGATAACTTTTTCTATTCTAGAAAAATACCTATTTAACTTTAAAAAAAAAATTGTACGCCCAAATCGGCCCAAACACGGGCAGTGCAACTTTAATGGGCTTGTCCAGATTTTTTTCCAGAAAATGTATTTCGTTTTAACCTGACAATCATGTAAAGTACCTCCCCAAAATACTATCCATGGAAAGAAAACAGGAAATTTGCAATCTCCAATTCTATGTGGAAGCAAAGATGTTGGTGTAATCACTGCACTGTTTTATGTAACCGGATAAATTGGTTTTATACAAAACCAATACAAAACATTAGAAATATGTGGATTACATTGGTAATGAAAAACTGAAATTGGAAAATTGGGGGGCTTCAAAATGTGATCTAGACACGCTCCTTTAAAGGGCCCATGATTTGGGATTTTTATCAATGAAATATATGCTATAAAACCACTCTACTCAGTTACAGTCATAAAAATCCTATTTGGAGCTTGCTTTGGGGGTTAAAACAAAGGTTTTTAGTTTTTATGCTGATGCGAATATGCATATTCATGACCAAGGTCATGATGTCACAAGAGGCAAACACAGGAAAATCACATTCAACTGTGCACAAAAGATTCCACTTTTTTTCTCAAACTTCCTGGAACTTTTGTCATCCATTGCTGTTTGAGTTTGTTTTACATGTTGCCTGTTGTAAGCCATGACAAAACTGGGGGAGAAAACCACCTGAAGCCGAGATCTCAGTGAATTTAACATTAAATCTCGCATTTTGTCTTTCTGTCTACAGAGTGGTCATCACAACAGCACATCGGTCAATCTATCAGCAGTTAACGCAACAGACTTGGATACAGCGCCCTCTACGGACGCAAAGAAAGGCGGCTTTTTGACAACAATTACGGCAGTGTTACGGGACAAAATGGGCCTGATGAAACGCCCGCACGCGGACGACGATAATCGCTGATGACGTCATAGGGTCAACAAACTCCATTATTTCGAAAGATAACTATTATTTTCGATGATGACCGAGATATTTTGTCGCCTTGACGTTGGTTGCCCTGAAGTTGGTCAACTTAGGGCGTGGCCGGTATCGAAGCTGATGAGTGGATGGCTCTTGTCACGTGGCCGAGTCACATGACCCACATTGTGTTTGTAAGAACACGTCACAAGAGGGCGCAGATGAGATTGACAATCCCATTCTTCAGCCAACTCTAGGCAATGCCCCACATTGTGATAGTGATCAACAAAAGCCCCACATTTTCACAGTAATGTGAAACTTTTTAAATTATTAAAAACAATTATTGTGGTCGTATAATAACTGAAATGGCGTGAGGAAGTAGAACATGTGGGGCGCCCTCTAGCGAGTGGTGGAATAAGTCAGTGGATGGAGGATGGTTAAAGGTGACTGTCCATAAGCAAATATAACGTAAAATCTTTGGTTTATAATGTAATAACCAGTTGACGCCGGGATTATCAGTTTTGGCAACAACAAAAAATCACGTGATTGGCCAAAGGTTAAGACCAGGCCAGGCACCACAAATACTGACTCTTGAGAGTCATTTCTACATTCATTGTATGAATCCTCTCACCAAAAGGTCATACTTTGCAACACTCCTAGGCGGTCGCCACGGCGCGAGTTTTGCTACACTGACAGGCCGTCCGCAGCCGTCAAGTTCAAAACACAGTGTGTACAAATATATGATGGACGTTAACCGTGGAAGACAGCGCCCCCTTGCCTGTGACTATACATTGCCAGAACGTGTTTACACGTCCTCCGGCGTCAAGTGGTTAAAGAAATATACTTTACGGGATAACGTTGTAGGGGAAAGTATTACCCTATGCATAGCTCAAACAAGATATTCAGTATACTTTTGTGGTATTTATAATGATTAATTTATTTATGCTTAATGTATCAACAGGGTATTCGCTAAATATTACAAGCGTCATAATAACTCCAGTCCAGCTTAGTGAGAAGTAAAATAATTTCACTGCCTTTCATGACAGAATTGAAAAGAATGCGATATTTTATGATTTATCTTTCAGTGAGCTGTAATAACAACATGCTACAAAACAATATGAAATTGACCATGGGTTCACTCCTTTTTAAATGTGTTCTGATTACCTGCTTTCCAAAGCACTGTGTTAGGCCTATGCGCTGCACAGATTCTTTAAAAGAAATCGTGGACCCTGCGCTGCACCGACGAACTGTGCTGCATCCATACCGACGTACTTTCAGAGAGAGCTGGAACATAGAGAGTGCACCTTTAAGCTCCGGTGAAAGTTTAGCCCATTTTTTCAGTGCAAACACAGATATGGTATGGCGGGCTTCATGTTAATGTATTATCATGAAGCCTGCACCGTAATTTGTGAAAGGGACCGCAAATGTCCTGCGATTGTCCTGCCACCTTCCTACGTTTGTCGTACGATGTTTTTTCCTCGTGCGATTGTCGCAAGACAAAACAACCATCGTACGAGCATCGCAGGACCATCGTACAATAATCGTACGATTTTAAGGGCCTGGGAAGACCCTAATAAAAATCGTACGACAATCGTACGCATGTCGCAGGACAGTCTTACGATTATATACGACATGGCCCCAAGCGGGGAAAAAATCCCATATCTTTTTAATTTTGGTCCGGATCAAAACCCCACGACAGTCCTCTACGACGCTATTTGTCGTCGCAGGACACCAAGATATCGTAGGACAGTCTCACGACTATCGCAGGATTTTGCCCTATTTTCTGTCGTGGACCTGTCGTAACCCCATCTTGCGACGTATGTGACAGGGGCTTTCTTAGATGAACTTCTTGAAAAGCACGATTCGATGACGGCCAAAACGAACAAAAGTAGTTTTCTTCAATACAACAAAATTGAGTATAATCGTTTTATTGCGCGTAATTCTTTATCAAAGACGATGTGCTCTTCGTCGGTATACGCACGCATCCCATTTTGCATACATTTGATTTGGTAATGATTGATTGATTGATTTTTATTTATTCATCACATCCAACAGCGGAAGGACCGTCAATTACAGGAATGGGATCAATTAACATAGATATTCGAATAACTATCAACTTCTAAGTTGAATTAGAAACGGCCAGAGACACCGGGGAATCCCTTCCCTTGCTCTTCACGAAAGAATGCTCTGGGATCTTTAAAGTGCGTTACCGAAAACTAACACACTGGACCAACGGCTTTACGTTCCTTCCGAAGGACGGAACAAGTGTCATTAAGTGCCTTGCTCAAGAGCAAAGTGCCACAACCCGTCACGGCCCGGAATCGAACCCACATTCTCGCACTGGCACATGCAGGAACTTGAGTTCGACGCACTAGACCGCTTGGCCATAACACCCCACAAAAAAATGCCAAAGGTCACAAAATTCAAAGACGATTTGACAGGCGACCTCATTACTAAATCAAATTTGTGCAAAACATGATGCGTGCGCACAACGCCGGGCATGTTTTTGTTTGCTGTGACGTCACAGGGCACATCGTCTATGATGTGTATTTTACCCGCTTAAACAAATCAATGCGGACAGAATGATTAATTTTCTGCGGAACAACCCCTGAAATAAATGGCATTTGTGTTGTATGCTAACAGTACACGATATGTACATGTATCCATGTATGACGCGCGAACGCTGACAGTTTCGCTCGAACCCACCGCCTGACAGAGCGATGGGATGGGATGGGCTTAATTCTGGGCATCGATACATTTAGCCCATCCCAGCGCCTGTATAAGGGCGGTGGGTACGAGCGAAGGTGACGGTCTGTCCCATATACAAAAGTTAGAAAGTTAGAAAAATAAAGTGTGCACTGGCTATTCAAGTCACGTGTGTGGACCGCGCCGATGTGGGCGGCGCCATGTTTGGGCAACACTAGCTTTGCCCACCGAGCACCCATAGCATTAATTAAGCCAAAATGGCGGCGTCCATATCGGCACATCATGTATTGGGGGTGCGCACTCTAGTTTTCTATATATCTAAATCTATTGACTGCCCCCTGCCATGGTTGCCTGTGCAAAGGGTCTATTCACGACCACTACAGCTGACACCGAAAGCGGGTCAAACCATGCCTGCATGGAACGATGAAACCTAGTGTAATGACGTCATTTATGCAGGTTGTACCAATAACTGCCATCTTGTGGGGCAGTTTTGTTCCCTGGTGACACGCATGGTTGCACAAGTTGCAAGATAATTAAAGGAGCGTGACAAGATTACTTTTTTGACCGGAGTCCACTTTTCCTAAGGGTGTTGAGATTTTAGTAACCAGCGTGTAGCTAGCACGTGATACGTTTGGATGTGTCGGACGTACCCGCAAAATCTGCTCAACATTGGCCGTTTTCGAAACGCTTGGTGTTTTACGATGAGGCTCGGTATTTTAAATTCAATGTCTTCCTTTGTGTGTAGTTTACCTTCGTGGATTATCTTGGTGTTAATAAATATGTATGCTCAAGAGGGGTGAACGTTCAAATTAGCATTGGCCTAAGATGTTTCTTAATCCATTAATATTGCCGAGATGGGATGTGGAGCCAGGCCGGAGCCACAGAAAAAGACGGTGGTTTTGAAAACAGCAGATGTCGGAGCTTTTACAACAGAGGGCGCTGCTCATCGCGAAAAGGTTCACGTGTGATTTTGTTTGTTTAGCTGTTCGCATAAATATAAATTTGAAGGTGGGTTTACGATAAAAATTTGTTCTTAATTTTCAACAGGGGTGGAATTTTCTTATTCGGAATTTGTCTCTCTAGTAACCAAGGATCAATACAATACCTTGTTATTCTCGTGAGAAGCGGAGAAATAAACTCATGAACTGTAGGCCCTAGTTTGTTTGCATCGCTGTGGTACGGTTGTGGACCGGTGTGAAGTTGGTTACTTATTCGACGTTCGACGTTCAATATTCAATAAGGAGCTGTTACTTATTCAACATTCAATAAGGAGCTGTTACTTATTTGACATTCAATAAGGAGCTGTTACTTATTCGACATTCAGTAAGGAGCTGTTACTTATGCACCTATCAATTGGTGCCCCCTCCCCCTTCCCCTGCGCTGCCCCATCCCCTAGGTACGTGGGGGTTTGGTCACGTTTTTCATGCCCCAAGGTGGGGCATTTGACCCTTTCAAAAAAAAAATCTGTGCATTTGTATGTCGAATAAGTAACAGCTCCTTATTGAATGTTGAATAAGTAACAGCTCCTCATTGAATATTGAACGTCGAACGTCGAATAAGTAACCAACTTCACACCGGTGTGGTGTGGGGTACCGTCATGACCGTGGCCGAGTGGACTTAGGCCTAGGGCCATTGACTCGCAATCATGGGTGAAAACTTGGGGTTGCGGGTTCGAATCCGGCTGCGGTACTTGTGCCCTTGGGCAAGGCACTTAACCACACTTGTTCCATCCTTCGGAAGGGATGTAAAGCCGTTGGTCCAGTGTGTTAGGTAATGGTAATGCACTCTAAAGTAGTAAAGATCTCAGAGCATTCTCAGAAAGAAGTGAAGAGAAGGGGATTCCCCGGTGTCTCTGGCCATTTCTAATTGAGTAATTCTTCATGGGTTTCCTCATGCTTACGAGCGACAGTGCAATGAGCACTATTGAGGAATCCTTAGTATGAAAGAAATAATAATAATAATAATAATAACTCTTGTAACAACGCTGAATGCCGCAATGGGGCGACATTTCGGGAAGACTCTCACCGGAGACCACCGAAATTTCGGCAAGAGTCACTCAAAATGACACTCAAAATGGTTCTCGATTTAAAAAAAATGGTTTTTGACCTAAAAAAAAAGATTTTTAATCTCAAAAATATCAGGGCGACACCAAATTGTCGCCCTATTGAGCGTGTCGCCCTAATATACCTTTTGTACACACAAATTGTCGCCCTATCCTAGCATCCAGAGTTTTTGTTCCAGATTCAACATGGCAGCGAATGGAGAGAAACGATCCAGGGAAGCCAAGGTTATTCTGGTCACCGGTGGATCAGGATTGGTTGGCCGGGCCATCCAGAAGGTTGCCAAGGAAACAAAGATGCCAGACGAGGAGTTTATATTTGTGTCATCCAAGGATGCTGATCTCAAGTAAGGCCAAGTTAACAAAAAGAAGGGTTCTTTTTAGGGAAAGTGTCAACATATCTAGTATAGCGACTTGGACAAAAAATTCAGAATTTTTATTTTGAGTTAAAACCATTTTTACACAGTAGACGAGCTGCAATAGATTTCAAAAATACTTTTGTTGCAAAAATTCCTCAAGCGGTTGCTGTTTTATGCTTGTTAACTTAAAATGCGTCCAATTTACGTGCGGAATCGTAAATGAAAATGAATAGACGGCAACTTCAAAAATTGTGATGTGATGCAAATCGCCCTCTTTGGCACGAAGCATGTTATTCTTTCTTGATTAGTCTAAAATTCAAACGTTATATATTTATCTTTTCCTTTAAGAGCAGACTGTAAACAGGGCGCCATCAACTGACATTAAACAGCGGTGCTAAGCAGAGCACGAGGGTGCTTTGTTATGCTTATGGCCGTGCCCGTATTGGTGTCTTGAATCAAGACTACCGGTAGGTAGTTGACGGTGCCTGCCAACTGCCGATTTTTGTGATATTTTGGGGCGGAAAATCTCACCACTGCACAGGTGGATTTGCATATTTGGCACAAATATAAAGAAAACCAACCCCAATAGACCTGCAATAAAAAGAAATCAGCCTGACAGATTAAATGACAGAAACAAAAGGCGGCGTGATTTACAGTGCAATTTCACGTAGCGGTCCATCAAGCTTGCGAACTTCGGTTACAGATTTGGCCAATAATAATCCGACGACGCGACGTCAGGGATTTCCAAGTCCCTACAATATGTAGTATTGTCAATACATGTACTACACACAGGAACATGCTCAGTATATTTAATGTTTTCCCATGCAAAATGGAATCGATTCCGATCTTGATTCTATTTTGAAATTGGAGTCGACTCTGAAAATGCAGGAGTCTTATAGGGCCACTCGTAATGTATACTCATGAAATGCTGATATTTAGACCCCCCTTCCTCACCCTCCCCCCCCCCCCCCCCCCCCGCCCTCACCACCCTCCCCTCCCCCTCCCCTCCCCCCTCACCACCCTCCCCTCACCCCTCCCTCCCCCTCACCACCCTCCCCTCACCACCCTCCCCTCACCCCCACCCCTCCCATCACCCCCACCCCTCCCATCACCCCCACCCCTCCCATCACCCCCCACTCCCCCTTCCCCCCACTACCCCCTTCCCCCACTACCCCCTTCCCCCACTACCCCCTTCCCCCACTACCCCCTTCCCCCACTACCCCCTTCCCCCACTACCCCCTTCCCCCACTACCCCCTTCCCCCACTACCCCCTTCCCGCCACTCCCCTTTTCCCCCAGTATCCCCCCTTCCCCCCAGTACGCAAAATTTGGCAATTGGGTCTTTCTATAAATTAGGGGACCAGCTTTGGTGTCCCCCGTTACATTTTACATCTTGTTTTTGTAAATTCAGGACACATTCTTTAAATACTTTTCATCTCAAAGAGTGAGTACATAAAGTACAATTCATACAAAATGGTTTAAAAGCCATTTTATTGATTTTTGTACGAAAAATAACACATATCAGGTGTAACGGGGGACACCAAATGTCACACTTTTGGACCCCTAATTTATAGAAAGACCCAATTTGTGACGTTATCCACCGACTTTAACATTGGTGTACACATTGCTTGTAGAAGTCTATAATGCTCATGTTACTCAAGCATACCCAGTTCAAATCCCACACTTTGCTTTTTATTTTAGTTCAGCGGAGGAGACGAAACAATTATTTGAGAAGCACCGTCCCACACATGTCATTCATCTAGCTGCAATGGTCGGGGGTCTCTTCAAAAATCTTTCCTACAACTTGGATTTTTTGGTGAGACTTCATGATCAACATTATTTATACTCTCTCAAAAAAAAAGCAGTTTCTTTTGAAATATCAAGCCTTGATCAGAACAGAAGTTTGTTGAATACAGTGAACTTACAGAAAACTTTTTCAAGTTTGAATAATGCATATCTTGTTAAATCTTGGCCATCCTTTGTAATACGTCAATAATTCAGACTATGGTGTAGTTTAAGTGTCTGGTTGTTATCGTGAATGCATCATTTCCTTTTGAACTTGTACTGTTTGTCAAATATAGAGAAATCCGGTAACCTGGGACTCCATTGCATGGACAGTGTGTTTTGTTTTGTTTTTCAAGCGAACAGCGCGCATCTATGATGCGTGCAGCGAGCCTGTTCAATAACGCGCAAATAACAGTGGCCCTACATGTTTGAGCGCGCACGCACATGTACGGTACGCCTTAAAATCGGAAAGATTTGGCACATGCGCAAACCATGACACACCCCCTGTAATATTTTGAAATTGGAGTTGACTCTGAAAATGTAACGTCCCGGTTACGAGCGTAAATTGGAAATCTGTACACAGAGTTTTTAGAAAGGTATGTTGTCACACTATTTGTAACCCTTTTTGGGCCTAAGTTATCTCTTCAGAACAACTGAAACTTATTTCTTTTATTTTGAGACCAGACAAAGGTATTTTCTGGAAAATATGGTCAGTGTTGCCAAAATGCCCCTTTTACTGTGGAAAGACTCACTATGATTTGGGTTTCTAATTTTAAACTGTATGTAATTGTATGTACACTTATCTCTGCAGCGAATAAATTTACGCATCAACGACAACGTTCTTAGTACGGCTTTTGAGTACAACGTCGAGAAGGTCGTGTCTTGCCTGTCAACGTGTATCTTCCCTGACAATACCACGTATCCCATAGACGAGACCATGGTCCACAATGGGCCACCCCATTCGTCCAACTTTGGCTATTCCTACGCAAAGAGAATGATCGACGTAATGAACAGGTATGAATGGGCTCAGAATTATTTCCAATTTGAATTTTCAAGTTTATTATGAATAAGGAACCAAACATGACATGAGAAAAAAATAATATGGTCCTTATCGAAATACACTTCTGGCAAACTGGGCAGATGCTCTACCAGTTGAGCTATGAGGCACAGTGTTATACCCCGTCAGGTTTTCTGTAAGAACCTAATTTTTCTCTTGGTGTTGCATGATTGCAGAACTGAGCAAAGTAAGGAACGCAATATCTGGTATGGTGCCTATTCACCGTGGAAATGAAACGACCAAACTTGGGATAAAAGAAAAATTATATGGTCCCCATCGGGAATCGAACTTGAAACCTCGGTCACAATGGGCAGATGCTCTGTCAACTGAGCTATAAGACACAGTTGTATACTGAAATACAAAAGAAACTTACCACCTTTTAAACCTTTAAATAGCAACAATAACACTGTGTGTAGTAATGTGTGAACTTATTTGTAGACAATAGTGTTCTCACTGTCAGACCAAAACAGTGTCTGAAGGTCACTTGAACCTTCAATGGTCACTTCATGACTCAGCTGTTGAACAGCTGTTTTGACTGTCAGTGATTACCAAAGGGGTATGGGATGATTGTAATGAGCTGCACGTGATGTCTTGATGTTGGCTTTAAAAAGGCCAGTGCAAAATGGGACAGAATCCAGCAGCAATCCATCCAAAGACTAGTAGGCAGTATGCGCCGACGATGCACTGCCTGTATCCAAATCAATGGTGGCCACACACGCTATTGAAAGGGGACTGACATTGCACCCTCTTCTGTTCTTTACTGTAGAACAAACTGATGAAATGGTGTATCTTGGTCAAAAAGTTGACATGTCATCAATAAAATGCCAATGTTTCAATTAGCAATTGTTTCATTTTGAACTGTTACAATTTCATTACATTTTAAACAAGTGGTAAGTTTCTTTTGCGTTTCAGTATATATTTCCTTGGGTTCTCGAAACATCCACAAAGGTAAGGCACTATACCAAATATTTCTTTTGTTTACGTGAATCAAGTGAATCTTTAAAATCTATCACTGAATCTCTTATTTTTAATATCCCAGGGGGTACTACGTTCAACACAGCAAGAAATACACATCCGTCGTTCCTACCAACGTATTCGGTCCCTGGGATAATTTTAATCTGGAAGACGGTCACGTGATACCTGGCCTAATCAACAAGGTGCACACTGCAAAAAGTGAGTACTTTCGGAAAAACACTCTGTTACAGTTGCCTAATTTGGTATGGGAAATAATCAGCAAATTCTGAGTTATTATTTTCTTGGGTTATTAACCTGATTAAACCTGCATGGCATGGGCTGATGACCACTGCATCCGTGCATCTCCCATAGAGCCCTAGGAAAGCAGGAGCTCAGGGAGGCACTTCAGGCAGAGTGGTGCACCTTGCCTCAGTAGCTCTTACAAAGGCTGGTGCAGTCAGCCTTGCCACAAGAGGTTGTCGTACATGTTAACTATCTTTTGGTCAGAATATAACTTAATTAACTTTTAAAAATGCATAGATTTTAAAGGTTCTCTGAAGCATTGCTGCATCTAAACTCCTCAAAAGAAATTCGGAAAGTCAAGTTTGACTGACAATTTCTCTCTTGTTACTAAATCATTTCCCTTGAATGTATTATTGGAAAGCCCTGTTATTCCTCTTTACAATGATGTGTCATTTGTTATGATTAATCAATTGGGGGATGTGCAGCACAGCTAAATACGGGGGCGGGTGTAAAGTGAAATGTCAAAAAAGTGCATTGACACATTCCCATCCTCCCAAGCAAAAGAGGAATGCACTGCATGACAATAGCAGTGAATTTTGTGACATTTCACTTTCCACCTACCCCTGTATTCCGCTATACTGCACATCCCCCAATTGATTAATCATAACAAATGACATCACAATAACATCACTGTAAAGAGGAATAACAGGGCTTTCCAATGATACAAAATTCAAGGGAAATGATTTAGTAACAAGAGAGAAATCGTCAGTCAAACTTGACTTTCCGAACTTTTTTTGAGGAGTTTATGTAGCTGAAATTTCTGCAGGCTAATTTACCAACATTGTTCTTCAGATATGTTACGCCCTTATTCCAGGAATCTGTAAAAAGTTTCATCTTGCAAATGATATATTGGTCCTTTTACTTCATGAGTTGACAAGAAAAACCAAGTACAAGTGTTGATAAGCAATATGGGTCATTCTATAAATTTGGGGTCCAACGTGTGACATTTTCCTGTCCCTGTTACACCTGACATACTGCCATTTGCCGTACAAGTATTATTAAAAATGCCTTCAAAACACATTTTTATGCATTGTACTTTATGTAATCACTCTTTGAAATAGAAGGCATTGAAAGAATATGTCCTGAATTTACAAACTACAACATTTTACAAGATGTCAGACGTAACGGGGGACAGAAAAACTGGACCCCAAATTTATAGAATGACCCATATACAAACACCACATTATTTTTTTGTTCGTGTAAAATGGTACCTTCGTGGGAGAAATTGCCAACTGAAGGTGTCTGCAGACAACTTTTTACCATTCATTCATGCACAAAAACCATGCATAGATTTTTCAGGTTTTCTAAAGTATTACTGCATCTACATGTATGTGGCTTAAATTTCTACAAGGCAGTTTATCAACATTATTCTTTAGTTCTGTAATGCCGTTGTTCCTGTTTTAAAGTTTTCCAAACACGTAATCTGTCTTTAACAGGAGACGGCACTCCCCTGCACATCTGGGGCACCGGCTCCCCACTTCGCCAGTTCATCTACTCCGAGGACCTTGCACGTCTCTTCCTGTGGGTAGTGCGTGAATACGACGAGGTCGACCCCATCATCCTGTCAGTAGGGGAGGAGGATGAGATTTCTATCCAGGAAGCTGCTGAACTTATCGTGGAGGCGTCTGACTTCAAGGGACCCATTATTGTATCCTTGTGGAGTCGTGCCGAAAACTGTGTAGTGGTTTTAGGAATAATACTGAGGTTTCGGTCGCACACAGTTCAGCAAAATACCAACTACATGTATTAGTAAATTTTGCATTAACGGTTTGTACGTACTTGTGGCGTTTACACAAACATCCCAAGTGTAGTTTTATTGTCTACACTAATTGATTGCTTTCCGGTGACGTCACGCCTTCCATCCACCATTTTGGTTTCCATTTTTCATGACGCACGTGGCTCGAGTGATAACCGGCAAAAAGAGCAAGAAAAACGAATTGGTTGCACTTACCTCCGTTGCTTAACCTTGCTTTATGTTGTTGCGCCGTGGCTGTTGTGTCGATAAAGATAAAAACGTATTTCTTCAGGCTAAAAATCGCGATCAAGTAGAAGCACTTTCGCGTTTACAAGCTGAGTGCATGCTCAATATTTTAAACGTACCACAACACCTGCGTCCGGCATCTTCGAATGAAAATACGCTAATGGGTATTTTTTTCGCGCGTTCATGTGCTTCTAGTGGCGCGCGCGTGATCGTTGACCACCAAACATTCCCGGATGTTCTACGTCACGCAAAGCAATCATTAGCAACACCTCCACACCTTAGTGAGAAACAGACAGCGAAAGGTAAAGATTTTTGGGTCGAGCTAAATATACATGTAGATGTGATCAATATTGTTCTTATTTGTATTACACTTACAAATATGAAAAATACAATAAAAACGCAACAGTATCAAGAAAATCTGTGTATGTGTATACTACGTGTCAAAAAAACTATGTGCTACTTTTAATCTTAAATAACTTTGTAATTTTTCAGCGGATTCAAACCAAAAATTCACATCATGTAAATGAGGCCTGACAACTTTTATTGAATGACTTTCATCAGTTTTGTCAAAAAGGTTGAGATTTAAACGCCATACGAAAAAAAAGTCAATTTCAGAATTCGCTACTTTCGACTTGGCCTCCTTCAATGTCAATACGTCGCTGGAGACGGTGGTGGAATGTGTATGCCGAGTCGAAATCTTCTGAGGAAAGGCGGGATCACTCCAAATGTTACGCAAACCATCTCAATCATTTCGCGCAATTCATCAAGAGGTGCAAAGGGACCTCGGACATAGACAATTTCCTTGACAATGGCTGATGCCAAGTTGAAAATGGCAAATTCTCAAATTTAGGGGTTTTTGTTTCCAATGGCATTTAAATCTCAACCTCTTGGACAAAACTGATGAAACTCACTCAAGGAAATTTGGCTGGCCTTGTTTACATGATGTGAAATTTTGGTTTAAATTCGTTGAAAATGATAAAGTTATTCAAGATCAAAAGTGGGACATCTCTTTTTTGACACGTAGTACATGTACTAGTCAGTTTATGCAGCACAAAAGGAATTTGTATTCAAAGCCTCATCTTTCCAGCTGTTCATTAAAAATACGGACAGCTGTGGAACAAATGCATTTGCAACACACATTCTTCTGATCCTCCTCTGTAGAATACAAATCACTTAAGTTTTATGCAGCACAAGTGACTCTAAAAAGGTCATTAACAGGTAACTGATCCACACCAATTATTTTATTCGCCTGGTTAATAGCCCTGTTCAATTTCGACTAATCCAAGCTCCATGTGTTCCACAAAACACAAATGAGACGGTAAGAAATAATAATTTGCAGTGCCGACTTATAAAACAGTTGCAAAGTAGTTTTGTCATGTGAAATGTGGTCAGTTTCCTCAAAAAGAAAAATCTCTTTCCTCAAAAAGAAATGAATTGCTTTGGAAATGAAACTTTTTCCACAATGGAATGTTTTAACTACAAATTTGAATCAAAGATCTCAAATATAAAAAAGCATGCAGTGAAGTTTTTCAAGTGCGCACTGCATTTCCGATTTACATGCATTACACAGTAATGTCCCCTAACGTTACGCACTTCAACAACTCACTGCAAATCCATTCACACTGCAGTAAAATTCAGACTTTTACAGCTTAATTCAGAATTGTGTGCCCTCCAGAAAAATGTACAAATGTACAAATGACAAAAATAATGGGAAAAAAGTTCAACTGTTCCCTAACGTGACGCACTCGATGCTGATTGGCTGAAGTGTTAAGAACCATGGTACCTGAAGTGAACGGCGCTACCTTTACATTCTGGTGAATTTCTAGTAAATAAATTATTATTTAAATAAATTATATGTATTTTAGTTTTGGAATTGATGAAGGTACTTGAGAACTTTATTTCTTTTTAATGCCAAGTGCAACAGATCGTTTATTGCACCAATAAAAGTGCGCTGCGTTAGGGGCCGCGCCACATTAGGGGCCGCGCAACGTTAGGGGACATCAACAGTACACATCATTTTGGCATGATTCCTGCTTCAAGAACCCTCTCCATTTGCACTTCATATTGTTTTTCCTAACTATCATCAACCAACCAGAACGACACCAGTAAATCCGACGGTCAGTTCAAGAAAACTGCAAGTAATGCCAAGTTGAGGAAGTACCTACCTGACTTCAAGTTTACGCCGATCAAACAAGGTAAACGGAGGCAATTAATTGTTTATAGGGTGGGTTTACACTCGGCCTTGTCGCACGTAAATTTGAGGCACGTCGTTTTGGAAAGTGATTTGGTGATTCTGTGATTTTCAGTGCGTCGTTTCACTCCAAATTCTCTCCACATCGCTTTTTCTGAAAGTGACGCATGTCGCATTTACACGCGAAAAGGCTGTGTGAAATGAGTCTTTTCACAGTAAAGGGGGCATTTTGGCAACACAGACCATATTTTCCAGAAAATACCGTCTGGTCTTAAAATAAAAGAAATAAGTTTTAGTTGTTCTGAAGAGATAACTTCGGCCCAAAAAGGGTTACAAATAGTGTGACAACATGCCTTTCTAAAAACCCTGTGTACAAATTTCCAATATACACTCGTAACCGGGACGGCCTAAAGCGTAACGCAAGTGTACGTCCCGGTTACGAGCGTATATTGGAAATTTGTACACGGGGTTTTAGAAAGGCATGTTGTCACACTATTTGTAACCCTTTTGGGCCTTAGTTATCTCTTCAGAACAACTGAAACTTATTTCTTTTATTTTGAGACCAGACAAAGGTATTTCTTTGAAAATATGGTCTGTGTTGCCAAAATGCCCCCTTTACTGTGGAAAGACCCAATTACCCTATGTCACAGTGCAAGTTACATTTCTGATGTTTGACACAAACTATCACAAAGTGTCATAATTAGCCTGACGTACTTCCTTTCGCATGCACACTTGGTATCCACTTGACCAGACTAAATGTTTGTTGCTATGTAGTGCACACGGCAGATGTGAAGTACAGAATCAATACCATGTTCACTGTAGGAGAGACTGGCATTAAACAACCAGACTGTTGGTTGAAAGGCATTGGCGTGTACCACATAGCAACAACAGCATGGTATCTGGACTTTCTAAACTGCACTTCCAATTCAAAGTGAAGAATTTGGGGCGTTAGCTATAGTCCAAATGTTACATGCACAAGGCTAATGCATAGTTCCGACCTGTCAATCAACCGAACCCACCGACCAATCACAACAGAGCTAGCAGACATCACCCACACAGGTCAAAGTGCACTGTCTCACAACAACATGATCACGCGATATGTTCTGCCGGCCCCATACAATTTGTATAGTGTTGTATGCGATGATCCGGGTGAAAATTTGGTTTCAAGGCCGGTCGTTTCGTTGTTCAAAGGTACGAAAGCACGCATGTCATTATATGACATCCCTGTATTACTGGCCCTTTACTCAGTGTGTTCTAAGATAACTGTCGACCCTGAAACATGAATACCTTTAAGTTTTCTCCAATGAATCTGTGCTTTCCGTTGAAAGTCCCATTGCTTTGTGCGTTGTGTGACGACATTTTGACGATAGCGTGTGAGCCATAGCAACAATATCCAAGGGGGCGGGGCTAACTAGGCAAACTCGGAACTATGCATTGCAACTTGGTCAGATCAAAATTTTCCCAAACTCATGAACATTTGTCCATATTTCTATCGAATTAATTCACCTCGGTGGTCCCTGGATCATTATTTCCAAAAATCACCCACTCATACTTGGCATTAATTGGGGTAAGCCGGGTATGGGTTTGGGTCGTGATCTCTGGGAGGGGGAGGGGAGGTCATCTCATTGAAGGGTTTATCCCTCTGTAGGGCTTACTAAACTCACGTGACAGCCAATCACAATCAGTCAGGAACAACTACAATAACATATTTCAAGACCACCATTTGGCGTTATAGCTTAATTGGAAGGTCCGCAGTTCGAATCTCGGTGAGCCAAGTTGTTTTTCACTGCATCCAGATTTTCCAAACTCGTGGATATTTCGTCCAGATTTCTTTAAAATTGTCAGCACTAATTTCCAAACAGATAGTGTGCATGACATTAAGTAATTGCTAACATGTACACTTTAACCTTAATCATTTGTTTGTTTCCATTGCAGCTATCAAGGAAACTGTAGACTGGTTTGTTGAGAACTACGACACTGCACGCAAGTAGTCATGGAGTGCCGTTTGGTCAGGGACGCCCAATCTTACATTACGTATGTTTATCAGCACAATTTATTTTATTGGTTACGTAACCACAGCACAATTGGTACACACGGTGGATCGGCCCTATGAGGGAAACCAGTATACATGTAGATGTACAGGTATGAAGCATCATTTATGTATAATAGTGTGTCATGGCCGAGTGGTCTAGCACATCAAACTCAACACCTTGGTTAATTCATCGGCTTCTAGGAACCTCGAATAGGGGCGAAAGCGTGTGCAGTGACTGTTATTTCGGTACCATTTTAGCTTCACATCAGAATAAGGATTTTCACCAAACAATTTGAAGTCCACTTTAACAATTCTTAAATTCCCATTTATTACTTGTGTGAAAATTTGTCAAACAAAAAGTTCATGAAATAATAAATCTTTTAAACTGGTAACCTTAGTCAGAACACAACCGCATGAATATATTGGCTTATTATTGCTGTTTTAAAAATCACTTCATTTGGCTCTAGGCGGTCTTAACTATGCTCAAGAGAAGTGAACGTTTAAGTTGACGTTCAAACCAGATTTTTGTTTAGCCACGTTAATATTTCTGAGATACACTAAGCGTGAGCTTGTGACAAGTTCAGACATTTTCTTCGTTTTATTTATTGGATCGGGGGAATTTAAGGTGCCTTACCATTTATTGGCGTTTGGATGCTAACAAATGCGGTACGGTGAACTGACAAATCAAAGAATTGCCATTCCCTGACTGATGCCCGGAAGTTTGACTCGCCCTGAGACTAAAGCCGGCTGTACACCTTGCGTTTCGTCCGTGATCCGATCACAATGTTGTGCAGTCGCATCACAAGGTGTACGGGTTTTGCGATGCGTTCTGGTGGCGATGCGGTCACGATTTTGTGTACGTGTCCGTCGCCACGCAATCGCAGAATTTTGAGAATGCTCGAAATTTGGCGTGTCTGTGCAATCGCAACGGAGTCGGAACGCAATGTGTGCAGCCGGCTTTACACAGTCTTTTGGTACATGTATGGGCCAGTTCAACTCCGTGTAGTCTCTACATTATATTATAATATATGACATAGCTAAAGTTTGTAATTTGATACACATTTTCTAGCAGATGTCATTTCTATTTTTCTAGCAACATTGCTCATAGTGACCCTTTACTTTTTGCTTTATCGGATAGACGGTGTTTTTAAATTTTAATATATTTGGGAAGTGAACTGGAGTAGTGGGGTATATATTATTGTTTTGTCTAATTGTATTCATTGCAGGGAAAAATACATAGTATACCTAAGTAACAAAAGACATTGTGCTAAACAAGTGAACTTGTACATGAGCGTGATCCAATTCCGCCCCTCATGTGAGGGACGGAAATCAGGAGACAAATGCCTTTCATTAGTCAATACAACAAATGAAAACTAAAGTGAACCTGTATGTTTACCTGCTACTGATGTTAATACACACCCAGTTTATCACATGTTGAAATTGACTTAACAATTTTATGCAGAGGTTGTTTTTATGCGTGACGGATGGACAATCAATAACATTTACAAAAACTACAATTTGTTTACATGCATTTTCAAATATTTCTTGAAAATGTGATGGCACAGTGTACTTAGCCAAATTTATTCTGTTAATTTTTGTAATATGGTTGCTAAATGTGGACATTTCTTTACTGTTCGAGGTATTATTTTGATTAATTTAAGACATTTTGAAATTTTCATCTAGTGTTTACCAGTTTTAGATCACGCTCACATTGAAGTAAACTGCAAGAGGTACTGTGACCGAGTGGTATAGGGTGTTAACTCGCAACACACGGGTGAAGACTTGGTGATGTGTTTTCGATACCTGGTCGTGATACCTGTGCCCTTGAGCAAGGCACTTAACCACAATTGCTCCATCCTTTGGAAGGGATGTAAAGCCGTTGGTCCAGTGTGTTAGGTATTGTAACGCACTGTATACACTGTTTTTTTATAGTGTGTTGTATAATGCACTTAAAAAAACCCAGAGCACTCTTTTGTAAAGATTAAGGGGATTACCCGGTGTCTCTGGCCGTCAGCTGCCAATGGTGCCACCCACCTATGTATCTCGATGTTTAGGTGGAAGTAACTTGTAAGCTTTGTGTAATTCAGCATACGGGCTGCGAATTGAAGTTCCATAATAAACTCTTGTTATTGACATGCCTAATATAAAGCTCTTTTTGATACAGAGTTCCTTTCATTATGCATACGATGGTTATAGCGCTCACTTTAGTGGTCCCTTGAAGAGCGCTTAAAGGCATTATACATCATTGGTAATCTCGAAAATCAGAAATGTTCACAGAATTACACCTAACTTAATTACACAATATAAACATGATGACCGTAGAAAACTTCCCCTGAAATGGTTTTGTCTGAAGTGCTATAGTCTTTGAGAAATGAGTAAAACAATTAGTTTTCGTCTCATGAGACGAAAATTCAATTCGCCCAAAAACCATTTCGCCCAAGTGCCATTTCGCCCCAAACCACTTCGCCCGAGTGTTATTTCGCCCCAAATTACTTCGTCCAAACACTACATCGCCCAAAACCACTTCGTACACAGGCCGTGGTTCAGGGCGAAATAGTTCAGGGCGAAGTGGTTTTGGGGCGAAATGACTGCAAACCCTTTTTTGACTGTTTTCTCAAAAGTTAGACGAAGTACGGAGCTGGTTTTTGCTCAGGTTGGTTTTAATCATGCATATCTTTAATCACACAGGGGTATAAAACTATTTGTAACAGTTTACCAATCATGTATACTATCTTTAATTGAGACTTTGCTGTATTGAACAAGAAATACAATTGACCGAAAAGCAGATGTGAACTTCACAAAAAATATAAATTGTATGTGTTACGTTTGTATTAGTGCCGCCATTTTGACATGTATCATAGGTTTTGTACAGGGTTAGGTGTCAAAGCCAGCGACGCATCCAGCCTTTATGGATTTCGCGGCCATGTATACATGTAGCCCCGCTTTTCCTTTGTATTCCTGTATTTTAATGAGGCTGGATCCGCCACTTAAAGCTTGTTTGTCACTATTTATTGGCAAACTTCAGCAGTAAATATTTCTAGTTTACAGTAGGGAAATATTTCATCTTGCCTCATTTTAATGTTAAGGTTGTAGAAAAAATCATTTGAGATGGGATTTTGAAATAAATGGTATTTTTGGTGACTCGACTTCCATCTATAATGTCTCGAAATTTCCTATGGTGTGAGAGAAAAATCTTATGGGCCTCATCATCTGGATTCAAACCCGATACCTCCAACTAGCCCGTTTGGAAAAAATGAGGTCTCAGAAAAATCATAAAATTTTAAAATTTAAGGAATATCATTTATAGGTTCTAAGCAACATTTCCAGCAATTTTGAAGAAAATCTTAATCATAACATTTTCGGCCAAAAATGATAAATTTCATAAGCGATTTTTATCAAAATTGGTTAAAAAATTTACATTTTTAAAAATGTCTCAGAAATGACTCCTAACGCATTTTTAGCCCATTTGGAACTGATTTCGTCATTTTCCGGAGGTAATTAGAAAAAAATTGTCCAAAATTGACATTATATAAATTTTAAAATTGACATTGACATTTTGGAAATTTCATATTTCTTTTCCTGGGCGAGCAATCAAGGTCAAATTCAAGGAATATCATCTATGGGTTCTAAGCAACATTTCCTGCAATATTTAAGAAAATCTAAATCATACAATTTTGGAATCATAAGTAATCCCGCCCGAACCTATTTTGCACCCCTCTCCCATCCCCCGTGTCCCATCTGAAAGAAATCTTTAAGATTCGGGAAAGGCTACATTGTGTTTATTACTTTGCATGTCATTACATTCCTAATATGTCATTACGTAATGAGCCACAGAGGTAGCGCATTCAAACGGCGTCTTGAAATAACCCCACACCTTTGTAATTGTTTGCGACCTGCAGGGCCCGCTAAATATAACACAAATCCTAAGATGTCGGAATCGCGATTCCAATTTTTAAGGAATCGATTCCCTTTATCTAGATTCGATTCCCATTGATAGCCTGCCGATTCCCGAAATGTTTACATCATAGGGTATACACTTAGTATCGTTTTCCCATGAAAGAAAAATGGAATCGATTCCGAGTGACATCGCGACTCCTTTTTGGAATCGGAGTCGACTTCGAAAATGCTGGAGTCGCCCTGCCTGTCCTTTCTTCGGTTACGTAACCACAGCATTCCGGACGAAGCAGTGAACCGTGGAAGCAGCAGGCAGATTTTTAAACAGACGAAGTGCCGACGGCCGGTCAGGATGCTGGGTGATACGGGACGTCCTCGACAATCTACACTGCTGGTATTTGTTTAGGTACGTAAACTGACTTTATAATATTAAATGGTTGTTAGTAACGGTTTTTCCGTTATGTGAGAATAGTGAAGATTAAAGTTTTTTCCGTGTCTTTTACCTATTTCTGTGGGGTTCGGGATTTAGTACATGTGGGTTGAGTAAAATGGGTGAAATTAAAGGGGAAAAAGAGATTTGTTTTGTGATTCCTTTCTTGGAGGGGGTGGGAACGAAGAATCAAGTAACCGTCTTTCTAATGCAACTGTTGTTTTCTCTTTCAGACTGGATATGGCACGGCGGCTTCTTGGAAAAGGTAAAGATTTTTCTGAATAATTTTTGTTATGAATTTGAGGCACGTTGGATTATTATTTATAGACCCGTGAACAGGGCGGAAGGATCCGCCCTGTTCACGGGTCTAGTGGGTTTAGTACTAAAACGGGGTGGATTTGAGGGGAAAACCTGGTTTGTGATTCTTGCTTGAAAGGCCTTTGTACATTTGTGGATCTGTTAAAATCCTTATTTGGAAGGATTTCGCGAAAATTGTTACTTTAATACCTGCAATTTCAACGCTGAGCACAACTCCTATGGACTACAAAAATTACTTTGGATTTTTTTTCATATACATTGAACACGGATTTGGGTTAATTTATATATTGGAATCAATAGCTTATTCAATTCTAAGATATACTTCCCACTGACACTTCCGTCGCAAATGTTGCATTTCTGAGATAAATAAATGATAAAATTACTGCATAAAGTAATGCACAAAATGACATGGCGAGCGGTCTGTGTGTTAGCGCGACAACAGAGGGCGCTGCGCGCGCGCGTGAATGGATACCTTGTGCACTAACTGAAGGCAATTTTTGAAGAAGAAAACGTGATTTTTCTACAGAAAAGCAACATTTGCGACAAAAGTGCAAGTGGGAAGTATATTTTAAAATTACATTATGTGTTGATTCCAGGAGGTAATTTCCTTAAAATCTTTGTTCAATGTATACGAAAAAAATACCGTTACTTTTTCCCCTTGAAATTAACCTTATTTTATGCTAAAATCATATTTTCTGAACAAAATTTCACTTTTTTTGGCGACAGATAAGCTGTAATAAGGTCAAAATAATGCAGGTATTGAACTAAAATCTTACCAAATGTGCTGTGGATATATCATATAGTAAAAATTTCACATTTATTCCTCAATACACCACGTAAATTCTCAATGACATAAACTGTAAACCCCCAAAAAGGTGCAAATCTGCAAAAGAAACACATTTTTGAAGTGGAAAGTGTCATTTAACTTGGAAACATTAACACTTTCAGGGTTTATTACCATGCATGGACACCCAGGATTTTCCTTGTTATGACATATAAACCCTGTAAAAATGTTGGTTTGATGATAAAAACGCAAAATTATCAGTGTGGGAATTTTACTGAGGCCACGGAGGCCATTGCCTCTGTTGCCCCTTGTCTTGCCTTGGTGCCCTTTTGCGATACTCTTATAGACTTTTTGATTTTCCAATGGAAGTGCCCTTTAAAAACACAAAGATGGCAGTGCCCCTTCGGTAACGAAATTCCTACCCTGAAATTAGGTGGGAAAGTGTCATGAATTTACAAGGAAAAACTTATAATTTTTAAAGATTTGTCCAATAGGTTTAGCGCAAGGGGTCTCGGGGTCTCAGGGTCTCCATGCATGGTAATCTTTCCCTATTTCAAATTGTAGATTTTCTACCTAATATCTCTGGTGGTGCCCAATATATATAATTTTCATTGAATTGACATAGGAACAAAATAGGAACAAAATAGGAATAAATAGGAATAAATTACTATTTTTATTTTTTAATTATACATTGAACAAAGATTTGAATGAAATTACCTCCTGGGATCAATAGATCATCCAATTTTAAGATATACTTCCCACTTGCACTTTTGTCGCAAATGTTGCATTTCTGAGATATGATAAAATTACTGCATAAAGTAATGCACAAAATTACAGCAACATTTGCGACGAAAGTGCAAGTGGGAAGTATATCTTAAAATTAGATTATCTGTTGATTCCAGGAGGTAATTTCCTTCAAATCTTTGTTCAATATATACGGAAAAAATACCCTACAAAACAATAATTCAACAAAATGAGGCCATTTTAACAACCATTGTAAGGGTTTCGAGGAACCTTTTATTTATTTCATTAACAACAATACTTTGTCTTTTTCTCCTCAGGTTTTGATTACCAGCCAAGGGTCCAGTTCAAATGAAGTAAGTATCAGTCTCTATTGTAACTTTAAAGGTGTATTGTTTGTGCTTGGAGCCAATTTTACCATGCAAATCTGGGCAATTCTCAGTTTGATGTTAATGATAATATTACTGGAGTTTTATACATTCACTATACCAAAGTAGGTACATGTACCTATTTTTCTGTGTGGAGAATTATGGTAAAATACCTTGCCCAAAGGCACATCTACAACCTTTTGAGTTAACCAAGGTACATGTACATGACACTTGACTGGAAATTTCATAGTAAAATTGGCTCCGAGTACATATATTTTTAAGGTAAGAACTGACCTCCAAATTTAAATCTTTAGGCAAAAACTAAACTAAAACAAATTTGGAATATGTGGCCAGTGACATTAAAATTAAAGAAATTGGCTTAATGAAAATCGATACATAAACTGCATTTTCCGGAAACCAATATTTTTGATAACTTTAAAGCTAAATTAGGAAATTAACTCGATTATTGGCCCTTTCGCAAATTCATTGCTTGAGAAATAACTCCCTAGGGTGTATTGCTTTTGGAGGATTAAGGAGGGTTAGGGTTAATAATATTGCATTTCATGTCTCTCGACAACTCAATGCATTTTACAACTATCGGGAACCACCTCAATATTGATACATGTATAGGTTGCTGAGTGGCAGCTACATTGTAAGCCAGAGACATAAGGAAAATTCCTCTTCTCTTCCGAAAGAATGTTCTAGGATCTTTAAGGTACATTACACAACACTGGACCTATAGGCTTTACATCCCATCCACAGGATTGAGCAATTGGGGTAAAGTGCCTTGCTCAAGGGCACAAGTAAACCACAACCTTTGGGTCATTCACTCACAAACTTCAGGTGGAAACACCCAAACTGCTTATAATAAGCTCAAAGTGACCTTTGATTTAAACTTGGTAGACCTTTAATAGGTCACTTTCAGACTGGGAGCATTTCGCTCCCGTTCCTTTCGCGGCTCCAAACGGAATCTTTAACCAAGTCAAATACTGAAAGTGATAGGCTTGTTTTTTATTGATATGATATGCTTTTGCCCATCACTTTCAAAACAGAATCTTTAAGCAAGTCTTTTTACAGGAAATTGCAATTTTTGGTTAAAATCAATATCTCTACACATTATACATACCTCCCTGGCCGTGATACTCTCAAAACTGAGGTACAGCATGTTAGGTCCAAAATTATGATATTATATATAATCCTGCCTCTGCGCCGGCTATGGTGCTCGCGTATAACAGAGTCAAGCACCAGACTATCCGAATTGCGACCCAGCACGTACCATTTTTGGACAAGGGGGATTTACCGGCCCATCGGATCCGGAAAAATCAAACAAGTTTGATTTGCTCCGGTCTATAGCGTACGGTCAGACCGGCCCAAATTGTTTCAGCACACACCTTTCCAGTATGTGGTCCGATTATCCAGGAAATCGCAAAGGTGTGCGGCGGGCTTAAAGGCACAGGCTCGTCAGCAATGCGCGCCCGCCAAATGTGTGCCACGCAATACGCAGCTCCATAGCAAAGGCATGGAGCTGCGTGTTTCGAGCACGAATTTGGCGGGCGCGCATTGCTGACGAGCCTGTGCCTTTAAGTGAATGACTTTTCACTCGTAAAGTCGCTTTGACAAAAAGCCTTTTGGTGTTAATTTGGAGTGAATCCGCCCTTCACTGAACGTACAGTGGCGCGCTAAAACAAATCCCCCCTCGTCCAAAAATGGTACATGCTGGGTCGCAATTCGGGTAGTCTGGTGCTTGACTCTGTTATATGCGAGCACCATAGCGCAGGCAGGACTCTAGGATTATACCGGTATATAATATCAGAATTTCGGACCTAACATGCTGCTACTGCATGGTGCTGCTTGGGGAAATTGAAATTTGATCATCAAATTGATAAAAACGAAGGTATACGTCAGTTTTGAGAGTATTACGGCCAGGCAGGTATGTAGAACGTATAGAGATTTTGATTTTAACAAGAAATTTCAATTTCCTGTAAAAAGACTTGCTTAAATTATATTCCGTTTTGAGCAATGATTTAGGAACAAAAAATGATTCTATTGAAAGTGATGGGCAAAAGCATACACAATGTATCATATCAATAAAAAACAAGCCTATCACCTTCAGTATTTGGAAGTACCGGCTTGGGTTCCTGTGCCCTTGAGCAAGGCACTTAAACACAATTGCTCCATCCTTCGGAAGGGATATAAAGCTGTTGGTCCAGTGTGTTAAATAATGCACTCTAAACATTAAAGATCCAGTGCATTCTTTCGTGAAGAGTAAGGGGATTCCCCGGTGTCTCTGGCCATTTCTAATTCATCATCTTCCCCTCACGCCTGCGAGCGACAGTGCAATGGGTACTTTTGAGGAATCCTCGGTTTCATATATCATATCAATAAAAAACAAGCCTATCACTTCCAGTATTTGGAGTTTCAGTATCAAGTATTAATAATAATTACATGACTATATACATGTAATTTCAGATTAAAATCAAATAATCAACAAATTTCACATGTGGAGTTTTCAAAGGCAAAGGTCACTTTGAGCTATTTGGAAGTACTCAGCCACAATACTTAACCCATTCTGCAAATTACCTGTACTATGCTAAAGGAAAACAAAGTGTATATTGTGCATATCGAGCTGAATTTGTGAAAAGCCTACGAATACGTAAATGAATTGACCTATACTTATCTGTGTAAATAGTCTGAACTTAGGTTCCATGTTGTTGTGACTGGCCGAAATTTGTATTCATGGTAAATGGGAAAGAATTTAAAAGTCGAACGTCACATAAGCTCCCCTGCACTAAACCTGTGGGACAACTTAGGAAAATTTGCATAGAATTGAGAAGTTGATCACGGTTTCAGAATTTGTGTACAAACTATATGATCGTAAATTTTCTGTTTTTTCCATCAAATCTGCACTAAGCGAGTCATTTTAAAGAAAACAAACTCTTACCATAGAATTATAAGTCATTCCTAGTGAAATCTTCATATTTTTTTTCCCTCAATTTTAGTTTTTTTCATTAGATTTGCAAGGAAATTCGTACGAAATTCTTTCCCTTAAATGTACAACACAGAAAGCCCTTATTTTTTGGCATGTACATGTATTTAAGGTTAAAACATACTTTACTTATTATTGCAATGCATACTTGCTGGAGTAAATGGTTAAAATTGGAGGTCGGTTGAATTCCCTATTTTTAACTTAGGCCAAAAAAATAAATAGTTCTGCTTCCGATTACATGGCATTTCAAAATAGGGTAGGTAGGTAGGGAATTGTTTTTTTTTTTGCCAATTTATTTTGTGCACAATCATATGGAGGCATCTGCGTGTAGTCAAGGCTTAGGGTAACAGTAAAACAATGGAAACAAGACTACCAAATAACTTCTACAATACATGAAGCACGTCGTTAGAAATTTATTTATTTATTTATTTTTTAAAAATTTTTTTCCGATAAAAAAAATAGGGTCGCAGCCTAAAAATAGGGTCGGTTGGGAAACCGGAAGCAGAACTATTATTTTTTTTGGCCTTACAGGTGCTACACACATTTCATTATGCTCTTTCCTGCCATGTACAAACTGCATGTTATAATATGAACTTATGTCGGCTATTATTCCATCAAACGCATCAACATTCACTGTCCTTATAGGTACCCATTTACTCCTGGGTGGAGAGAAGCAAAGTGCATTGCTCAAGAGCACATGTAGAACTAATCAATGTCTCAAATGCAATTCACAGCACATGAATTGACCTTTTAGTTTTGTAGAAAATGAAATGTGTAACATGCAGTTTGTACTCTTGCATTTATAACGAGAGAGAACGTACTGAAATGGCCAGGAAAATTATTTAGTACAAAACATGAAAATGGCTAAAAGTTGTTCAAGAAAATTCTAACCACTCCTAAATTGGTTTTTGTTTTGGTCAAATCTGCACTTGCGTCATTTTATAAGAAAAAATCAACTTAATTCCTACCTATAAATTTATAATCATTTTGTAAGTTTTACTAATAAAACAAAAAATTGTTGATATTTTCCAGTTAACACATTGGTGATCACGAAAACTCAACATGTTTAAATTTGTTTGGATAGCACATACATGTATAAATGATTTCCAGCTAAAATGAGAAATTTAACTGAATTTGTGTAAAATTGTGAATTTTATTTTTATTTTCAGAAATGGCAGCTCCAGAGGTCGCAAGCAGTCCTGGTCCAGACGGAACACCCGTTAGCTTTTAAACCGTGCCCTGGTACGTTGAAATAAATCGCCGATGGTATTTTGAGTCAATTTGGTATGTAGATGGGAAAACTTGAGAAAGTCCATCGTCATATATTTAATGACAATCTGATTGGTACCTAATTACATTTTTTTGTTTTAAAGTGGATGTTTAATAAATCATTTAAATTGTACAGGATTTTTCCTTAACAGGTAGAGGAGGGAAACCTCCAGCTCAATACATTAGAAAATCGGACAGGGGGTAACCCTTGTTCGATTTTTTTTTTTTATAATTTTGGTTGAGGGCTCATAACCTATCTGTAAAGACAATAGCAATTTGGACCTTGCATAAATTAGTTTAATGAACATTTTGCTTGCATATTTTACTTGGTGTATTTAGAGTACAGAATAAAATGAGACTTGTTTACAATTGAAACTTTTGTTGTCAGTGACTTTTATTTTGACTTTGGAAGTTATTTTTAAAATAAGATTGTTTACAAACAAATTACTACATTTGTTAAAGTACATTTAACAAT
This sequence comes from Henricia sp. BOLD:AAB3569, assembly GCA_037783545.1. Lineage (NCBI taxonomy): Eukaryota > Metazoa > Echinodermata > Asteroidea > Spinulosida > Echinasteridae > Henricia > Henricia sp. BOLD:AAB3569. The sequence goes on from JBBELK010000218.1 coordinate 1,159,036, forward strand.
GCTACAAGAGAAATAAATACAATTGGTTGTTGCTAAATGAAGACAAGTACAAGTCAATGTTTACAAACTGTTAGGTTTTTGAGGGCGAGAAAATACATGAATCAAATGGAAGACTGCTTTGTTTACAAACTGTTAGTAATTTTGGATATTTGAAGACAAGTACAAGTCAATGTTTACAAACTGTTAGGTGTTTTTTTTAGGGCAAGAAAATACATGAATCAAATGGAAGACTGCTGACACTTTGGGTTTGTTTACAAACTGATAGTCATTTTTTGAGACTTAATTGAATTACTTGAGAACTGACTGTTAGATTCAGGAACCATCTATGGTAGGTTGAGCAGAAGGTTTAGTTGACTTGATTCTTTTAACATGTGTCTGTGGGAAAAACAAAACAACAAATTTTTAAACGTACAAATGGCACATTGTGGGGGGAAAAACCAGATGAGTCTGAAAATGTTTTTGCATTTTAAAACTAAATATGCACCGAGGGAGGTGAATGATTTCCATGCTGTTAACTGCAACTCCTAAAGGCCCAATGCATCTTCAGTTAGTAATTTTTTTCAAGGACTTTAGATACTTTAAACGGTAAATGTGAGTGTATTAGGACTTACCATGGTTCAATCTGAAGACGATGCAGTGAGGTCTGCCAAAACACAAACAGATCTTGAAAATATTCAGCTCCTGGTCAACATCGCTTGGCACACACGTCTTTTTCATCTGTCGCAAATTAAGAAAATATCACGTTACAAAATGCTGGAGGTTTACAGGTGGATAGTTTTCAAATTAACAATTTTGTTTTTTGGGGGGGAATACAAAAATATGCCTTACAAAAGTGCCCCATGATACAGAAGGGTGTGGGTGTGGGTTCGAGTCCAGCACAGGTTTCTAATGATTTAAACCGACACCAGCGCACTGAGTGGTTAAGACAACTGCTCTAGAATGTAAGTTGCTGTGGGTTCGAGTCCCACCCAAGCACAGGAAAGGCCCCGAGTATAGAGTGTTGATAAATTACATCATAAAAGGGCAAGAGATTAGTCCATGATCCAAACAGGCCACTTGAATGGTTAAGACAACTGTTCTAGGTTCCGGTCCCAACTGCTCCCTGATTTGAACCAGCACAATGAGTGGTCAAGTCAAATGTGTAATGTACCGGTAGGAGTATGAGGATATGGGTTCGAGTCCCACCCAAGAACAATTTGATGACATAGTTCTTGGGAAAACACTGGGAAAGAGTAAGCTACATGTATAGACGAATCCCAAATTAACCAATTTGAGACTGATCTGCGCACCTCTTTATCAAACTCAGAAGTGAACTAATGTGAATGCACAATCAGTCCTGCAGAACAGTACATGTACACACTCCGTCACTGTACAATACTGCACTTGTAGTGCATGTGTACTGCCGACTTGACACGAAGAGCCTCGGCTTCAACGCGGAAGTGCGCAGAACTGGCTAATGTGAAAATGTCTATTCCTAATTTAGAGAAGTAGTAACAAGCTGATCATTACAATACCTGAAAGCTGCTCATGATGACAAATAGATTCCAACAGGAGAGAGACATGAACGTGGAGTACAGTAGTCCAGGTGAGGCCAAGCATGGGCAGCAACACAAGGGAGCTTCACAAACTGGTCCTGATAAAAAATGAAATACACGAGTATTAAAGGTTTACTCCTTAAAAGTCTAGACATTTATTTTCAATCACCCATATCTGAATTGTGACATATCAATGGAAAGCTCATTAATTAATTGCCTTTCACAATGACACCACATTTGTAACAGTCACTTGTTTGAAGGCTCAACAACTCTGTTGTGAATGCAGGTGGGTCTTTAAACAGAATGTGCCAATACACGTGTTCAACAGAACAACCAACTTTCTATCAGTAACAGAGAATATTAAAGGAAAACATATTGACAATTTTTCCTCACGATGTTCATCCCACAAATACATGTTCATAACAAATAGAGAAATGAACAGGCTTTCCAATGATACATGTATAATACACATTGCTAATAACAGTAACAAAGACATGATCCACCAAAACAATCTGTGAAAGATGTGTTTAACTCTCAGCTTTCTGGCTGGAAGTAATTAAATGATTTCAAATTTTTGTTTGTATTTACAAAGAATATTTCAAATGCATTTAAAATATTTTTTGAAACGCATTAAGTATACAGCTAAACCCTGTTATATACCTCATGCGTAGATTCCTGTCATCTGATTGGTTAAAAGCGGGGGCATTGAATCGGCTAGACCCGGCGCGTATATGCCCACCGGTCAATAGTCTTTGCCATGCCCCGGGCATAGTCATTTAGCGGGTTCCGGACGCGCGCATTACATGTGTTAGCATAGCTATAGCTGTGCACCAACTATGCAGCTGTGCGCTTCACGTAAACATTCATCAGGACGGTAATGGCGGAATCTCGACGTCATTTTGTCGTCTGTCGTAGATGATGAAGTCCTTAAGAAAGTAAGAGAAGTGGCCTACAGTGAAAACTGTGTCAGGTGAAATGTGCTACTAAAGTGCCAGGTGATTATGCTACAATGTTTGCTGTAAATATACAACTTTTCCGCCGTAGACCAGCTTTCGAAATCGAAACGCGAAGGACCACTGTCATGACTGTATATCATGATGTCTCGTTACTTTTAACCAACCAGATGACAACAATCTACACATTCGGTATATAAAACAAATATTGACTGCTGTTTATTCGGGTCATGGTTAAGATTATAGGCCCTCGGTAATCTCGAAGCCATGACTATGCCCCTCGGCTTCCGCCTCGGGGCATAGTCATGGCTTCGAGATCACCTTGGGCCTATAATCTTAACCATGCCCCTCATTGCAGTCAATATTTGTATATTATTAAGAGGTCATTAAGACTTTGAAGATTACCTTGTTATAACAGAAACCTTGTATTATCAGGAATAAAAACAATTGGGATCTAAACTTTTCCTTGTTATGGGTGCAAAAGAGGGGGGAAATTAGCAGTAATACAGGTATGTAAATGAGTAATTTTATTTTATTTTTTTAAATTAAGATTTTGATTCAAATAAGAATAGTACACCCAGATGTCAGTATTTCATTCAATGTGTTGGGGCATTCTGGGTAGCATCATGATGGAACCATGGCCACGATGTGACTTCTAAAAAACCAAACTGGAACTCAGCTTCAGGGGAACACCATTCATGAATAAACATGAGGGAAACGTGTGTTGGAGCAATCAATGTATTGGGGCATTCTGGGTAGCATCATGATAAACCCATGGCCATGATGTGACTTCTAAAAAACCAAACTGGAACTCGGCATCAGAAGAACACCATGCATGAATAAACATGGGGGAAAACGTGTGTTGGAGTAGTCAATGTATTGGGGCATTGTGGGTAGCATCATGATGAAACCATGGCCATGATGTGACTTCTAAAAAACCAAATTAGAACTCGGCTTCAGAGAAACAACATGCATGAATAAACATGAGGGAAAACATGTATTGGGGCATTCTGGGTAACATCATGATGAAACCATGGACACGATGTGACTTCTAAAAAACCAAACTGGAACTCGGCTTCAGGGGGACACCATTCATGAATAAACATGAGCATGATGAGGGAAAACATGTATTGGGGCATTCTGGGTAACATCATGATGAAACCATGGCCATGATGTGACTTCTAAAAAACCAAACTGGAACTCAGCTTCAGGGGGACACCATTCATGAATAAATATAAGCAAGGTCAAAATAGTATATTCAGCATGCTGTAGTGACATGTAAATAAGCAACAGATTTGCATAATTTTGATTAAGGCAAGAATAGTACATCAAGATGTCAGTATTAATTAATGATGCAGTAACATGTAAATGAGCAATAATTTGCATAAATTTGAATGCCAATTAGTAGAAAATCTGGTTTCTTTAAACAGCTAGTATCCCCCGTCCACATTTTTAAAGATTTCCTGTTTATCATGCAGGTGTATGTGTCTACAATACCATCACAACTTGTTTTTACCAAAAAATAGACAGCCTCTCGTTTAAAACACAATTCAGTTCCGACCCTCTTCACCCGAAATTCTGAAACGCTCGAGGTTACTCGCTTTGTTGATAAACAGGGTTTTGACGTCATCCTGAGAAGAACACAAAACAGCCTGGATGTGCAGTATTGAATGGAAAATATACGGAGTGAATGTTTATCATGCCTGTTTTGTCCTTGTAATTCAAAATACAAACGTGAAAAACACTTGACAGTCCCTGCGAGCCGTAGTTCCCACGTATTTGAAATTGGCTCAACATGGTATGTACATCGGTCGGTACAAGTTAGAACGAGCGCCTAATTTTTCTCTCTCTTTGTAATAAAAAAGAAAATCTTTCTGCTCTTTTTTCTCTTCATGGTGTCTAGTAAAGCATACAACCACACAACTACTATGAGCACATCTCTGGCTTTTTGCACGAGAAAAATTCTTCAAAAAACACCATTGAACAGAGACAGTTTTCTGGGTTTTTGCGTGTAAACGTATGGAACTGCCGACCGTGTTTACACGTGTTTCTCAGGATTGCGTCACGGGGTCATGCACATATCATTAATACCTAATGAGCGTTTCAGAAATCGCGAAAATTTCATTTTCGAAAACTGCACTTTTGCTTGCGATTTATCCACTTTAAATGCATCCACTTTGAAATTTGAAATAAACAGCGGTATAAGTCGGCTTGAGGGATATGTGGACTATCGAAAAAGGTGCAAAAGGTTTTTCGTCAAGGGGGATACTAGCTCTTTAACAACTTTACGAGTAAAAATTAATTTAATTTGACATGAGATTTTGAATACTTCTTTATGGTGTTCATTATAGCAAATTTCCACTGTAAAATAATTGGAATGATGGCAAAAACTCACCTTACCTGTGTTTTCAGTATCCATGGCAACACGTCCATTTTTTTGAGTGTGTATAACATCAAGCTCCACGGTCTGTGGGCTCCATCTCTAATCTGTGAATTACATCAGAAAAAAAATTAGCAACTATGACAGAAATGCAACCAATCCAGAAAGAATTTACAAGACGGACATATGAGACTGGCCGAAAGTCAAAACTTCACATCTTCCCCCAAAAGGGCCCCTGAAATGCTGAGGAACTTTACGCATAAATTGTTTTGTTTAGAAAGACAATACTACTGTTTATTTTGATGCCCCATGAATAAAGGGCGAAATTTTTCAACTTACAGAAACTCACAGAAAGAGGGCGCTGTTTGGGGCATGTCACTTTAAGAACACACGGCAGAAAAGCAAAGAAAATACATAAGACTTCAAACTGGAATTGTGGAAAATTGCTGCAGCTTCCAGCCGTAGGTTTTCACATGGCTTAGTTACAGCATGCAACAGAGGCCCGTTAAAACCATAATAGCCTACAGTACATGTAATGTCCAAAAATGTCATTTTGAGAAAAATAAGTTTCAAAGTTTTATTGTAGCTGAAAAATCAGAAACTGGAGCAGAAATAGTAATCTTATAGATTTATGTTACTTATACGTTAAATGTTGCTGCATGGGCACATTATTGCTTATTTACATGTTACGGCATCATTAATTAATACTGACATCTTGATGTACTATTCTTGCCTTAATCAAAATTATGCAAATTTGTTGCTTATTTACAGGTCACTACAGCATGCTGAATATACTCTTTTGACCTTGCTTATATTTATTCATAAATGGTGTCCCCCTGAAGCCGAGTTCCAGTTTGGTTTTTTAGAAGTCACATAGTGACCTTCAGAGAAGGGGAGATTCCCCAGTGCCTTACTTTTAGAAGGCTAAAAGTGTGTTTTTTAACGTTTATATTGGGACGTTATCATTTTCTATATAACACTTTTAGCCCCATACCAATTTAACCCCATTCGCTACCTTACATTTTGCTGCACGCGGCAAGATGGCCGCCGTACCCCAAACTATAGTTTACCATACAGTCAAAATTAAACATTGAAAAACTTATCATGGAATTACCTGGAATCTCCAGAATGTTGTACCGTGGTCCATTTTACCCGATGATTCTTCTAAACAGAAAAAACTAGTCCAACGTAATTTTTCTTGACATTTTCGAGCACTCTCGGGACAACAGCGACATTTACCACGTGTGTAGAGATAATCAGTCAGGGCCCAGATAGCCCGCCCTCTTGTGGTCATCTCATTGTATGATGTCACCAGCAGTACAATGATCTTTTGTTCGTCTGTAACACGGCTGTTGTCCCGAGTGTGCTAGAAAATCTCAAGAAAAATTACGTTGGACTAGTTTTTTTCTGTTTAGAAGAATCATCGGGTAAAACGGACCACGGTACAACATTCTGGAGATTCCAGGTAATTCCATGGTAAGTTTTTCAATGTTTAATTTTGACTGTATGGTGAACTATAGTTTGGGGTACGGCGGCCATCTTGCCGCGTGCAGCAAAATGTAAGGTAGCGAATGGGGTTAAATTGGTATGGGGCTAAAAGTGTTATATAGAAAATGATAACGTCCCAATATAAACGTTAAAAAACACACTTTTAGCCTTCTAAAAGTAAGGCACCGGGGAATCTCCCCTTCTCTTCACGAAGAAATGCTGTGGGATCTTTAAAGTGCGTTAGGCGAAATAAAAAAAAATACATGTTTCTCGTCCCCGCCCGCTTCCTTTTTTTAGGCCTCGTGGATTTATTTTTTATTTCCAAAAAATTAGACAAAAATATTAAAAACTACAACAAATCCGTCGGAAAATAAATACTTGCGAGTTCGAAGTCTTCTATAGACTCTCTCGGTGACTTTCTACATCGTGTAGCTACTGTACCATCGCTAAATATGTCTTCGCACGAGTCTATTTACCTGCAGCGGCCTAGAAATCTCTAATAGCAGTCATCTTGAAAAATAAAAATAAAAAGCCCCTCTTCAAGCTTCCTCCTTTTTTTTGAAAACCCGGACGAGAAACATGTTTTATTTTTTACTCGGCCTTACCTTACCTAGCCCCGCGAGCAGTGCTTCGGTTTTCAAAACCTTAGCCCTGTGTTCAGCTATACACCAAATCTGTGGCAAACTCACGCAAATGAAATTTGGCCCACGGCTCTGATATTTGCTCAATAGGTGCACTCACCCCAGTTTATAAATATTCCGAAGAGTACGCATCGATCCGATGTCTAGTTTCGGTGAAATCGTGGGGAAAGTTTGAGACTTTCCGTGCGTGAAATTCCGACTTTCACCGAAACTAGACATCGGATCGATGCGTACTCTTCGGAATATTTATAAACTGGGGTGAGTGCACCTATTGAGCAAATATCAGAGCCGTGGGCCAAATTTCATTTGCGTGAGTTTGCCACAGATTTGGTGTATAGCAGAACACAGGGCTAAGGTTTTGAAAACCGAAGCACTGCTCGCGGGGCTATACCTTACCTAACACACCGGACCAACGGCTTTACATCCCTTCCGAAGGATGGATAAGCATGCGCATGATGCGCGTGCTTGGAAACGGGCATTATTCAATTTTATTGCGTCACTATAGTGTTTAGCAAATTTGCCTCTGAAGCTAGCAAACGTTTGCCAGTGCTTAAGGTTACGGTCTCCATTAAATAGCCGGGGCCTCCGTTAGCACAAAATCGGCTGCTAAACAGCTCCATGAAATTGGCCCCAGGCATGCGCATGCCAGGCCAGGTGACATGCATGGTCGAGACAACTCGACTTCCCACACTCAGGTGACACTCGGGCCACCAGTCATGCATCAATAAAACCCAAAATTGACACGAACGGTTTGCAATGAAAATTGTTATTTACTCTCACCTTGTTTTGCTATTGAGCATGCAGTCGTCAAGCAGTAGAAAGTCCGGGGAAATGCACATTATTTCGCTTTTTCTTTTCTTTTCTTTTTTGCCTTTCTTCAAAACTCGGCGGGCTCATGACGTTGAGGGCGCTGTTGAAAGCCAGATTAGACTTGAATAAGTCCATTAAGGTATAAGTGAACAGTGATGACTTTCCGCTCCAACTTTCCCCTCAAACTTTCCCAAAATAAAGGGCCCTTATTTAGGATTTTTATCAATGAAATCTATGCTTTAAAACCACTCTACTCAGTTAAAGTCATAAAAATCCTATTTGGAGCTTGCTTTGGGGGTTAAAACAAAGGTTTTTAGTTTTTATGCTAATGAGAATATGCATATTCATGACCAAGGTCACGATGTCACAAGAGGCAAACACAGGAAAATTTCATTCAACTGTGCACAAAAGATTCTACTTTTTTCTCCAACTTTTTGTAATCCATGGCTGTTTGAGTTTGTTTTACATGTTGCCTGCTGTAAGCCATGACAAAACTGGGGGTAGAAACTGCATGCAGCAATTTGCCACAAGTCCAACTTGAAGTCTTATGTTTTTTAACTTTTCCCTTCTGTCTTCCTTATGTGATGCACTCAAAACAGCGCCCTCTGTCTGTGATTTATTGCAATGAAATCTTCAAAGTTGAAAAAGGCCACCTTTTATTGATTTCACATCCAAACGAACAATAGTATGTCTTGCTGAACAAGTAATCCGTCATTATGAAGCAAAGCTTAGGCACAAAGTTGTTTAGCATGTCACAGTTGTTTATAGCAAGGCCTTTATTTGTAAACAAGAAAAGCAGACCACGTTTCTCATTGGGATTTAAACCTGAGACTTCTGATACAACGGGCAGATGGTCTACCAGCTGAGCTAGCTATAACTAAGGCACAGTGGTATATTCCCTCAGGTTTTCCCCAAGATCTCTGACACCAGGCAGATGCTCTGCTAGCTGAGCTATGAGGTACAGTGGTATATACTCCCTCAGAAGTAGTAATTCGAATATCGATTACACTAAATGTGGAGCAAGCTGTACCAGGCTCCCAGCACAGCATTCCCTCAGTGCACTTGCGCAGTGCAACGGTGCTTACGGAAAATGTTTTACGGCTACTTTTTAAAATTATTATTAAAGGCACAGGTTCGTCAGCAATGCGCGCCCGCCAAATGTGTGCCACGCAATACGCAGCTCCATAGCAAAGGCAGGCATGGAGCTGCGTGTTTCAAGCACGAATTTGGCGGGCGCGCATTGCTGACAAGCCTTGCCTTTAAGGCTTAAAGGCCCAGTGGATCATTTGCAATGACCCCAAAAAGTAATCGACGAGTTTACAGGGGAAAAGTTCTGAAAGTAAAGATTGAATTAATAGCAACTATCCAATGAAAGTGTTTCGCTCAAATTGATATAGTTTTACCATAAAATAATCCGTAAAGATGAAATTATTTAGATCGTTTGCAAACGATTTACTTATTTTTTGTTCGTATCTACGCGGTCCAAAATGCATGGGCGCTGTGTACTCCGTGTGCGTGTTCCAACGCGATGCATTTTTATGGATCGCGCGCACGCACACGCAGTATGTGCGCCACAGAGTGCATGACGCAAGCCACATAGTACCCGATCAACTGAGAACGAATATTTTGAAAAAGCTGAAATTTTTTCGGATGAGTTTGTTGATGTCTTTCTTTTGATTTATAATGGTTTTATTCGCAGAATCGCTCAAAAACAGATCATCTACAGGGCCTTTAATTGCTCCACATTTTCAAAATTTCATATTTTATTTCCTTGGCCACCAGTCGAGGTCACAAAAAACTGTCACATTCATGAAATGTCATCTATGGGTTCTCAGCAACGTTTCCTGCAAATTTGAGGAAAATCTGAATCATCAAAATTGGCCAAAAATTGACATTTTTGAAATTGTTTCAGAAATGACTCCTAACGCAATTTCAACCCATTTTCCGAAGGAAATTTTACAGAAAAATGAAATTTTGGCCACAAATTTGAAGTTTTCGAAATTTCATTTCTTTTCCTGGGCGAGCAGCCAAGGACAAATTCAAAGAATATTATCTATGAACTCTAAGCAACATTTACTGCAATTTTGCTGAATCATAAAATATTTGGCTAAAAATTCAAAAAATCATATGGGTTAGTCCATTTTATCAAAATTGACCAAAAATCGACAGTTTTGAAAATGTCTCAGAAATTACTCCTAACGAAATTTTAGCCAGTTTGGAACCTTATTTTGCAGTTTTCCAAGCTACTTTCTGAGGAAAATGGAAATTTTTGGCCAAATTTTTTCTTCAAATATTTCACATTTCATTTCCCAGATGAGCAGTCAAGATCGAGTCTTTGCTTCGATATCATCTATGGGGTCTGAGCAACATTTCCTGAAATTTTGAAGAAAATCTTAATCATAACATTTTTGGCCCAAAATGATAAATTTAACAAGGGGTTAGTCCAGCAATTTTTCTCAAATTAAATTGGCTTTTTGAAAACGTGGGAAGCACAGAGTAAAATGAGAATTATTCAGACAGAGTAAAATGAGAATTATTCAGACAGAGTAAAATGAGAATTATTCTTAGTGCAATTTATTTATTACACAACATTTTATCTTAAAGAAAAATAATGTTGCCAAACAGTGTTAATGGAATGCAGTATAATTAATAACAAGGGTGAAATATGCATCTGGTAATGTACACGTAATTTGAATACATTGACCACAGCTATACACTTTGAAAAAAATGTGCACCAAAAAATGCATATCCCCTTGTTTTCATGGTCAAACCAAAAAGTAGTAGAAACATGACAATTTTTGGCAAAACAGTTCTCACTTTAGATTTACAACTTTGAAAACTCCCCATAAGCATGAAAATTAATTAAAAGGTCTGAATACAGCAATAACATTAGTGAGATTTTTTTTTCTCAAAAAGGCGCGATGTGTGTATTCTTTGGTTTCACTTTTTGACAACCGGTTGCTATCCGCCATTATTGTGTCCATACTATGGCACGCCAAAGCGAAAATAATTTAACACTGATAATTTAATTTTGACGGATATTTTCGCAAATGTTGCGCAAGAAAAATAAAGGTTGGCATGACTTTTAAATGTTGATAGACTGTTTGAAACTGGCATACCGTACTTTTGTTGTAGGGACACAGTAATGGCGGATATGACGTCACGTGTATGGCACGCCAAATCGGAAATAATTTAACACTGATAATTTTGCCATCAACCCTAAAAAACAAGTCTCAACATTTTTGTAAACTTGCCAACAAAAGCACGGTATGACAGTTTCAAACAGTCTATCGCATTTAAAAGTCATGGCAACTTGTTTTTTTAGATTATCAGTGTTGAATTATTTTCGCTTTGGCGTGCCATATTATGGACACAGTAATGGCGGATAGCAACCTGTTGTCAGGAAAGTGAAACCCAAGAATATCTCATTTAGGATATAATTTATTTCACCAAGTTGACTTATATTATAACATGGATTGCGTTGACTTGGCGAGAAATTAAGTCTACTTTCTAGATTTGGTAGGTCGTATATTGGCGAGATAATTTTTGTTACCAACTCTCCTAAGTCGTCTTGAAGAGATAATTTATGTTACCAAGTCGACCTCCTGAATTTAATCAGTTGCCAAGTCGACTTGACTTACATGATTATCTCGCCAAGTCGACTTAGAATGTTCAAGAAGGCGATCTGATGGCAACAAATTATCTCACCAAGTCTACTGATTGAATTTAGAAAGATGACTTGACAACATAAATCATCTTGGTATCTAAACAAGTGGTTTGGCACTCACAGAGCGCCGTAGTTCTGGAATATTATGCGAATGTGTCTAAATCTTGTGCACGGAAATTATTTTAAAAATAGTCAAATTTCGCAGTGAAAATTTAAGACTTGTACATGTACAATCCATTTGTTCTTATGACACAATAAATGCATTTGTGTAACTGTATATGTACCATCACACGAATGTTTTCTTTACAGATGTTAATATTGATTATAAATATATACAGTGGATTTAGGCACTGGATAATTCTTTTTTCTCCTCCCTTTACACATTAAATACATGTACGACACTGTATGAAGTGGCATATAGATGGATCTGGAAAATTCTTTTCACACGGTGATAAATACTACAGACAAAGTGAACACATCACTGCAAATAAGCAACTCCAAATTCCCGCGGGATGTTCAAATAATTTCAAAATTGTTTGAATATTTTGATGACATCACTGAAACATTGGGAGTTATGAATACCTTAAATGAATGGCATTTTGTATAGCCCCTAAACATTACAATTCAAAATGGTTCAAGGGCCATGCTGCATTTTTCTTGATGTAAAATTCTGTTTTATAAAGCATTACAGGTATGTACCAACAAAAATTGATTAAATAAACCACTAAAAAACAAAACTATCCCGTGCATAGTATGTTATGCTCACTTAAACAAAAAGCCATTTAAACCATTTTGAAAAGTGTACTTTGAGAATAAGTATTAAAGGCACAGGCTCGTTAGCAATGCACGTGTGCCAAATTCGTGCCACGAATTACGCAGCTCCATAGCAAAGGCATAGAGCTGTGTATTTTGTGGCACGAATTTGGCGCACGCGCATTGCTGACGAGCCTGTGTCTTTAACTTACTAACTTTGAATCACAAAAATCCATTATTCGCTGGCAGAGTGTGACGTCAACTTCCGCCCAGCAGCTGATTTCACGGAATCCTTACGCACTGCGTAAGCCCGCTTGCACAACTTTTTATTGCGTAAAGCTGCGCAACATTCCTGTGATAATTACACGCAGGCCTATGGGGCTGATGCCATTTTCAAAAATTGCGCAAGCTACGAAATTTTTCGTGAAATCGGCTGCAGGTCGCGTTCACTGCTTTCACAAGGGTTCACCTACTTGTATGGCAATGGGTATGTCCATTCGTTTTACACAGGAGCCACAAGGGGAACATTTTTCCATGCATTTTTTCTGTTACGACGATCACAAAATAACAGCAGGACAGTATATCGCTATGAGAGATGGTATTAGCAAACCAGTGAAAGTCATTATTGTCCATATTTTTAAACATTTTCTTCTAAAAGAATAATAATAGAATACACTGTAAGCAAACATAATGGAACTAAATTTCGAGCGTGAAACAGTGACCATAGCAATGGTCCAGTGACCCCGATGTGATGTCAGGACTTTGCCAGCGAATAGAGAAAATATAACCATAAAATCACGGTACACGTTCATGCATGTGATCATAACTCAGTCACAGTGCATATATTATAGTACACATTGTATAGCATAAACATATAAAACTCCCATACTTCCAAACAGACATATATTGCTAAATGGCACAAACGCTTTAAAAGCATGGCTAATTAATTATTTGTATGCATACAATACTGATTAAATAATTACACACACCAATGCAAAAAATTAATGGTACGTTCAAATTCTTCGTTTTTAGTATGTACAGTATGTGCGGTCGAACCAAATAAGACGTACTTGGGATTTTGCCTTGTTATAACAGGAACCTCGTATTATCAGGAATAAAAACATTCAAGATTTTGAAATCTAAAATTTGCCTCGTTCTACGCAAAATTTTGTTTGAACACTGCTCTTATTCTTGTCCTGGGCCCAATTTCATATAGCTGCTTTACAGCAAATACTGCTTAGCATTGACAAAGTTTGCTAAGTAAAAACAGGTTACCTGCTAAAGTCCATGTCATTTGCATTACTTTTGACTGGTACTCTAACAATATTTGCTTAGCAGAATAATTTACTAAGGCCAAACTAAACAAATGGTGCGTTTACGGTATTAATTGGCCTAAAAAAAATCCAGGTAGGTAGGTAGGAAAATAATGTTATTTTTAATTTTGTTTTACATTTCAGTTTATGCATTTGCGTGTTGTATTGCAATGTTTGAAACTCGCTATTAACACTATTAAACATGTTCATGTACAAGTGTAGAAAATGTTATGTTCGTTGGAAATTATTGCAAATAGTGCTCATTTAAAATTATCAACTTGAAAATTGAAAAATTCCAGGTAGGTCGGGTTACCGTAAACACACCATTTATTTTTTTTGGCCTAAGCAATATTTTCTGCTAAATAAACAGTTCATGAATTGGGCCGAATTTGTGTGGCACAAAAGTGTAAACTAAATTTTGTGACTACTAAATGACAAACAAAATACATGTACACCGTAGTACGTGGAAATCAGCTAACTGGATTGAAAATAAATCTTGCATGTCTGTAACTGTATTCTACAAAACAATAAACAAGGGCATGTACAAATTATCTGGGTTCGTCTTGAAATTATACAAAAGTCTATGGCAGTCTGTCTAGTGTCTACCATTGACTCGTGTGTAAATATACTACATACTCACAATAAGTTAGGGATATTGGTATGTTGTCAATTTAAAAATTTGTTTTTCAAATGACTGTTTTCACCTATTCCTGTGACAAGGTGTGTCCGTCATGCAGATACAATTGTCTAATCATATACAAAATAATTCAAGCGGAATGCATTCCCCACAATATCCCTAACCTATTGTTAATAGTGACGCCATTTTGTCACAACCTAAGCTCCAATATACGAGCAAGCACAGCAGAGCCGATTAGCACAATAAAGCCAAAGTGTAAAATCTTTAACGGTTTTAAAGTTGGACGTAATTTTCTGAAAATTTTACCAAGATGGTATTAAACTTTTGGATGGACTTGCAACTTAAATAACTTTACCTGAACCAATATACTTCACTTGTGTTCATGGCCAAGTATAAATCACACACTTAGGAATTGTTGCTGATATTAAGTGAAGTGTTTGCACTTAACCATTCTGATCAGTTGGCCGGTAAAAATAACCACGATAGGCAAGTTTCTTGGGCTGTGTGCACTCTGGGCCCCTAAAAATTGTCACCCTTTGTCAGTTTCCAATGTTACTGGTCTACACTAAAACCAGTGAACTGTTTTCCTACGCTTTAGCAATGGACGTTTCAGATTACCAGTGAATGTTTAGACCCAGTTATCCTGGCAACTGACGTCACACTTTAGTAGTCTATATAAGCTCACTCCTTGCAATGTATGCAAAATTATAATTAATTTTGGTTTGAATTTAGCAGCCTCTTTTAAACTATTTTTTTTGCCAAGAGAGGGCGCTGTTTGTATGATGTCACTTCAGTAACCCACCATAAAAAAGCAAAGGAAAAACAAATTGTAATTGTTGGAACTGCTGCAGTTTCTACCCCCATTTTTTTGACTGAGAAAAGGGAATTTTTTAATTCAAGGAATAACATCATCAGGTCACAAAAATTGTCCAAAACTGATGAAATCAGAAGTGATATTTGTGCACAAACCAACGGAACATACCTGTGCGTGCCTAATGTAACATTACAACTTTCCTCCTGAATACAATGTATGTAAAGTCACACTGGCATAAAAACTAAAAACATAATCACACCTTCCAAACAGGAGCCAATTTCATAAAGCTTTTTAGCAGAAAAATTTAATTGCTTAATAAAACATTTATTTGGTTTGCAAAATGGGTCAACAGTCAAAATCGCATGCCATGTGTATTGGAATTGACTGGTGTTCTGCTACTTTTGCTAAGAACACAAATTAACATACCAAATTTTTCTGCTAAACAGCGCCATGAAATTGGCCCCAAGTTTAAAAGTTAGTTTTGGTGACTCAACCCGAGGGGAACAACTATATAAGCCTAGCGTACATCGACATTGCAACTGGAAGCAACTAAAAAAAGTGATCAGTTGCTGTCGATGTGTGCGTAGCAACTCGGTAAAGCCTAGAGTACATTGACCTTGCAACTGTTGCTTGCAGTTGCTGTCAATGTGCACGCACGTGATCAGACACACTCGTGCAACTGACAGCAACTAGTTGCAAGTACGCGTACATCGACGCAACTGACCTCAACTGGGTACAGGGTCTTTCTATAAATTAGGGGTCCAAAAGTGTGACATTTGGTGTCCCCCGTTACACCTGATATGTGTTATTATTCGTACAAAAAATCATTAAAACGGCTTTTAAACCATTTTGTATGAATTGTACTTGATGTATACACTCTTTGAGATGGAAAGTATTTGTAGAATGTGTCCTGAATTTACAAAAACAAGATGTAAAATGTAACGGGGGACACCAAAGCTGGACCCCTAATTTATAGAAAGACCCAACAACTAGTTGCCAGAAAGTAGAACATGAGCAACTCGTGGCAACTGGGATTTTTCCAGTTGCCAGTAGTTGCAAGTGCATGTACATCAACCTTTTTAGGCAACTGATCAGTTTCCGTGGGTTGCATCCAGTTGCCAGAAACACCAGTTGCCACTAGTTGCTTCCAGTTGCAATGTCAATGTATGCTAGGCTTTACATTCCACGAATTAAAAGGATAAAAATCCATTTCAAATTAACTCGGTGAGTTTTACTGAAATGACCTCTGCTTTTACAAGCATCTATATCTATACACACAGCCACTATATCTACACAAATTTACAGAAAATTACAATTTACACTCAGAAAAATCAACTGGTGATGGACGGAGTCATTAAATATCTCTCTCCTTGAATGTACGTTAAAGTCATACATGTACCATGAATCTTATACGTATCTTGAATGCACATATTTACATTAAATATATAGAGATGTGATCCCGCTTCAAATGTGATGAATTTATACATGTGCTTTTAATATACACTCGACCAAAAAAGTTCTGTCACCAGTAAGACATTTGTAGATATTTATTATGAAATTGGATTTAATGTAGGAAAATACTATATCAAATTTTAGCTGAACATATCACTCAAAGGAATAGAGCTCAACGGAGTCCATGATGGCAAGCTTCACGGAACAGGAATGCAACAAAGGAGTGTGGGGTCAGAATGAAAAACACCAAAAAACAACGATGTCAACTTTATTGCACTCAAGCAAGGGGAGTTACAGTTCGGTATTTTGCTTCCACCATACCTACCGGTAATGCACGATTCAGATTGGACAATTTAACCATTTTGATTTGGATGTTTTTCACAAGACATTGATAAATCCAAACTCACTTAAAAATTTCCTAATTGTCTACACACAAATTGCCCAAATCACAAGTTGCAATGTTCTTTGGTGTTTTTCATTCTGACCCCACACTCCTTTGTTGCATTCCTGTTCAGTGAAGCTTGCCATCATGATCTCTCTTGAGCTCTATTCCTTTGAGGGATATGTTCAGCTAAAATTTGATATATTATTTTCCTACATTCAATCCAATTTAATAAAAAATATCTATAAATGTCTTACTGGTGACAGAACTTTTTTGGTCGAGTGTACAACAGAATCAAGGTGAATGTAACAGTAAATCTGAAATGTTCAACTCATAAAAACAGACAACATGAAGAATATTAAAGCCCTATAGATGATCTGGTTTTTTTTGTTGGTCTTGGGAACAAAACCATTATAAAATACGGAACTGGTATTTTTGTTTTGGTGGTTGAACGAAAGCAACCTAGATATATGAAAGTACATGTGTGTATTTTGGTTGATGTGGCAATAGTATGTATACACGTGTGAAATGCCAGTTTTTGGACAGATTTCACCATCTGTTGTGCTGTAGAATTTAGGAATTGAAATTAGGATAAATACATGTATGTAAAGTGCAGTTTGAAAAATAGCGAAATGTTGTGATTTGCGTATGAATAGCAGGTGTCGTATGTTTTAAATTGTATCATAACTACTGGTATTATGGCATACATGTACAAGTACATGTACCTTAAAAACTGTGCGCATGATAAATATAAGTCTGTTTTCAATACTGGAGAGACTTTTTCACTAGGATCATAACTCTGTGCAATGCCAGTTATCTTCTCTACAAACAAAAGAAATATCTTAAGACAGATCTAAGGAGATACATGTAACTTAAGCAACAAATATTGCAACAACATACCTTTCTAAAAACCCTGTGTACACATTTTCTATTTAACATATGTAACATAGGACACATACTTTGTGACATTTTTGGTGTCCTTGTTACATACGGTATATTGGAAATTTACACACAGGGCTTTCAGGAAGGTATGTTGTGGCACTATTCATTGCAGTTCTTTTAATAGCTGAAGTTATCTCCTTAGATATTTCTTTTGTTTTGAGAGAAGATGAATGACATTGTACAGAGATATAATCCTGGAGGAAAAGGTCTCTCCAGTATTAAAAACAGACTCATATATGTAAAGTGCACTTTGAAAAATAGCAAAATATTGTGATTTTCTTATGAATAGCAGGTGTCGTCTGTTTTAAATTGTATCATAACTACTGGTATTATGGCATACATGTACAAGTACATGTGACTTAAAAACTGTGCACATGATAAATATTTACCTTTTATGGTATACACAACATTTACCCATATTTTCGTGTATGGTTTGTGATAAATCCTGGAAAGTTGTGTTTATCTGTCCACTTCATACAAATTAAAAACAGTTCCATAAACATTAAGTACTGAACATTAAGTACTAACAGGAGTTAAATTTAGCTAGTTGCATAAATTATCCCGTTCAAAAACATTAAAAAATATAATTAAGTAGTACACCTCCATCTAAACTGCATGTCAACTGCATGTGCCTTGCCAATAAACACAACATGCTGCTGTGACCAGTTATTAAAATTTCATTTTGAGTTGAAAAGGGAGGATCTTTTCGGTTTCGATATTTGGTTTCCAAAATATGAAATCGGATATTGAAACCTAAACCAAATGTTTCAAAAGTCCCAACACTATCACAAACATGTACACATGATGTACCCATCAAAACTTTGGAAACACCTTGAAAGTTTCAGGTTTTTGAGAAGAAAACGTATAATTTTGTGAATGTTAATTTTGTGAAAGCAAATGTAGGTGTATTCTAACAAAAAGCAATACATGTTAATTTTAGTGCCATCTTCGGCCTCAGCAGTGGGCTTTATCAACAAATTGGAGAGCATGCAAAAAGAAATGGCTAAACTTGATGTTCATCAAAGAATTCCTCTCAGCAGCTATGACAGCTACACACAATCTCTTCATCCTGATTATCAGTTTCTCCAAACATTCAGTGGAAATACGTCTCTTTTAAGACTCTCCAGAGGTTTTCTTGGCTGGTTGGGAATTTCTTTTTTACCTTACGATCCAACTCCTCCCAGAGTAGCTCAATGGGATTGAGATCAGGTGACTGGGCAGGCCATACCATGATGGACAGCACTCCAGATGACTGCTTTCTCTCCAGATACCCCTTACACCTCCGTTTGCTTTAATAGCTTGGTTTATTATGAATAAACAAAATACTTTCTTTTCAAAAACCTAAAACTTTCAAGGTGTTTCCAAGGTTTTGATGGGTAGTGTATGTGTTCAGTATCAAATTCATATCATACATATTTGAAAAAAAACACAAAAATACCCCCCAGCCCCCCTGCCAATAAAATAAAAAAAGGCGCAACAAAAATATGCCACAGTTTAAGGAATGACAGAAAGGAGTGCACCTTACGACAGAGACTGCTTAGCACCAAACTCATCGTGGTGAAATCAATGTTTCTTGTTTGGTGAGCAACATTGCTAAGCATTACTTCCTGCTTACAGTGTCTGAGATCCGGGATCTTTATTCACAAGCTAGCTTACTGTCGAAGCTGCTTAGCGCAATCCCTATGGCCTGCACGGCACACAGCGGGTAGTTGAAGTCCATTGTGAAGACCTCTTCGGTGACTCGGCCAAACTGCATCACAATGTACTCGGCTGTAGAATAGATTAAATGATTGAAAAACTGTTAAAAATGGCATTATCTCCAGGGGCCAATTTCATAAAACTAGTTACGCTTAATCAAAAATTTTGGATTAAGCATAGCACGAATTTTCACTTAAGCAAGGGACTATTTCATAAAGCTTGTTGTTTTAAGCGCACAAAGAGAATGCGCGCGCATTGGTGTCGTCTGTTTTGTTCGAACGCGTTTGTCGTTTGCTTTACTTGTGTCAACATCAAAATATTTCAACAACAGCTGAAAGTTGTGTATCTGTTGGAAAAAGTGTCTCGAATTTTGCTGAAAATAGCGAAGAAAAAAGATGGCATCGCGTTACCAAAAAATCGGTAGGTTAGCATGCCGTTTGGTTTGCTAGTGCTTAAACAGTTTTATGAAATGGAGAGAGGGCTGCTTAATAAAAAATCAGGTGCTAACATGTTTTATGGCACCTGGTGTGATTGAGGAGTGTGTATGATGAAAACCAACCTGTGTATAGAGTGGTTTCACTTGGTCACAGGTCACCAAACTCCCCCCGTGTTTGTCCTCCAGATGGGAGGAGAGAATAGCAGAGCCACATGCATTTCTGCACGTGGCTCTTTTGTTTTCTCCCTCCATCTGGAGGACAAACACGGGGAGTTTAGTGACCCTTAACAGCGTGAAACCACCCTTTAAGTCGGCTCAGTACCCGAGGTAACAATAAAAAAGAAGCGTGTCAACGCTTTCAAGGGATTGTGCAAAGCCACCGTCCTATTTAGGCTGGCTCCCTGGTTATACTGCATGGAAAAACAAAGCCATAATACCACGGTAGTCAGGAGCCTAGTTTTATCATCCTGAGATCTCGGGGAATTTCTACTTTGCTAAGCGCTGGTAGAATCCCCCGAGGAAATACACGCAAATCTGTAATGTTAGGCGGTTGTCACACACATGAGTCATTTTGATGTAATTTAATCAATTTTGTCATGTTATGCTGAAGAGAAACAATTTCTATGCTTTCCAAAAATTGAATTGGGTTTTTGTTCTTCATGATTATCCTTTCCTACCGAAATTTCCGGCGACGTTTTTATTTACTCCGCAGTTTTTCAAATTAATAACAGGGATGCATGATGACAAACGTGAATTGAACGGATTCCCTGTATGCTTTAAATAGCAGCCAATTGCCGATGCGGACAACGGCCAGCGCTACTAGGTAAACTTACATGTACATGTACAATCTGCGTGTGAACGCCCGCAATGTACTGCCAAGCGTTCTGATTGGCCCAGAGCGGCGACAAGATTTCTGTCGCTGCTTCTGCAGCGAAATGGGGCCAATTTCAAATAGGCCTCGGGACGCACGAGTAGGGAAATGTGTTAAAGAGGCACTTTTGCAAGATGATGCAGGGCTCGAAATACCCACTGGACCGGTGGACCGAGGCTAGTAATTTAAGACTCGGTCTAGTGCTTTCTCTACCATACTACCGGTAGACCAGTGATCCAGTGCATTTTTAAACTAACGAACAGTAAATCCACGTTCCTTGTGGCTTTGGTCTTGTAAAAATAGCGTCGGTCCAGTAAATTATTTAAGCTACATGTACTAACCCTGTGGTCTAGCAGATTTTTTCATGAAATTCGAGCCCTGGGATGAGTTGTATAAATTCATCTTCAATTATCATTTTCTCATAAAAAGATATAATCTCAGGCGGAATCACTGCATTGGACAGTTGGAACCACTTCTATCTTCCATTTGAGTAAGGCTTTTCCAAACAAACAGTTTCAAAAGTTAAACCTTAAATTTACATTCTGCATAGTTTTGGAGCTTATCTATTGTGGTAGGCTAGTGCTTTCATCGTTACTCGACTTATGGCAGACTTGACTTTAACAATGATTTGCAGTTTTAAAGATAGTATACATGATTGGTAAACTGTTATCTCCCTGTGTGATTGAAGATATGCATGATTAAAACCAACCTGAGCAAAAACCAGCACCGTACTTAGTCCAACTTTTGAGAAAACAGTCGAAAAAGGGTTTGCAGTCATTTCGCCCCAAAACCACTTCGCCCTGAACCATTTCGCCCTGAACCACAGCCTGTGCACGAAATGGCTTTGGGTTGAAGTGGCATTTGGGCGATGTAGTGTTTGGACGAAGTGATCTGGGGCGAAATGGCACTCAGTTGAAGTGGTTTAGGGGCGAAATGGCACTTGGGCGAAATGGTTTTGGGGCGAATTGAATTTTCGTCTCACGAGACGAAAAATAATTGTTTTACTCATTTCTCAAAGACTATAGCACTTCAGACAAAACCATTTCAGGGGAAGTTTTCTACGGTCATCGTGTTTATATTGTTTCTGATTTTCGAGATACCAATCATGTCATACTTCCTTTAAAATAACACAACAATTCAAATTCATGCCCTGTAACAGGCTGCTCAGCAGTAACTTTCAGTTATTTCACGTGTTTCATGAAATTTCTTGTGTGTGGTTAACATTTCACTTTAGCATACACATTAGTGAGGTTTCGGTTTGCACGGTTAGTGATTACGACTACGATTAGCCAAACCTCAAAATCGTTACCTTTCGCTGTCCGTTTTTCACTAAGGTGTAGAGGCGTTGCTATCAGTGTAAACAACAAAACAACACTTGGGATATTTGTGTAAACGCCACAAGTACGCACAAATCGATGTCAAATTCACTAATAGTCGTCGTTTTGCCTAACCGTATGCGACCGAAACCTCCCTATTCACTAAATCTTGTGACAAGAACAACCGTTCAGTGTATACTTACGATCATTTGAATGCACCACTTGGAAATTCTTGACTGACGCCTGGGTAACTCGGCCGTGGAAGTTCAGCACATAGGACTGGGTGTCTGAAGAATAGAACAGAAAACAAACCGATGTTTAGCAGTTATAAAATCAGAAAATATAATTAAAAGATATGAGAGGTCTGGACGAACATTAAATTCTCATGTGAACGCGAAATATACTGAAACGCAAAAGAAACTTACCACTTGTTTAAAATGTAATGACATTGTAACAGTTCAAAATAAAACAAACCAACAATTGCTAATTGAAACATTGGCATTTTATTGATGACATGTCAAGTTTTTGACCAAGATACACCATATCATCAGTTTGTTCTACAGAGAACAGAAGAGGGTGCAATGTCAGTCCCCTTTCAATAGCGTGTGTGGCCACCATTGATTTGGATACAGGCAGTGCATCGTCGGCGCATACTGCCGTTGATCCCCCGACAATCGTGGCATGTTGCTTGAAATGCCCATTTTGCACTGGCTTTTTTAAAGCCAAGATTAAGACATCACGTGCAGCTCATTACAATCATCCCATACCCCTTGGCTAATCACTGACAGTCAAAACAGCTGTGCCATGAAGTGACCATTGAAGGTTCAAGTGACCTTCAGACACCGTTTGGTCCGACAGTGAGGACACTATTGTCCACAAAAAAGTTCACTTTACTACATACACGCAGTGTTATTGTTGCTATTTAAAGGTTTAAAAGGTGGTAAGTTTCTTTTGCGTTTCAGTATATTTGGGTAGATCTGTAATGTCACCACATTATGTGCATTTAGCCTCGTATTTATTCTCACACACCCTGTTCTTTGGCACAAACATGAATAAAGGCCTGTCCGCATCGGACCTTTTTTTGTCAAACTTACCGAGACGATGGGTACTTTTCCCATTTTAAGTCCAATGCAGACAGCCTAGGAAGTTTTCCTAGGCTAACATCTCTAATATACAACCACTTTTCAACTTGCACCCATTGGAGCAATACGATAGTATTGTTTCAGATGACAATTGACAATCATACATTAGGCCTCAATGTTATGAAAATACCTGGCAGGCCACTCCAGCCAACTGGAGGGACACCACGGCCAATTTTGTTCCAAATGTGTCCTGGTTGTAAGTGTAAACAAGTTGGCCTCAGAAAGTGTACATCTTGAAGGGGCATCAGGGCCAACTCAGCAGGGCACGAGGCCATTGTCAAGGCCTATAACCTACCTTCATTCCAGACTGGTGTCTTGTTGTGTAGTTCCAACAAGTTCTCCATGTTCTTGTTTTTGAATCGATCCAGGATGGAGTCGTGTGACTGGAATAGAGTGGTAGAATTCATTTATACACGTCAGCTGGTACAGTGTAAGTACACTCCTCAAAATAAAATATGGGTCAAAAGTATTTTTGTGAAAAATGTTGACCAAGTCAGGACATAGAAACAATTTTAGTAAGGGTAATGGGCTAAAGGTTGCTCTGCAACATTTTAAGCACTTTTCACATGGTTTGCATGTCTATTGGCTTAGAAACTAACAGATCATGTGACAAGACACACAAATGCTGATAACAGGTTCATGGTGTCGCAATCAAGTTTGGCACATCTGTTTTATTTTTCTTCAAGACTTAATGAGATTCCCTACACATAATCAATAGGATTCTGCACTTGATAGAGTAAAGTTAAACAGTGGGTTAACCAGCATGGAAGCTGTAGGGATGAGGGGACCTCTTGAGCCCCCTCCCTATTTTGAAGGCTTTCCCACTAGTTGATATTCTCTCCCTGTCATAAACTTTGGAAATAATCAACATTATTTCTGTATGTTTTGAGACTTTACTCTATCAAGTGCAGAATCCTATTGGTAATGTGTGGGGAATCTCATTATAATTCTTGAAAAAAAATAAAGCAGATGTGCCAAACTTGATTGCGACATCATGAACCCGTTATCAGCATTTTTGTGTCTTGTCACATGATCTGTCAGTTTCTAAGCCAATAGACATGCAAACCATGTGAAAAGTGCTTAAAATGTTGCAGAGCAACCTTTAGCCCATTACCCTTACTAAAATTGTTTCTATGTCCTGACTTGGTCATCATTTTTCACAAAAATAGTTTTGACCCTTATTTTATTTTGAGAAGTTTACATACAACAGTGTTAAAACTGGTGTGCTTAAACTTGCATTGTCACCATTTTTGTAACAGTCTTTAATACCAAAGTTGTGATTTTGTGGAATTCCTCAAGTGCTTGCAGTACTTAAAACATAGCTTGTACACCTTGCAATGGTTCGGGTAGTCCTGTTTACCATTTTGGGTGATGATGGTAGTGGTGTACATGTATTTATACTTCTGACTTCAACTGTACATGCAAGCAACAAAACAAACCTTGTCAACTAGCAAGGCTTGTTTTGCCCATGGCAACAAAAGACTTTGTTATATCCCGTCTTGGAATACTGCAATTACATTGGTCCAGAACAATCACATGTCCAGTGCATAAAAACAAGTGAATACTACTGACAGATCCAAACTTTCTTCATATTACCCTGCCGCATGCACATTTTCTTCATATCACCCTCTTGTGTATGCAAATTTTCTTCATATCACCCTTCACGCGTATGCAAATGGGTCATTCTATAAATTTGGGGTCCAACGTGTGACATTTTTCTGTCCCCGTTACACCTGACATACTGCTATTTGCCATACAAGTATCATTAAAAATGCCTTCAAACCATATTTTTATGAATTGTATTTTATGTAATCACTCTTTGAAATAGAAGGCATTTAAAGAATATGTCCTGAATTTACAAAATACAACATTTTACAAGATGTCAGATCTAACGGGGACAGAAAAAGTGGACCTCAAATTTATAGAATGACCCATATGTCTTCATATCACCCTGCAGTGGGCGTTGTGCGTCTCCATAGCACGCGATGAATGACAAAACATGCCAAAATGGTCTGGTTGCATACACAACACACAGTGATCGCCTAGAGGGGTATTTCTAATTGCTCAATTGCTATACCCCTAGTAGTCTTTTACCAGTCGTTTTTCATGCTACGCTCTGTGTTGTTCCGATGGTGTATTGCATGAAGCCGGAACGTAGACAAAGAAAGTGTTTAGAAAACGGCCACAAGCACAGGTACGCAATGGCATCATGCAAGCTTGGCACTGCTGTGCTAGCGCTATGTGTACGTACATGTAAAAAAGTACCGCGGCCTCCACAGCTGTCCGGGCCGATGTCGATCATTGCGTGCACATTTAAAAATCGGGTACGCGCGTTGTGACAAGTTTGTTCAACATGGGGAAATAATATGTAATTAGGCCTAAAAAATAAAGTACACGGCGGCATGTGTGCACATACACCCGTCTAAAAATACACACTTTTTGTAAAAATAAACATGATAGTATCGAATATCACGATTGTCTATCTGCGATTAATCGCGATGGTAAAAATTTGCCATCGGCACAAGCTTAACTGGCACCTTTTTAATCAGCAGCATGCATTCAATCGAAGTAATTCAGGGGGCCCGATTAAACCGTTCAAACGCGATTCCTAAATGGAAACAAAATCGATGTAGGAATCACTCAAGCCTAGACATGACCTCTGATGAGATTTTGACCCGACTTATGATAATTATGTGATTTCAAGCTACCTACATTTCGTGGTCTGAACGCTACTCTCTCATTATCCAGCGTCATTCCAGGGATAACGATGGTCATCTTACGAGGACCCTTGAAGCCAAGGACATTGGTATCCTAACAAAAGAAAACAACACAGATTGATTTTTGTAATACTTAAAAGTTCAGGCAATGACTGACCCAGAAGGAACTGCTTAAGGTACCCTGACACTTGCCCGATTTTCGTTCCCGCAATGCCACGCACTTTGGTGTGCCAATGATTAAAGTCTTCGGGAACGAGCGTGATGAGTGTGTGAAGGGTGCGGGGGTGCGTGCCATGTCGTCGAGAGAATTTTGAAATGTTCAAAAATTCGGCACGCATAAATGTTCGTGCCATGTGCGTGCCACTTGCGTGAACCATGCGTGAACACTGCGCGAACTCGGCGCGAACACTGCCGACGGTGCGTGTCAATGCGTGTCAGTGCGTGCCATTGCGGGACAATGTGGTACGGTAGACGTGAACAATGCGCGTCAATGCGTGCCAATGCGGCCCATTTTTTTTCGCGAACAGGGCGCAAAGAAGTCTTCACGCTACGCTGCATACCACCGAAATGGCACGCCTTGCCACGACGCATTGCGCGGCATTGCGGTGACAAAAATCGGGCAAGTGTCATGGTGGCTTTACTATATCCTGACACTGTGTCCACTGTTTCATGAAGTAAAACAGCTTCATTTGACAAACAGATTGCTTATGTAATCCAACGAAGCAAATTTGTAATGAAAATTCTTCCTCGGATCGGCAAAGTTTTTTGGCACTGACAGGCTTGGTGCACATCAAGTGTGTGAATAGCATAATTGAAATCCACAAAGAGCACTACAACATGCTTGCCTTTGCTTGAGGCTGATAAAATTGTTAAAATAACAGCATTTCTGTGGTAACGCTTTCATCAACAGTTTTATTCCATGCATACTCAGTCTGGCATAGACTGGTTCCCGTCCACATATTCCACACAGGAGAATATAAGGACAGGTAAAGGGTGCTTCATCTTGATCTGTTATTGGTTGTCTTTGCGCGTGTGCATTGTGTTTTTTATATTTAAAAATTGGCCAAGCCCTTTGCTTTAGGCAATGTACTTTATTTACACAATTGGATATGTTCGACACGCATGGCCAAGTTACAAATGTCAATGCAAAATCTGCGCACTTACTATAAAAAAAATAATAATAATAATAACCACGTGACGGGCAGAATTCTGCCCGTCATGGCTGCCCTTTACCGATCCCTATATTTTCGCAATAAGCGAACCAATCTATAGGGATCGGGAACCAATCTGAGTCTGGCACTTCTAGACTGACGAGAATGGAAAGATCTCCATAGATAGGTGTTCCTTCAACCATTTGTTCCCCTTTTTTTGCAAAATCCTTTAATACACCATCCTTGTACTTTTAAAAATAAAAATCCAAATGAAAATCCTGTAACTCAAGTGAGCAAGTAAATGTAATGAAATCCATCAAAGTACACTTTACAGAGGTCAAAATTAACTTGAATTTTATGGTTTCCCACAGGACTAGTCACATCAACATTTCACTAGTCCACCATCATTTATTAGTAGTCCTTCAGAAACAATTCTACAATTTGGACATCCGTTAATTGTGTAGTATTGATAAAATACAAAAGGTACGCACTGCTTAAGCTAGTCTGGTACCCGGACCAACATTTTTTCGACTAGACTGATTTTAAGGTCCGGACGTTATCGTTAATCGTCGGGTACGATTCGTGGACAGTGTTTCGCCATGTTTATTTTACGATGATGCAGACAAGGTTTGAATTTGAATTTTGATGCTATAATGGGCATATGTTTTATTTGCCAAATATGGAATAACCCTTTTCAAATTGTTATACACTCTTTTGAAAATTAACGGTTATGCGCTCCTAAAAATAAATGCATGACGTAATGCTTAGTGCTATTTTAAACACCAGAGTAGCCGGTCTTCATATTCAGTCGTTGTATGTGGAATATGTGGAGCGGGAACCAGTCTATGCTTAAGCCCACTTGCATAACTTTGTTTGCGCAAGTTGCGCTACATTCCTGCAATAATTAAACACAAGCTATGGTTCTTATGCCATTTTTTAAAAGTTCACCTTTTCGTGAAATCGGCTGCAGATTGAGAACCTGAACTTTTTAGTGCCACATCGTTCCGACTGCTTATTGTTTTCCCAACATTGAAATGTTATTAAACAGGAACATTTTTCTTTATATTGCATAAAAACATGTACATAATGTAGTGCAGCATATACGATAAGCCCACTAGCCGGTCGGACTACCAACATATGGCAACTACTAGTCCTCTGGCTAAATCCACTAGCCTCGGACTACGGGACTACTGTTAATTTCGACCACTGCTTCACATATAATCATTGAACAAGCCCGACTTACGTAGATGATGCCTGCCAGTTCCTGGCGTATGTTTGTTCCATCTGCCATGGCACCAGGCTTAGTGGGGCTATAACCGTTGTCAAATACAGTGAACTGGGTTCCCATGAAGTTAGCCCTGAAATTATCACATAAGAGTAGCATATTAGAGAGATAAACCACTTTAATAGAAGGTTCACAATTTACTATAGAAGTGGAAACATCATAGAGTACGCTTCACACTAGGGATTGGACTTTTAACCGGTTAACCGTTTAACCGAAAAAATATAGGAAAAACTGGTTTTGCCGAACAAACCTTATTTGTAATGACTTCATGAAATTGAAATAAATTTATATGGGGTCGAAGTAAAACTTTGACCAGATAAAGGTTCAACGATTATTTTGGGGGCCTGGGGTAGCCCAGGTTGGACGTCGTCTTCATTGCATTACGAGTGACGTCCAGGTTACGATGTCTCTAAACAGGGGGAATGAAACTTGCACATAATTTTTTGAGCTATTTTACCTGTTAATGGACGTCTAATTTATGTCTATATATCCTTGATGTCTTCATTTACATTAACGGAAGGTTTAAAAACCATGTACATCAAATTTGACGAAAATATGCTGGGATTTTAAGCACGAACTAACGTTATATTCCAGGGAAAGCTGTCGGTATCATCAACTTTGGATAAGCGCGTGTCACGCAATTCCATTTATGCGCAAGGACTTGCCTAGCAACCGCAAATTGCGCGAACGCGGTAAGAACAAAAAAACACACTGTGCGTTTCGAGCCGGCATATACCTTAAGTGTTGTGCACAAATATATAGTAATTTAGCGTGACTTTTCGCCATTTTCCTTCGGATTATACAGTTTGGTGGTGTGTAGAGGATTTCTAAACCCAGCAATCCTAGAGATTAGGACACGTGGAACTTTGTTAGCACATTACTGGCTTCCAGCACAAGGTAGAAATATTGATTTTTTTTTCGTACTTCATACCCTGGACTGTCCCTATACGTAGTATGCGGCACAGAGTCCAACCTTGGCTAGGGCCTAGGGGTATTGTGTGCATTGCAAATGTTGGCCGAACTGTTAACCGGTTAACCGACACTTGAAAAAAGTTGCAAACCG
Organism: Henricia sp. BOLD:AAB3569; assembly: GCA_037783545.1. Lineage (NCBI taxonomy): Eukaryota > Metazoa > Echinodermata > Asteroidea > Spinulosida > Echinasteridae > Henricia > Henricia sp. BOLD:AAB3569. The sequence continues at coordinate 1,188,482 of JBBELK010000218.1, forward strand.
GTTTCTGAATTAACCGTATTCCCATTCCTACTTCACACAGATTTTCTTTATAAGCTATATAAGCATCGAGTTTGTTATTAAATGGCACACTACTGTATAACCAGTTATGGTCGGATTGGTTCGCGTGCGTGCATACATGTAGCACGTTTAAACACAACGCGTTTAAACACAACACGTTTAAACACAACACGTTTAAACACAACACGTTTAAACACAACACGTTTAAACACAACACGTTTAAACATAACACGCGCAATCGTCACAAACATTTAGAAAGTGTGCATGCGCAAGGTTTACGTGTAATTCAATGGGAAACTGCCCAAAACCATGCAAATGAGGTGCCCAAAAGTATGCTAATGAGAAGGCGCAGTTATGTGCGTCACGGCTAGTAATCGGTTCTAGCCTTTAACGGAGTTTTATGATGCTACATCAAACAATACCTTTGCCTATTGATAAAACATGACGACAATGAATCAATAAACTAGTGCGATCTTCTAAATGAGTCTTTCCACGGTAAAGGGGGCATTTTGGCAACACAGACCTAAATGTAACACAAGTGTCCGTCCCGGTTACGAGCTTATATTGGAAATTTGTACACAGGGTTTTAGAAAGGCATAGTTGTCACACTATTTGTAACCCTTTTAGGGCCCAAGTTATCTCTTCAGAACAACTTTAAATAAACTTATTTCTTTTATTTTGAGACCAGACAAAGGTATTTTCTGGAAAATATGGTCTGTGTTGCCAAAATGCCCCCTTTATGGAACGACCCATTTCCATGTAGACACCTGGTACATAATTTTTAGTTCTTCTCTGGTGGTTCTTCTTACCGTAGTTTGCCTACAAAGCTCTCCCCACCCCTTGACAGATCGGTGGCATCTGAAGACATCAAGTAGTTAGAGGTTGCGCTCTTCTTGCGCCGTCGAGCAGCCAACAAAAACGGCTGAAATCAAACAAATAAAAGTAAGCAATTAAAAACAATACAATTTGGACAATTGAGTGCCAATGTAATAAATATCATACTATTTATTACTCAAGGGCACAGGTACCGCAGCCGGGGGAAGGTTCGAACCTGCAACCCCAAGTTTTCACCTATGATTGCGAGTCAATGACCCAAACCACTCGGCCACGGTACCCCATTTCAGTCTAATGTTGCTGACAAAGCCAGACTATTCACATGCCATTTCAAAACAGCTATTTTATTTTTATTTATATACCACATTTAACAGCGGAGGGACCACCAATTACAGGAATGGGAGCAAGTGTGGTTGAGTGCCTTGCTCAAGGGCACAGGTGCCACAACCCGTCACGGCCAGGAATCGAACCTACATTCTAGTACTAGCACAGGAACTTAAGTTCGACGCACTAGACCGCTCGGCCAAAATCCGCCCACCAAAGCCGGCCCCAGTCATTTCACACACTGCCTACCCTGCGGTAACATGACATTAAAATCCTACAGTCTTACAGGAAACATACAATGTACATTGCGTTAATGTACATTTGCTGTAATTCATGCACAAAGTACCCCAAGCTTTCGGGCAAACAGGATTACACATGCGTGCATACGTAGATGCTCTTATTCAGAACCACACATTACAAGCCCATCTTTTGGGCCATCGGGCTATTTTCTTAAAAGAACCGTGCCCTGCGCATACGGTAATCTAATTATTGTTGTTTTTAATAGTGCCTGCTCCGAACGTGGTTGCCCCATTAATCTTGGGCTAGGGAGGCAAATGGAAACACCGTAATTGTATTTGCGTGCTGAAAATACTACCACCTTGTTCAAAGTCCTGAAGGGTTGAACTGTGTGAAAACATTAGAAAGAGACCTACATGTCCATGTACATATGGATGTGCTGTGTTTGTTTGTACTTCTAGGCATGTAAACTGTGCAGGGCTCGGAGTTTAAACAAAAAAATGTTAAATGTAGTTTGCTCTTCGAGCAGGGGTATCTGAAATCTGGTTGCCCGACTTTTATTTTCAGTTGCCCAAATTACCTCAAGTGGCAAACAGTGTCATGCGTACGCGCGCAGTAGCGAAATGGCCATGGCAGAGTGTTAACAAAAGAAAATGACAATCGTGTTAAACCATGCTACATGTACACCCCAATTGGTAACATTAAATTTGGGGGCGGACCAAGGCGGTTGTGTTTAAATATTATTTCATATTTTTAAAAATTCAAAGTTCTATGCGATTATTTGCAAAATTAAAACGAGCTTTTGTTTGCTGCACACACTTGCGTGATACCGCTTGGGCGAAGTGGCATTCCAACAGTATCTTCAAGATTGCAATAAGTCACAGCAGTGCTGCCCTTGCCAAGACCATTTTAGGAATTTGTTTTATTTATAAATTTGTTTTAATGACACTGAAAAAAAAAACCCATCTACTGTTCTCTTATTAATAACACATACATTTTTTTTTAAGGTTTGAAAACTTCCACATTGCCGAGACATTTCAAGATATTTCTCCCAGAAAAATTGGTTGTAATGTTTACAAGGATGGGCTGGTTCCTGTATTCAAATGGCACGTTTAACAATAGGAACAATACATGTAGGGTCTGCGATTGCCAAGGGGGTCCGCGATTTGGAATCGTGTACAAAACAAACGTCCGTGGTGGAAGGTGGGTACATGACTGTGTCTGTGTGTATGTACACTGTAAAATCACATCAATTTTTGAAGATCCAGGACCATTAGCATTAAACAATGTTGTATTATTAATAATGAGACCATTAAAAAGCTTAGTAAACCTAAAACACACAACACTCAAAATTCTTCTTATTATTATCTCTTTGTCATTATTTATTATATAACGCCCAAGTAGATCTGATTGGATGATAGCAGGTCACGTGTCGTTCAATATTTAATCCATTTAATGCTACGTCACTAACCGTGCAATTTTGTTCCATTTGCTGTGCAATTTTGTTCCGCACATTTTTTTCTCCATTGCACGGTGTGCCCGGGCCCACTGTATTATTCAGCGCGTATGTACGTGTATGAATATGTGCGTGACGAATGTATGACGTGACGAATGTATGACGCGAGCGCGACCCCCGACACAAACCTTTTACAACTCACATGCACAAGCGACATGGCGGGTTTTGTACTTGACGGATGATGAAATAAAAAAGGGCTTATTAAGGGTAAGCATTTTGTAAAAAAAAGGAAGGATGACAAGGATCTACTTGGCCGTAATATACAACAAATAACGAATGTTTTGATTCGTGCAATGGGAGGAATATTTTCATTCGGTGAAAGATGGAATGTGTTCAATTCAACTCGGCTTCGCCTCGTTGAATGGAACATTCCATCTTTCACCTCATGAAAATATTCCTCCCATCGCACTCATAAACATTTATTAGTTGTATAACAATGTACATGTATTTATCATCCTTGATTTTACAGGTCTGAAAAGCTCTCAACTAAATACGGAGTCACCGTGACATTATCATTAAGTGCATGGTTGAATTACATCCAGTTGGAAAAAAACATAAGCTCTCGATAAAGTCAAATTATTTCTGGAGCACTTTTATTGTGCAATTGCTGCCCCGACTTAATAACAATCTAGTGCTTAACCACGTCAAGTAGGAGAATAATCATGATTTACGCAAGAACTTCCAGTATATGGCAACGACCCTGCAGGCACTTGCGAGGGTTATGAACTCAAGAGAAAGGACATTTGCTGTTTTTACACAATGACATGTTATGCACAGTCATTAAGGCAGCGACTGTACAATGTAGACAAGTTGGAGACAAATAATCAGATATATGCGAATTTGATACCATAAGAGTAAGGAAATGCTCTGTGCTTTGCTTTTTTCAATAACATTTGTAGTCAAAAATTAGGAATTGAATTGAATTGAATTGGGGCGGGACGAATGAATGTCTGCATAATGATGCCGAACATCACCATGCATCTGAACTGTTTAGTCGGTTTCTGGAGAGATGTTATTAAGAAAAACTAATACCAATCTTTAAATCCCCTATACATGTATATCATTTGCAGTTACCCAAAATTTTACTTTACAAGTTGACAAGAAAAACCAGACTAACACCACACGACTTTTTCCTGGGTAAAAATTGTACCTTTGTGGGAGAAATTGTCAACTGAAGGTGTTTTTTAAAAATTTATTTATTTTTTATTTACCATTCATCTAACACAAGAACCATGCATGGATTTTTCAGGTTTTCTGAAGTATTGCTGCATCTGTACATGTATGTGGCTGAAATTTCTACAAGGCAGTTTATCAACATTATTCTTTAGTTATGTAATGCCGTTGTTCATGTTTTAAAATGAATTTTACAGGGGGAAAATTAAATCTTGTAAATTGGAGGTACATGCAAAAAACGTCAGCTGCTTCTCACATCGACAATCGCTTACGCCCACCCAACCCCACCCCACCCCCTCCCCACCCCACTTTAATAACATCCCAATGACAAAAGCCAAACGGGTCTTTCTATAAATTAGGGGTCCATTTTTTGTGTGTCTCCTGTTACATCTGACATCTTGGTTTTTTTTTGTAAATTCAGGACACCTTCTTTAAATGCTTTCTTTTAAAAAAAGGAAACCGAGATTAATTTGTTCATTTCGGGGAGATGGCTAAATATTTTGGAAATTGGCAACCACCATCTATTAGCTAATGATGTCCTCTTTCTTATGACACCACGAAATCCAATTTACGGTCACACATGACTGAGCACGGAGCAGTGTAATCAACCATGTAAGAACTGGTCTTGCACCAAAAAGATGTTTTCATAATGAACCATGTCTGCCCAGTGCAGGGCTTTTGTTGGGCCTCCAAATTATGCAATCCTCAGCCTGTTATTTCATTGCACACTCCTTAAAAGTCGAAGGACACTGGGGTTAGGTCGAGACAGGGAAAGGCAACCAAAATGTGTAATCATTGAGAATAAATTTTTTGTTGAGGACACACTGGTCTTTCTTTTTTTTAGGTATGAAAATTGTTGGAGTTAGGCTGCGATGAATCGGGTGCAAGAACCAGTTCTTACATGGTTGATTACACTGCTCCGTGCTCAGTCATGTGTGACCGTTAATTGGATTCCGTGGTGTCATAAGAAAGAGGACATCATTAGCTAATAGATGGTGGTTGCCAATTTCCAAAATATTTAGCCATCTCCACGAAATTAACAAATTAATCTCGGTTTCCTTTTTTTTTTTTTTAAACACCCTGTATATGAAAGAGTGAGTAGGCCATTTTTAATGATACTTGTATAGCAAATGGCACATATCGGGTGTAACAGGAGACACCAAAATGTCACACATTTGGACAGCTAATTTATGGAAAGACCCAAATAGCCCAACCAACCTTTTTTCCACTCTCCGTTTCCAGATGCAAGTAGTACGTTGGATACATGCTTCTGTCGACGCCCTTCTTGTCTCTTGAGATCCGACATCGTACCGTCACACCTTGTGGGGCTGGGCTTAGCACGAAGGCATCGAGGTCGCTAAGGTCGAACCCACCGGTGGCTCCTAGCACTTTGGTCTCCTGATGAAATCAGGAAGATGATAATACGGTATATGAACACAAATCAATAAAATAGTCAGATTTTTGCTCTTTCTGTTCATAAAAGACCCATGTGTTTCTACCAGCTGAAATAGCAACTAAAAAGACGCGCAAGGACTATGCAAATGTCTGGTTTGTGCGCAGACACGGTTTAATAGACTGGTATAGGGTTTATTCAGAATAGCGTGATCCAATTCTGTCCCTCACGCGTGAGGGACGGAAATCAAGAGACAGATGCCTTTTCTTAGTCAACAACAAATGAAAACTAAAGTGAACCCGTTTGTTTACCTGCTACTGATGTTAATGCACACACCCAGTTTATCACATGTTGAAATCGACTTTACAGTTTTATGCGGAGGTTGTTTTTATGCGTGAGGGACAGATAATCAATAAAAAAAATTACATGCATTTTCGACTATTTCTTGAAAATGTGATGGCACAGTGTGCCCAGTCAAATTTTTTCTGTAAATTTTTGTAATATGATTGTAAAATATGGACATTTCTTTACAGATCGAGGTATTATTTTCATTAATTTAAGAAATTTTGAAATCTTCATCCAGTGTTTACCAGTTTTGGATGAACAGCGTTTACACATTCCAACTTTTCTATTGTTACACATAGGAACAGTACATGACATCGAGCACGAACGGACATCGAGCACAAACAGACATCGAGCACGAACGGACATCGAGCACGAACGGACATCGAGCGCGAACGGACATCTAGCACGAACATTAGCGCTTCGTTTTGTGAGTACAGTAAAATCGCGTTAAGTCGAAACCGGATAACTCGAAACTCCGTTTACCTCGAAGTGATCACACATTCCCGACATAAGAATAGAATTTTGTGCACACGAATACTCCCGTAACTCGAACTTCCAACACGAGTAACTCCGTTTAGCTCGAAAATTTGTTCAGCTAGTCCCAAAAGAAACCGCTTCTGACACGATCACAAAGAAGTGTGAAAAGCTCTTCATGTGTCACAACTGTCAATTTCAACTTCTCTTTTCATCGAGCAAGTCAAGAAATGCAAACATGCACGCAATCGAACTCGTAACCGCAATGAATCGGGCCTTCCTGGAACGCCTGAATGGTACCAATTGATGTCCGTGCGTGGTTTGGCACATTTCGCGCGTGTGGTAGCATTCAACAGCCACGAACAGCATACCCACTGCCATTAATGCAATGATCGATTCCACAAGCAGCACGCGATGCGTGGTTTCGTTTGTGACCGATTGATACCGCCGGGCCGACTAAAACATGAGAGTTGCCGCTTGCCTTGCAAGCAGTGCCAGTGGACAATAGTGCGCCCTCTATTGACACAGGAAAGCACCGACACGTAAACTGCGTGTCGTGCACGTGTACGTTATGCCTACGCTCGCCAAGAATCCCAAAAGAAGACACAAAACACTTAGTACGTTGGATTTTTTAAGCTTTCATTTTTGTACAAAATACAATCACAGAAAATACACCTTCAATAAATACAAGAAATCATGTGAAACCTGCTGATTTTCTAGCTTAGAAAAGACTTAAAAAGGGCTAAATATCGAGTCCAAGCCATACACATTTATGGCTAGTAATAGGCTAGCGATACGGTGCACATATTTCGAGCGTTGGAACTCGAATGGAAGGAGCAAATCGGGACTTCCGTTTAACTCGAACTCTGGATACCTCAAAGTTTTCGTACATTCCCTTGAGTTTCGACTTAACGAGATTTTACTGTAATTCTGATTTTCGTCGCATGCACGGTCGTAAATTTTGTGAAAGATCAAGCATGTGAGTAATTGCTTGCATTTGTGGCTTGCAGAATATCTATTTCCCACCCCCCCCCCCCCCCACCCCGACCCCCCCAATATTATGATTAAAAAGGTGATATTGGTATCAAAATGAAATTGATGAAATCGACGGAGCTTTATACATATAACTTCTTTTTGCATACCAATTCACCACTTACACGGTCGCATTTAAAACAAGGCTTTCTGGGCATACGTCATTTTTTTATATTGGACAAAAGTCAACGTCACAGTAACTGACATGGTAACAACGCGAGGGAATCATTGTTTATGCAAGGAAAGCCTTGCTGTTTTACAAAAATTGCAGTTCCATGCAAGTGGTGAATAGCATTACACAATTATTTTTCTTCTTGGCTTCTGTTCCCCTAATGTAACGTATTTTATGTAACTCAAGCCATTACGCTTTATACTTGCAAAAATTGACCATACCTGAGCTGGCGGTGTGGGTTGCGTATAGCCGCCTGCGTAGTTGGGGGCGGTATTGAAGTTGGTCTGGTTGGTGTTATTTGCAAAGCCTACGGGATGGTTGGTAGGATAAGGAGGGGGCCTGGACATCTGGTTGACGGGGGTGGTGGTGTTCATAATGCCAACCGGCATGCCAATTTCTTCACTGTCTTCGTAATTGACGGCTTGTGAGATGCCCATGGCTTTGAGTTTCTTTTCCGTCTCTGTACAATAATATATAAAAAAAAATTGAAATGTTAACCCAATCCGTGGTCGATAACGGCCATGGCAGTTGCATGCATTCGATTTGAACAGCGCCCTCACGCGACGAACACAGATTCTCCGCGTGAGAGCGCTGCTCAGCGTGCCCGAACAAAATGGACAAAAGCAGTGGAGAACACTGACATTGTGCTGAATAAGTGAAGCATATACATTACTTTTTTACAAAGAACAGGAAATGTGACCAACTGAAAAGCGGATACGGTACATACATTTACTGTACTTCACAAAGAATGGCTTATGGGCATTGCCATTTTGTCCGAAAAATGTGCCAACAATGTCGTCTTTGCATACAACTTTTTTTTTATAGTATTGCCATAGGAATGCATGAATTAAAACAAAATATTGCAAAAGTGGCCTTTTCAATGCTACAAAACAACCATCGGAAAGAATTGAGAAGTTGATCATGGCTTCCGACCTAGTGTGCAAAAAATACATGTATGAGACAGGCTGATTAATTTCTTTGAGTGTTTCCTCACAAAATCATACATTTTTCCCACTACAATTTTGGGGTTTTCCATCAAATCTGCACACTCCAATGCTACATGTAGATGAGTCATTTTAAAGAAGAAAAAATTTCTGATCAACTTCTCAACTCTTACCTAACCATCTTTGTTCAAAATCAACTCGGTTTAATTTGAAGACTACTCAGGCCTTTCACAACATTTTGTCGTCGGTGTTATTCATCTGCAAATATCCTCACACAGGAAAGCTCCCCCAGGACCAAGTTAAGATTTCGCTGATAACATGGATAAGCCCAAGGCGCGCACAGTGCATCAAGATGGAAACGATAAAGTTACATGTATAGGCCAGCGGATGGCTGTGGTGATCTTAACACAAATACTGTGTATGTACAACTATACCGAGCAACAAAAGAAACAGACATTTTCAGCTTTAATCAAAATTTGAAAACGTCTTTGGTAGTTAAAGGGCCCCTTATTTAGGATTTTTATAAATAAAATCTATGCTTTAAAACCACTCTACTCAGTTAAAGTCATAAAAATCCTATTTGGAGCTTGCTTTGTGGGTTAAAACAAAGGTTTTTAGTTTTTATGCTAATGAAAATATGCATATTTATGACCAAGGTCACGATGTCACAAGAGGCAAACACAGAAAAATCACATTCAACTGTGCAAAAGATTCCACTTTTTTCTCAATTTTCCTGAAACTTTTGTAATCCATGGCTGTTTGAGTTCGTTCTACATGTTGCATGCTGTAAGCCATGACAAAACTGGGGGTAGAAAGTCCAACTTGAAGTCTTATGTTTTTTCTTAACTTTTCCCTTCTGTCTTCCTTACGTGATGCACTCCGAACAGCGCCCTCTGTCTGTGATTTATTGCAATGAAATCTTCAAAGTTGAAAAAGGCCACCTTTTATTGATTTTACATCCAAACAAACAATAGCATGTCTTGCTGAACAAGTAATCCATCATTATGAAGCAAAGCTTAGGCACAAAGTTGTTTAGCATGTCACAGGCCCTTTAAGTTGACATTGAAATAATTACATACCAGCTTCATCATGCAAAACTGCATAAAGCTTCTGTGTGCTGAAAATTCCTACTCTCAGATTTGACTTTTTTTTTTTAAATCAAAAAGTTGAAAAAGCTTTCGCATTTGTATGTTGCCGTGTGCAGTTTGCATGCGCTAGACCCAATATTATCTCGTACAGCAAAAAACCTGGAGACGGCCTTGGACAAGGCTAGGATTTCCCTGGTGTTTTGGCTTGGCTGCATACATGCCTATTAGAGTCGCCATCCAATTTATTCAGGGATGTTTGTACATACATATGGGTCTGTCCACAGTAATGGGGTACATTTCTGTAACATGCAAGATCTTAGGTCCCAGTAGTTCGGACGTGCAGTTCTCGCTACTCCGGAGTAATACGTGCGCATTGCACTCGGGTCACATTACGCGAACAGCAAGTCCGTAGACCGCATGCGCAAATGGCCATCAGTCAAGATCGCCGTCTCTTACCATGACTACACAAAACGCCGTTCCAATGCTCACAAGAAATTGAAGAAAATACAGACCGTAAGTCGTGAGAACCTTTGATACCGTGTAAAACAAACCTTAGTGAGTTGTTGTTTCAGTTATCCAGTTGACACGTTGAGCAAATTCACAAAAAATCCAACCTATATTTTGCCATCTTCGTACAAATCACATGGCACTCGTCAGGAGTAAGAGCACACTCTTCATTTGTTGGGGAGTACCGAGAGCATACTCTCACTTACCCGAGTATCGTTAATCTTGCCGTTCGCGCGCGCAGGAGTATGCTCGTGTTAACACGCCCGAACGCAGCCCAAATGTCTTAATTTTATCTTTAAATTATCAAGCTAAACTGAGGAAATAACTTTTTCACCAAGGAGTAAGAAAAATAGTCCTACAACATACATTTGTGAAAACCTCGTGCACAAATTTTCCCATTACGCATGTAACAAAGACAGAAAAAAATGTCACAAAATTGTCTAACCACGTTACATGCGTAAGTACACTTACTTTTCAAAAATGTATGTTGTGGCAGCAATTTCTTACCTTTTTGAGCAAAAGTTACCTCCTGAGAACAAAATTCTGAGATAAACTAAAGACATCTGAAAGGAATTATCGACTTATTTTTCAAATGTACTGTGGACCCATATACGTAAATGCATCTCTTAACCTTTTGTTGCTTAAAGAAGCTTGTTCAGATTTTTCCAGAAAATGGATTTCGTTCTAATCCAACAATCATATAAAATGCATCCCCAAAATACTATTCATGGGAGGAAAAACAGGAAATTTGCAATCTCCAATTTGGATGTGGAAGTAAAAATGTTGGTGTAATCACTGCACTGTTTTATGTAACCGGTTAAATTAGTTTACAAAACAAGAAGTCAGTTGTATAATGGAATTTTCATTTGGATTGTACAGTGTACATGTTGTACACTCCATCTGTGGATGCGACTGATTCAAGGCTAGAGAAATCCCTTAATAATGCAAATGGTAATGAACAATTCTTATAGAGGAGTGTAATGAATTCCCAACCTGTTGTTTCTTTAAATGTAGGAATGTCATCGTCTTCTTCTGTGGAGGAACTTCCCACTGTCAGAACTTGTACTGTTGTCAGTGAGGAGTTTAGTGAGTAAGATGCTGGTCCGTCGATACCTGTAGAGAACCAAGAACAAATTAAATACGAAAATTGTGAGATATTCTAACAACATACAATATTTTTAAAACACTAGAGGCCTTTTCCCATAAGACCACATCTCGGGGGTGGCCCAGGGGCGACACGGGGGGTGAAAATAAGCACCGATTCCTACCTGAAAGTCTAAATCCGCACCACCCTCGAGATTGCTCTTTTTTGATTGGGTTTATTTATATCCGGGGTGAGTTTTCCCCGGGGCGAGTTTTTCCCGGGGCGAGTTTCCACAGAGCAAGTTTTCTCTGGCGTGAGTTTATGAGCCCATGCTGGCTCATACGGCCGGTACTCATCCCCGGTTTCTGTGGCATGGAG